>OZ024833.1:55877423-56589503 GCA_964016985.1 Anodontia alba
AACAGCCGTGCATCAACCGGCGAAAAGCCGTGTATTAACAAGGCAATTCACGCGCTGTTAATGCACGGCTACGCAACTTTCAATATGATCGTACCGGAGCCACAGATTTGCTGCTGTTACGAGATGTGTACTGCCCGGCCCTAGAACGAGCATAGTCCGTGGAAATTGCGTTCGCGAGACATCGGTGAAAAGGAGAAACAAAATAGTGCAAGAAATAACGCGAAATGTAGCAAAAGTTTTCCGTTTTTATGCAATAATAGCGATCGAACATGGGTTTTCAATGCATTAACATTCGCAAGGTCCCTAGTGAGGTGTTGAAAACCGCGGCATCCGGCCTCGGTTTCCAACCCCGCCGCCCCCCCCCCCCCCCCTCCCCAACCTCCCCCCTCCCCCCCCCCCACACACACACACCCCGCACTCGGGACCTGGCGAATGTTAATGCATGAAAAACCATGCATGATCCCTATATTAAAAGTTATCTTCCAGCAAATTCGTCCCTTATAGAGTAGATCTCTTTTAAGAAAGGTACAAAATTAATTTTGGCATAGTTTGAACTATATCTATTCTCTGTGCAAAATCTATACATTTATGTTCTGCATTGCGTAAGAAGAAACATATTGAAATGAGGAATTAATATTAAATATTGTCTCTGTTCTTATTGTGTTAAAGAGAAGAAAATGTATGCTGTGTTTCTTCTGTCTTTGACCTCCGAATTTGTGTCTTTAACCTGTAAACGAAAATAAAACATGATCAGGTCTATAACAAATAGATTTTGTAAGGGTGGAGCTTTTTGTAAATAAGGAACACAAACGAAAACAGTAGTCTCGGCTTTATTCATGAAATAAAAGATATATATACACAGAGGGATAACATAACGCATGTCGAAGTTAAAGTATTTCGAAATACTTTCAAGTAAAAGACGCAAGTTAAAGTAAATATCGAAATGCCTGCAAGTTTGAGACGCAATGGTTTGAACATATTTATTTCAATAAATTCAACATAATTTCATACAATATTGAGAATAAGTAATGGGATTCAGAAAGAAGCCAAAAGGCTTATACGAATCTGTTTCCTAATATAACATAAAATTACAATCAACCGGTGACATTTACAAAGAAATAACTATGAGTGATGCTTCCAAATTTGAGTTCAAACCAATATACATGTACATATAACGAAGAGAGAGAGAGAGAGAGAGAGAGAGAGAGAGAGAGAGAGAGAGAGTTTCTCAAGACTTAAAACGTTTACTTTCAAATATAAACTTCTGCACAGCCATAAAAACATCAGAATTACAACTATGATTTAAATGATCGTCTCCAAATAGTAAACAACCTTAACTAGGCGTACAGTATTTTGATATCTCGTTTGACATTTCCTGACGTAGTTGACTATATCTCTGGTATTCGAAAAGGTAGTGCTTGGTGGTTTCAACTGAACCACATTGACAGTATGGGTCGTTTATTATATTTTTTGAAAACAAGTGATGGTTCAAAGAACTACAAGAAGTTCTAAGACGTGTGTGTTGTATTTGAGCAAATCGAAAACCAACTATAAAATATCGAGGTGGTTTCTGTATGTTCTTATTCATTTGATACTTGAAATTCGTAAGAGTAGGTGCGTCTCTTGTTTCAGGGGACAGATCATTCCATAATCTTATGGTAGAAGGAAGAAACGATTTATAGTATAACTGCGTTCTCGCTAGTGGTGGCCGTATATTAGAAGCGTCCCTTAAACCGTAATAAGTAGTATTTTCAATAGGTTGTGGAACTAACGAAGATAGATAGTCTGGAGAAATATTATTACTCATTTTGTAAAACAAACACAATTTATGCTTAGAACGTCTGACCTCAAGGGTTTCCCATCCCGTTTCCTTATACAACATCTCCAAGGATACAAGTTTGCTAGTTCCAGTTACTATACGAGCTGCTTCCAGTTGTATCTTCTCAAGTGCATTAACTTCATATAATGTGCAGTTGTCCCACACGACATATGCATACTCCAAAAGTGGTCGCATGAAAGATATGTATATAATTTCTAATGACCTTCTATGTAAAAGAAATTTAAGCTTACGCATTAAGTTAACCCTTAACCAAGCTTTACTAGTAATGCTATTAATATGATCGTGCCAAGTTCCATCACTGGAAAGAAATATACCTAAATGTTTGTGATAAGAAACCTCTTTAATTGGTTCGTTATTCATTAAGAGTTGGGTGTAAAGGCCTCTTTGTTTTCCTTGAAATTAGAAGAGCTTCTGACTTATTTGCATAACATTTTACCAACCAGCTTTCAGCCCATTGGTACATAAGTTCTAAATCTGAATTTAAACATCTAGCAGCTTCAGTTGGATTATTCACAATAAGGTATAGACTGGTATCGTCTGCAAATAGTCGAACAGTTGAATTAACATTTAGAACTATATCATTAATGTAAATTAAGAACACTAAAGGTCCTAAAATGGAACCTTGCGGGACACCTGCCTTAATGGGTAACCAGCTAGAGCTTCCACCTGGAATGAGTACTCTCTGCTTTCTATCTGAAAGATAACTGGATAACCATTGAAGAAAGTTTGAATTTATACCGGCTTGTTTCAACTTAAAAAGTAGACCTTCATGCCATACACGATCAAAAGCTTTGCTTATAACTAAAAAGACTGCTCTAACTTCTTTGCCTTCGTCTAAAGCCTTACAAAAAGTATTGTAAATATCGACCAACTGATTTACGGTCGAGTCTCCAGGTACAAATCCTGATTGGAAGCAAGTTATGACTTGATTATCCTTAAAAAAATAAACATATGCTTATGAATTATCTTTCCATTACCTTACCTATTGTGCTTATGAGAGATACTGGTCTGTAATTACTTACGATAGATGGATCATCTTTCTTATAAAGAGGTGAAACATTTGCCTCTTTCCATATATTTGGACACACACGTTTCGACATCGAATAGTTAAAAAGATCACATAGGGGATCTGACAAAGGTACAGCGATTTCTTTGAGAATTCTATTGTTTACATTATCTGGACCTGAGGCTTTTCCAAGTTTAAGGGTATTTAAGATATCTTTGACTTCAGTCGGCGTGAAAACTATTGAATCTAAAGAAGGACCTCCACTACCTACAGAATCGGGAAGAGTTGCTAAGTGATCATCTAATACAGATTGATCCGCAAAAAAAGTTATTTATAAGGTTTGCCTTTTCATTTGTATTGAATATGTATGCATTTTCGTGAAACAAGGGCGGGATAGTTGAGGTTTGGGAAGGTTTAATAAATGACTTCAGTGTCCTCCAATAATCTGGTAAAGACAGATTTAATGTTTTTAATTTATTAGCAAGCGATCTAATGTACTCCTGTTTAGCTTTTCGAAGATTACTTGTCACTTTATTCCTTAACTGCTTAAATTCATCGAACAAAGCGCTGGTTTTCTGTTTTTTGTACCTTTTGTATAATCTATTTCTTTGTCTCATTAATTTTCAAGTATTGTTATTTAGCCATGGCAAGTCACAAGGTCTTATAGTAACATTCTTCGTCGGTATACACTCTTCAGCTATGTTAAGTAAATTATCGGTAAATGTTCTTGCATATAAATTGACATCATTATCACGGATACTTTTCCAATCAAAATCATGTACTTTCTGGCGAAATGAGTCATAATTACCCTGCTCATACATCCATATTTTCCGCCGAAATGGTTTTACAACGTGTGTTTTAAATATAGAAATACAAAATACTGGACAATGGTACCTTATATCCTGCATTAAGAAAGGTTCACCAACACCAGATATGTCCACCGAGAGTAAATTACTTACAAGTATTAAATCAATAACAGATGATGACGACTCGGTAAAATTCGTTGGTTCACTTATTTATTGTGATAGATTATATTGGTGACATAACTCTGTAATTTTTCTAGCAGATTGTGCTTTTTAAAACATTATAGTTGAAGTCACCAAGGATGACAATGTCAGCTATACCTGTATCAACAGCCATACCTATAGAATTTTCAATATCTGAAAATACAAGAGAATTCGAATTTGGTGGTCGATAAAATGTTCCTACCAACATTTTCTTGCTTTTTACGTTTATTTCAACGCATAAGCATTCTATATTTACCAATTCAAGATCCTGTCTACGTTTGCATGGAATATCATTTTTTATGTATACTAAAATACCGCCATGACTATCACCTTCGCGATCGCGTCTAAATGGAACTTGAAAGTCATTAAACTGAATGTCTTCATTTGAAACGGTGTTATTTAACCATGTCTGTGAGAGAAATTAAACTAAAATTAGAAAGTTCGGGTTCAATAATATCAATTTTATTTACTACACTTTGAACATTGTAATGCACTAATGAAAAGTTACCATGAAGAATGGCAGATGATGCGGAAGAAACAGTATCACTGAAGTAGTCATCGTTTTCCGTCCCTGGTCCCGGGTTCTTTTCCACATCACCATCGTGATAAATAACCATAGCTAGAAATATAAATAATTCAAAACTATTGAAACGCTTAAGTCCCTTCAGCTTAAGTAGCCTGTAACGATGCATACCTATGCATGCATAAGTCAATATTCATTCATGAGATACAATCAGTCAAAGCATGGCATAACTTTTGGGGCGCTGGTGTGTCATTTTCCTGCCATAATGATGGAGACAACTTACAGCATATGTAAACGTTTCCTTGAGAAATTGTATAGCTTATAATAAGACAACAAATAGTAAAGAGTAACGAAAGTAAGTCTATATAATATACAGGCAGAAAGAGAATAATTAGTAATACAAAAAACGAGAACATAAGAAAAGTACATGATCATTTAAATAGTGATTACATGTGATTTTCAGGAATCAATGTAAAACAACTGCAAACAATTAACACACAAGTTGGAACAAGACAACATTTGAATACCGTTATCTCAATTCAAACTATGTATAAGCTGTATCACCACATAAACCTTATATCAGTTATAACACAGATTCTAGAGAATAATCATCAAAAAACAGTTTATATAACTATAATTTCAAAGGAGAGATATCAGTAGCAGCATCAGCAGTAGTAGTAGTAATAGTAGTAGTGGACGCAAATTAAAGTAAATATCGAAATATTTTCAAGTATGAAGACAGCTAAAGTAAATATCGAAATACTTTCAAGTATAAAAAAAAGGTAAGAGAAAAGTCCAGGGAGTGCCACAATCACAAACCGCAGCCCTTCCTAGACCCAAAGAGGAAGAGGAAACCGACAAATCCAAACAAGCACAAACCGAACAAACGTACGAAAAGCACTAAGATTAGCTCTCTCTTCCCCAAGCGAGGTAATCGCAATACTAAAAGGACTCCAAAATACAAGAACAAAATGACACACGGAAAGACATGCAACAAATCGCCTCGTAGAATAAACCACAAAGCAACAAAGAGTAAGACTAACACCGGGACCACCGCCTTAGAACGGTCAGTAGAGCAAACCACCGGGCGGGGGGGGGGGAGGGGGGGGCTTAAAGCACTTTTACAGCTAGCTAACTTCACCCTGGGTCCCGATGCTACTCTTAATACAGAAACACATAAAAATTCGGTTCGCATAAAGGCTCCCAACTCAGTCAATGCAACAAAGCGAAAACATAAAACGCACATTGAAGTACGAGTTACAGTCAAAAAGTTCCAGGACTACCTCGATAGCTTATAATTTATTTGGAGCTCTAAAATAAAAACAAAATCCATCTGAAAGAAATATAATTCATTTCGGACAGACTAGTGAACATTTAATGAAGTTTGCATAAGAAAAACATATTAACATTCTTGTTTAAACACATCACTGTTCACTACTACGAGGCACGTCAACGTAATGCGACGTAATGTCTTCTGATACGACATGTAGAGCTTAACGTCCTTATTTCTTCTTCTCAAAATATTCACCACCAGCTTTTATACACTTTACATGCTTGTCTACACATTTTCTGTAGATGCCTTTGTATCAAGAACTGTCATGTTGTCTCACGATTTTTCTCACTTTCATGAGTTCATGTAGATTCGCAAATCGTTGTCCCCGTAACTGTTTTTTTTTTATGCTTGGAAACACGGTGAAATCCATCGAAGCGAGATCGGGACTGTAAGAAGGGTGACTGACACGTTCAAATCCAAGGACGTCTGTAGTCAGTAAAAATATCTGCTGCTTGTGTGGCGGGACATTATTCTGGTGAAGGATCAAGTCCTCGATATCTGCATCAGGTCTCTTCTTTCTGATGGCTCGGAAAACACCTGAATACAAAGAAGAGTGCTGGTATTTTCTAGAAATGCAACTTTAAAAGCTGACGCGTGGGCCCCCGTAGCCTAGTGGATAGGAGAGTTGACTCTTAATCCATTAAATTTCTCACCGCTGTGGTTCGAGCCTCGCTCGGATCACATGTGGGAAAGCTACGTTCTGCCTGTGGATGGTCAGATGGTTTTTCCCCGTGTTATCCGGTTTTCGCCCACCTTTGATGAACGGTCACCTCGATATAAGTGAAATATTCTTGAAAGGGCCGTAAAACCCAAATCAAAAAGCTGACGTGTAATATATTTAATAATAAATTTTATAAGATGCGGCGGAAATAAACTTACGTTTTGATAATGATTATTGTTGACCGTAACAGAAATAAACTTACCTTTTGATAATAATCCTTGTTGACCGTCATGCCCTACTGTGCTTTCGACATCTTTCAGAAAGTAGTTTTTTGCTTTGCGCTTTACAGATAAGAAGTAAATTTGCAAACTTTTGTCATGATTTAATGCAAATACAATTAGTCGTAACTACTTATCCACAAAAACTATTATTCTGGTATTTTTTTTTTTTTTTTTTTTTTTTTTTTTTTTTTTTTGTTTTTTTGTTTTTTTGTTTTTCCATAAATCAAATATTTTCACTTTTTGTCATAGTGAAAATGAACGCAAATTATGCAGAAATCTATAGAGTAGGTAACTTGGAGGCAGATTTTCAACACTTTCCGCTTATTCAATTTTTCTGAAATTTTTACAATATTTTTGTGAAACCACAATAATTCAAATTCAGCAAAGAAAAGTAAAAAATATTTTCCTAGACAAAAATTTAAAAAAAATCTCTTTAGAAAGTGCATAGGTCAGACCATTTTTGGCCGTAAATCTAATTTTAGGGTAAATATTTGTGAACAGAATAAATAAACAGAAAAGACAAATGGTTTCTGATAAAATATTGTCAATCAGAACAAAATATTTTCATTTATGAAAAACACCAAATAAAAAAGTCTTTCCGAATGCTGTTGAAAGTACATTAGGTACTGCATGCTGTAGGAGCATTCATCGGCTATCCATTAAGAAAATATGAACATCACTCTCTTTGCCGACTTGACAACTCTAGCTTTCTTGGGTGGGGGTAAAGAGGGCGTCTTCCATACCACCGACTCGCGTTTAGTCTCAGGATCAAAGAAATTTAGCCATTTTTCATCAGTTGGGATAATGCGGTTAAGAAAACGATCACCATCTTTCCTCCACCGCCTTAGAAATTCCCTAAAATCCTGAACTCTTTTCAGTTTGTTTTCGTCCGTCAGAAGCCGCGGAATCCATCTTGTGCACACTTTATTCTTATTGAAATCTTTACTGACAGTATTTAAGGCAGTCCCATAACTAACGCCCACAGTTTCACTGATCTCATCGAGTCTTCGACGCCGATCAGAGGTAAGGTGTTGCATATGAAGAGACGCAATCAAACCGAGTCTCCGATTTTCGTGATTTTGTATGTTCTTTATTTCCAAAGGTAATCCTTTTTGACGTTTATTGCACATGGATTTCTAAGTGTCAATGGGCCTCATTCCGGCTCCTACACAAAAATTTTATAATAGTCCGCTGCGCCGTCCTATTCTCTGACGTCGCGTTTTTCGAGATTTCCTTTTGTAGATACTCCATTTCAAAATGGCGTCAAAATGACAAATTTCACGTCATGCCGCCGAAATTCGATGAATGACGTACATATTATTTTTTACTGACGTCGGAAAAACAATCAGTGAAGATCTAATGCAATTTTGTCAGGTTTTGAATGCCAAACTAAAAACAATATCTCAGCCATATCTAAGCGTTTTCTCGACCCTTGGTTTCTATAGCCACATGACTTGTGCGTGCTTTTATGTTTATGATAAAGCAATTTCTACATTCAAACTCAGTCATAGTGGACCTACTTACTGGTACTATTTCATTAAAAATGCTTAATTTTTACTCGGTTTTCTGATGCAGTCCTGGAATGTTTTGACTGTACATCGTAAATATCGAAATATCTTCAAGTATAAGTCGCAAATTAAAGTAAATATCGAAATGCCTACAAGTATAAAACGCAAATTAAAGTAAATATCAAAATGTCTTCAAGTATAAGACGCAAATTAAAGTATATTCCAAACTATCTTCAAGTTTAAGACGCGCCATAAAGTAAATACCAAAATGCCTTCAAGTATAAGACAAAAATGCCAAGCTTTTCTGTGAGTTCAGTGATGAGGCTAAAAGTGAAAATGACTGCATTCCCGTGAGTATCCGAGTAGATAGAATATATGTGCGCCTTGGTATCCAATGAAATCCCTCCCTGAGAATGTCTTTGCAGTTTAACAGAAGTTATTTTAAGGTGAATGGACACACTTCCAGGGGACGCAACTCTCAAAATTGATCTGCCTCCTTTCTAAAAATGGATTCACCCTTGAGCAATTTTTTCCATTTAAAGTAGACATAATTTCGGAAGGTGTTTGGCTTACGGGAAAGCAAATGGGAAATCACAAAAGTTTTCCCTCTAGTCAAAATGGAGGATAATCTACCAAGTGTGTCTAGTCCCCTTAAAAATAATGCTATAAGTATTAGCTTTCACAAAAAGCTTGGTCTACGCTTAGCAAACAAACTGTGCACTAAGCGTAGTCCAAGCTTTCTATGAAACCTAATACTTGGTTATAATAAGGTTGAGCAGTCCACGCAAAATAGCATTGAACCAGTTCATGAAATTTCATAAAGCACTTCCGGAGCTATATCAAGCTCTAAGATTGTCTACGCCCAGTACGGCGCATAACGGACTGGATGTCGTCCGAAACGACGAGTCGTTTACTAACTTACTTTCAAGATTCTCACACCAGGATGTATTAATTTTCGGAACTCTTCGTACAGCAACGACCATTTTTACGGAGACATTTTCCGCCATTTCCGCAGCCAGTATATACGCCATCACAAAAGTATCCGGCATCGTCCCAGTCTTTACCTAGTGCTTCTTCACAGTCACTTTGGAAATCAGCTACAAAAGAAGCATTAAATTGAGCACAATGTTTTCGTAATTGGTTGTTGATCTGGAGTTGAACGGCCAAGTCAACACTATTAAGGTTCACCTAACCACACCTTTTTGGGCAGGCTTAGTCCTCTGAGCTGTTAACCAGTACTGAGGCCCTCCAGGGGTTTGAAGGAACAGGGGAACAAGGCTATTTATTTTAGGAAAAAAAAGGAACAAAGTTTAAAAATGGTGGGAACAGGGAAACAAAGGCGATTGGAGGAATAGGGAACATAGAAAATCAAGATTATGGGGAACAAGGGAAAACGTCAATTTATTTCAGAGGAACAAGGGAACCGATACCCCCTGCTCCCCTCCCCTATGACGGCCTCAGTACCTGTTCTTTTGCAAGAAATGGCAACTAACCCTCTTGAATCAGCGGAAGGGAGTGAATGACCGTAGAAAATATTTCGAGATCAATCTCCACGATAGAATGTTGTCAGACCCGGCGGGGATCGAACACTCGACTTCCTGATCATCCGACTGAGCCACAGAGGCCGGCAATAAAATACAGTTTATATGGTCTTACGACATGAAGCCGTAACAAAGGAATAAAGCATAGCTGAAAAAATTTCTCGCCTTTCGTGGGAATCGAACCCGGTTCTCCCGGATAAAAATCCAGTGCTCTAACCAATGAGCCAAAGAGTCCACTCCCTGACGCAGTTGTCAGAGATTGAATATATACTTAGAAGCTACGAGGGTCCTGCAAAAAGTTTTGTCACTGGGTTCGGATTACTTCAGTGCTACGTTTTATCAAACATATTTTTATTACAAACCTTCACTGAAACACATTTTTGTGACCTTTTTGCCTAGTCGCGAAAAGCAGATAAATAGTCTTCTTTTGGAATTTGTTGGAGACACTGATAAATACCGCTGCCAAGAGAACTTCTAGACGTATAGAAAGCATTTTTTAAGCCTTGGAAATAAAAAGAAGTCACAGGGACAGGTCAGGTGAATAAGGTGGATGGTTTAAAACTTTCACCTTTTCAGAAGCCAAAAATGACTTAACAACCTCACTTATGAGAGGAGGCGTTGTCATGTAAAAAGGTGGACTCCTGACCATCCTTTGCTTGGTCGTTTCTTATTGTAACAAGTAAATTGGTCAGTGCGTATGACTGCATCCATTTCAATTTGAAATATCTCGGTCAGTTGGAAAGCAATTTGAACGAAATAAACGGGTATCGTTAGTTATTCAACACACCATTCAAGTACAGTGAAGCATTTTAAAATATACCTGGGATAAAACCAAGGAAGCCAATTAGTGACAGAACTTTTTGGATGACCCTCGTATGCGTAATCTGCCAAGGCAGATAATCGAAGGTAAGAGTGCTCGGTCGTTACAATGGCCATAAAATACACTTAAAAAGTCATATGATAAACATAATCTTTCATTCGTGGTCATTTCATATGAAACTTATGAAACTCGCCAAAGCGAGTTTCATTTTATATGAAATGACCACTAATGTAAGATCTATTTATAAAACGTCGGATTAACGTCGATGCAATGTCAATACGACGTTGTATAAACGTCATGTTGGGGCTCATTAAAAGGACCAGCTAAATTTGTTTGAAGTTCCGCAATATTAGACAATAGAGACATTTTCTTACTTCTTTCGGTGCCTCGAGAAGGTCGTGCTTCATGATTGGGGCCTTTCCCGGTGTAGCGGTCAGTTTCTTCCCCCGTTCAAATCTTCCCCCGGGGGAAGAAACGGGCCGGTTGGTTTCTTCCCCTGGGAAACGGACCCGGTTGGCTTCTTCCCCCGGAAAAAAAATGGACGGTTGGTTTCTTCCCCCCCCCCCCCCACTCCCCCACCCCACGCTCAGTTTCTCCCCCCCCCCCCCCTCCCACACCACTTGAGATTTTTTCAGCACATGCTCAGCCGATTATATAGGTGTCAAATCTGGTGGTAAATCAAATAAAATAGCCTTCTGAAGTAGCAAGAGGTGTTAAAGTACGATATTGTTTACTCCTTCCCTCCACCCCACCCAAGCATCATGGATTTTTTTTTTTTTTTTTTTTTTTTTTTTTGTCTGAATGACATTCTCTCTTGCCTACCTATATATACATGTATGGAAAGGTTGGGGGTAAACTTTGGTTGTGAAGTCAACAATCACTTAAAAACTAGAGGTGGGGATAAGAAACTGACTAGTTGGTTCTTTCACCCTCCCCGACACCCCCCCCCCCCCCTCCCACACACACACACACACACACACAACCTCCCTTGGAGTCTCTTTCTTTTGTCCTCCTGCCATACACAGGTATGTTGAACTTTACTAGACACAAAATCTAAGGGTGGAGTGGGGGCGAAGAAAGGGAAAGAAGATAGTTGGTTCATCCCCGCCCCCTCCCCCCTCCTCCCACAACTTCTCTTGGATTTTCTTTTTTTCATTCTCCTAGCTATATACAAGTATGTTGAACTTTACTAGGCAGAGAAAGGTCGGGGGTAAACTTTGGTTGTGAAATTAACAAATACAACATCTAAGTGGTGGGGGAGCGGATGGAGAAACGGACTCCCCCCCCCCCCCCCGCCCTCACACCCCCACGCTCCTACAACTTCCCTTGGATTTTCTTTTTTATCATCCTCCAAGCTATGTACAGGTATGTTGAACTTTACTAGGCAGAGAAAGGTCGGGGTAGGTAAGCTTTGGTTGTGAAATCAACAAACACTTAAAATCTAGGGTGTGTGTGTGGGGGGGGGGGGAGAGAGAAACAGACAAGTTGTTCCTTACCCCCACCCTCACCCCTTTCTCCCACCTTTTCCCTTGGACTTTCTTTTTTCTTTTGGCTGTGTGACTTTCTCCTAGCTATATACAGGTGCTCTGTTGTAATGATAAATTGTTTTATGTATTTAAATTATCATATGTAACAATTTTCCACCATTTATTGCACATATATAACTAGTTCATCCTTATACTGAAATAATTCCAAGAAGGTGGCTGAAATAATTCAAAGAAGGTCAGTTTCTTCCCCTACCCTAGTCAGTTCTTCCCCAAGCAATTAGGACTCTTTGCATGATAACTCCTAGCTTTTTAACATTATTTTGTGATATACCACCATTTATTTCATGTATTTAACTAGTTGAGCCTTATGTTGAAAAAAATCCCAGAGGTGAGTGTGTTGGGGGGAAGAAACCAGATCCTCCTCACCCCCTCTTCCCCCACCTCCCAGTAAAGCTGCTTTGCGGTAATGATAGATTGTTCTAGCTATTCAAATTATCATATGTGACAATTTACAGCTGATTATTGCACATATATAACTAGAGGCTCACTTGGATAGGGCTGATCATGATATATTACATCGTGCCATGGTGGCCATCTTGGCTGTCAGATCAAATTGCCTTTAGCAATCCAGAATCTGATGTTGTTTGAAGAGTTACAAGATTGCCACCATGGCCGCCATCTTGGATATTGGAACTGAACGATTTAGCAATTCTGTGACTCCATGTCACCCCGATGCCTCCCATCAAGTTTCGATTCAGTCTGACTTACAGTTTGGGGGGAGATGTTGTTTGAAGAATTTCAAGAAGGCGGCCATCTTGGATATTGGAACAGAACGATTTTAGCAATTCTGGATTTCCATAACACCCCAATGCCTCCCATCAAGTTTAAGCCGATTTACCGTACGGGAGCAGATGTGATTTGAAGATTTTCAAGATGGCTGCCATGATGGCCATCTTGGAGATCAGAACGGAACCATTTTAGCAATTCTAAATCTCCATGCTGCCCAAATACCTTCCACCAAATTTCCGCTCCATCCGACTTCGTGAGCAGATAACAGTTGAAGACTTTCAAGATGGCCGCCATAGCGACCATCATGGATATGATTCTGATGAAAATGTTCAGAATGTAAAAAGTTGCTGACGTACGTACGGATGAGGGACGGACCATGGTCAACAGACCTCAGTATAAGCTGACAACTGAATATCTTCAAGAGGGCTGCTGTGGCGGCCATCGTGGATAGCGTAACAAACTGGTTTAGCAATTCTGAATCTCCATGTTGCCCCAGTGCCACACACCGTGGTGGCCATCTTAGATGTCGGAATGAAACGAATTTAGCAGTTCTGAATTTCCATGTCTCCCCAATGTCTCCCACAAAGTTTCAGCTCAATCCGACTTACCGTTCGAGAGCAGATGTCATTTCAAAATTTTCAAGATGGCCACCATTGGAACACAACGAATTTAGCAATTCTAAATTTCCAAGTCGCCCAATGTTCATTCCGACTTACCGTTCGGGAACAGACGTGGTTTGAAGATTTTCAAGATGGCCACCATAGCGGCGATCTTGGACATCGGAATGGAATGATGTTTGCCAGTCTAAATTTCCATGTTGCTCCGATGCCCCAATCAAGTTTCAGCTCAATCCGACTTACGGTTTGGGAGGAGATGTCGTTTGAAGATTTTCAAGATGGTCGACATGGCGACCATCTTGGATATTGGAATGGAATGATTTTAACAATTCTAAACGTCTATGTAGCCCCAATGTCATCCGCCAAGTTTGGGCTCAATCTGACTTAGGGTTCCGGAGCAGATGCTATTTGAAGAATTTTAAGAGGGCCGCCATCTTGGATATCGGAACGGAACTATTTTGGCAATCATGAATCTCTATGTCGCTCCGATACCTCTCGGCAAGTTTCGGTTCAATCCAACGGTTTGGGAGGAGATGTCGTTTAAGGAATTTCAAGATGGCCACCATGGTGGCCATCTTGGATATCAGAACGGAATGATTTTAGCAATTCTGAATTTCTATGTCGCTCTGATGCCTCCCATCAAGTTTCGGCTCAATCTGACTTAGAAGATGTCGTTTGAAGAATTTCAAGACGGTGGCGACAAGGTCAAATTTGTGTCATTATGCATTTGTAGGGGAGAATATTGAAAAATCATTTTCTCATAATGTGTTAAAGATTAATGGCTGAAACTTACAATATAAGATTGATGTAGCAAACCCTTTAGTTACAAGCAAAATTTTGTCCCCCAGGGTTATCTGCCCTTGTTCCTTGGCTATATAAAGGCATTAAATCGCGTATCTTTAAATGTTTCTTCTTTGAGACCGCTTGGCCAATTTTCACCAGATTTCAGAGGTGGGGGCGTGGTGGGGGCCGGGGCTTCTGTTGAAGGGGTATTGTTAGTTTGTTCAAATGGTTTTTGTACCATTGAACAAGATGGCCGCTATGCCCATATATGGTAAAGAAAAAACACATAAAATTCTTGTTCTCTATAACCAAGAAAGCTTTCAGGCTAAATCTTGGTATATAGCATTAGGGACTCAAGCTCTACCAATTCTGTTTAAATGGTGTTCCTAGGATAACCTTTGACTTTTTACGGCAAGGTCAAATTTTGGGTCCTTATGCATTTGTATGGGGAAAGTATTGAAAAATCATTTTCTCAAAATTTATTAAAGATTAATGGCTTAAACTTACATTGTTTAATCGAAGTAGCAAACTCTTTTAGTTACAATAAAAATTTTGTCCCCCAGGGTTATCTGCCCTTGCACCTGGGCTATATACAATCTCGTAATCTTTAATCGTCTTCTCTGAAACAGCTTGAACAATTTTAACCAGATTTCACATGGGGCCTTTTGTCAATCTGGACAAATGGTTCTGCGCCACTGAACAAGATGGCCGCCATGCCCATATATGGTATAAAACACAAAACTTTTCTTCTCCAGAACCAAGAAAGCTTTGAGGCTGAATCTTGGTATATAGCATTGGGGACTAAAGATCTACCAAGTTTGTTCAAATGATGATCCTAGGATTACCTTTGACCTTTTTAACGGCAAGGTCAAATGTGCATTCCCATATTTTTATATGGGGAAAATGTTGAAAAGTTAATTCCTCAAAATATGTTGAAGACTAATGCCTGAAATTTACAATATATAATTAAAAAATTAAAACATTTTAGTTGCAATCAAAATTTTGTCCCTCTGGAGTTATCCGCTCTTGTCCCTGGGCTTATACATGTATAAGATAGTGTAGTATTTAAACGTCTTCTTTCCTAAAACCGCTTGACCATTTTTCTCCAGATTTCACATGGGGCCTTCTGTCGAGGGATATTGACAATTTATTCAGATTGTTCCACACAATTGAACAAGATAACCAGCATGCCCGTATATGATAAAAAAACGTTTTTAAAAATCTTCTTCTCCAGAACCAAGAAAGCTTTGAGACTGACTCTTTGTATATAGCATTAGGGATGCAAGATCTACCAAGTTTATTCAGATGATGATCCTAGGATGACCTTTGACTTTTTTACGGCAAGGTCAAATTTGTGTCCCATTTCAAAATTTTGAAAAATTATTTTCTCAAAGAATATTAAAGACTAATTACTGAAGCTTACGGTGTATAATTAAAGTAGTAAAATTTTAGTTACAATCGAAATGTTGTCCCCTGGGGGTTATTTTCCCTTGCCCTTGGGATATATGCATACATAAAATCGTCTAATCTTTAAATGTCTTCTATTCTGAAACCGCTTGACCAGTTTTCACCAGATTTTCACATTGGGCTTTCTGTAAAAGGGGTATTGTCAACTTCTTCAAATGGTTCTGCACTATTGAACAAGATGGCCGCCATGTCCATATATGGTAAAAACACTTAAAAATTTTCTTCTCCAGAACCAAGAAAGCTTTGAGGCTGAATCTTGGTATATAGCATCTGGGACGCAAGGCCTACCAGGTTTGTTCAAACATGATCCTAGGATTACCTTTGACCTTTTTATGGCACGGTCAAATTTCTATCGTACTTAAATTTCTGTCCTGCTTGCTGTGGCAATACTGGAAAGATGTTGCATGGCATCTGAATGTATGCAATGGTTGTTTTAATCAGGTGAGCGAATCGTGGCCTATGGGCCTCTTGTTTCTTTTTATTTCTTTTTGTGTCGCATAGTAAAATATGCGTAGCTTAGTAATGGGTGTCTATCATAGTAATAGATGCGTTGTGTAGTAAGGATGCGTTGCATAGTGATGGATGCGTAGCATATTTATGAATGCGTAGCATAGTAATTAATTCGTTGCATAGTAATGGATGCGTTGCATAGTGATGGATGTCTAGCACAGTAATGGATGCGTAGCATAGCAATGGATGTCTAGCATAGTAATAGACACGTAGCATAGTAATGGATGTCTAGCATAGTAAAGGATGCGTAGCAACCAATGGATGCCTAACAAAGTGATGGAAGCATGGCATAGTAATGGATGTGTAGCATAGTAATAAATGCGTATCATACTAATGGATGCCTTATATGGTAATGATACCCATATGCTCGAAATGTTATTTTCTTGAATTATTCAGCTGTTGGAACCGAAAGACTGTTTAAAAAATTCCATTTTAGCTCACCTGGATAATGGATGCGTAGTAAAATCTGAGTAGTGAAATTACATTACGTACCTGTGCAGAAAGTAACTGCGATCAACAGAAAAAGAATTACAAGAGCAATCCCCCTCATACTGGATTATTATCAAGCGACTCTGAAATTCAAACTGTGTAGATGAAATTTTGATCGACCTGTATCAAGCCAACAATAGTTTAAAATACCTTTATAACAGCTTTAATGTTCCACCAGAGGGCGTTTATAACAGATTTAATGCTTAACATGCTAGGTAAAATTCAACAGACGTCATCTTTAAATATTTTTACTTGTTTTTCCCAGAAAACAGTTTTTGACATTTCATGCAAATTGTCTCCAGTGCAGACAAGTTGCATGAAATGTCGAGTTTTGTTTTCTGGGATCAATAAAAAAAATCATTACTCTGTCATCTGCTGATTTAGCTCAGAGAGTGGTAATGGTTACATCTGTATGTACCAGAGGGGGTTAAGAAACATGTGTTACAGTGTCATCAATAAATCCAAGCGGCTTTGCTTTGAAGCATCTGAGAGCATTTTAGCCTAAGGAATATCGAGTTTAACCCTTTCATCCCAAAGTTTCTGAAGTGGCCTCTTCCTACTTTGAATTTAGACGTCCGCTGTTGCAAATAGAGGTATTATTCGAAACCAAAAAAAAAAAAACAGAATGGAAACAGTGTAGATCCTGATGAGACAGTCGTATGAGCCGTCTCATCTGGATCGACACTGTTTGCCAGAGTATCTGTTTTTGGTCTGCAGGGCTGAAAAGGTAAAAAATATAGCATACTACATAAAGATTTCAGTAGGCATTCTGAAATAATGTACTTATTTGCTCACAGAAATTAGAGTTCGCTATTTTAAGCACATTGTCTCCTAAGCATCAAATGTCAAGATCCAAACAGACAATTCCAATGAGATGTCTTTTTTTTTTTTTGCTGGGAAAGATGGACAACTATATCATCGTTGTCGATTGACGATTTTTACTCAGCATGCTAAAAATGAATCCTTACACTAAACAACTTAACATTGATCCCAACACTAAATTAACTAAACATTGAGTCCCTATACTAAATAAACTAAACATTGAGTCCTTACATTAAATAATCTAAACATCGAGTTCCTACACTAAATAAACTAAATATCGAGTCTCTACACTAAATAAACCAAATATTGAGTCCCTACACTAAATACACTAAACATTGAGTCCCTACACTAAATAAACTAAATATTGGGTCCCTACACTGAAGAAACTAAACATTGAGTTACTACACTAAATACACTAAACATTGAGTTCCTACACTAAATACATTAAACATCGATCTCTACACTGAATACACTAAACATGTAGTCTCTACACTAAATAAACTGAACATTGAGTTCCTACACTAAATAAACTAAACACTGAGTCCCTCCACTAAATAAACTAAATATTGAGTCCCGTCACTAAATAAACTAAACATTGAGTCCCTACTCTAAATTATTGAAACATTGAGTCCCTAGACTAAATAAACTAAATACTGTGTCCCTACACTAAATAAACTAAACACGGAGTCCCTACACTAAATAAACTAAATATTGAGTCCCAACACTAATTTAGCTAAACATTGAGTCCCTATACTAAATAGACTAAATATTGAGTCCCTACATTAAATAAACTAAACATTGAGTCCCTACACTAAACAAACTAAACATTTAGTCCCTACACTAAATAAACTAAATATTGAGTCTCTTTGGTGCATTGTGGTTTATTCTATGAGGCGATTTGTTGTATGTCTTACCTTGTGTCATTTTGTTATTGTGTTTTTCAGTCCTTTTAGCATTGCGATTACCTCGCTTGGGGAAGAGAGAGCCAATCTTAGTGCTTTTTGTACGTTTGATCGATTGGTGCTTGTTTGGATTTGTCGGTTTCCTCTTCCTCTTAGTATCTGGGAAGGGCTGAGGTTTGTGATTGTGGCACTCCCTGGACTTTTCTCTTACCTTTTTTTTTTCTACACTAAATAAACTAAACATTGAGTCCCTACACTAAATAAACTAAATATTGAGTCCCAACACTAGAGAATACACATTAAGTCCCTACGCTAAATAAAATAAACATGGAGTCCCAACACTAAATAAACTAAATATTCAGTCCCAACACTAAATAAACTAAACATTGAGTTCCTACACTAAATACACTAAATATCGAGTCTCAACACTAAATACACTAAATACAGTCTAAATATTGAGTCACTACACTAAATAAACCAGTTATTGAGTCCCTACACTAAATAAACTAAACACAGAGTCCATTCACTAAATAAACTAAACATTCAGTCTCTACACTAAATAAACTAAATATTGAGTCCCTACATTAAATAAACTAAACATTGAGTCCTTTCACTAAATAAACTAAACTTTGAGTCTCTACACTAAATAAACTAAACATTGAGTCCCTACTCTAAATAAACTAAACACTGAGTCCCTACACTAAATAAACTAAATATTGTGTCCCTACACTAAATAAACTAAACACTGAGTCCCTACACTAAATAAACTAAATATTGAGTCCCAACACTAATTTAACTAAACATTGAGTCCCTATACTAAATAGACTAAATATTGAGTCCCTACATTAAATACACTAAACATCGAGTCCCTACACTAAACAAACTAAACACTGAGTCCCTACACTAAGTAAAATAAACATTAAGTCCCAAAACTAAATAAATTTATCATTGAGTCCCTACACTAAATAACTTAACATTGAGTCCCTACACTAGATACAATAAACATTGAGTTCCTACACTTAATAAACTAAACATTGAGTCTCAACATTCAGTAAACAGGGATCCGTAAGGGGAATGGATACACTTGCAGTGGAAGCAACTCTTATCAAAATGAAGCGTCTGCGTGGCCGAGCGGCTAGCGAATCACGAGGACCCGGATTCGAATCCCGCAGGAGGCGGAATCTTATTGTTTTTAATTGACATAGCAAAAATTATTTCCAAGGTTTCGGATGTAAGGACATTTTAAAGCTTGTCATATGTTCGGTTCTGCATGTTCATGTTCAGTCAGTTTTGGAAAGAATAATATCTGTTAAGTTAATAAGTCTATGTAATGTATAATCCATATTTCCCAATGATATATAGTGAAAAAAGGGGTAGTTCTAAGCAAATTTTCAGCAAAAAACATATTTCATCAACACGCAGCGCCTGTCAGCACGCAACGTATCAGTAAACCGCACCAAATCTAAACCGTTGGGTAAAAAGGGGCTATCGGGTATTGAAAAGGACTTTTATTTCATTTCAACGTAAATCCAAATTAGTTCTAGAGCCTATAGAATTTCAGGCAACCGTCCCCATCAGCACTCTCAGTGCTTTGATTTAAATGCTTTTTCTTGAGATTCAGGATAATGACGGTGCCGTATTAACCTTAAGTGTTAGGTCGGACAGCCCTGAGAAACAGTGTAGACTCAGATCAGACGCGGCGTCTGATCAGACTGTGGTTAGGTACCATAAACTGACATTACTTTATAAGCGAATAGCATAACTGTACGCAACTACTATCAAGTGGACAACATGTACTCAGAATATAATGTTTTGCTTTTTGTATGAATATATCTTGTGAGTACTGACTGGAATCGCCTCACAGAGTACGTTTTGACGCAAAAAAATGTCCCAAATTATCATCACAAGTATCATCATTTTCATCATTATCATCATTTTAATCATTTTTCTGGAGATGTATATTTCATCTTATGAAAATAATTATGTGAGTCGTTGCTTGATAGCTTTATAGCGTATAATAAAGATTTAGTTCCAATTGGTCATATTACCTTGTAAGATCTGGCTATTTAATTGTGCACTGAGGCAAGATATTCGATCTTTTCTCTTAAATTCAAAACTAAATTCGTAGATTTCCGCTGATGACCCCTGTATCTGCAATAGATCTGTTTTCTTGTAATATTTTATGGGTTAGAGTTAAAACGAGAAGATGAAATGGCAGTATTTTTAATAAAAGACATAAACTCGCTAGGATTCATTCCATCAGTTGACATCTAAAAGAAGCCGCTAGAAAAACTTCTTGTAGCTGTACCTTCTTGGTGTTAACCCAGTTTAGACTAGATAAACTCGCCCACACTATATATTAGAAGAGTCTAGTTTCAATTTTAAGTATGTCAGGCTATGTTATTTATATATTCCAGGAGAAAAATGGCTAAATTATTTGCAACTAGTGGGGACCTTGATCAGACGCCGCAGAATGTGGCGTGTGAGCTGGGTCTACACTGTTTGCCAATTACCATTTTCGGGGTTTTCAGACTGAAATGGATTGAACCGGAGTTTATAATGAATGTTCTGAACAGACATCACGTGACGTTTTGTGCCATTTTGGTGCTTCTTTGCCCAGTTCGTGGCCCAGTTTTATGCAGTCTGGATAGAGCATGCGTAGTTAGAATGCTAACCATAGAAAATAATCAACAGAGTATACAGTAAAACCTGTGTAAGAGAGCCACCTTTGAGACTGACTTTAAATAGTGGTTGATGTGGAAAAAGTTGTCTGTCTTATAAAGGTACATGTCATGTAATTTTGCTAGCAAAATTACATGACATGTACCTTTATAAGACAACCATCTTTCCACATCAACCACTAAGGTCAATTTCAAAGGTGGCTGTCTTACACAGGTTTTACTGTAAATGAATAAAGTTCAAAGCCAATGTGGTTAACCTTTACCACTCCATGGGCATAGTCAGCAAAAGACAAATTGATACTACTTTTTTTTATTTTTCACAACAATAGGCTTTGACATTTCATGCAAATGAGACAATTTGCATGAAATGTCTAAATCTATTTTCTTGAGAAAAAAAAATTAGAAAAATATTTCAATATGTCGACTGCTATTTTTTTTTTTTTTTTTTTTTTTTTTTTTTATCCAGAGTGCTGGGTGTTAAACATGTCATTCGAGTCGCCTCGGAGATGATTCAAATGATATACCCTGCCTTAATTTCAGAATTTCAGAATACCACGTTTCTAAATGTCACGTGTTAATCATAAATGATTAAATTCACCATCTTAAAGGCTCCATATTCTACAAAAATAGACTTTCTTATCCAAAACAGGTTTAATAAATTGATATATGGTATTAATACAATCATAAAATGTGGCATCTGACAGCCTGTAAAATTTCAGTTAGTCTCTCTGTTTTTCACTGGATCAAAAATGAAATGATTTTTATTGTATCTCAGAATTTATATTGGCAACATTAATTCAGAAATACAATAAAAACATCGTTTCATTTTTAAGAACGACAGACTAAAATTTTACAGGCTGTCAGGTGCCACAGTTTATGATTGTATTAATACCATCATATATCAATTTATTGAACCTTTCTTGGATAACAAAATGTCTATTTTTCAGGAATATGGAGCCTTTAAGTTTAATTCAGTAGCAGTTATAGCCCAACAGAACATAATAAATAACTATTTTC
This sequence comes from Anodontia alba, assembly GCA_964016985.1. Classification (NCBI taxonomy): domain Eukaryota; kingdom Metazoa; phylum Mollusca; class Bivalvia; order Lucinida; family Lucinidae; genus Anodontia; species Anodontia alba. The sequence continues at coordinate 55,899,508 of OZ024833.1, forward strand.
TTTTTTTCTAATTTTAATGTATTTTTTCACATTCATGTATTGATGCATATGCAAATGAACATAAATGATGCCTAACGCACAAAATTGGGCTCTTATGCAATTTGCGGAGAACGCAGGCCCTGATCAGCCTGCGCGAATGCGCAGGCTGATCAAGGTCTTCGTTGTCCGCGTAAAAAAATCAATGGATAGTATATGTCGATGGACAGAGAACTCCAGATCAGACTGCACGGATGTGCACGCTCATCTGGAACTTCGCTGTTTGCATATGGCACAAGGGCATTTTCCTACGTTACGCATCAAATAGTATTTGCGAAATAAAATGTTCTCATAAATAACAATCTCAATAACAACTAAGAGAGAGAGAAAGAGAGAGAGGGGGAAAGATAGAAAGAGAGAGAGACAGACACACCGAGAGACAAAGAGAGTCAGAGATTCTGAAGTTTCTACTGTCTGTCTAGCATGAACTAACTCGAAGGCTATCCGTGTTGAATCCAAGATTCAAGGCAGACACAACTGTAGACGAGATTAATGTTATTGCAAAGTCATTGTGCGATTCGATAAAATGGTTGCAGTTTAAACGATCTAATTCTTTGAATGTCGGTCATTGATTTGAACAATTGAAACATTAATGAATATGCCTCTGTACACTACAAAACATAAGACAGCCTCCTAAATACTTCACAATATTTAATCAAATTACGGTGTTTTCTGTTGGCGAATTTTGGAAATTACATAAATCCGAGCACGTACACAAGGTTGAAACAACCTCGATTATACGTTGATTTAACGTCACGACGTTGAGTCAACGTTGAATCGACGTTCTTGCATAAAATCTTATGAACATAGCTGTTTGAAGCTATTCTTGAATGGACCAGAAGCCGTGTTCAAACAACAAAACCCATGTTCAAATCATGAAATTCACGTGCTGTTTGAACATGGACTTTGAACTTTTGATATCACAAGATGGCTCTTGCTTTGTTTACGTTACATTGAGCGACATAACGTTATCGCCCTAAACGTATCAGTTTAGAATTTTATGATGACATCCGAGGGTCACTGTGCAATTCTTAATTAGCCGCCATGTTGGTTTGGGTCGCATTTGAAGAGTTTATATGCAGCTTTGGGGCGTTTTCGTCACAATTTGCCGTTGGAATCGTAACTTATGCAAGAACAACGATCATCCATGGTTATTTCATTGCAATAACATTTGCGGGTCCCTCGGAAGGTACATGTATTTGAACACTCGGCCTAGCGGCCTCGTGTTCAAACAGCTTCCTCGGGACGCGGCAAATGTTAATGCATGAAAAACCATGGGTGATCCCTATATTGTTCCAACGTTGTGTGCCTGCTGGGAATATACCGTTTCCTTATGTACCGTATGTATCGTAAATATTCGACCACTTTAACCCCAACCATATTTGTCACCATAAAATTAGAATAAGACCATTTAACTACACGCTGCCATATATAGAAATTGCTAGATGAGTTGCAAACAGTCTAGACCCTGATCAGACGCCGCGAGAGTGCACGGATGTGCAGACTGAATTGGACTTTGCTGTGTGTAGTTTTAAGCCCGAAAATATCTTTTCTTGCTTGACGCAGTTTATGTGTAGAGTATCTATGCATCCACGTCAGATTCTGAATCGTAAAACTTGGTCCTCATAAAACTATCCATAAACTCGTCTTCAGATTTATACACTGTCCTATTCGAGTCAAACAGTTGCTTGATTTTGTCAAGCTTAATAAAAGTCTCTTCAACCATCATACTGTTACAGTTGTCTACCAGTACATTTTTCTCCAAGTCACCAAAATATTTGAATTCTCCAGTTGATTCATTCGTGTCGACAAAATCGTCCTCAAAATCTACATTTAAGTTGTCAATTATACATTGATTTAATACCGAATCACCAATTGTCTCCATATCTAAACAGTCATTATCGCCCATAAAGTCATCATCCAGTTCATTGAATTCATCTCCACATAACTGAATGCGCGCTTCAGGAATATCCTGTTTAATTGCATGTACTGAGTCCGTGATTTCTGTGTTTAAATGAATATGGCCGTTCGAATTGTCCTTTTGCATTTTATTTTTCTCACAGAAATTCATTCTCACCGATTTCTTTTTCAATATGCTACTGAAGAATCTTCGGAATACAGACCGTTTAACGTCCACGTCATTCTGACGTTTGGCATCACAAATATGATGTTTATGACGTCTGGGTACATTATCATCTGTCACCAAATATTCGCGTGAAGAATTTGAATAAGTAAAAGAATTAGAATCATCCATGTCAATAAAGGCCTCGTTATGATCACAATCGGCGTCAAACAATTCCGATCTCAGTCGTGTTAGTCTCTTCTTTTTACCGTTGATTTTCCCCATCTTTGATCTGACGTCACCAAGTCGTCTTACCAGAAGTTCAACTTTGCTACCATCAGAACCCCAGGACCGTAAAACTTTCAAAACATTATCTTTCCATGACAGCAGTCTTTCGACACCATTAACACACTCAAAGACACCAAAAGCGGCAGAGTCGATTTTTGTTTCTGCAGCCGTTTGAATCACCATTTTAATAATGTCGTCACACGTTGTGTATTTTGTTACTCCTCTGAGCTTCCGTCTCTTTCCGTCGTAGAAAATGTTGATCGTCTGTTTCCTCTGTGCGCCCATTTCTGAAGATTAGATGATACAAAATTGAGATATAATTGTTTAAAAGGATTCTGTAAAATTAATATAGTGCAGACATATAATTAATAGTTTGTAAGATGCTATGTGTTCTTTTGGATTTCCTACAAAAAGTAACTCCTTGTAAATATCAGTTAAAAAGTGTTGTAATTATTATTATTATTATTATTATTATTATTATTATTATTATTATTATTATTATTATTATTATTATTGGTGGTGGTGGTGATGCTGATTTATTTTACCATAATTTATTCATTTAGTTAGTATAAAAACATAGTTAATAAAAAGAAGACAAAATCCTCACCTCACATTTAAAATTTACAACACTGCTGTAAGAAAATAAGTCCTGTAAATTCCGCAGTGTAATGGAAAATACAATGGAAAATCTGGTTTATAAAAATTCAGACTTCAACTTTTATCAAGATATAAATACAACTTTTGACGGCTGACCTGTTATAAAATGTTCCGTCACGGCTTTAATCGCGTGACATTTGGACATGCGTAGTAATATTCACGACACGTGCTAACAATTTCCTGTGACAAACAATGTACTTTAACAATTAAATTAATACAATCAGTGATCAGAAAAAAAAAAGTTTAAAATCAGTGATCAATTAGACAATTAAATTTAATTTCTATCGAGAGTAACTTTTAGTCGTGCCATTAAATGTAATAATTACTTCTACTTATGAGCGTTCTTTCGGAATCCAACTTAGCAGAGTGTACAGCAGAGGCGGATCAAGGATGATTTCTGAGGTGGAGTTCGTGCCTATTCCGCATATTCGGAACGACAGGCCTGAGCAAACAGCATAGACCCAGATCAGACGCCGCAGAACATGGCGTCAGATCAGGGCCAACACTGTTTGCCATTCATCCATCAATTTTATACATTAATAGCAGTGACCTAAATATCACATCTCAAAAAATGATATCTCAAAGCCTGCATATCGAGGGTTGAGCGCAAGACTATTGTAACTCAAACATATTTTTGAAACCCTTGTTTAGGGGCAACTTGGACCCCTTTGTAAACAATGCAAATTTAGGTGCCATTGCTCATACGAGCAATGGCACCTAAATTTTCATTGTTTACAGAAAGAAATGTTGTAATCTTCATAATGCCTTCATGGTGAGGAGATTAGGTTTGGGGAAAAACAACCATCTGAGTTACGCTAGTCTTGCGCTCAACCCTCGATATGTCAAAGAAACTTCTTTTATCTCAAACTACTGTTAACTCTAGTCCCTTGGACTTGAGATAATGTGATTCTACTGTATAAGATAAAGGTAATGTGTTTGAATATTTAGGGAAAATACGGTATCACGAATTTATCAGATTTATCCAAAATTTCCCACGAAAATGAAATTTCGATTCAAAGAGGGTTCGACGGAACCACCCCACCCCACCCCCACCCCCACCCCACGACCTCTCTCTGAGTCCTCCCCTGGTGTACATGCACTTAGGATTCAAGCATGATCTTTTCATTCTAGTTGCTCAGTAACATCACGAAAACATTCCTATATAATTTTGACCCCCTTAAACACCACTTTTATGTCGTAAAACTGAAGTTTACAGGGGTATAAATTATTTTTCTTTCTGCATAAAAACATAAATTGTGGGAACTCATTAGAACCGCCTCGGCGAGGCAATTCTAACGAGTTCCCACAACCTATGTTTTTGAGCAGATATATGAAAAAAATCAGTTTTTATCTGAAAATTTTCAGCTTTTGGAAGTGAAATTTTCTATATATTTGAATACGCGTGTTTTCGTAATGTATTGTCTTTCTTTTCTGTATAAAAGCCATAACGTCAGAAAGGTACCTTTGGGCATGGTCGCTCAGTGAAGATTCAGATCAGGCTGCGCATTCGCAGTCTGATCAGAAACTTCACTGGGTTCATTTTGGATAGCCCAGGATGCAAAGTTTTTTCATGCGGACGAAGAGGACTGAACAGACTGCGCGGATGCTCAGGCTAATTTAAGTCTTCGTTTGGCGCACATGTCAAATGGTACGTTTTCTCACGTTGCGGTTCACAGACGTAGTAGTAGTAGTAAGTAGTAGTAGTAGTAGTAGTAGTAGTAAAGACAGTGGTAGTATAAATATTGTGTTGGTTTCAATTTAAATAAACACTATAAACTGACTTGATATTTCTGCAAAAAATTCAACTGATAAGAATGCTAACCCACAGGAGGGGCGGGGGTCTTTTGAATTTTGCCTGCTACATAGGCTAGGAGTTTAGGATTTTGAATTTTACTATAGTTTGGTAGTTTGGGGTTTGGGGATAAAGTGGCTATTTTGGTCAGCGGGGAGAGGGTCGGGAGTATTGGCCATTTGCAGATTTTTTTTTTTTTTTTTTTTTTTTTTTGGGGGGGGGGGGGGTCACTTTCAAAACGGACTATTTTTTGGAGTCTACAAAATTCTCGGTATTTTTTTTTTTTGGGGGGGGGGGGGGGATGGTGGGGGTGTAAGAATCGGGGTTAGAACCTTCTGTTGAACTGATATTTTTTTAGTTATAACAGGTCTATTTCTGCTGTACATCAGTTCAGTTCCATAAAAGTAGAAACAGAGCTACTGTTGGAAACTGTTTAAAGCACTTATATTACTAATACAATCATTATACAGGAAGAATAAATGAAAACCACACTTTTATAAAAAGAAAGCAAGGGGAATGTTTTGGGGTATGCTAATATCTGCAGATATTTTTGGGGTATGGCTAATATACCGTATTGTGTTGTTGTTGTTTTTTTTTTTTTTTTTTTTTTTTTTTTTTTGTTGTTGTTGTTGTTGTTGTTGGGGATGAGGAGGGAGCGGGTGGGGGACGGTAAACACAGGTACCTAGCCTATGTAGCTGACAAAATTCAGATAAAATAAAATAAACGAATGAAAATAACGAAAACCTTACTTTTGTAAAAAGAAAGGAAGGGGAATGTTTCTGGGGTATGCTAATATCTGCAGATATTTTTTGGGTATTGCTAATATACCGTACTTTTTTGTGGGGGTGGGTAAACACGAGATGCTGGGGCCCAGCCTATGTAGCTGGCAAAATACGCCCCCCCCCCCCCCCCCCACACACACACACACACACACACTCCCCTCCCCGTGTGTGTGTGGGGGGGGGGACTAACCCAGCTAGCATTCTACTTAAATTTATATCGGACCGAAACGGTCAGATATAGACAAGTAGAATGCTAGCTAGGAATGCGCCAGTACACTTTACCGAGTTGTACAACGTAAAAATCATAATTATATTATGTTATTGGTCAGTCAGGATAGGCCATATAATTGTCGACGCTAACTCAACAGATTTTTTAATCGAATTGTTCATGTTCTGATCATTTCCAAGCTTATAGCTGTGTCAAGCAAAAGTAAATATTTTAATAGTTATTCCGACATACAGAGCAGATCAGGGTCTACACTATTTGCGATTCATCCTAACCGGTGAATCTGTGCTTTCAGGACTAACCCGGAATTTGTGTGCAGTTGATCGCCTTGTGTGTCACAGAAAACAGAAACAAAGAGAAATGTTTATTGTGGTTATGATTCTAAGTAATGATAATACGATAATTTTTGTCAGGTTTGACACGCGTCTTATTCAACAGTCGTTATATTTTAACAGCTATTGGCAATATAAATATCCGGTGCATTACATGTACATTAATTGAAACCATTTATCAAATTAAATTTAATTTTCTTAACGACCATTTTAGATAATATTTTTAACACCAATATCTATGACACGTGCGATTTGCTCACACGGAAAAGTGTAAAACTACATATTCCTTTTATTACAGGAGAACAGAATATACATTTAAAGCTTAAACCCTGTAGGCTAAATAATCAGATGAAAAGTAATGATATATTTCTTATTTTTCACAGAAAATAGACTGGACATTTCATTCAATGACTGATTCTGAAGGAGACAATTAAAATGAAATAAGAAGGAAAAATAGTTGTTTGAAATGTCTACTGTTATAGTCACCAGGTTAACATTAAAGTTTTTTAACTTCGTAGCCTCTTTTACATTGTATGTAACCTTTTTTATGTGTTTGCATAATGTTAAGCTCAGTCCCTTTTCAGTGGGCGAGTCAATAAACAAAAATATTTTACGAAATATTTCTGAAGTTTTGAACACAACTATAAAAAGAAAAACTTCAGATATTCAAACGTCAGGCAACCGTTCGCAATTCGCCACTTTATGTATTAATATATTCGTCAATCTATTCTAGGGTGCATAATGATTCTGCATTAAGCAGACAAACGAAGGAACTGACCAATCTGCTCAGTTCTCACAAAGTATGAATTACCATATTCATCCTAAATAATTGGACATCTTACCATACTTGTCCATAAACTTCTAATAGTACACGTGGATATTACCATATTTATCCCAAACAATTGAAAAGAAAAAAAAAAGATCAGTCAATCAGTTAATAATTGTATTCTTTAGAATTCTGAATGTACACATGTAGTGAAAGTCGGCATAAGGAGACAAGTGTATATTCGCTATGAGGACTGACAAATTCAACGAGATCTATTTGAGTGGACATAGTAATAATATCTTTTCCTTTTCTTTTTTTTTTTTTTTTTTTTTTTTTTTTTTTTTTGCCAATTTAAATTGTGAACATGCCATAAGTAGAAGATCAAATTCATAAGCTTTAAAGAAAGTTAACGAAACCGTTTAATCACTTGCTTCACAGCATCTGTCTATTTGACTCCTCAGAGTTTGATTGCCATAGCACGAACAGTAAACTATCCCAAAGCCTCAGACCGTTTTATATCTCGATCAATCTACGCGTCCCCAAGGAGCCATGCTTTTATGAGCGAACAAAATGAACCCTGATATGATATTACACTACCCAGATCACCAACGCCAGTGACCTTAAGAATTTCGGGTTTATTTATGGGTCACTGCCCACGCACAATTACAGTTGATGCGGTTTATCTTAAGACAAAAAAAAAAAAAAACACGAAGAGAAAGTAGCTAGAATGTCTTGCCCTGATCTTTGCTATTGCGGTTGGTGGGCTGCGGTCGGAAATGCGCGGGTGCATGGGGCCGCCCGGTCCCCACTTGTGGCGGTGGCGGATGTCTGGGTGGCGGTGGCGGATGTCTGGGCGGCTCAGGCGCGCGGTCTCGCCCAGATCTTTGCTATTGCGATTGGTGGGATTCGGTCGGGGCTGCGCGGGTGCGTGGGGTCGCCTAGGCCTCGCTTGTGGCGGATGTCTGGGAGGGGCCGCGCGGGCGCGTGGTCTCGCTCGGAGGTTTGCTATTGCGGTCGGGACTGAGCGGGTGCGCGGAGCCGCCTGGGCCTCGCTTGTGTCGGATGTCTGGGTGGGGCCGCGCGGGCGCATGGTCTCGCTTGGATGTTTGCTATTGCGGTTGGTTGGCTTCGGTCGGGGCTGCGCGGGTGCGCGGGATCACGCGGGCCCCGCTTATGGCGGTGGTGGAAGTCGGGGGGGGGGGGCGCGGTCCCGCCCGGATCTTTGCTATTGCCTTTGGTGGGCTTCGGGTGTGTCGGCCCGCCCGGGCGCCCTGGTCGCGGTCGAGGTGGCGGGGTCCCGGTGGGGGTGCGCGGGCATGCGGTTTTGCCTGGGGGGTGGGAGAGCGCGGTCCCGCCCGGATCTTTGCTATTGCCTTTGGTGGGCTTCGGGTGTGTCGGCCCGCCCGGGCCCGCCCGGGCGCATGGTCTCATTTGGATGTTTGCTAATGCGATTGGTTGGCTTCGGTTGGGGCTGTGCGGGTGCGCGGGATCACTTCTACATGACAATCAATCCGGGTTCAGGCCAAAACATAGTTGCCAAACAGCTTTAGTCAAACTCATTAATGACTGGATGAAATGTATTGATAAGGGTGACTTGGTTGGAGCCCTTTTTATCGATTTTCGGAAGGCTTTTGATCTAGTTGATCACTCCATCTTGCTGAATAAACCTGCATTATACAAACTTAACCCTTCTGCCATTCAGTGGTTCAAATCATATTTATGTTCTCGACAACAAGTAATCGAGAGTGATAAAGGGTTGACGGATTTCACCACCGTACAATCTGGTGTGCCTCAGGGCTCAATATTAGGCCCGACCTTATTTCCAATTTTTATCAACGATCTTCCGCTTCATATCAAAAAGTGCTCCTCTGATTTGTATGCAGATGACACGACGATTCACACGCATGGTAATGACATAGATGCTATTGAAGAAGATCTGCAAGGAGAATTCGGTAACACAAAAACATGGGGAAAGATAAACAAAATGAATGTTCACATGACCAAAACATCTTGTATGCTAGTTGGCGCTAGAAAACGCTTGAACGACTCTCGACCTCTAAATATTATTGCTGACGATGTCAACATTCAATCCGTTAGTAAACAGAAACTCCTTGGTGTTTATATCGATGAACACCTTTCTTGGTCTGCCCATATAGACCACTTATGCTCCCTTATCTCATCTAAAATATCTCTATTACGCAAGTTAGCAACGTATGTACCGACACATATTCAAAAAGTTTACTATCAGGGGTATATTCTTCCTTATATTGATTATGGCTCTGTTACCTGGGGGTCAGCCTCTGTAACTAATATTGAACGCATATCCAAGCTGCAAAAACGCGCTGCTCGAATCATCCTGCGAGCAAATTACGATACCCCATCAGTAGATATGTTCAGTCAGCTGGGATGGCTGTCAATTCCGGACAGACTTAAATATAATAAGGCTGTCTTGACATACCGAGCAATAAATAATTTATCCCCTGAATATATAACACAACTTCTAAAACTAGTATCCGAGGTACACACTCTTAACCTCAAGTCATCAGAAAATGGCTCACTTTATGTGCCGAAAGCACGGACAGCACTTTTTGATGGCTCTTTTTCGTGTTCCGCACCAAGACTATGGAATGCTCTACCTCAGACAGTAAAAACATCGGGGTCACTCTCTACCTTTAAGCAGTCTCTTAAAGCAACATTTTAACCCTTATAAAATGTCTTTAACTATGATTTTAAATGCTATACCATGTGTAAAATTATCGCTGAAACCGTTATTGTAACTGAATTGAGAGCTTTTATGACCTAGCATAATTGTTTTAGATATTGGTTTTATGCGCTCGTCAAATCTTAAAGCACTTACAAAAACTGTGATAACATACAGATTTGTCTTTGATATAATTAAGTGCCATGTTTGGTTTTAAATCACTTGCACATACCTGTTAGCACTTTTTATTTGATAAAAACTTTATACAAGCATTCACTTCGCTGCAAGCTACTTTTATCCCATGCATTTCTTAGCTGTTAGTTAAGTCTTGTTGTATATATGTATATAAATTTTAGTTAGAGGACCACAAGGTTGAATAGTTATTTATAGCTAATTGTGTCATCCTCTTTAAACATTGTTTAAATAAATAAAAATATGGCGGTGGTGGAAGTCTGGGGGGGGGGGGGAGGGGGGCGCGGTCCCGCCCGGATCTTTGCTATTGCCTTTGGTGGGCTTCGGGTGTGTCGGCCCGCCCGGGTGCCCTGGTCGCGATCGCGGTGGCGGGGTCCCGGTGGGGGTGCGCGGGCATGCGGTCTAGCCCGTATCTTTGCTTAATCGTTTAGTAGGCTTCGGACGGTCTCGCCGGGTTCTTTGTTGTTCCGGTTGGCGGGTTGCGAGGCGGTGTGCGGGTTCGCGTTTGCTCTTAGCTTACACATTAGTACACATTAGCTTACACATTAGTAGACTAGTGTCCTTTTCGTGGGGCGCGGCTGACGCTGATAATGTTTGGGCGCCATAGCGCTGCAGTTTGACGTTGCCTCCAGTTCAGTTTGTTTATTTCCGTGAGAACAGTAATGGCGACTTCAATAATGCAGCCTTATATCGTGTTTTCAGACAATTTTCTGATGAAGGCCAAGGGCCGAAATATTAAAACAGAGTAAATTCAATTAAATTGTATAATGATTTGGATCCTGAAAAAGAAGCAAATCGAAATTCTCTCTCTCTCTCTCTCTCTCTCTCTCTCTCTCTCTCTCTCTCTCTCTCTCTCTCTCTCTCTCTCTCACGAAAATGTGCCCATATAATATTGACCCCATTAAACCCCTCCTTTTATATAGTAAAACTCGGGTTTACAGGGGTATACATTATTTTTTCTTAGTTCTGCTCAAAAACATAGATTGTGGGTACTCGTTAGAACCGCCTCATCGAGGCGGTTCTAACGAGTAGGCCTACCCATAATCTATGTTTTGAGCAGAAATATGAAAAATATCACAATTTTTTATCTGAAAATTTTCATTTTTTGGTGGTAAAATTTTCAGTATATTTGAATAGGCATGTTTTCGTAATTACTGCTCTCTCTCTCTCTCTCTCTCTCTCTCTCTCTCTCTCTCTCTCTCTCTCTCTCTCTAAGCAGGAGTACGAACTCAGTACAATGTGCAAATTTAATACGATTTGTTGAAAAAATGCTGTATAAGGCTCATGTTATATATTGTTCTAATATTCTTGGACCCAATATATAGTATTATTAGGTCCGAGTAATATTCGACTCTAAAGTAATGTATCAGTGTTCTTCCTGTCCTTCTCTTTGGTTTAAAGCGTTTTACAGAAGCTAGTTCTTGTGAGGGTTATACTATCGACGAAAACATACTCTAACACCGTGTACTTTCGATTTAGCTTCCCTGTCAAAACTCGTTTGGCTTTGATGAGTTGACATTTCATGATCACATTATATTGTGCGCTGTATCAACCATTAGATAGGTTATTTGAAAACACGTTAAATCATTTTATAATATATGTGAGTTTACTTTAAATGTCGGTTTTATATGGTATAAGGCCCAGCATGCACAAAGTTACCTGTACACAGACAGAACCGTAATCCAGATTATAGGTTTTAAAGTTATACCATTTGGGACACAGAGACGAGTGAATCCCAAGATAAGAGGTCTTTCAAACATTTGGTTCAGGAGCAGATTCAGAGAGAGTTGGAGGGTTTCAGCTAACACCCCCCAACCAACCCCCTGCCATAGGGACCTGTATCGTCTTTTTTTTTTTTAGATTTTAAGGGCCTAGTATATCTATAAAGTCTTTATAGATACAGTTAGGCATCTAAAATCTTCAAAAATAGTATGATACAGGTCCCTGTGCCCCCTGACACCTTTTCAGGCTTTTAAAAAAAGGCTTTTTAATCAAAATTTCTTTTTCATGGGAAATTTTGGACACATTTGGGATATAGTGTTTACCCTAAATAGTCACATCACCTACTGTTTATCCTTACTCTACTCTTCAACAAGTCCCATTTTACTACCTATGAATGCGTGCAGAATTGCTGAATGACTAACAATGTAGACCATGATCGGATAATCCATTCTTCAGCATCTGATCTGGGTCTACAGTGTTTGCTCAGGCCTGTCTTTCTGAATATGTAGATCAAATTGTTGATCAAATTGACCCCACCTCAGAAATCATCGAGGATCAGCCCCATACATAGGCTGCTTTAAAGAACTGTAGGTATTTTGTTTTTATGGCATAATCTGGTCTCATTTGTTGATAAAATACATAGAAATCATTCCGGTCGCATTTGTTGACAAAATACATAGAAGTCATTGACAGATCACAGGAGCGGATCCAGGATGATTCTCAGTGGGGTTCGATTTGATAAAATCACCGTACTTACTCAACTGTACTTACTCTATGTATTCGGACAGACAGACCTCAGCAAACAATGGAGACCCAGATCAGATACTGATCAGGGTCTACACTGTTTGCAATACATTCAGCAATTTTACACATGCTCACAGGCAGTAAAATGAACTTGTTGAAGAGAAGTATAAGACAAAGAGCAAGGATGTGAATATTTAGGGTAACTACGGTATTCCAAATTTATCCAAAATTTCCATAGAAAATGAAATTTTGAGTCAAAGGGAGAGTCCGACTTGATCCCATGAATCTGCACCTGAATCAGTGTGTAAGTTGTCCTTGTCTGGTTATATCTGTAACTGGTTTGTACACTGATAAGGTGTATTTTAAAGTAAATTAAGTGGTCACTAAGTGTGCAGATGTGAAAGTGACCTTTGAATATACTATATAATACAGGTAATTAGGTATACATATACTGGATCTAACCCACAACTTCACCTTAAAGTCAGTAAGTGCATGTTGGTGAAAGCTTTATTAATGATTTGTTCTGGAATATCCCATGCATTGGCTAGTCAGAGGATCTGTAATTAATTATTTCCTGAAATTGCAGTCAGTGAGCAGCTGATGGTAGATCTATGAAAGATTTGCTCTCTTTTTTTTTTCTTTTTTTTTATGTCTAAATCCCATTGAAATTTGCTAAATGGGAGGATAAAATCTCATAGCAAAATGTAACTTATACTCAGAATTTATCATGGCACAAAATGTCTCATTCAGCCAAAACTGAAGAGAAATTAAAAATTCTCAGTGAGAAATTTTGCTTGCCAGTTTTGACTGAATTAGATATTTTATGCCATGATACCCTGAGCAAGAATTATCCCTGATAATTGGTCTATGAAATCAGTCTATAAGTGATATGTAGTAGGTCCCTGAAAGCTTAAAAGCAGATGATTGATCTGTGAATATGCTACACATTTGTGCTGGGATGAGTACACGGGTACCAGAGGTTTTGGACGGGTAGACCAATTACCAGGGTATAAATGTACTACCCGTTACCTTAATGTTAAATACAGAATATATAAATAATAAAATAATGTCAAGCAAATAGAGCAAAGCTCAACATGATTGGTTTGTATAACTTGCCATTGCCCTCGATCTTGCCAGTCCTCATTCGTACGCTATAAAATGAACATTGTTATATGTTATGATTCTTCCTATGCATAGGGCCTACATTTACCTGAGGCAATGGCAGACAGAGACCGACACTGACTACATACTTCTAATATTTATTTTCTAAATGTTGGCATGCCTAAAATGCCATGTTATGGGTATTCGAGTGCCCATGGGTAATAGGGCATCAAGTACAATGGTGCAAAATAGCTACCCGTCCCAGACCTACTACACATGCATGAACTGGTCAGTGGGTCCTGAAGTTAAATGAACTGTGAAGTCAGCCAGTGAGTGATCCATGACAGCTTAAATGATAATTTTTCCTTGAATGTTTTATACTTTGACATAGCGATGGTTCAGCAACTGGTTGGTGCTATTTGCATGATACTTGTAGCTTAATTCCCCACACCAAATATTTTGGGGATACCCCCTCTTATCTGGAGCTATACTGTAGTAATAATGTGTAATATGTCTTTTCTTTTTTTTTTTTTGTAGGAGATAACAGAGTTAGCCAGATATAAATGAGTGATGGAGAAACCTGACGTGATTATCTGTCAGTGGACATTGTGTTTATATGATGACAAGACAAGAAAGTGGATATATGGAGTATTAGACCTAAAACCTGACCAGGTTGAATTTTTACCCAATAGCCAGAAAGGAGTAGCCAGTACTGTCATTGTAATTCCATTTGAAGACTGGATCAACATCAAAAAAGCTACTACTGGGCTGGTTTTTGGTGCTGTTTATATCGTAACAAAAGGTAACCACAAACTTTGGTTTTCATCCATTCAGGATAGAGATGGTTTCTATGGAACATTACGTCACTTCTGGATATCCCAGCTTTTCAACAAAAAAGAACAAAAGGCGTCTACTGCGGGTGCAGGGAAGGCAACACAGCTCGGTCAGAAGTTAGTGGGGATTGTTCAAGACTCACAAGATACACTTTCCAAAGCAGCAGTACAGTTAAATGATCAGGGACGGCAGATTGATTCCTCCTTGTGGACAATGTCTGACCTTCACAATGACCTTGATGTGGCAGAAAACCTTGTCAAAACCTTGGAAACGTGGACAGGGAGATGGCGTCTACCAAAACAATATAATATGGTTGATCCTGTGGTTGTAAATAAATGTGATATACCGGAAGTATTTGAGATCGAGGTCATTTATAATAAAGTGGAAACGGGAAAAGCTAATCCACGTGTTATTGGACTGCTTAGACTTTGCAGTGAAGGACTGTTCATAATGTCCCTGAAACAGGCCTTGGTTCATCATTATAAATGGTCAGATGTTTCTAAAATACGTGTTGTTACTCCCTATGAAACAATGATTGTACAGTACCATCTGGGAAAGGCAGATCTAGTTTATTCAGTGGTGTGTGCAAATATGATGGCCATACTAAGAATTATTGAAAAGTGTGCCAAATATAAGCTGGAGTATGACAAACCACCAGATACTGTTGTTTGTACCAGTCATCAGGTTAGGGTAAGAAGAGAAGCCGAACAGAAAGGTATGTTGAATGTTCTAAAATTTGGAAAGTTTTATTCCAATCATTTTTTGCCTAACTTTTCAAACCTGACAGACCAGCCTAGGTGGCTCAGTTGGATGCCTGTTCGACAGGTGATCAGGAGGTAGCGGGTTTGACCCCCGCCGTTTCGGTAACATTCTTTCATGGATATTGATCATGAAATATTTTCTACGGTCATTTTCTTTCTTCAGCTGATTCAAGAAGGGCAGTTGTCAATTTCTGGTGAAAGAATGTGCATCTACTGGTTAATTGCTTAGAGGACTAAGTCTGCCCAGTAAAATGTGGTTAGGTAAACTGACCAGGCTCAACATGACCCCATTGGGTTGATTGGGCTGTAAAACCTCAACACACACAAATAAATCTGACAGAATTGTCTCCCTTGAAAGTATACCACTTCCCCTTAACCCTGTTCCTGCTGAACCTAGGTATGCGTTTCCTTCGAAAACAGTGCAGATCCAGATAAGTTGGCTTCTGACTGATCTGGATCTGCACTGTTTGTCATTAATTATGCGAATTTATATCAAAAGCCTGGATCAAGTAATCTGATTGGCTGAAAATTAGAAGTGTGTGGCATCTTAATTTATTCAGCATGGCAAGGGCTAACAAATGCTGCTGCTGTGATGAATAGCCAAGTGATACACTCTTGACCTGACAGTATTTGCCATTCTCCTTAAAACCTTGGGCTAATTTAGCAGACGACAAAGTGACAACTTCTTGTCCTTCTTGTCCTCTGTTGAACTATTTAGTATTTACCCAGAGTGCTAACAGTTAAATTCTACATTTAGTTTTCTGGAGGCAGGGGCATCTGTTCTCTTAAGATGCATTTCTTGTGTGTCCATAAGACATACATTATGCAGTGCTTGCATTGAGGGAAGTCTGGGAGTCAAAGACTCCCAAAAATTGCCCTGGGACTTCCAAAAATCAATTCCAGGAAGTCTGGGACTCCCAACTTTTAAAGATATTGAGTCATTTATGACAAAAATTTAGAATGAATTTACCGGTATGTGTTATTTAGCTTAAGAATGGCGGTTTTACTCCATAAATGAGAGTTTAAGAATATTAAGGTTGAATTTCTGAAAGTGGGTGAAAACATTTGATCACCAGGACATCCAGATATTGGAGCTGGGAAGTTCTTGGACTTCCTGATTTTGACAGTTAGTGCAAGCACTGATTGTGGCTTTGTGTAGCATTATACATGCATGTTTGTTTGTTGTAGCAGAGAAATATGAAACTGTTGAATTTAGGGAAGAAACCATATTACAGAATTGTCCACTGACTAAATTTTTGTTGAGAATCAGCCAGAATTTTGAAGTCAGTCATCAGCTTTGTAAAACTGACTGAGCATTGACTAATAGTTTATTTGTCATAAATGTATACATTCTTATTTTAGCCCTCTTCCAGGGTCTTATTTCAGGCTTTTTTTTTTTTTTTATCAATTTTCTTGACCTTTGTTCATCACAGATTTAAAATGTCCAAAATAGACAGCTTTAATAGTACTTCATTTTAGTTACAACTTGTCTATTAAAATAAAAGTGAGAAAAAATATATTACTAAAAAATAGAATTTTCTAATGAGTCAACTAAGAAAATTTTTTCCGATTATCAGTAATCAGTCACAAGACACTTCGGGACATCACAATCATAGTATATACTGCTAAACTCTGATTGCTCTTTTCAGATACAGGGAAAACCATCAAAGAACCTCTTCAAGTAAATGCTCCAGACTCCCAAGCAGGTTCATACCAGTTTAATGATGCCCCGCAGCTCCAAATCAGCCAGCAGGCCCAGGTTGTCAGTGAAAGAGAGGTGGATCAGATATGTGAAGGACTTACCTCACTGAAATCTTTAGCACTGGCTGTGCAAGAAGAAGAGGGTGTGCAGAATGAAAAGTTGGATTCCCTGAGAACTAGTGTGGACAGAGCAAATGACCGACTGACAGCCATCAATAGACGCGTACAAAAAATGACATAGTACCGTAATAACTCTAGCAGATGACTAATTATTAAAGAGGAGTATTTGGTGATATTTTTGGGACAATTTTCTCCAGCTCTCCATAAAATAAAAAACATATATTGTGAGTACTCATTAGAAGTGCCTTGCTAAGGCACTTCTAATGAGTACCCACAACATATTTTTTTATGGAGAAATAAGAAAAAATTATCCAAAAACTAACAACTAATACGACTCACTAATAAGTCATCTGCCCTAAGTATTGGAACAGTCAGGCCTGAACAAACAGTATAGACCCAGATCAGATGCTGTAGTCTGCAGCATCTGTTGAGGGTCGACATTGTTTGCCACTCTTTCATAATCCTTGAGATAAATCAATATGTACTCAAATGGCCTTGTGTAAATTTTAGAACAAGTATGGTAAGAAGTAAGTATCCCAGTATTAAGGGCAAATTTGGCAATCATGGGTCCAGATAAGGAGAGCGTTCAGATGATGATTTTGTTATTACCTTTATATTCCTCATCACCAAAACACACCTATATAATTTTGACCCCCTTAAACCCCACTTTTATATAGTAAAACTGGGGTTTACAGGGGTATACATTATTTTTCTTATTTCTGCTCAAAAACATAGATTTAGGGTACT
Source organism: Anodontia alba (assembly GCA_964016985.1). Taxonomy (NCBI): domain Eukaryota; kingdom Metazoa; phylum Mollusca; class Bivalvia; order Lucinida; family Lucinidae; genus Anodontia; species Anodontia alba. Next base: position 55,917,073 of record OZ024833.1, read on the forward strand.
GAGGCAGTTCTAACAAGTACCCACAATCTATGTTTTAAGCAGAAATGTGAAAAATATCAGGATGTTTATCTGAAAACTTTCAGTTTTTGGTGGTGAAATTTTCAATATACAAGGGTCCTGCAAAAAGTTCTGTCACTAATAGGCTTCCTAAGTTTTATCCCAGGTATATTTTAAAATGCTTCACTGCACTTGAATGGTGTGTTGAATAGCTGACAATACCCATTTATTTCGTGCAAATTGCTTTCCAACTGATGAGTTATTTCTCTTTGAAATAAATGCAGTCACATACACTGACCAATTTACTTGTTACAATAAGAAATGACTAAGCAAAGGATGGTCAGGAATCCACCTTTTACATGACAACGCCTCCTCTCATAAGTGTGAGGTTGTTAAGTCTCATTTTAGAGGGTGTGACATGGCTCCTGAAAAACCTCAACTGATCTGACTTAACAGATCTTTCTATAAAAGCTTAAATGTTTGAAGCAGTATCACTAACACATTACGAAAACATGTATGCCTATTCAAATATATTAATAAGAGGGTCCTGCAAAAAGTTTTGTTACTGGGTTCAGATTACTTCAGTGCTACAATTTATCAAACATATCTTATTACAAACCTTTAAGGTATTCCCCCTTTACTGAAACACATTTTTGTAACCTTTTTACCCAGTCGCGAAAAGCAGATAAATAGTCTTCTTTTGGTATCTGTTGGAGACACTGATAAATAGTGCTGCCAAGAGAACTTCTAAGTTCTAAGACATATACTTAGTTCCAGAAAGCATTCTTAAGCCTTGGAAATAAAAAGAAGTCACAGGGACTCAGGTCAGGTGAATAAGGTGGATGGTTTAAAACTTCCACCTTTTCAGAAGCCAAAAAAGACTTAACAACCTCACACTTATGAGGAGGCATTGTCATGTAAAAGGTGGACTCCTGACCATCCTTTGCTTGGTCATTTCTTATTGTAAAACTCTTTCACTTTCTTCATTACAGAATTCTTGTAGAATCGGCCAGTGACTGTATGACCAGATGGACAAGGCACTTGAACAACTGGCTCACTTGAATTAAAGAAAATTGCATACATCTTTTTCGAACTTATGGTTCTCTTGGTAATACATGGGCGTTTTTGATCTTTTCGCTTCCATTACTTATTATGAGCTTTTCTTTGTGGCTCAAGCATGTGCACCCAGGTTTCATCACCTGTTAGCAAGTTAGAAATAACCCGACTATTACAGCCTTTGTATGTTTTCAAAAGTTCCCGGGCACATTTAAGGCATTGTGTCTTTTGCTCCTCAGTGAGTAAATGAGGTACCGACCTAGCGCAAACCTTTCTCAGGTCCAAACGCTTTTTCAGAATTGTTTGCACACTGCCTTCTGATATGCCAGTACAACTAGCTATAGCTTTGACAGACAATCACGCATCCTGTTCCACCACAATCTTTACAGCAGCGGTTAGCCTTGGTAACAGAGGTTTTAGGCCTTCCAGGATGGGTACCATCTTCAACAGAAAATTTCCCAGCTTTAAAAGCTTTAACCCACCTTAAAACTGTGCGCATTGAAATGGTCTGAGGTCCATATATACCACACAATTCATTAAATATCTGCTTTAAATCTATATTAAGCCTAATGTGGCATTTAATAAAGCTATGAATTTCAGTCTTCTGGTCCATGTTCCAATGTAACAAGTAAATTGGTCAGTGTATATGACTGCATCTATTTCAATTTGAAATAACTCGGTCAGTTGGAAAGCAATTTGCAGGAAATAAACAGGTATCGTTAGCTATTCAACACACCATTCAAGTGCAGTAAAGCATTTTAAAATATACTTGGGATAAAACCAAGGAAGCCTATTAGTGACAGAACTTTTTGCACAACCCTCGTATATGGGCTGCATCAAGCAAAAGAGTGCCTTCGAACATGCGCAGCACAGTCAGATCGTCCTGTGCATGCGCAAAGTATCATCCTGACCTTTGCTTTCCATACATTCTGTATCTGTCAGCGGGCAGTGAAGGCCCTGATCAGATGCGCAGGCTGATCTAGGCCTTGCTGTCTGCATATGCCTGAAGACACATTTTCACGTAGCGGGACTCATATGATACTGGTATATATATGGCCTATGTGCCACATATGGAGAGGATGGGGTGGGGCTCTCAGAGCAGGTTGAAATGAAAAAGTGGATACTTCAGTGAATACCCAGCAGAGGCGCTTCTAATGAGTACCCACAATATATCTCTTCAAAGAAAGAAAACTATTTATCTGGACATCCCTTTTATTTAGAACTATGTAAGCCATTGCATTTCCATTATATAGTAGGGGGGAAGGAAGGAAAGCCTGGTTACTTAGTACATCAAAACATATTCATGCTGTTTAAAAGATTGATAGAAATAAAAGAACAATTACAATCAGATTTAATGATAGAAATAAAAGAACAATTACAATCAGATTTAAAAACAGAATAATGCTGAAAACTCATTGAATATTGCCATGTATACCTGAATTCTACTATATATCATGGGGGAACACGGGGGTATACATTAAGGTAATACAAGACTTGATAATGTAATGCAATATTTGTGTACCGGATATAAGTCATAAACTGGAAGGAGAGCCACCAAGTTTCTAGAGGATGATTAATGCTTAGCACTCTGGGTTGAAATATCGTCAGTTTGTCGTCTACTGTATTATCCCAGACAGTTATTCACTCCAAATGTTCGGACACTTGAAGGTGCCTTGATACATTTGGTAGGTTTTGCGCCAGGTGTTACAAGGGAGACAACATTTGTGACTTCTTGCTTTTCCGCTGGCAAAGTACAGTTACTGTAGAACTTCAGTGGCTCGAACCCCGATGGCTCGTTTACCACCGATGAGTCAAACACATTCTTGAGTCCGCAGGGATTTCCTCCAAATATGATATACGGATAATTTAGGAAAATTTTCTTTTTTTATCTTGCAAATGTATGCTGTGTGCACTCATAAGAATTGCCTTGATGAGGCAATTCTAATGAGTACACACAACATACGTTTATAATATAGAACACCGAAAAGATACCCTACAATGATCTCCAGTATGCCTCCTGGTATGGCACTAATAGTAACCCTCCGTGGCTCAAACTACCGCTGTCTCGAACAAATTTTCATGGTCCCAAAGGAGTTCGAGCCATCAAAGTTTGATTGTATCTTCTGTAAAATGATCTACTCTAAAAGGAAAGAATTTGCTCCAAAGGGAGGCAAAACAATTTTGACGGAAGTTACCTCCCCAAAACCCACCCCCACTCACCCTGTTAACTCATTACAATACTTGGCCTAAAACTTGAACAAGCCCGTTTGACTGCCTACTTGTTAATGTGTCTAAAAACTATTAGATGATTGAAAATATTGTATATTATGATCAGTCAAGCGCCGTGTTCTGCAGTATCTGATCTGGGTTTACACAGTTTCTTCAGGCCTGTCTGTCCAAATAATTTCCGAGATTGGCTTACAGTTGGGCAAGACCTGCTATCCTTGCAGCAAGTAAGGGTAGATGGGGGATGTTTTTTTTTATTTCTTGTTTCTTCACTTTCATTCATTTTTCTCTTTCTCCCCTATCCTTCTCTTTCATCTCCTCTATCTCTCTTCTCCCTTTGTCAAGGAGACGACACAAAATGACACACAAGGATTAACGTGTCGTTAAACCCCAACACAATTAAGTGCAATGATTCTGAGTTATGGCCCCTGGATCAAGCTTCACATATGGACCATTTGTGTCGAGACCATTGCTATACTGGCTGAGACAGGAACGTCAAAATTTAGTGATATTATACAGCTTATGAGGCATACGTTTTCGTTGTGGACATATACGTGTATTTAAAACCAGGCACTTTTTGAGCTATAATGAAGTGATACTTCCGTTATTTCACAGCAAAAAATATGTCATGGGTACTCATCTTAAGCTCAGGGAAATATTTATCTGAGTATCTCTTTTATCATGGAGTTGTATTTCTGTTGTTTTTGCACTGCCATTCACTTTTCCCTTCATCCTCTTCTATCTCTTATCTTTCCTATATATGTGATGACATTTTCACTATACAGTATGGAGAAAAGGCGGAAAATTGATTATTAATTACATTAACCCATTTAAGCCTAGCATCCCATTAAAGGGACATTGGCAAACAGTGTATACGCAGATCTGACTCCGCGAGGATTTACACCATTTGCATTTAGTTCAGAAATTTCTACAAAATATGATGATAATAAAAAATAACCAGACCCCCTGATATAGAAAATGGACCTGTCCAGAGCCAAGGTATGAGTCCACTTGGCATAAATGTATGAAGTTATATCTATGCAGTGAAATGATTGCTGGACATAACAAACACATTGAAAGTCTTGTTTATAAAACAACCAAAATCTGTAAATCTGCCAATATAATAATATATACTCCTGTACACTCCTGTTTACACTTTATATTATAGGAGAATATGAGGGTACATATTACATAGATGTGTTAATGTAATGCTTTGGTATGAGTATACAAGCCGCAGACATCCAGTCGAATTAATTTTTCAGTGTGCATGCCCGATCCCTGAGCAAGGCCGCCTGTCTATAGTTTGGCTAAAGTTTCCCCTTGGCCCACCACTTGGGTGAGCGAATAGGGTAGGTTCTGGGGAGACTGCGTGGATGCGCAGGCTTGCTTGAACAACGGCTCATTTCCTATGACGCGGCTTATATCACAGGATAAGGAGTTGCCTATACAACCAGGGACTTTTGATATGTCCAGTGTTAAAGTCCTTATACAAAACCTGTTTCGTAGCTGGAAAAACACCAAGGCAGGTTGTACATGGATACCTGCCATGATGCACCCGACTGCTATCGACCGTTACTGACCGTGACCTAATTTTCAAGCTTGGTTGAACAGTTTTAAGTCTTTGCATTTAGCTCTGTTTCTTGAACACCATCACCAACGTGAGATAAAATGGCCTTCTGACACGCACTCAGCAAAGACAGATCAGCCCATGCAGCCATGTAGCTGGTTACGTTTTCTCATGTCGCGGCATATTCTCAACAATATAGTTTTTACTTCCTAGGTCTAGAAACGTCCCCGCATGGCCGAACAGTTAGCGCTTCTGACTTTGGTTCAGAAGGTCACTGGTTCAAATCCTGGTAGAGGCAGATTTCAGCTTCTGACTGTAAAATGCTTTATTGCACAGAGCACTTCACATCAACCTTAGATTTGTGTCGAGATATCTTAGATACTGTTGAAAGAAACGTTAGGTTATACATAGCTTTAGTTAAGGCGCATTTTCAGTCCAAAAGTATTGATATTTTTCTTACTTTTACTTCCCCACAAAAACATATGTTGTAGTACTCATTAGAAGTGCCTCGGTGCAGACTTCATATTCTTACCGTATGGCCTGTAATAGAGTAGTTTGCATATATTTTAATTCTTAAGCGCTAAGCCAATTTGCAGCAGATGACTTTTTTTTTTCTTTTTATCATTTCTCATAGAAAATAAGACTTGACATTTCATGTGAATCATCTGCCTAGCAGATGATTCAAATGAAATGCCAAGTCTTATTTTTTCTGAAAAACAGAAAAAAATAAAATTTGTCTGCTGCAATTTTGCTTAGCAAACACTGCTGTTTGTCATGATATCATAGCTCATTGAAAGAAAACACAAATTTATCTTAAAAAGTTAGCTTTTTAATGTAAAAATAGATAATCTGAATATATAGATTTTTTTTTTTTTTTTTTTCAAAAATAAACAGAAAAACAATGTTGGTATGTTGGCTGCATTTAAAAATCTGTGCCATGCCATAAGAAGAGATATGTCTGGGGCAAATGCAGACAGTGACAACCATGATCAACCTGCACATCTGTGCAATCTGGTCAAGGTCCTGGCTGTACATTTATATAATCATCAGATACTGTAGAATATACTGATATACACTACAGTAAAGGCACTTTCCAGATTGTGTGGAAGCATCCAAGTGGCCGAGTGGTTAGCGCTTCTGATTTCAGATCATGAAACTTGAAACTTGTTGGAGGCTGAATTCAGCACATGACTATACTGCACTTTACAAAGTCTTTCATTATTAGCCTTCTATCATCTCCATATGACTTAAATAATGTTGGAAGGGACATAAAAGACCAAATCATCATGGTCCAGATTGTGTGACTTGGCTGGCTGATCTGGTTTATTACAGTTTACATATATTCTGAAGACTCCTTTTCACAAGACATGGCTCATATTCATGTCTTTTATGATCATTTGGGCTCCATCAAGATAAAAAGTGCCTTCGAACATCTGAATATGCGCAAAAAGAACAGAGTCAGATCAAATTGCACATGAGCAAAGTATCTTTGGGACCTTTGCTCTTCATTCATACATTCAATATTATCCAATGATTCTGTTAGTGGGCCGTGAAGGTCCCGATCAGACTGCACGAATGTGCAGTCTGATCTGGGCCTTCACTGTCCACATATGTCAGAAGATACATTTTTGCTTGGCACAGCCCTTCTGAAGACAGTTATTTAACAAAGCTTCAGATAAAGCAATTTAGAAAGTGTTAATAATTTTCTCATTTCTCCACAGGAACGTACATTGTGGGTACCCATTAGAAGCGCATAAGATCTGGATGTAATGAGTAACCACAATATATGTTTTTGGGGAGAAATAAGCAAAATATGTATCTGGAGACCCCTCTCATCTGGAGCTATTGTTATGGTACAGCTTAGTTTTGAATTAATATTTTTAAACAATCATTATTTTAAACAATTGTGGTATATTTTCTCTATGTTAGCGTCTCAACTCCTGATACTTAGATCTTTAATACCTGACCTATTATGATACAACCTTCTTTTTTTTCATTGTCTGAAAATACTGTTTACAAACGAAAAGTAGATGCTTCAGTTTGATGCAAATGCTGTAACTTATTACCAATGTATTATTGGAGAAAAACAATTTAAGTCAGTAGTTTGATAACTAGGCTATGTAGCCAAGTTAAATCAAGGAAGATAATTACATTATCAATTACATATGTAAAAGCTTTAGAAGTTTTATGGTGTATTCATAATTTTATACATTTTCATGGTAAAATATAGCATGTATTACAGAGAGAGGTGGTTGATTCTTCAGAACGTCATTGAAAGCATATTGTAGGAATTATTTTTGGCTGGCATCAGAATACCTTTTTTAATTAATTCAAAGTTCAGTTTGGAATAAAATGCTGATAATGTGTGATTTTCTACCATTTCTGCTGTATCCAAAGTAGCTCAGGTATCAACCTTTAATAGAAGCCCCGTTTAAGAAAGGATTCATGTACCAGTGAAGCAAATTCATTTCTGCTAGAGTGTTTTCCCTTTGAAAAGGGAGGCAAAACTTTGCATCTTAAAGAGGAGTGCCATCTTTTCTTAAGTTTCTCCATTCACCAAAGTTTATTTTTCCATATTCACTATATAAGGGCCGCATCTGAAGGAGCTTATATTCCATGAAGTAGGAGCTGCATGTTTCAGGTCAAATTTTAGCTTATCCCATTCAATTCATATTATTATAAATTAAATTACATGAGTCAAATAATGAAAAATCTGTCCACAAATACATGCAAGCAATTAGACAGCCCAAATAAGACAGCACATGTGCTAGTCTTGCACAGTTCTTTACAATCTAGTAGACTCATCAGACTACAGATGTGCCTAGTCTATCAAGGCACACAATCTTCACATATGCCCAAAGACAGGTTTTGTCAAGACAAGACTCATATGACTACAGATGTGCCTAGTCTATCAAGGCACACAATCTTCACATATGCCCAAAGACAGGTTTTGTCAAGACAAGACTCATATATTATGCAGAGTAAATAATATTGCAGAAGTGATAGGTATATAATACACTTGTATTGCCTTGCGGTACAAGCCGGCTTTTATAGCAGTGTGATAGAGTGTTGGCCTATCATGCAGGTGGCCCAGGTTCGATCCTTGGCTGTGGCATTGGTGAATAGAATTTTTTCACCTGTTCCATCTGATGCCTTAGTAAAATACCCACAGAGACTCAGAGCACATCCTTGTACAGGAAAATTGACAATGAAGACTAAATGGAGATTAGAGGACGAATCTCAATTAGGAGGGGGAATATGTAGTAGTGATACACTTATATGGCTTTGCTGTATAAGCCCGCTTTTATTGCAACCTGGTGCCACAGCATTGGTGATTAGATTTTTTCATCTGTTACAATATTAAATGTGCATGAGGAAGGAAGCGTGATAGTGTCTATAAGAAATATAAGTAAGAAAAATATTAACCCTTTTCCTGCTGAATAAATTAAAATGCCATGCCCACTTCTAATTTTCAGCCAATCAGATTACTTGATTCTGGATTTTGATACAAATTTGTATACTTTATGACAAACAGTGCAGATCCAGATCAGTTGGCTTCTGAAGAAGCCAACTGATCTGGATCTACACTGTTTGCAAAGGCAGGGTATCAGCAGCACCAAGAGAGCAGTGTCTTTGCAACATACATGAACAGTCAAGCCCAGAATAGCCTGCCAAACCATACAGTCTGATCAGGATCTTTGCTACACTCCTCATAATCTTCAGTACCCAATATCCTGTAAACAGACAGTGATGGTTCTGATAACATTGTGACAATGAAGGTGCAGATTAGTCTTTGCAATTGCAGACTGATCTGCACCTTCATTGTCCCCAGACATGTATTCCCCAAAGTAAAATGCACTTTTTTGCATGTTGTGGGGGCTCAGATATTTTCTGAACCCTAGCCAAAATTCTTACTGCAAAACAAAAGTATCTTGTTTACTAAAATATTGGACACCTTAACTCCTTACAATTCTTGTTCTAAAAAAAAATATATATATATATTTGAAAAATAAGTGCCTGCTAATGTCTATATTAATTGATGGATGAGTGACAAACAGTGTAGGCACTGATCAGATTGTGCATTTTGCTTGTTAATACTTTGGGTAAACACAGCAGGTTTATGATGTATTTGATGTACATTTGACATAGTTACAGATAAGAGTGGGTATCAGGAAAGTAGTTTTCTTATTTCCCCAGGAAAACATATGTTGTGGGTACTCATTAGAAGTGGCTCGATGAGGCACTTCTAAGGAGTACCATAACATATGTTTTCAAAGAGAAATAAGAAATTATCAACAATTTTTTGGTAAAAAAAGTGCGTTATCTGGAGCTGTGACTTGATGTATTTTGGGGAGCAAATTCTTTCTTCTGAAGCAAAAAGAATTCTGCCCTTTTAGAGTAAGCAAATTAATTTCTTTTAAAGTAAAGCCCTACTTAGAAGCATGTATCAGTTCCCCTTAAATATCAGCACATGAGAAGTTCACACATCAGAGAGCTTGTTAAAGAGAAATATTCTGTGATAATTCTGGGATAATTTTTTTCTTTTTTTTTTCCATAAAAACATGTTGTGGGTACTCATTAGAACCATCTTGGGTAGGTGCTTCTAATGAGTACCCCAACATATGTTTTTGTTGAGAAATTTAGTATTTTTTGTTTGCAAAAAAGTGCCTTATCTGGAGTAATGCAAATGGATTTGATCCAATTGAGTCCTCCGTGAAATCACCTGACCAGTAAATGACACCAAAATCTGACCAACCAAACTAGCTTACCAGTTAACGGTTAATGTTATTGTTTAGACAAACAATATTACCTATGTACTTTTTCATTGATAAATACAGGTACAAATGCAGATTTCATTGACAAATACAGGTATCACGATGTTGTTTGTCTAAGGATTTACGCATGGGCGTGGTTATAGTCTTCTGACGGAGGAGTCAATTTCAGCATAAGCATGTTACCAAGTTATTGTGACTGTATGAATATTTAAGATAGATACAGTAGGAGTAAAGCAGTCAAATGCATAGCTCCAGATAAGAGGGGTATCCACATAATATTTTTCTTAGGTCTCCACAAAAACATATGTTGTGGGTACTCATTAGAAGTGCCTCACTGAGGCCTTCTAATGAGTACGCACAACATATGTTTTCGTGGAGAAATAAAAAAAAAATTACATGTTTTTTTTTTGGTTGCAAAAAGCCTTATCTAGAGCTATGCAAATGGCCTTGTTCCATTTCAGCATAAGCATGTTTCCAAGTTAGTTACTGTGTCTGAGTATTAAGAGAGCGTAGACAGAAAGAGTTAAGTAAATGGACATTTGCTGCACACTTGCCAAATGCTGATCTAGACATGTGTTCATAAAGGGAGAGAAAGACTGGCAAAAAAATGTGTTAGTGATGTAACTTGGTGAACCATGCATTGTGATGCAAAAATGATAAGAATTGGATAAAAGAGATTTAAAAGCCTTTACAGATTTCAAAAAAAAAGTTGTCAAGGGTCCTCCATTTTGAATATGAAATGAGGTTCAAATTGTTTCAAAATATTAATTACAAAATTCTGTCTGATAAAGAAAAAACATTTAGATTTTATGCAAGATAGATATATGTTTAGAGATGAAGCTATATACAGAAATATAATCTTGCCGAGTGACCTTATGTTTCTGGTTCTGGTTCCCAGCTATATTAAGTCAAATATAAAATTGAAACTAGAGCTGGTGTTTGTGAAACACTATGCTCCCAACTGCCTGACTCTAACACTGCTTGACTCCAACACTGCTTGCCCATGACGGTAACAACAGTACAAATAGATGAGATTTCAATGTTATTTAATCAATGGGAAATAACTCTAAAATAGGAGATAATTGGGAGAAAAAATAATACGGGCCACCTATTTTTTCATGAGGAATCAAAATATGAAATTTCAAAACATTAGCATACGTGTCTAAACTTATGCTATACACAATAAAGCAACAACATTAAATGGCTAGAAATTATGAAGGGCCAACATTTCATTTAATTGGTTCAAAAATTTAGTCAGGTGATCTCCTCCTCAATCCCAATCAGTATACCAAATATCATGGCTCTGGCTTAAATATTTTTTGAGATATCTTGCTGGCAAGGTCAAAATGCCTAGAACTACAAAGGGCAATAACTACGTCAATTTTTCATGGAATTCCCTAAAAAACAAATCAGGTGATCTCCAAATCATCCCCAATGATATTTCAAGACCCTAGCTCAAGTACTTTTCGAGACATCTTGCTGACTCAAAATGCGCAGAACCGCAAAGGGCCGTAACTTTATCAATATTTTCACGGAATTCTCTCAAAATATAATCAGGTAATTTACACATCATTCCCACTCACTATATCGAATTTCAAGAACCCAGCTAAAATACTTCTCAAGATATCTTGCTCACAAGATTTAATTCTGATTTTTTTTTTTGAAAGGAGCATAACTCTAAACAAACATGCTGGACAAGGAAAAAAATACGGGTCAGCTATTTTTTCATTGGAAAACCAAATATAAAATTTCAAAACCCTAGCATGCAGGGTTCTTAAGATATGGCATGCACAAAAAAGCTTGATGAACCGACAAACGGACAGACGGACAAACGAAGGCAAAATAATATGCCGCATCAATTTCATTCGAAACTGGGGGCATAATCAGGTCATCTACTCATCACTACCATTCTATTCATCAAGTTTCAAGGCTCCAGCTTCAATAGATTTTAGATATTTTGCTGACAAGGGAAACATGCCCAAATTTACAAAGAACCATTACTTACAAAATATTTTTCAGAATTTACACAAAAGTTAATTAGGTCATCTACTCATCATTACCAATCAATTCACCAAGTTTCAAGTCTCTAGCTCTAACAGTTTTTGAGATATTTTGCTGACAGATAAAAATGTCAAAAATTACAAAGGGCCATAACTCAATAAGTATTTTTCAAAATGTTCTTCAAAAGTTAATCAGGTTGTCTACTCATCACTACCAGTCTATTCATCAAGTTTCAAGGTTCTAGCTCCAACGTTTTTTTAGATATTTTGCTGAAAAGGTAAAAATGCCCAAAATTACAAAGGGCTATAACTCATGAGTTATTTTTTAGAATTTCTTCAAAAGTTAATCAGGTCATCTACTCATCACTATAAATCCATTTATTTAGTTTCATGGCTCTAGCTCTAATAGTTTTTTAAATATTTTGCTGACAAGGTAAAAATGCCCAAAATTACAAAGGGCCATAACTCAAGAAGTATTTTTCAAAATTTCTTCAAAAGTTAATCAGGTTGTCTACTCACCACTTCCAGTCTATTCATCAAGTTTCAAGGCTTGAGCTCCAATGGTTTTTGAGATATTTTGCTGACAGTAAAATTGCCCAAAATTACAAAGGGCCATAACTCAAGAAGTATTTTTCAAAATTTCTTCAAAAGTTAATCAGGTTGTCTACTCATCACTACCAGTATATTTATCAAGTTTCAAGGCTCTAGCTTCAATAGTTTTTGAGATATTTTGCTGACAAGATTGCGTCCATATTTTTTCAAAGGGCCATAACTCAGAAAAGCTGCATATTCCTGTCAAGAAAAAAAAATATGTATCAGCTATTTTTTCATGAGGAATCCATATAAGAAATTTCAAAACAGTAGCGTTCACGGTTCTAAAATTATGCTATGCATCAAAAAAGCATGACGGACGGATGGACGGACAGACGAACAACCCAGAAGCAATATGCCCCTCCAGCTTCTTTGAAGTTGGGGGCATAACAAGAAGTCACAGCTCACCAAACAAGGTTATATTTATTGCTATATAGAGGGTAAAATATTGTTGTGAATATTATTTCTTTGACTTTTGTATATTCAATTAAGGCTTTTTGACATCATAAAAATTCATTAAACGTTCAAAATATTGGCACCCATTAAAGCAGTTTTGAACCCCTAGATGACCCACAAGGGTTGATGTGTCGTTAAACCCCAACACAATCAATTGAACCCCTAGAACCTCAATAACGTTTTTATTTTTAATTCCATTATGTTTCAGTTTGTATCACAATGTATGGTTGGACAAGATCATTCATTTCTAATGCTTCTTGGCAAATACTGATTTTCCCTTTCAACACTTTCATCCCTGAGTTACTGCAATGGACTTTTCCATCTTTATTTTGGAGACATCCATTGTTGCAACTGGGGGTGTCAGTAAAATTCTAGAACTGAATGACAAACTATGTAGACCCTGATAAGACTGCTCATTACAAGCCATCTCATCTGGATCTACACTGTATATCTGTGTTGCACTGTAGGGATGAAAGGGTATGTTAAACAGACTGAGAGAATGATCTGTCTGAGTTTCTGAAATGGATGTTTCCATTTCTGAATTTGGACACATACATTGTCACAAATAGGGGTTTTACACAATTCTCAGTATGGAACGGCAAATAGTGTAGACCCTGATGAGATAACTCATTATGATCCATCTCATCTAGAGCTACGCTGTTTGCAAAGGTATCAGCATTTGTCTGTAGCTGATGAAAGGGTGAAACGGACTAAGAGAATGATTTGTTCTGTATAAATCTGTCAATCATGTCAAAGCTGCGTGCTGGTTGGTCGTATGGCAGGATATGGCCACCACCTCTGACGATAACCTGGAAGATAAAACATTTTTACCCATCTGATCAAGGTCAACACTGTTTGCATTAAGTACAGGTATTTCTGTAAAACATTAAGTAATAATAAAAACTAATCAGACACCCAGCTATTGGAAACAGACTGGTCTAAAGAGTGTGGTAAAAGAGTGCACTTGACATAAATGGGTTAACCTTAAAGTACAGGTCACAAAAGCAACATTATGGGGTTTGATTTCTCCACTAAACAAGACTTGGCATTTCATCAATTATCTGCCTAGCAAATGGCTGACATAAATGTAAATGTCAAGCCTTACTTTCTGGGAAAAATAAAAAGAAAAGAGAAAGTTGATTGCTACAATTTTGCCAGCCTAAGCAACAGCAGGCAACTTTCTAAAAACATTTTTTTTTTTTTTTTATGAGAAAACGCTTGAAATTTCATGTGAATCATTTGTCTAATAACATCACAAACCAGAGGACCAATGGTGCTGTAGCTCAGCTGAGACCTCCATCCTAGGCAGGGACAGACAATCTATGGGTGACAGAATTTTGAGTTGATAGACACCTTTTGCCTCTAAGGCCAGTTGATATAAGTTTCAAATAAATCCATTCGAACTGTGATTTTATACATTTTTTTTTTTCATGATTTTATACAGGTACATAGCCCTAGGGAAGGAGCAGATAACCCCTAGGGAACAGAATTTTTATCTTAAATGAAACCTTTTGTCAATTTGGCCAACTGATGCAAAATTCTAAGAAATTTCTTTGAATTGTGATTTTATACAATTTTTTCATGGTTTCATACATGCATATAGCCAGGGGCAGGGGCAGATCACCCCTGGGGACAATTTTAATGTCAAATGAAACCTTTTGTCATTATGAGTAAATGATGAAAGTTTAAAAAAATCTCTTTGAACTGTGATTTTATACAATTTTTTCCAAAGGGGTTAATTTTGACATTATCATAAAATAGGTCAAGGTCAACCCAAGGTCATCATGTGAACAAATTATAATGAGCCCATGTCCCTAATGCTGCAAACTAAGTCCCATGGCCACTGGCCTATTGGTTCCGTACGAAAATAATTTTAAAGTGTTCTTATCATATATCGGCCTGGCAACCATCTTGGTCATGTGACCAAGACCCCACAAACAAACTTTCGTTCCTTGGATCCATCTGCAATTTGGCTTCAATCAGCCCAGTGACTCTGGAGAAGATGTTTGTAAATGCTGACAGACAGACGGATGACCCCTGGGGGAAGGGGGGCAGAGTTTCCATGTCAACAGATACCTTTTGTCATTGTGGCTGATTGATGCAAGGTTCATAACAAAGTCTATGATATTTCCTAAAAAATACAGTGTTTTCACTTTTCCCCATACAAAAGCATAAGGGGCCAAATTTGATCTTGCCATAAAACAGATCGAGGCCAATTTAGGGTCACCATGTGAACAAATTATGATGGGCCCATGTCCCCAGTGCTGCATACCAAGTCCCATGGCCATTGGCCTATCGGTTCCAGAGAACAAACATTTTAAAGGGTTTTTATCATACATGGGTGTGGTGACGATCTTGGTAATGTAACCTAGACCCTGCAAACAAACTCTTGTTCCCCATAACCACGGAGGCTCCACATGCAGTTTGGCTTCAATCATCCCAGTGGCTTCAGATAAAAATTGAAATTTGAAAATGTTGACAACGATCACAAAAACAATGCCAGCCTGCCTATACTATAAGCTCACTTATGAGCCTAAAGGCTCAGGTGAGCTAAAAAGCAATGGATACACTTTTGTAGGGAGGGGGTGCGTTGTAGGTATATATGCAACTATATCTAGTGTGTAACCACAGAAGTGTTATTTATCTGGCCATCCTGCAGAATTAACCCAGAGGACCAATGGTCCTGCAGCTCACCTAAGACTGTTCTGAGCAAGTTTATGGTAACAGTTTTAAAGACTGAGTACAGTAGTTGGCACAGTTTGAAAAACCTTTGGTCTGTTTCCTTTAGTAACTTGGTATGGAATTTAGGTTTAATTAATTTGGTGAAACAGACACTTCACATAAAATATGGCTTTGATGAAGCTACATATCAAACAAGAGGACCATGATGGTCCTATATCGCTCACCTGAGCAAACAGATTTGCATACTTAATGTTGAAGTTTCAGCCAAGTTCACTGCTCTAAGATTTATGTATAAATTTTATAACCATGACAAATTATGACGGCTTGAACAAACTTGGTAGAGGGTAACCAAAGAACCATTCCTGCCAAGTTAAACTGAAATCAGTTCAGTGGTTTCTGACAAGACAATTTTTAAAGTTTTCTATTTAGATATAGAGGGAAAATAAGCCCCACCCCCTAGCAGGCATGTTTTCTGACAAATCAGGATTGGTTGAACATTCTTGGTAGAGGGTCACCAAAGCATTATTGAAATTGGTCAGAAGGTTTCTGAAAAGAAGACTTTTAAAGTTTTTCTATATAGATATATGGGGAAAATAAGCCCTGCCCCCTGGCAGCCCTGTTTTTTGATGAATCATGACGGCTTGCATAACCTTGAGAGAGGGTTACATAAGAAACATTTCTGCAATGTTAAATTGAAATCAGTCCAGTGGTTTCTGACAAGAAGATCATTAAAGTTTTCTATGCAGATATACGGGGAAAATACGCCCCGCCCCCTACCATTCATGTTTTTTGACAAATCTTGATAGGTTGAACAATCTTGGTAAAGGGTCACCAAGGAAACATATCTGCCAAGTTATATTGAAATGGATTCAGTGGTTTCTGACAAGAAGATTTTTTCAAGTTTTCTTTATAGATATATATAGGGAAAATAAGCCCCGCCCCTACCAGCCATGTTTTGACAAATCATGACGGCTTGAACAATCTTAGTAAAGGGTCACCAATGAAACGTTTCTGCCAAGGTATATTGAAATTGGTCCAGTGGTTTCTGACAAGAAGATTTTTTCAAGTTTTCTATATAGATATATAGGGAAAATAAGCTCCACCCCTAGTGGCCATGTTTTTTGAAAATCACAATTACTTGAACAATCTTGGAAGAGGGTCACCAAGGAAACATTTTTGCCAAGTTATAATGAAATCGGTCAAGTGGTTTCTGACAAGAAGATTTTTCAAGTTTTTCTATATACTTATACAGGGAAAATAAGCCCCGCCCCTTGGCAGCCATGTGTTTTGACAAATCCAAATGGCTTGAACAATCTTGCAACAGGATCACCAAAGGATCATTTCTGCCACATTATATTGCAATCGTTCCAGTGGTTTCTGGCAGGAAGGTTTTTTAAGTTTTCTATTTAGATATATAGAGAAAATAAGCCCTGTCCCCCCTGGCGGCCATGTTTTTCAACAAATCCAAATGGCTTGAACAATCTTGGTAGAGGATCACCAAAGGAACATTTCTGCAAAATTATATGGAAATCAGTTCAGTGGTTTCTGACAAGAAGATTTTTTAAGTTTTCTATGTAGCTATATAGGGAAAATAAGCTCCGCCCACTGGCGGCCATGTTTTTTGACAAATCCAAATGGCTTGAACAATCTTGGTACAGGATAACCAAAGAAACATTTCTGCAAAATTATACAGAAATCGGTCCAGTGGTTTCTAATAAGAAGATTTTTTAAGTTTTCTATATAGATATATAGGGAAAATAAGCCCCGCCCCCACTGGTGGCCATGTTTTTTGATGAATCCAAATGGCTTGAACAATCTTGCAACAGGATCACCAAAGGAATTTCTGCAAAATTATATGGAAATCGGTCCAGTGGTTTCTGACAAGAAGATTATTAAAGTTTTCTATATAGATATATAGTGAAAATAAGCCCCGCCCCCTGGCGGCCATGTTAAAATTTTGACGAAACCAAATGGCTTGAACAATCTTGCAACAGGATCACCAAAGGAACATTTTTGCAAAATTATATTGAAATCGGTCCAGTGGTTTCGGACAAGATTTTTAAAGTTTTCTATATAGATTATATAGGGAAAATAAGCCCCGCCCCCCTGGTGGCCATGTTTTTTGACGAATCCAAATGGCTTGAACAATCTTGGTAAAGGAACATTTTTGCAAAATTATATTGAAATCGGTCCAGTGGTTTCGGACAAGAAGATTTTTAAAGTTTTCTATAGAGATATATAGGGAAAATAAGCCCCGCCCCCTGGCAGCCATGTTTTTTGACGAATCCAAATGGCTTGAACAATCTTGGTAGAGCATCACCAAAGGAACATTTTTGAAAAATTATATTGAAATCGGTCCAGTTGTTTCAGACAAGAAGATTTTTTAAGTTTTTAATTAAAAAATCTATTTTTAGCTCCTGTGACCTAGATATGCAACAGACCGGAACCATTTGAACAACTTTGAAAGAGGACCAACCAAGGATCATTCTGTGAAGTTTGGTCAAATTCCCACTATTGGTTTAGGAGGAGATGTTGTTTAAAGATTGTGGACGGACGGACATCCGGACGACGACGACAAGGACGACGACAACGACGAAGACGGACAGTGAGTGATCACAATAGCTCACCATGAGCCTTCGGCTCAGGTGAGCTAATATCAAAAGCCTGGGCCTTCTACACACAATTAAGTTTTTCCCCATATGAGTCTATGTAAAATCAGTAAACCTTTAGGCAGGGCCATTTTTGCCCCCAGAACTATAATGTAAACAATCTTGGTACAGGTCCACTAGATGAAGCTACACCAAATATCAAAGTCCCGAGTCTCAGACAAAAAGAGTTTTAAAGTTTTTCCCTATGTGAGTCTATGTAAAACAAGTGACCCCTGGGTGGGGCCATTTTTTTTTAGCCCAAGACTACAATTTGAATAATTTTGATAAAGGTCTATAAAATGAAGCTACATACCAAATATCAAAGGCCTGGGCTGTCTTGTTTCAGACAAGAAGATTTTTAAAGTTTTTCCCTATACGTGTCTATGTAAACATGTACCCCTCAGGTGGGGCCATTTTTTGATCCCAGGGCTATAATTTGAACAACCTTGGTAAAGGCCTACTAGATGAAGCTACATACCAAATATTAAAGGCAAGGGCCTTCTTGTTTCAGATAAGAAGATTATTAAAGTTTTTTCCTTCTATGTGAAACAAGTGAACCTCGGAGTGGGGCCATGTTTTACCCCAAGGCCATAGTTTGAACAATCTTGAGAGAGATCTGCAAGATGAAGCTACCAAATATCAAAGGACTGGGCCTTCTGGTTTCAGACAAGAAGATTTTGAGAGACTTTACCTATATGAGTCTAAATAAAACAAGTGAGCCCCAAGGTTGGGCCATTTTTTACCCCAGGGCTATTACCTGAAATATCTTGGTAGAGCCCCATTAGCTCAAATTACATACCAAATATCAAAGGAATCAGCCTTTTACTTCCAGACAAGATTTTTTCTCTATATGAGTCTATGTAAAACAAGTGACCCCTGGGACATGGCCATTTTTGAACCAAGGGCTTTTAATTTGCACAATCTTAATAAAAGTTCACAAAATGAAGCTACTTACCAAATGTGAAAGACTTGGGTCTTCTAGTGTCAGGCAAGAAGACTATAGGAGTCTATGCAAAAAAATTTGACCTTTCTGTAAAAAAGATCCGGGTCAGATTCAACCTAATGTCATCATTTTTTCAAACATTGTTGGGCCCATGTCCCCAATGCTGCATACCAAGCCCAAGGGCTATTGGCCTTTGGTTCCCTAGAAGATTTTTAAAAGATTTTACATATATATGGGCATGGTGGTCATCTTTGTCGTGTGACACAGATGCAGTGAACAAGCTTTCATCCCCCTACCCATTCAGGCTCCATATGAAATTTGGTTTTGAATTGCCCAGTGGTTTCTGAGTAGAAGACATTTGAAGAGTGTGGATGATGGACAGATGATGATGGACAGACAGACAGACCAGGGACCCTGCCTAAATATTAAGCTCACATATGAGCTTAAAGACACAGGTGAGCTAAAAAACCTCTTCAAACTGTGATTTTATACATTTTTTATGCTGCAGGGGCAGATAACCCCTGGAGGACAGAATTTTGATTACAAAAGGTTATGTCACTATGACCAATTGATGCAAGTTTAAAACAATTCTCTGAAATGTGATTTTTTTTTCATTATTTTATATATGTATATAACCCCAGGGCAGGGACAGATAATCCCTTTGTATGCCCCTGCTATTTGAAGAATGGTGGAAAGAGCATACAGTGTTTCCCTGTCCCTCTGTCTCTGTCCACAGCCAGGGATAGCAGTTTGTGCTAAAGTTTGTCAGGCGGGGGCATCTGTGTCCTTTGGACACATTTCTAATTGTTAAATGGAACCCTCTGTCACTATGACAAAATGGTGCAAGTTTAAAAAATATCTACAAATGTATTTGGGTTGTGATTTTATGCCCTTGTCTTTGTTATTTTATACATGTTTATGCCTTTGTTTTTATTTTGTACACGTATATAGCCCAAGGGCAGGGGCATATAAACTTGGGGTGGGAAGGTGGGGTGTGGGTGGGTCAGAATCTCGATGTCAACAGATACCTATAGTCATTATAGTCAACTGATTTAAGTTTCAAATCAGTCTAAAATAGTCTCTGAAAAACACATAGTTTTCACTATTTCCCATACAAAAGCCAGGCAACCAAATTTGATCATGCAGTAAATTCGGTAAAGGTCAACTCAGGGTCATCATTTGTACAAACTATGATGGGCTCGTCCTCAGTGCTACATACTAACCTTATGGTCATTGGCTCTTTGGTTCTCAATAAGATTTTTAAAGGGTTTTTACCATATATAGTGTGGCAGCGATCTTGGTCATTTGACCATCTTCCCATAAACTTTCGTTTCCCAACTTATGGAGGCTTCAATGCAATTTGGTTTTGGTCGGCCCAGTAGCTTCAGAGAAGAAGGTGTTTAAAAATGTTGACAGACAGACAACAGACAGATGGATGGACAATGGATCTTTAACCATATGTTAAGCTCACCTTGTGTAAAAAAGGTTAGTTATTTAGGTACATAATAAACATACTATTACTACAGTAATGTGCTTTGATACTCTGTGTCATGTCTAATGGAGGTTCTCTTATCTCTGAATCACACTCAAGTCAAACCTCTTATGTGATCCTATGATCTAGGAATATCTAACTGATCTGATAAGGAACATCTGATCACATTACTGTAGTAGTAATAGGATGTTCCCCAACGGCCATGCAAAAACATGTCTTCGAGCAAATGCTGACAGCTAAGGCCCAGATCAGCCTGCACATCCACACAGGCCATTACTGTCTGCTAACAGAATCATTTGACATTAAAGAGTGTATCAGTGGAGAGCAAATGCCCAGATGAGACTTTGCTCATGCCTGGTATGAATCTGAATCTGTGCATTTTGTCCATGCTAACCCTTGTCCTGCTGAATAAATTAAGATGTTACTCCCACTTCTAATTTTCAGCCAATCAGATTACTGCATCCTAAATATTGCAATAAATTCACATACTTAATGGCAAACAGTGCAATCCAGATCAGTTGGCTTCTTCAGAAGCCAACTGATCTGGATCTACACTGTTTGCTATGGCAGGGTATATCCTGGTTCAGCAGGACAAGGGATAAGACATTTCACTGGGTGCGGCCCATATGGAAAAATTTGATCCGGGTGTTTTACTATGCAGGCATAAATAGTTGACTCTCATTATCTCAAACACTCAAACTACTGGCTTAAGTCAAACTAAATGAAGTGTAATATTGGCTTAGTTTGCTACAGGTTCCTTACATTTCAACTACTTTTATCTCAAACTTCTGTTACCTTCAACCAAAAACTAAACAAAATAAATCTGGTCCCTTGGAGTTTAAGGTCATGAGAGTCGACTTATATCTGATTATGCAGGGTAAAAAGATTTAACCCATTTTAGTCTGGAGACCCCAAAAAGGGTAACTGGCATACAGTGCAAACAGTGCGGAACCAAAATGTGTCTTCTGATCACAGTTTCCACTGTTTGCAAATATTTGAGCCATTTTTCTTTAGGAATATCTATATCACATAGCCTGATGTACCTAAACTTGAAATTCAACTCTTTCAATACATAGTGTGGAGGAATTTATTCAGTCTGAGATGGGTTAATATACTGTACCTGATAAAACTCTCCAACTTGTCGTACATATCCAGCAACCTCTTTATCTGTGTCACTGATCTTCCAGACTAACCTATCTGCGATCTTGTACTGATCAAGACCTTTCCATGGCACTGTCATTAGGAATGCCTCAGTGAGTGGAATAGCCACTATTATATCCAGCTGGCCTGTATACATCATAACCTGTAATGGACAAAATATTAAAGTTTGAATTACATTTTTTATCAGCCCTCAAAGTTGTTGTTGGCTGTGGTTTTGAGGTTTTATGGTCTTTTCAACAGTATTTAACCCTTAAACACTAATCACAACAGCAGATGACACTTGAAGTATTTTTTTTTTCTATTTTTCAGATAAAACAAGGCTTGACATTTCAGGTGAATCATCTGCCTATTTTAAAAAGAAAATACTGTCATTGGTGCTTTAAGGGTCAGTCTCCTGCGGTTTTTATATCTAAGATGTGACTGGTGAGTTATAACTTCAAGTGTCTGTGATCCCTCAAAAATGTTCATTAGTCTCTATTTATCAGCCAGATATGTGTTGACTATATAATGATATATAACTGGGCCCAGTTGTTCAAAGCGTCGTTAGCTTAACTAGCTCGTTAAGGGCCATTTCGTTAACTGTTTTAGCGGATTTAATATACAATATTCTGATATTTTTTGCTGAAAAAATGTGAGTAGCTTTTGCACTGCAAAAGCTACTCACATTTTTTCAGCAAAAAATTGCAGCATATTTGTGTATCACTCGATGTAAATTTTAAAGAATCGTTAACTAATGATGTCGTTAGCTTTGAATAACTGGGTCCTGGAAACTAGCTTGATAAAGATGATAAACAGGAACAGGTCCAAAATTTATTAAAAGGGTGTTTGACTTTTCAAAGGCAATTCAGTCTGGGACTTGAACACAACATTTGTATATTTTCTCAGGCATTTCACAAAATTCCTTATAAAAGTGAAATAATTCAGGTTCAATTGTAACCCATGAACTTCCTCTGGATCCACCAATGGATAAATACTATGTACATAGTACAGTTATTAGTCTGAACATGGCAAGTTTATTACTGTTATTGCACAAATGTTCACTGTATTTGCAGTCTAGATAAAGACATGAAATTAAATACAAACTACATGTAACAGGATACCTTTATGTATGTTTATTAGGGAAATTATTAAAATTCCAAACATTTACAGCTGGGGATTTAACATATCAAAAAAAAAACAAACAGAAAATCACTAAAATTTGTCACCCCCATTATGAGTAATTTTGCCTGTATTTATGAGTAATAAATCACCTGTATTTAATTAAAGGCCAGTTTTACAGGTCTCTTAAATAGAAATTAAGTTTAAATTATTTGTATTTATTACATTTTCAGCAGTGGTTTACTGAGATTTCTCAGGGTATTATAATCGATAATTCACCGAATGAATTATTTCATTTGGAACGTTTTGACATCATAATTGCTAGGCAATTTGGCTGATGTTGTTGGTAACAACAATAACAATAGCTGATGTTTCGCGTTAAATTTGATAAAATCATGGAAATCAGACTGAAATTTTCATGCCCATTTGGCGTTTTTGAGGAAAGAATTGCAACACAAATATAAAGTATGATTTTCTCGATAATCCAGTTCTACTTTCGTGACATTTTTGTGTCTGTATTTCAAGCACAAGATGGTTTTTGCATTAAAGTGTACAACAAGATGGCAACTGATTTTCAAACTAAACCACACCTCTTGAAATTCATGCACTGACTGGAACTATTTTGGTAGGAAATCGTAATTGCTGAATGTGAAAATTCAAAGGTAAAATATACATATAAATGTAATAAACAGTTTATTTGGTTGTTTTGATCGATTACGGAGAAATAATTCACTCGTGTTCTAAGGTTTGCTTGTAAAAAACTCATTCGCTTTGCTCACTTGTTTTAGCCTTAGAACACTAGTGAATTATTTCTCCGTAATCAATCCAAATAAACTCTATTTAACAGTCACCTGTCTTAAGTAACCACTGTTTGGTTTTCCTTTAGATGCTTACTTAACAGAGCTTTCACTGTACAGTACCTTGTAATTATCCATGAGAACAGTGACCCATGGTTTGACAGTGTCCATGATATCATTGACTAAATGCTTCTCCACCTCAGTCCCGTCATGGTATGTTAGATTACCAACATGTATGGATCGCCGTACCTCTGGCAAGGCTAGTAACTGCGCATAGTAGCCAAAGTCTTCGGGTGCCTAAAATAATAAAGATCTTATTACAATATGTGTCTTTTGAGTTGTTTTTTTTATGTCCCCCCACCCTCCCCCCACACATTAAAAGAATGGTTGAAAGGGCATATAGTGTTACCCCTGTCCGTCCGCCCATCTGGACCATCCGTGAGAACATCCGCTTGTCATCTCCATCTGCATCTGAGATAGGGTTAGCAATTTGCATTTAAGTTTGGACACATTTCTAGTTTTTTCCTCAGTTGTAATTGAGATTTAATAGCCCTGTCAACAATATTTCAGTCATACCGAGTTGTTTCCCAGAGAGAGGGAGATAAAAAGAAAGAATTGGATAGACGAGAAAAAGGCCCCAACCCCTGAACTGGCTTCAAGTGAAACCTTCCTGCCAAAAGCCAATGATGGAGGGCCAACCGTATGAAAGTTTCAGCAGAAGAGCACACCACCCTATCACCCAGCATTATTACAATATGTGTCTTACTAAGTAACATATTTACCCTTATTATTCGTACGCCATTGCTACTTACCATAACATTAGTGCAAGATTTTTTACTATGAGTGTCATGTGCTAAAAAAAAGTGATGGATGAGAGTGAAACACTGTAAACCATGATCAGATGCTGCATTCTGCAGCATCTGATCATGGTCTTCACTGTTTGGTGCAGTAAAACTGTCTAAATAGAGTAAATAATGTAAAGTTACCAACATAAAAAATTAACCTACAGTAAATGGGTACAACTAGAAATTTTGTCTCATTTTTTTCAAAGGGAGACAACTTTCTGCAGATAGGCATTGCTTCCCTAGTATTCATTTTTTTTTTTTAAACCAGGGGCTTATCTAAAAGGAAAGAATTTGCTCCCAGAGGCAGCAAATTTGTTTTCTTTAAGAATGGCCCTCAATATGAAGAAAGGGAAACATTTCCATGCCAGACTTGTTTCCCCTGAAGGTATATCCATTCCCCTGAATGAAGTCAAGCCCTGGATCAAGCAATGTCAATACGAAGGCTGATCCAGGCTTTTACTGCCTGCTAAAATATGAGTTATAATCTACTTAAATGTCAAGGGTAGCAGACATTTTACAATATTTTTTTTCACAGAATATAATACATGTATATAATATATAATTGATATGTCATGTCTCCTATGTAGACAAGTAAATGACATATCAAGGCTTTCAGCCTTATTTTTTGTGAAAAAAAGGAAAAATGTCAGTTATTTGTTATTGCTGGTTTAGCCTACAAATTGCTAAAAGATTAATCACAACTTTTTTTCACTTAACCCTTAAAGCGCCAATCACAACAATTGTCGTCTGCTTTGTCATCTGCTTGTGATTTTAAAAGTCATTTCTGCAAACAGTGTGGACCCAGATCAGACTGCTCCTAGGAGCAGTCTGATCTGGGTCCACACTGTTTGCCTGTATGCAAAAATAGGTTTGAAAAGTTTGCAAGAATATTCAGCAGATGACATAAACAGATGACATTTTCAGATGCAGGTTTTCTCGGCGTTTTAAGGGTTAATATGAATAGATACACTTTAAGGGCAGGTTGCCCTGTCAAAATCGATTTGTTAACCAAATTGTGCTTGATTACTTGGCTTCTCTCTTTAATTTGATCCACCAACTAAATGATAGCTCAATCTGTTTTAGATGGCTGGCACCTGACTAAATATGTCTATGGCCTACTGCAGTCCTGTTTATGGTTTTCTTATTTTCTGGCTTCAGGTCACCATTGAGCTCTTTTCTGTTTCATCACAGTGGTTTTGGTTATATATGTTTTTACTGTGATGTTTCACAGATGAGGTCTCTAGAGGACCTCTATGCGGACCAAACATATATTTGTAATTTGGAACTGCATTAGAATTAAGAGTGAGGTTTTGTGCTAGTTAAACTGGTTTAAGCCCCACCACCACACTGCATAGTTTTCCTACTGACCATTCCAAGGTGGTTCCTCTGTTGCAGTTCTACTTTGTTTGCAAGTTGGTGGTTCATATGTGGCATAAGGTTGTGCTTCATCATTATAAAAACATGCCTATTCAAATGTACTGAAAATTTTACCACCAAAAAATGAAAATTTTCAGATAAAAAATTTTGATATTTTTCATATTTCTGCTCCAAACATAGATTGTGGTACTCGTTAGAACTGCCTCGATGAGGCAGTTCTAATGAGTACCCACAATCTGTGTTTTTGAGCAGAAATAAGAAAAAAATAATGTATACCCCTGTAAACCCAGGTTTTACTATATAAAAGTGGGGTTTAAGGGGGTCCAAATTTTATAAGCAGGCTTTCGTGTTGGATTGTGTCATTTCCTGGGTAAATTTACTTATATTTTTGTCCCTTCTGAAAAGGAAAAGACATTGCTCCCTATAGGAGCAAATTCTTCCCTGTATTCTGATGATTCCTTTGTTCTAATGATTACTGTGTTCTGATGATTTCTATTTTTATATGATTCCTGTCTTCTGATGATTACTGTTTTCTGCTGAATACTGTGTTCTGTTAATTACTGTGGTCTCATTACTGCATTCTGATGATTACTGCATTCTAATTATTACTGTGTTCTGATGATTACTATGTTCTGATGAGTCCTGTGTTTTTATGATTTCTGTGGGGTTTTTTTTTTTACAAAATTCCTGTATTCTGATGTTTACTAAATTCTGATGATTACTGTGGTCTGATGATTATTGTGTTCTGAGGATTACTTTGTTCTGATGATTCCTGTATTTTGATGATCCCTGTGTTTTTATGATTCCTGTATTCTGATGATTACTGCATTTTGATGATTACAGTCTTCTGATGATTACAGTGTTCTGATGATCATTTCTGTGCTCTGATGATTCCTGTTTTCTGATCATTATGAAGTACTTATCAATACTATGTTCTGATGATTTCTGTATTTTGATGATTACTGTGTTCTGATGATTACTAAGTTCTGATGACTGCTGTTTTCTGATGATTCCTGTGGTCTGATGATTGCTGTGTTTCGATAACTGTTATCTGATGATTCCTATGCTCTGATAATTACTGTGTTCTGATGATTCCCATGCTCTGATGATTACTGTGTTTTGATAATTGTTATCTGATGATTCCTATGCTCTGATAATTACTGTGTTCTGAAGATAACTGTGTTCAGGTGAATATTGTGTTCTGATGAACACTGTATTCTGATGATTACTGTGTTCTGCTGATTGCTGTGGTCTGTAAATTACTGTGTCCGGTGATTCCTGTGTTCTGATGATTACTGTCTTCTAATGATTCCTGTGTTCTGATGATTCCTGTGCTCTAATGATTACTGTCTACTAATGATTACTATGCTCTGTTGATTCCTGTGTTCTGATGAATACTGTGCTCTGATGATTCCTGTGCTCTAATGATTACTGTCTACTAATGATTACTATGCTCTGTTGATTCCTGTGTTCTGATGAATACTGTGTTCTGATGATTACTATGTTCTGATGAATACTGTGTTTTGATGATTAATGTGTTATGATGATTACTGTGTTCTGATGATTACCATTTTCTGATAAATACTGTGTTCTGATAATTCCTGTGTTCTGATAATTACTGTGTTCTGATGTTCCTTATATTCTGATGATTCTTGTGTCCTGATGATTCCTGTGCTCTCATGAAAACAGCAATTTCTAACAGCATTCCAGACATCAATTAAATTCATCAATGCATCAGAGAACAAAGATGGTCAAAAACTTAAATGTAAATATTTAACCGCTTAAGAGTAAAAAAAAAGTCTAGGCCCGTGACCCTGACCCCAAAGACAATGAAGGGGAAGGAGTGGGGGTGAACAGAACTTAGTCCAGTACCCGACATTAGATCCAATATCATTTAAAATAGATCAAACATTGGTGAAGTTGATGTCGCACCTGCCCCACACCCCACACCCTCACCCCCACAAAAAGTAATGTTTAGAAGAAATTAATATAGGAACTTCATTGAAAGCATATGCATTGTCTTATATGATGCACGAAAGTTGGGTTCAAAAGGTACCCACAGTCTGTACACTTTCATAAAATCTGAGGTATGAAATTGACAAAGTGAAAGTGGAAAAAGTGACAAAAATAAATTTAAAAATCATATCCAAACCACAAGCACTTCTGCAGACCCTGGAGAAAACATGTGCAAAAATTCAAAAAGACTGGTTTAAAATTGTAATAGAAGTTTATATCACAAGGTACCCACTGTCTATACATCTGAGGCCAGAAAATGATAAAGTTCAAAAAGTAGAAAACACTGACAAAAATTAAGGCAAGGATCATATGAAAAGCACATGCATATTTTCAGACTACGGAGAAAACAATGTGCAAAGTTTCAAAAAGATTGGTATAAAATTTTATGAGGAGTTGTGCTCACAAGGTACCCACTGTCTATATATTGAGGGTGAAAAATGACTGTACTGTCTGTATATTGAGGGTGAAAAATGACTAAGTCCACAATATGGAAAAAAAGTGAAAAAAAAAATGATCTAACAATTATATCCAAACCTAATGCACATCCTCATACCATGAAGAAAGCGCATGCAAAGTTTCATAATAATAGGTACAAAACTGTAAGCAGAGTTGTGCTAAAAGAGGTACCAACTGTTTATGTATAAAGGGTGAAAAATGACTAAGTTCACAATGTGGAAAAGTGTCAAAAAATCTAACAATTATATCCAAACCACATGCATATCCTCATACCATGAAGAAAACATATGTAAAATTTCAAAATGATCGGTACAAAACTGTAAGAGGAGTTGCGTTCACAAGAGGTTCCCACTGTCTATATATAGAGGGTGAAAAATGACTAAGTTCACAATGTGGAAAAAGTGACAAAAAATGATTTAACAGTTATACCCAAACCACATGCACATCCTCATACCATGAAAAAAAACACATGCAAAGTTTCAAAACAATCAGTACAAAACTGTAAGAGGAGTTGCACTTACAAGAGATACCCACTGTCTATATACTGAGGGCGAAAAATGACAATGTAGAAAAAGTGAAAAAATAATCTAACAATTATATCCAAACCACATGCACATCCTCATACCATGAAGAAAACACATGCAAAGTTTCAAAACAATCGTACAAAATTGTAAGAGGAGTTGCGCTCACAAGACACCCAGGGTAAATGTTGACGGATGGACAAACGGATGGATGGACGAACGGACAGACGAATGGACAGAAACTTGCACACCTAAGAAAAACTACAGGCATTCAGGAGACTGAAAAAAAAACACTTCAGTGTAAAATGTCAACTCTTAGAAATGAAAACATTCTAAGCCTTTATTATTGACCTAAAGCCCACTGAGGGGATAGTGGACAGTGTACTGAACAAACTTTGTTTGTTTGTTTGATTTGGGCTTAACGTCGCTTTCAACCTTTTTCAGTCATATCGCGACGGTGTCTGGATGTGGCAGGGAGCTCAATGCTCACTTTTAGAGTGCTGCCTCACTGAAATATCACGCCCCAGAAAACAAACTTTGGACCAATTTCTAACATTAATTCAACAATATAAGTGAAGATACCCTGGAAATGCTACAATCATGAAGAAAAGGCACCAAAAGGAGAGATGAGGAACAAATAATGACAACACAAATGCAATGAAACCACCAAAGCACAAATAAATAAAGATGTGAAACGATAATACCCTGCCATTATCATGTCAAGGGCAGATAACTCAGACAAAATAGATGAAATTTGTGAAATGAGGAATCTAAAACCAGACTTCCACAGTATCAATACACATATCAAGTTTGGTGAAAATCCACTGAGATTTACTCAAGTTATTAGAGATGTATTGTGGGTAGATAACGCTGTCAAAAATTGATAAAATTTGCCCATTAGCAATCACAAAGCAGACACCCACAGCTTAGACATAAAATTTTAGCATTTGTGGATGTTGGTTTAAACATATTTTATTCTGATTTTCATTTGACATGCAACAGACATTATACACAAGAACAGAGTATAAAGGATAGGATTGAAAGCAATATGCTTATATCATTCCATTTCTGAAATTGTGGATGTTGATGCTATTGCCAATGTCAGGGGTTGTACATTAGCTATTCCCATAGTTTTGTACAGGTGGGCTAAAAGCAGTATTTTAGAATATTGTCTGTTATTGTTGTGACTCACACTTCATGGATGATTCTTCAAAGTATATAATGAACACAGCATTACAGTTACTACAGTAACATGATCTGATGCTCAGTATTATTGCTCATGGATCACACTCAATACACCGGTCTCATGTGATCCTTATCTGAGAAATCCACTCAACATGATGCAGAGCATCTAATCAGGTTCCTGTTAGTAATAATGTGTATTTATTTGTTTCTAAATTGTCTGTTACCTCTGTGAG
This sequence comes from Anodontia alba, assembly GCA_964016985.1. NCBI lineage: Eukaryota > Metazoa > Mollusca > Bivalvia > Lucinida > Lucinidae > Anodontia > Anodontia alba. Next base: position 55,947,195 of record OZ024833.1, read on the forward strand.
CAAGAAATTGTAGTAATTGTTAGTCAATGTCTGGTTGTAAAAGTAGGGCTTATAGGGGTACAAATCTCCATTCAAAAGCACATCAAATATCTGAAAAGTGCAAGCAAATATACATCTACAGAAAGCAATATTCTGACAATACAAAAAGCTTTAGCACTGCAGAGAGAACATTATATAATATTTTCACACTTTTACAATTAGACTGTGCCTCACAAAATATAACTACACTTTGTTTTGCATCAGAACATGTTGTGGGTACTCAATAGTGGTAAATGCACCTGCAATATCATGTTTTAGGGTTTTTTGTTGTTGTTGTTTTTTTTACTTTTAAACATGACATCTTAGGCTCAAGCAGAGAGATTTTTTATTGATTTTTTCTTTTATATTTGTGTCTTTTGAAACTATACAATGTTTTCCTTTTAACACTCACCACTTCTTGTTTTTCTCTATGAAACTGCCAGCTCTCTTCCTTCATATAAGGTTAACTGCCATAGTTATACTTGGTGTAAATTATAAAGTGTGAAAAGATTATATAATTATTATTTAGATGTGAACATAATAATTTGGGCATACTGAATGCAATACAGAACAACTGTTGATCTTCCATCTTTTTCTAATTTAGTTCTAGAGAAATGTCTTATCAGTTCAATTTATGAATTGATAAAGCTTTCAAAAATAGTTTTAATTGTAGAAAAAGTCAAAAAGTCTTCTTTGGTGATTTATCATTGGACAAGCTGAGTTCTGAGTTACATGTCTGGTCACATAGATAAATGGATTAAGTTTTTAAAACTGAGTAATAAATGTAACTCAAGCCTTATTTCATTGATGACGAAATTGGCAGACAAAAAGTGTATGACATTTTTCACAAAGCAGAACTTGATAATTTAGATTACTCATTTGAGATCTGCTGAATTAGCCCAGAGAGTGGTAAAAATTAAACATCGATAATTTTTTTGATTTTGGTTCAATTTTCATCAAAATGTAGGGTTTGATGTCTGGAGTTGAAATAAGGCAAATGGCAGCTTTAAAGGGGCATAGGGGTGGCAGAAATGGGCAAGAGGGGCAGCCCTATACTCTCTGCATAGGGCTAGCTGGAGTACTGGCATTCCTGCATAGCCTGCACTATTTTTCAATCAGATCAGAATCTTCACTGGGTGCAATTTAGAAAGCCAAGATTGCAAAGTTTCATCATGCAGACAACAAAGACTCTGATCAGACTGTGCAGATGTGCAGGCTGATTTGGGAGCACATGTCAGATGGCACATTTTCTCAGATTGTGGTTTTTATCCACAATCATGTTTTAATCCATTTATGCCAAGTGAACTCTTCTACCTCAACTCTTTGGACCTGTTCATTTCCTATATAAGGGGTGTCTGGTTAGTTTTTATTATTATCATGTTTTGTAGAAATTTCTGAACTTAATGCAAACAGTGTAGACCCTGATTAGATGCTGCATTTTGGGTCTACACTGTCTGCCAATGTTCCTTTTATGGGATGCTAGGCTTAAATGGCTTGAGATAAATGAGAAAAAAATCAAGAAGCATTTTTATTCAGTTTTGCATAATCCACCAAAAGCATTTTGTTCACATCTAAACTAAGAAAGGTTCTAATTCAGCCAGCACATAAGAAAAGGGTACTTATCATATAAGCAACCAGCAAAGGCTCAGGCAAGCCTGTGTATAAGCAGAGTCTAGCCAGAGCCTTTACTATTTGCAGACATTTAGCAGACATCTTAAAGAAGCTTCCGGCAAAAAATGCATGTCTCTAGCCCAAATAGGGGACTGCGCATATGCATTTGAAGAACCTTAAACCAGAAAACCATCTTCCTGTTTTTTGTGTGCCTGCTCAATCATGGTTTATAAAATGTTAGACAAATCATACACCATTCCATCTATATACTTGCAAGTACCTGTGTTCGAAGGAAATTGTAATGATCCATACAATTTGTGACATTCGTAAAGAAAGCATTATCCCCTAAAATCAGCATCCAAAATATCTGAAAGAAAGTAGATAAATGATTTGTTATCTCTTTCCTTTGTTTTGAAAAAGTCTGCTGTCTCACTTTCACACCATTTCAAGACTGAATGTCTGATAAGAGCCTTTATTATAAGAATGAATTCTATTTTGTAGATTTTATTGATGTGTAAACTCCGGCAAATCACTCACAAACTTAATAAATCCACAAAAATAATAATCCATTTCTTATAATTTCAAATTGTTATCAAAATATCAAAAATGTTGCCAAAAATGTCTGTCTTTTGTGATGGCAGAAGGAAAATAGAGCAGACAGATTCTTTCTGGGAAAAAAAATGTGCACAAATACTTAGAGGACTAAGCCTGTCCAGGAAAAGTGTGGTTAGATAAACTGACCAGCTCAACATGACCCTCAACTTAATGAATTAGACAAACACAAACATTTTGACTATAGGAGTTCCAAAAATGTATCCTGTATTAACCCTAAATATTGGGACACCTTAACTCCATACTCACCTAAAAATTGGAACAAGTCAATTTTACCACCTGCTGAAATATTGCTGGATGAGTGATAAATAGTGTAGACCCTGATCAGATGCCACAATCTGCAGCATCTGATCTGGATCTACACTGTTTGCTCATGCCTGTCTGTCCCAATACTTGGTTTAATATGGTAATACAGTTAATGTTTTGATGATTTCAGATGTGTTTTCTTATGTTAAATGTGCTAAAATGTTCATTTAGACCTGTCCTTGTTATCATCAGCTTCAAATAAAGTAATAATTTGTTTGTTTGTTTTTTTTTGCATCAAAAGATATCTTGTGGGTAGTCATTTGAGTTGGTTCTGTTTGGTGCAAAAATAACAAAAAACTATAAAAAAAACAAACAAAAAAACTACCTACTGATAACTCCATTTTTCTAGACCTATATCAGACTATTCATATGAAACACACCAAATATACTTTTGAGGAGAAAACAAATAAATATTACTTATCCAGAAACTTTGGGATTTACACTACAACCTCTTTATAACATGGTTTGTTATAACACAGTTTTGGATGTAACACAGTTCAAAGACGGCTCCCAAAAATGTATAGATTATATTGAAAAATGACAATAAATGGTCATTTTTCAATATAATCTATACATTTTTATTAGGATATAACACAGTTGTGTTTAACTAACACAGTTTATGCTTATAGTAACAATAGTGTTATAAAGAGATTGCAGTGTATCTATCTCCAGCAGATGTGCAGGGAAGTGGCTAAATATGCAGTAAAACAGTACTTTGGAAAATCAGAAAAAAATGGCAGTTGTAAGGTGGCTGGTGAGAGGAAACATTAACCCGTTTATCCCTAGCACCCCATAAATGGGACTTTGCAAATAGTGTAGATCCCGATCAGATGCCACAGAATCTGATCTGAGTCTACACTGTTTGCATTATACATGTATACAGGTATTTCTATAAAATGAGCTAATAATAAAAACTAACCAGACACTCCTTCTATTGGAAATACATCAGTTCAAACAGTTAAGGTAGACGAGTCCACTCTGCATAAATGGGTTAATGAATGTTCCATCGTATATTATCATGGTTTCTTTTATGCTTTTCAATGAAATGTAGAGATTTCTCAGTGAAACTATATTCAATAATTTCAATGTTTCAAACCATTACGAAAACATGCCTATTCAAATATATTGAAAATTTTACAACCAAAATAGGAAAATTTTCAGATTAAAAATTCTGTGATTTTTTTCATATTTCTGCTCAAAACATAGATTGTGGGTACTTGTTAGAACTGCCTCGGTGAGGCAGTTCTAAAGAGTACCCACAATCTATGATTTTTTAGCAAAATAATGTATACCCCTGTGAACCTCAGTTTTACTATATAATAGTGGGGTTTAAGGGGGTCAAAATTATATAGGCGTATTTTCGTGGTGCAGTGAAAATACAATTTTCACAGTTTGAAACTAATTTTTTTTCTTGAAATCGAATTTCTGAGGAATTCTGCGTCAAAAACATTGCAAAAAGGTTTAAGAAGTAGTGTACTTGTCTCAAATTATGTAAAGAGGTCAATGTTTTGTGTTCGAACTGCTGACATCCTTTATTGCTCTGATGGAACTCTTTTTTCTCCATGCATCATCAGGCAGGCTATCACCTACTTTGGCACTTTCTTTGTGTCAATTTCTTGCATTGTATTGCTTTAAAATTTATTTGGCCTCATTTTTAAGGTACAAAACTTTGTTTTTACCACTTACACTACAACCTCTTTATAACAAGATTCGCTATAACAGGGTCTTGGATGTAACATGGTCCAAAGATGGATCCCAAAAATGTATAGATTATATTGAAAAATGACCATAAATGGTCATTTTTCAATATAATCTACACTTTTTTGTTCGGATATAACACGGTTGTTTAACTAACACGGTTTATGCTATGGACCCCAACAATAGTGTTATAAAGAAGTTGTGGTGTAATAGTCCCCTGAACATGCTGAACAAGACCAAATTGACATGAAATGGCTAGGAAAAAGTGTTGAAGAGTAGGCAGAAGTTTAATAATTGTGAATAAAAGCCATTATGAAAACATGCTTATTCAAATATACTGAAATTTTTACCACCAAAAAATGAAAATTTTCAGATAAAAATTCTGATACTTTTTTCATATTTCTGCTCAAAACATAGATAGTGGGTACTTGTTTGAACTGCCTCGGCAAAGCGGTTCTTACCCACAGTCTATGTTTTTGAACAGAAATAAGAAAAATAATGTATACCCCTGTAAATCCCAGTTTTATTGTACAAAAGTGGGGTTTAAGGGGGTCAAACTTACATAGGTATGTTTTCGTGATGATAAAAGAAACAGAAAATTTTATTTTTCAGTGTAAGATTGAAATTTTCACTCATGAACAGCAGAACTTGTATTTTCACTTGTGGCTACTGCCACTCATGAAAATACTACATTTAGTGTTCATTCGGTGAAATAAAATTCGATCTTACACTGAAAAAAACAAATATCCTCTATTTTATTTATTTGTTTTTTACCTTACTTGGGCTGAAAATTTGACAACCACAAAAATGTGTGTGTGTTTGTGTGTGTGTTTGGGTGTGTGTGTGTGTGTCAATAGTGAAGGCCCTGACTAGCCCAACACTATCCATGTGCCAGTGGTTTTCAAATGTCATTTTGGCCTACAAAATATATATCAACAACGGGAGTGAAACTTTGTTGAACAATAGTAATTTAATACTCAAGAATTCCTCACCTCAAATGCCTTTCCGAAATTCTGATTTTTTATATCAAAAACTGCAATGTCAGCATATTTGTTAAAGAAGTCTCTCTGTTTCTCATCCAGCATACCAATATTATACATGAAGTCTCCATATTGCGGCATCATCTAAATATTGGAAAAAGACATGATGTTATAGTACATGGAACTTAAAAATTACTTTGACAGTTCAAGCGCCTTTTCAGTTTTTGTTAATCAAGAACAATAATGTCAGCATAACTGTTTAAGAAGTCCAGTTGTGTCTGATACTAATATTATACATGAAGTCTGGCACTATTTAAATATAGGATAAAGATATGATGCAAATATACATTTCTTAAAAATTACCCACCTAAAATGCTTTTCCAGAATTTTCATTTTTTTAGATAAAAAACAAAACAAAAAACAGAATGTCAGCAAGCATTTTAATACTTAGGATGCTGAGTATTTTTTGCATTTTTGATATGGTTACTAACTTTACCCAGAAAACACTTTGATATTTCAGGCACATTGTCTCAATTTGCATGAAATGTCAAAGCCAATTATCTTGGAAATTAAGGAAAATATCATCAGTCTGCCAGGAGAGCGGTACAGGCTAAAGGTTAAAGAAGTCCTTTTACTTCTCACTGTGTATGCTAATACTGTACTTGAAGTCTCCATATTGTGGCATTATCTAGATATAGGCAAAAAGATATATGACTGTACATGAATTATAGTGGTCTGCACCCATAGGATATGTTTGGATGCAAACATACCAAAAGTATTTTCAGAATCACTCATTTATCTGTAGACATATCAGACAGTTTATCATGATATGGCCCATTTATCTTCAAGTCTGGAAGTACCAGTTATGACACATCCCAATAAAATATTGGTACTTTTTGGTTTAATCTTCTCACAGCTCCAGATAAAATGCTTTTATCACATGAAAATTGTTGATATTTTTCTAATTTCTGCACAAACACATGTTATGGGTACTCAGTGAGGCACTTCTAATGAGTACCCACAACATGTGGTTTTGTGGAGAAATATGAAAAACTTGTCTGAAGCTGTGAAAGGGGCTGTGTAAACTGTCTAGCTCCAGATAAGACAACTAGTGGTAATGAACCAGGTCATCAGGATCTATACTGTTTGCCATCCCATTTTCTCAATTTTATCAATACACTATTTGCTGTTTGTTTGTTTTTTTTTGTTTTGTTTTTTTGTTGTTGTTTTTTTCTCTCTTTTATTTGTTTTGTCCATCACCCTTTTTTGAGACAGTGAACTCATCCTAATTCAAAGATGTAATAGTCCCCACTGAAGACACTAATGGGTGAAAGGGTTAACTTACTGTTTCTGGATCACATAGTCCATCTCCTATCGCTATGCCAGCAAAATTCAGCTTCAGTGGTGGGAATGGACTGTGGTTCTCCATATGAATCTTGTAGCCAATAGCAGGAACATACTTCCCCGCATATGACTGTAAATAAACACACAGATGTGTTTAAGGGGAATGGATACACTTTCAGGAGGAGTAATTCTGTCAAAATTGCTTTACCTCCCTTCTGAAAAGGGATCTACTCTTACAGAGTTGAGTAGATCCCTTTCTGTATAACAATACAAAACAGGAAATAACATAAGTTGTCTTCCTTATATAAAATGGCAGGCAAGAATGAATATAAGGCAAATGGGCTGATATCATAGCCACCATTGTTTTCCCTCCATGGAGGTGCCTTCCTCAGTGTTTATCATTGTAGATTAATAATTTATCAATTGATAAAACTTGAAAAATTGTCAAGATATTTAAAAAGCAATTACTTTTGGTAAGACAGAATAAGCTGTTTTTGTGCTCATTATTAGGATTTAATAAATCTAAACCTATTCTTTTAAATATTCCAGCTCAACTGTGATTACTGTATGCGTAAGTGAAGAAAACCAAGGTTATCACCTCCATCAAATGAGACGAAATGGCGGTTTTCATAACTTTTTAGTGTTTCTTTTGCCCAAAGAGTTACATGCCGATCGTCCCTATAGGTATGTGGATCCATATATATATAGGGGTTGATTTTGTCGTATTTTGTCTAAAAATAAAGTAAAACCACTTATTTTTATATTTCAGTCAGGTTTTTATTCTGCACCTCTTAGACCTCATGTAATTAAACTTGTCAGCAATATGTGCACAAATATAGCTGACACTGATATGGTTTCCAACCCCAGGTTGTAAATTGACTATGTTCCGACATCTTTCGGAAAGTCATTTTTTGCTTGGCTCTTTACACAGAAGGAGTAAATTTGCAAACTTTTGTCATGATTAAATGCAAAACCATTTGTCGTATGTATGCATGAAAACGTTTATTCTAGTTACTGGTTTTCTCTGATATACAGTACTTTTCATTTTAATTTTTGTGGAGACAAAATTTGCAATTTTACATTTTTGGATATAAATATAAATGATGCTATCCTAGAAATTTCTGACCTTTCATAATTATGCTCTAACTCCAACTGCTCCTACAGCTGCAAAGCAATGGGATACTTTTACTTTTTACTGTACATGTAAATACAAATACTTGTAAAACTGCTTTCTTTTAATTTATGAAGAAACTAGAAAAAAAAAATGTGCAAATTTACATCATGATACTGTCATATCAAAAACCACCATCAGCTGCTGTTTCTCAGATGATGAAATAATTTTATAGAATGAATAATTTGTTTAACATTACCTCCCCTGTAACATAAAATGGATTCTTCTGCAGCATGTAAAACACTTGGAAAAACTGGACAATACAACTGCAAGAGACAAAGTCTGACTTACTTTTCTGTCATCTTTAAAAGATGAAATCTAAAAAAGCCAAGCAATAATATTTTACTTATTTTTCTCCGACATACAATGTATGACTTGGGCCCATCTTGAAGGAAACAATTCCAGTATGTCTCAAGGGAGATAATTCCAACTGAGGGGAGTAGATACATCTGAAATACCCCTGACATGGAATTATTTGCATCCCTTCTAATTGCTGGCTACTCTTATATGCTCCCTTTTGGGGCAAATTCTTTCTTTTATGAGAAAAGACTCCTTTTCAAAGGGATTTGGCAGGCTGGAAAGTACATGTAAATATGAAGTCAAAAAAAAAGTTTTCTCCTTTGAAAAACCTTGACAATGAAAATGTTAAAACAATTAATACCCCACCATTATCTTGTAGCAGCCGATAACTCTGTCAAACATTGACCAAATTTGCCCATTAGCAATCCCAAACCAGATCTAAATATCAATGCATGTACCAAGTTTGGTTAGAATTTCTTGACATTTACACAAGTTATCGTCCGGAAACGAAAATATGGGCATGTCTCTGGCAGATAACTCTGTCAAAATTTGATGAAATTTGCCCATTACCAATCCCAAACCAGATCTCCACAATATCAATGCACATACCAAGTTTGGTGAAAATCCATTGATGTTTACTCAAGTTATCATCTGGAAACAAAATACGGATGGACAGATGTACGACTGACAGATGGACAAACACACATTTTTCCAATCCTGTCATCGCAACTAATGAAAAGATCATCATTTAAGCAGTTCTTAATTTTGAAGAAGAATATATGGGCATGGCAGTCAATGGAGCTTGATCATTTGAACAAACTCTCAATCACATTTCAACAGTAGGATCAATGTGAAGTTTGTCGGAAATTGGCTAAGTGGTTTCTGAAGAATCATGATTTTATACATGTAAACAGCACAGTGGCAGGGAAATATAATAAACATAAACAAGATGGCGGCCATCTTGGATTTCCAATCAGAACGATTTTAGCTACTGCTGATCTACAAGTCACCTAGATACTTCCAATGAACTTTGAGTTAATTGCCCTTTTGGTTCAGGAGAAAAAGTTCAAAATAGACTTTCAAGATGACTGCCATGCCACCATTTGGGATTTCCAATCGGAATGATTTGAGCTGTTTTTGATCTACAAGTCACCTCAATGCTTCCTACCAAGTTTCAAGTCAACTGGCTTTTCAGTTCAGGAGAAGAAGCAAAAAATAGATTTTCAAGATGGCCGCCATCTTGGATTTCCGATCAGAACAATTTTAGCTATTATTGATCTACAAGTCATCCTGATGCTTCCTACCAATTTTTGAGTCAATTGGCCCTTTGGTTCAGGAAAAGAAGCGAAAAAAATAGTCTCAAGATGGCTGCCATGGCAGCAATTTTGGATTTTCCATCAGAACGACTTGATTTTTTTTTTTATCTACAAGTCACCCCAATGCTTCCTACTGATTTTCAAGTCAACTGGCTTTTCAGTTCAGCAGAAGAAGCAAAAGATAGATTTTCAAGATGGCCACCATCTTTGATTTCCGATCGGAACAATTTTAGCTATTTTTTATCTACAAATCATCCTGATGCTTCCTACCAATTTTCGAGTCAATTGGCCCTTTGGTTCAGGAAAAAAAGCGAAAAAAATAGTCTCAAGATGGCTGCCATGGCGGCAATTTTGGATTTTCCATCGGAACGATTTTAGCTTTTTTTGATCTACAAGTCACCCCCAAAGCTTCCTAACAAGTTTAGAGTCAACTGGCATTTCTGTTAAGGAGAAGAAGCGAAAAATAGGTTTTCAAGATGGCCGCCATGTTGGCCATGTTGGATTTCCGATCCAAACAATTTAAGCTATTTTGATCTACAAGTCACCACAATGCTTCTTACCAAGTTTCAAGTCAACTGGCCGTTTGGTTCAGGAGAAGAAGTGAAAAAAATATACTTTTAAAATGGCTGCCCTGGCTGCCATTTTGAATTTCTGATCGATAGGATTTTAACTAATTTTGATCTACAGGTCACCCTGATGCTTCCTACCAAGTTTCGAGTCAACAGGCCTTTCGGTTCAGGAGAAGAAGCGAAAAATAGATTTTCAAGATGGCCATCATGGCGGCCATCTTTGATTTCAGATCGGAATGATTTTAGCTAATTTTGATCTACAAGTCACCCCGAAGCTTCCAACCAAGTTTCAAGTCAATTGGCCTTTCTGTTCAGAAGAAGAGAAAAATAGATTTTCAAGATGGCCGCTATGGCCATCTTAGATTTCTGATCAGAACGATTTTAGCTTTTTCAGATCTTTGTTTGTGTTGAGGTTTTACGGCCCAGTCAACCCAATGGGGTCATGTTGAGCGCGGTCAGTTTACCTAACCACACGTTTACTGGGCAGGCTTAGTCCTCTAAGCGGTTAACCAGTATTGTGCACATTCTTTCGCCAGAGACTGACAACTGCCCTTCTTGAATCAGCCGAAGGGAGAGAATGACCATAGAAAATATTTCATGATCAATCTCTACAAAAGAATGTTCAGCGGGGGTTGAACTGACAACCTCCTGGTCTCCAGTCGGACAGCGCATCCAACTGTGCGTCTATTTCAGATCTTCAAGTCACCCCAATGCTACCTACCAAATTTCAAGTCAATTGGCCTTTTGGTTCAGGAGAAGAAGTGAAAAATAGGTTTTCAAGATGGTTGCCATGGTGGCCATGTAGGATTTCCAAACAGAATGATTTTAGCTAATTTTGATCTACAAGTCACCCTGATGCTTCCTACCAAGTTTTGAGTCAACTGGCCTTTTGGTTCAGGAGAAGAAGCGAAAAATAAATGTAGATTTTCAAGATGGCCGCCATCTTGGATTTCCGATCGGAATGATTTTAACTATTTTTTATCTACAAGTCACCCTGATGCTTTTTACCAAGTTTCGAGTCCATTGGCTCAGGGGTGTAGGAGGAGTAGGCTTTTAAAGCAATTGTTGACAGCCATGGCGGCCATGTTGGATTTCTGATCGGAACGATTTTAGCTATTTTTGATCTACAAGTCACCCCAATGCATCCTACCAAGTTTCGAGTCAATTGGCCTTTAGGTTGAGTAGAAGAAGGGAAAAATAGATTTTCAAGATGGCCTCCATGGTGGCCATCTTGGATTTCTGATAGGATCTATTTTAGCTATTTTTTATCTACAAGTCACCCTGATGCTTCCTACGAAGTTTCAGGGGTTTAGGACGAGTAGGCTTTTAAATCAATTGTTGATGCCGCATGACGCAAATGCACAATAGACATTGACCGATCACAATCGCTCACCATGAGCACTTCCTGCTCAGGAGAGCTAAAAATGGCAGAAAATCTACCAAGTGTATCTGGTCCTCTTAAAGTTAAAGGATGTTTTTCAGTATATTATACTGTCCATATTTTTAGGTTATTTTCTCTATACCTACCTGTACAAATCTCTGGCTACATCTATTTCATTGGTAGCATATCCCTTGTCATCATGAGTAAAACTGAACCCTGTACCAACCTACATGTAACAAAAGAAATTCTAGTTCATTTATGTAAATGGTGTACCATATTTACCTTAAATATTTAGACATCCTAACTTCTTACCATACAGTAAATATCCTAAAATTTCAAACACTTTATTGCTTACTTTTTTGTCTAAATTTTACTTTGTATGCAGTTGTCGTCCTGAAGGAGCAGTCTGATCTGGGTCTGCACTGTTTGCATATGCCATTTTGTCAGAAATTTTGGCGTACAAAATTTTAGGGCATTTACCATACTTCTTCTACAATTTGAACAACTCTATTTCAATCTGCTGATGTATCCAAAAATGCTGGACGGGTAACAAAATTGTTTAGACCCAGATCAGATGCCACATTCTGCAGCATCTAATCTGGGACTACACTGTTGTCCAGGCCTTGTTTGTTTGTTTGTGTTATGGTTTTATGGCCCAGTCAAACCAATGGGATCATGTCAAGCACGGTCAGTTTACCTAACCACGCATTTACTGGGCAGGCTTAGTCCTCTAAGCAGCTAACCAGTATTGTGCACATTCTTTCGCCAGAAACTGACAACTGCCCTTCTTGAATCAACGGAAGGGAGAGAATGACCATAGAAAATATTTCACGATCAATCTCCACGAAAGAATGTTACCGACCTCTGCGGGGGCTGAACCTGCGACCTCCTGGTCTCCAGCATCCAGCTGAGCCACTGAGGTTGTCCAGGCCTGTCTCTCAGTATACTTCAAGAAAACAGGTTAACACCAAATATTGTAAATGCATCTTATGAGGATGCAGCTTCTATTTTTACAAGGGACAATCTGTGTCATAGGCAAACTGTGAAGAATAACATTCTGTGCAATCTTAATAGGTCAGGACCTTTACTTCACATCCGAGAATTTTAATCACAGAATTTTAAGACAGAAAATAAGACTTGTTGGTGGAAATGTCCAGATAGCTCAGTGGTTGGTGCTCCCAACCTTGGACCACAAGGCCCCAACTCATGTCTGTAGGGTGTTTCATTGCACAAAGCTGTTCATTATCAACTTTCATTATCTCAATATGACTAAAATAATGTTGAAAGGGACATAAAACACCAAATCATCAATAGACACACTCCTGCTCACATATGGTTCTGTACACTATCCATATGACGAGCATTGATAGAATTATATTGAGTTGTTCACATATGCACAAAGAAGGCTGCAGTGGACCACTGGTACAGTCTGCTCATGGTATTACATTAGCACAAACCACTGCGTAGATAAATGGGGGGGTATCTAGATAATAGCTTTCAGATATCGCCATGAAAATTTATGTTGATTGGATGTGAAAATTGGATTGACAGTGGCAGTGGAACTGGAAGTGGTGGTGGAATGTGGCAGTGAAATTGGATGTGGCAGTGGGATTGGATGTGACAGTTAGATTGGATGCGACAGTTGGATTAGATGTGGTGGTGGGACTGGATGTGGCAGCGGAATTGGGTGTGGCATGAGGATTTGATGCAACAGCTGGACTGGATGTGGTAGTGGAATTGGATGTGACAGTGGGATTGGATGTGGCAGTGGAATTGGATATGGCAGTTAGATGAGTCGTGGCAGCAAAATTGGATGTGGCAATGGGATTGAATGTGACAGTTGGATTGGATGTGACAAGTGCATTGGATGTGGTGGCGGGACTGGATGTGGCAGTGAAACTGGATGTGGCAGTGGGATGGGATGCGACAGCTGGATTGGATGTGGCAGCGGGATTGGATTTGGTAGTGTGACTGAATGTGGCAGCGGGACTGGATATGGCAGAGGGACTGTATGTGGCATTTCTGTACTGTAAATACATTTTACTTTCTTAAACTTGCGTGTGTGTGTGTGCATGCGTGCGTGCGTGCGTGCGTGCGTGTACAAAGGCATACTAGTTGTCTACCTTCTAAATATGGCAGAAAATGTCCCCGGTGTATCTAGTTTCTGTAAACTTACCGGATTATCAATATATAACATTGAATACTTGCTGTTCCATGTAATTGGCTTCTTCATTACTGAAAATATACATGTACATAAAACAATGCTTCAGATATAAGTGGTATTCAAAAGATAAAAAATTTTTTCCTTATAGTTCCCAGAAAATAGGCTTTGACATTTCAGGCAAATTGTCTCCTTCCTTTCTGGGAAAAATAAGAAAAGTGCCATCAAATTGTCACCTGCTGAATATGCCCAAAGACTGGTAAATGTTAATTTTATGTTCTAGGCATTTAATGGAACTTCCTCAAGGAGGCAATTCTAATGAGTAACCACAATACACTTTGATGCAAAAATTAAATTCTAGGTTGTCTATTTGAAGTGACTCTGAACATCACTGTCAACAATCTTTCAGTCATGTTATGAAAGTAATGGGATGTAATGTTGCAACTGATGCCCTTTTATAATGCCGCCCCACTGCAATATTATCCCTTCAAGCACTAAGCAAAATTGTTGCAGACAACATTCTATTTTTTTTTTTTTTAAGTATCTTTCTGAGAAAATAAGACTTGGCAGTTCATGTGAATCATCTGCTAGGCAGACTTTCACATGAAATGCCAATTCTTATCTTCTCTGAAAAATACATGAGAAAAAAATCAGAATGTCATCTACTACAGATGTGATTAGGACATCTTTTAAGGGTTACACTAACATGAAAATACCATCAGCCACATTACACCGACACTAGTACCTCCAGTCCTAGCTCTTCTTCTTAATGTCGAGTGGTACCAATTTTTTTAACCTTAGGTATAAGCCAGCTCGTGACCGAGCACACAACCTCCCAATCCAAAGTCAGGACCTCTACCAACTACTCTATTCAGACTGGTAAATAAATTGCCATCTAAGTATCAACTTATGAGGAGATATCCAAATTATTTGAGCCAACTTCAGTCACTTTTTTTCCATACTATCTGGCCTAAATTTTGCCTTTTTATGCAGTTGTTTTCTAAAATAGTGGAATGGCAAACTCACTCAGTGTAGACCCAGATCAGACTGCTCCTTCAGGAGCAATCCGATCTGGGTCCGCAATGTTTGCATATAGGCCATTTTTTTTCAGACGCTCTGATGTACAAAATTTAGGACATTAAATTTTACTGTATTGTGCCAAGAAATTACAAGCTAAAAGCTAGAGGAAAAGAACTTTTAACTCTAAACCCATTGTTGTCTGGAGACCCCTAAAAGGGTAAATGGCAAACAGTGCAGACCCAGATCAGATGCCGCGTTCTGTGGCGTCCGATCAGGTTCTCTACTGTTTGCAAATAGTTTTGCCATTTTTCTCTAGGAATCTCTAAATCTCAGAACCCGACATACCTAAAATTAAAATTGGATGTTTCCAATATATAGTGTGGGGGGAGTCTATTTAGTCTACAATGGGTTAATATCCTGAAATTAGCTGATGCAGGGCTGGATAAGAGGAATATCCAGATAAATAGTTTTTTCTAATTTTCTTTTTCTTATTTCACCACCAAAATGTATGCACCTCAGTGAGGCACTTCTACTGAGAACCACAACATGATTTTGGGAAGAAATAAGAAAAATATTAGCACTTGCTGAGGCTTATCTAGAGCTCCATGACAGCAGATGGCAAAATTAGTGCTATTCTTGTGTTTTTTATACTTTTTTGCTGTTTTTTTTTTTTCATTTTTTGTTATCAATATTTTTTTTACACAAAACCGTTTTGCCTAAAAAGTTCATGCACATTTCTGAAATGTCAAGCCTGACTTCTGAAAAAAAAATAAAAAATAAAAAACAACAACAGAAAGTTCAAATGTTATCTGCTAATATTTATTAATTCAGCATTTTAAAGGGTATTGGATACTCTAAATAGATTTCTTTCCTGTTTTTTTTTGACAACAGGGACAACTTTTGTTACTTCCTGTTTGTTTTCCTACACACCAATTCCCTTCGGAAAAGTCTACTCTAAAAGGAAAGCAAAAGGATCAAATTCTTTCCCTACAGAGTAGACCCCTATTCAGGAGAGAAGCAAAACAGTTTTTGAGAAAGCTGGCTCCCCTGAAAATTTATACTTTCATCTTTAGGATTTACATTATTCAGTATACAGTTGATTATCATTATCTTGAAGTCCAAGGGACTGTGAAATACTTTGAGATAATGCGTACCTTGATATATCAGATTTGCAGAATTGAGGAAGAAATAAATTGAACAATCACATTTCACAAATGAATATGTAATTTGACACCTGAAATTAGAGATATATTGAAAATATTGCGGAAAATTTCTCCTCTTTTCCACAATATTTTGTTACATATTGTTAGACTTCAACGTTAAAACAGGGACCAGATTTTCGCTTCAGGATAAGCAGTTATTCCAGATAAGCATGGTTCAGATACAGAGAGTGGACTGTACATTGTACTTCCCAATCTACATGGCACACATTTCATATCATTATTCAAAGTCATGCATGTTATCAACAGGTTATCTGATACAGAGAGATGAGCATGCTTAAAGATAAAGACAGGATTTGATTAAAAAAAAAAAAAAATCTAGTGGAAAATGTAAAGATTATGAAAGAAAATGAATCAGTGTATGAAAAGCTCCTCATTCACTGGATAACTGTTTAGGTGGTGACATAATCAGTCTTTTATCATCCTAAGAGGTAAGTCTCTACTTATTTTTTTCTCATTACCCTCAACCAAATAAAACAAATACGTGTGTTTAAGGTAACCCTGCCCCACTTAATTTTCCTGGTGAAACCTAGCAATTTTTTTTCATGTTTTCTCAAAAAAAAAAAAAAAAACTAGTGTTACTGGGTGTTATGCTAAATATTCTGACAAGCAGGTCTGTCAGACCAAATAATGTACACCCAGATCAAACTGCTCCTACAGGAGCAGTTGGATCTGGGTCTGCACTGTTTGTTGTTCTATCAGTAAATTAGACACATCAAAGAGCAGTTATGTAAGCAGACTTGGTACATGTAAAATTTTACGTGAAAAATAATAATCCCTATCTATCCTACCGGTACCTATTTTTTCCAACATGTTACCCTAAACACACATATTTTTTTTTATTTGGCCCTATGCCAATCCAGAGTGGGATTTGATTTTAGTCCAAATTACACATTTCAGTTTTGAGAAATTTTAGAAAAAAATAATCAAATTTTTGATCAACTGATCAAAACAAATGCCCTAAGCAAGTTTGAACTCTAAATTAAAAAAACTCCTTCAGCTACCCCTTTTAATAGAGGCAACTCTTTCAAAATTGTACTGGCTCCCTTCTGAAAAGGTATCTACTCTGTAAGGAAAGATTTTGCTCTTCCTGGGACCCCTTTTCAAAAGGGACTTGTTTTACAGCAAAGCCAACAGGAAGTCATAAAAGTTGTCTCCCTTGTAAAATGACAGAAAACCTACCAAGTGTATCGTCCACTCTTTTCACCCTGCAGACCAAAACATACCATCATGAAAACACGCCTATATAATTTTGACCCCTCTATACCCCACTTTTATATAGTAAAACTGTATACAGTATTCATCTTATTTTGCTAAAAAACATAGATTGTGGGTACTCATTAGAACTGCCTCACCTAGGCAGTTCTAATGACTACCCACAATCTATGTTTTGAGCAGCAATATGAAAAATATCAGAATTTTTTATCTTAAAATTTCCTTTTTTGGTTGTAAAATTTTCAATATATTTGAATAGGCATGTTTTCGTAATGCCTTGCAAACAGTGTAGAACCAGATGAGATGGCTCATCAGGATCTAAAATATTTGCCATTCTGTTTTGTATTTTGATACCACCCCCATCTGCTACAATGGACATGTCCAAAATCAAAGAAATAAGAGTCTGCTTCAGAAACTCGGTGGGTGAAAAGGTTCATTTCTCACTTCAGTTAACACCATATCTGGAGCAATGAATAACACTGAATACAATGTACTTACATTTAATGTCTTTATTGACTAGATATGGGCCATTTTCTACAAACAGCCCAAACAATGATGAGCCACCAGGACCACCTTGTAACCACAGAAGCACCGGGGCATTGTCTGGATCTTGCTGAAAAACATATATGACTTGTTTTGTTTGTTTTGGTTTTTTTGCATATATAATCATTGAAATAGAACTTGTAGACTCTAATTGTGGGCTTGCATAAATGAGTTAGAGGGTGACATTTTCAGAATAACTTCTGAGACCAATTAAGATTTGATACACTTGAACTGTCATTTTAATTTGTTAGGCATAAATTTAAGTACATGTAAGTCTGTGTGGGAGACTGTATGTGGGTCTTTTCGACCTGTGCTGTGAACTTTCCGGTCAGTTAAAAATACCAGGCTTTCAATTTCCTATTTCATTATTAAAAGTAATAATCTCCACATTAAATTTATTAGTCTAAATAAAAAGAAAGCATTTGGTCTTTCAGGCATGCACTCTGAATAAAATTTTTAGCAGACATTTTTAAATATTTTTTCTTATTTTTCTCCCAGAATAGGATTTCACATTTCATGCAAATTGTCTCCAATGTCCAGTCCTGTTTTGGGGGAAAAATAAGAAAAGTATCATCAATATGTTATCTGCTGAATTTGCCCAGTGAGTGGGAACCTGTAAGGCAAAATACTGGAAAGCAATATTTTGCCTCCAAATTAAATGATGTCACACATATACCATATTGGCCTTAAATTACTGCATGTGGTGTGCACTCAGGGTTTTTTTTTTTTTGTTTTTTTTTTTCAAAATTACTGGAAAAAACTTGTAGTAAAGTAACCGTGCTGCCTTACTGAAGTACCATGCCCCAGACATATGATATTCTGCCCTATCACATTATACTTATATCAGGATGTTCAGTTCTAGTTCCATTTAAAACAAGAACAGCAGAGGACTTCATTAGGGGCCTATTTAATGATGCTTATGCAACATATTTTCTGAGTTTCTGTATAAAAGCATACATGTACAATTCAAATTCCACAACAAATGCTTTTGAAAGAAGTAGACAAAAGTAACCTGAAGACTACAAAATTGCTTGACTATGCACTTATAGGGGTATGTGAAGTAATTACATGTAGGTTGAAAATGATAGGTACAAAAAAAAAAAAAATATATATGAAACTTGTCAAAAAAGAACATGCAGAAGGTTATGCGACTTACAATTTGGATTAATGAAAATATTTTATCATAAAACTTTTCAGCAGGCATTGGTAGGGGAAGTGTAATGTGAGAAAGATATCGGTACCCACCTGTGCCGGGAAGAACCAAAAAAACATGTTGCTGTCATAGGTTTTATTTACAGTCATAAATCCTGCATAGCTGTCCTGGTCTACACCTTCAAGTGGGCCAACCTTGCTCAAGTTCCTCGCTACAGACACAGAAAAACAAATCATATTTAAAACTTAACAGGAATGGACATTTTCAAGAGAGGCAACATTTATCAAAGCAGTTTTTTCCTCCCTTCTGAAAAGGGGTCTACTCTAAAGGGGAAAGAATTTGCTCCCCTTGGGAGCAAATTCTTTCCTTTTAGAGTAGACCCCTTTTAAAAATGGATATGAATCAAAGGGAAGCAAACAGAAGTCGCAAAAATTGTCTCCACTGTCAAAAAATAACACACATTCAATCGAATGTATCAAGACCCCTTAAATATAGCTTAATTATTTTATTTTATAAAATTATGTATTTTATAAGGGTAGGCTAAAGGTAAAATATGCAATAATGCTAAGAAGAAATACATCTTCAAGCAATTTCTTTTTTATAAAGCTATTTGAATTCATAAAACTAGGAATATCAATACGTGTCTTCAGCCTCAGTTTGAAACTACTCTCTTTTTTTATTCGGGCATTATGTCACTTTCAACAATCTTTGTCATATTGCGATGGCACCTGGATGTGGAAGGAATCTCAGTTCTTACTTTTAGAGTGCTGCCTTAATGAAATACCATGCCCCAGATATATGATATTTTGCCCTGTCACATTATACTAATATCAGGATGTCCAGTTCTAGTTCCATTTTCTTATTGCTGAGTCTCAAGCAAAAGAGCATTTTTAACTCTTTGCATGCTGGGTAATTTTGCATGCTTTTTTTTGTTGTCTGTGGATTTTTTTTAAATTAACTTTTTCAAAAAAAATATTTCAGGAATACCATCAGAGTGTCAAACAGTTTGGATCCAGATTGGACCCGACATTTTGCCGGTGGCCTGATCTTGGTCCAAGCTATGCAAATGTTATCAGCAGGCAACAGAAGTCGCCACTAGTGGGGAAAGTGTTGAAGTCTGACTAGGCCTAGGATCAAACCCACAACTTCCCGGTCACAAAGTGGATGCTCTACCAACTGAGCCACTGTGTCAGTAGTTTGAAACTAACTTATATAAATTGCTTATTACTATTATCATTATTATTGTTACTTTTATAATTATTATTATTACAGTGAAATGATTGCTTTATAGTAGCAGGAGAAAAATTAGTATATAAAATCTAAAGGTACTAAAACTAAATCAGTAAATGAACTAGAATTTGTTTTTTTATAGAATATAGATGTCTTCCCCCTTTTTGGTGTCATATTGTATTGTACATTCAGCAAACATTTATATTAACTAATGAGATTCCAAGGAAAATAACTCAAAAAGTATAAATGCAAGAGTTATGGTTCTTGAACTTTGCACATCATCTAAAGTTATAGAGTGGACACGTTTTTTATGACGGACAAAGTTCCAATGGAAATAATTAAAAAAAATGCACAAGTTATTGTTCTTGCAAGTCGTCTAATGTTGATTGATATTTACATGAATTTTCTTGAAATATCTTGAAAAGGTTTCAAGTTACAGAGCGGACTCGATTTTGTGATGGGCAAAGTTCCAAGGAAAATAACTCAAAAAGTATAAATTTAAGAGTTATGGTTCTTGCACTCTGCACATCATCTAATATTGATTGATATTTATATGAAGTTTTGTGAAGATAGCTTGAATGTTTTTTTAAGTTATACCCTTCCCTCAGAATGACAGGTTAAAACATAGTTTACATGTAATTACATGTAAAACAGCATGGCATTACATGTAGATTTACTACTTCTATGCGTAAAACCACGTAATGACATGTAAAACCATGATAATCCTGTACAGACATGGCAAAATGCGTAAAATTTTACATGTATTTACGTGTCATTTGTGGACTTAGAAAAAAATAACCTGGCAAAATATGGCATTTATATAACTTTATCAAAAAACAGTCTGTAAATGAAGCCAGCTCTGAACTTAGTAATTTAGAGAGGACATGATTTTGTGACAGAGTCCAAGGAAAACAACTCAAAAAGTATTAATTCAAGAATTATGGTTTCTTGTGCTCTGCACATCATCTAATATTAATTGATATTTATATGAAGTTTTGTGAAGATAGTATGGACGGTTTTCAAGTTATAGAGAGGACACGATTTTATGACAAGAGTCCAAGGGAAACAACTCAAAAAGTATAAATGCAAGAGTTATGGTTCTTGCGCTCTGCATGTTGTTTAATGTTGATTGATATTTATATGAAGTTACATGAAGATAGCTTGAACGGTTTTCAAGTTATAGAGCGGACACGATTTTGTGACAGAGTCCATGGTAAATAACTCAAAAAGTATAAAAGCAAGCATTATAGTTCTTGCACTCTGCACGTTGTCTAATGATGATTGATATTTATATGAAGTTTTATGAAGATAGCTTGAACGGTTTTCAAGTAACAGAGCGGACATGATTTTGTGACAGAGTCCATGGGAAATAACTCAAAGAGTGTAAATGAAAGAGTTATGGTTCTTGCGCTCAGCATGTCGTCTAATGTAAATTGATTTTTACATGAAGTTTTGTGAAGGTAGCTTGAACAGTTTTCAAGTTATAGAGCCAACACAAATGTGACAGACAGATGGGGGAAAAACAATATGTCTCTCTACCCTAAAGCGGGGAGACATAAAAAATTATGTTGCTGTTTATTACATACAGTAAAACTTCAATGACTCAAACACTGATGGCTGAATGTTTACAGTGGCTGATTCAAACTCATTTTTGAGTCCCTAGGATATTCTTCTGACAGCTCAAGAAAACACACAAACATTTAATGATAATTTAGGGAAGTTCTCTATGTTATCATGAAAATGTATGTTATTTGTACTCATCAGAATCACCTCACTGAGGTGATTCTAATAAGTACACTCAACATACCATTATTTTTATAAAAGATCAAAAAGACATCCCCAAAGTATTCACATTTGCCTGTTGACCTCAGCTGGCGCTATGATTAACCCTCAGTAGCTTGAACTATGCATGTCTAGAACAAATTTCAATGGTTCAAAAGATGTTTGAGCCATTGAAATTTGACTGTACATTATTTATTTTACAATTGCATTTTTCCTTTCTGTGATAAAGCCGTTTAGTAACATTTTAGCAAATGAAAAGGAGGGCCCAGATTAGCCTGCATATCTGCACAATCTGAGCATACAATCTGAGCATGCTAATGCTTAAAGACCTAACCTTACCTAGATCAAATTGCTTTTTCTCAATGTAAGGTGTGAGAAATAAGGGTGATCCTGGGTCAACTCCAGTCTTCTTCATCGGAGGAATATTGTCCGGCATGAATGCCCTCAAGGCACTTTTCCCTGTTGCTGCATAGAGAAGAGAGCTCAAAAAAAGTGTTACCAAAACCGCCTTCATGTTTCCAGCTACCTGTAACAAAAAACAGTGACTGTACAGTTTAACCCTTGTCATGCTGAATAAATTAAGATGCCATGCCCACTTTGTCAGCCAGTCAGTTTGCTTGATCCAGGTTGGTGATACAAATACACATACAGGTACTACATGACAGTGCAGTTCCAGATCAGTTAGAGGGTCTGGATTTCTCTTATCAGTAAAAATTTATTTTACTTTTCTTTCTTAAAAATGCTGGCCTTTCCTTTATTATTCTTGAAAATTTCTTCCAGTTTTGAAACATTTGCGTTAGTCTTTTTATTTCACGCTTGTCTGTTTCTTTACTACTTACTTCTCTATTTTCATTTTAGACTTTTCTTTAAATTTTAAGCCCCCATTTATTCTCTGATCACTAAAAACAAAATGCCGGTAGTCATTTTTCTTTAATCAGTAAAGTCCACCCAGACTCACAGACTAGTGGACAGTCCATCCACCTGTCAAAAAAACTATTCTCAAGACAGATTTCCTAAAATTAAAATTTCGTACACCAAACTTTCTGACACAATGTATATGCAAACAGTGTAGATGCAGATCAGACTGCTCCTGAAGGAGCAGTCTGATCAGGGTCTACACTGTTTGCCATTCCACTAAGTATTTTAAGAAACAACTGCACAAAAAAACTACAACAAAATTTAGGCAAAAAAGAAATGGAATAGCGCTTGAAACTTAAGTTCAGTTTGGAATAATATGCTGGTATGGAGAATATCCTAAAATTTGCCCAAGTTTCTGACAAAATAGCATACTGTATTTGACCTAATTACTGCACTGTGCACTTAGGTTTTTCAAAAGCACTGGGAAAACTTGTGGTAAAATATCCACCTAATAAGGGCACACTTTAAAGAAAGATCAAAAGAGGACTTCATGAGGAGTGTATTTAATGATGCGTATGCGACAGGTATGCTATATTATTTTCTTTTCTTTATAGAAGCATATGTTATGGGTACTCATTTGAATTGCCTTGACTTGTTGAGGCAATTCAAATGAGTACCCGCAACATATGTTCTTTTATAAAGAAGTACATAAAAGTACACTGGTTGTAATCGTTTAGATTACTAATTTTGCTTGACTGTGCTTATAGCAGCATGTGCAGTAATTAGGTTGAATATTGTATTCAAACAGTATAAACCCAATCTGATCAGAATCTATACCTTTTGCCATTCCACCAATTATATTAAGAAACAAATGCATAAAAAGCCAAGTTCTGGGGACCTACAATGAATATGTATATTACACCAACTATTTTCCTATTTATTTGCTAAATGAGCAGGAAGAGTAATTATTCAGCAATGTTTTCCTTATAAATCAAATAAATTGCATCACTCTGTTCATTTTTTACCTGTATTCTTGGCAAAAAGTGATGAGAAAACATCTGGAAACAAGACATTGAAGTTGGTGCAAGTGCTAGATTATGAAGATTATGACTGAATCTCCGCATCAGTGACACAACGGGTCACAAACTGCTAAAGTTATGCCCTTGCCAATGTTAAAGAATAGAAATTTTAAATCATGTTGGATCCCTCATTAAAAATTCAAGAAAAATATAAATGGAGTCCCAGGCTGCCTGCATATTACGAGAGTAGATGAGGTCTTATTAAAGTCCTTCAGCATATATTTTTATATGAAATTCAGTTTAGAAGAGAGAACACTCATGCTGTAAGTGACAAACCGCTGAAGAATGATGCAGGGGAGATGTCAGTGAGCTAAGACTCAAAGCTGAAGGCCTGGTTAGAGCACTACCAAAGACTTCTCAACGTTGGCTTTAACTGGGACCCAGACTACCTGTCTGATGAACCACCAGTGAAAACTTAGACCTGATGGATTTGAGCCTATAAGGATGCCTATAAGGATGTCAAACCCATCCAAATCACCACTGATATGGTTAAGAAGGCTATCTCTGATGGAAGTGGGCAAAGCACCGGGCCCATAAGGCATAGTGGTGGAGATGATACGAGAAGTGGGTGACTTGGGTGCCTCCATGATCCATGAACTCACAGCTGCAATCATTCGCCATGCAAGGTACCCTCCAACTGGGAGCAGAATCTCATTGTCTGCCTCTACAAGGGGCATTGGACAGTGACAGCTACCATGGTCTCCAGCTGAGAGAGCAGGTCATGAAAGTCATGGAGAGGTTTGTGGACAGCCTCATCAGACAGCTGGTATCAATCAATGTTCCCAGTTTGGCTTCATCCCAGGCAGAGGCACAACAGACACAGCCAGGCAGATACAAGAGAAGTATCTAGCTGCTAACAAGAGATTCTACATGGTTTTCGTAGACCTGGAGAAGAGGTTTGATTACAAGAAAAGTGCCTCAGAAGGTCATCTGGTAGGCGCTGAGAAAACTTGGTATGAAGGAGTGGATTGTGCAACTGGTCCAGGGGAATTGTATGCAAATACGCGGAGCCATTCCATGTTGGTGAGGGGTACAATGAAGAATTTAAAGTGAAGGTTGGTGTTTAGCAAGGCTTGGTACTCAGTCTGCTGCTCTTCATTGTGCTTGATGCCTTGTCATGAAAGTTCCGCTCTGGGGTCCCCAGGGAGAACCTCTATGTCGGTGACCTTATTATCATCGCTGAATTGCTAGAGGAATGTGTCAGGAGGCTCTTGACTTGGAAAGAAGCAATGGAGGAGAAAGGGCTGAGAGTAAATGCAGGAAAGATGAAGGTCATGATCAGCAGTACAGCCCTACAGGGCAGGCAAGTCCATGCACCGCTGGTCGCACTGGAGTGGACAGCAACAGCATCTTCTAAAAAAGCTGCAAGCACTGGCTGCACAAGAAATGCATTGGGCTCAGGCACTTGACAGAGGACCTGGTGTACATGGTGCCAGGAAACTGCATGCCCCTTGGACGGCAGACCACAAATGGAAGTCCAAGTCGGACCTGACAAGCTTGATATAGTAGCTTCTTTGCTACCTAGGAGACATGCTCTCAGCAGCTGGTGGCGGTGAACTTTAACCACAATGTGTGTGAAAACTGGCTGGAAGAAGTTCCAGGAGCTGCTATCAGTTCTCTCTTCCCTCCGCCTCTCTTTCAAGATGTCACATGCATGGCCGCATGTAAAGCTCTTGTGTGCAAAGCGCAATGCTCCATGCAAGAGGGACTTGGCCATTGACAAAACCAAACCTCCAACTCTGCTGTGGAATGACAGGGCAATGATTAGACAGATCTGCAATGTCAAGCCACAAGACATTGTCACCATCAAGTCCAATGAGCTCCATGTACTTACACACCTTAGCCCTGAGGACCTGGACCTCATGCTGAAGGAGAAAAGGCTCTGCTAGTATGGACATGTGAAATGTTCCAACAGTGCAGTCAAGTCAGCCTATGACATACAGGTTGATGGAAAGTGTGGTCCTGGGAGGCCCAAGATGACATGGAAGCAGCTGATAGAGATAGAGGGATTGCATAGAGTGGAAGCTCTCGGCCCTCATGATAGACACACCTGGAGATCTGGAGTGAGATCTGCCATGCATGCACATGATACAGCAAGCCAGCTGCCTGGAAGGGGGCCCGCTGATGTGGATGTTGCTCCTGTACCTGCATGTTAATAAAAAATCTGGTGATGATGATCATGAAAACCATATTGCAAGTGCCTATAAGGAAAACATCAAGGAAGGGAGGTTGTGCAGCTTCAGACTGAACAAAGTCATCATGTTCTTTTTGATAACATAAAATAATTTGGACAGTGAACCTAACTTAAATTTAACCCAGCTGGTACATATGTTCACACTCAGAAAAGTTCACCCTGAGCAAGGATCGAACCTGGAATCTCTAGCTCTAGTACCAGAGGCCACAGGGCCAGTGCACTAACCACTGTGCTACCATGTTCCTACTGGATGCCTGGCAATGAACAATTTGTGTGGTTTTGGTACTTTATTTTTTTTATCAGTGGTCGGGCTACCCTGAAAATAACCCCAGATATATGAAGATGCCTTCATACCTTACAGCAAGTAGGTGTAGCTGACGGAAGATGTAAGATGAAGAAAAGGAAGCTACCCAACCGCTTGTGGGCTGGCCAAGCAGTATACCCTGAAAATTGAGGAGAGCCCATGAAAACTGTAAAAATACAAATGTATTACATTAAATCAGAAATTTACAGAGCTTGAATAATTATATTTTAAAAAACAGATACTGAATATGGTGTATAAAACAAGGCTACTCACTGAAAATCTGTAAGTAATTCAGCAGATGTTCCGCATTGACAACTGATATTATGTCCTGGTTTTTCTCACAGCTAACATGTGAAAAAAATCACATGACAGTCATGTGGTAGTTATCAGGTGCAAAGCACTCTCATTTTCTGTGCAATTTTGTATCAATTCTGTTCGTATTTCTATCATTGCTAAACTGAAAAGATACTCTCTCATTTCATTTCCAGATATAGTTTGTGATGTTTTAATATTATATTTATCAACAATAACAAAAAATGTCATACTTAAAACGAAATATTACAAAAAGAAAGCATCAATGCACGGTTATTGCCCTTGGATGCGCTCTTCTATCAAAGAAATTTCCGGATCTACTTTCGGTTTCGACTCTGGACCTTGCACGTTGGGGTGTTTTGTATAATTGGTGAACAGGTGAAAGAAAGCTTTGAATTGAATATTGTCTGTCTTCTTTTACTGTCCACATGAGCATAGGATGATAAATCAAATGCCACTCTGCCTCCAAAAATGTAGAATGCTGAAAGGAGATATATTATCAATTCAATGGATTTGATACCTCTCGAATTGAAAATAGTGATCACTTACATCATACATGGACACGGGTCATGGACGTTTTTTTTTGTTTTTTTTTTTTTTTTTCATTAAAACAGAAATATACGAAAATACTACCTTCAGGGTAGTTGCATGTTTGTCGTTATAAAACAGTTCATCTCCACTGTCATCCTTCATTATAAGTAGAGCTTACCTTTCTGTCTATTATATGCACCAGTATGTCTGCCCCCTCACCAAAAGGGAAGGGTGGGGATGGCTGGGCATAGCCTCCCAGGGGCTTTGGAGAACAGGGAAACAAGGCCATTTATTTCAGAGCAACAAGGGAACAAAAAAAAATGAAGTGAACAGAGGAACAGAGGCAATTTTAAAGAACAGGGAACATAGAAAATCAAGATTTTGATTTTGGTGAAACAAGGAAAAATGCTGATTTATTTCAGAGGAACAAGGGAACATGTACCAGCCCCACCCCACACCCCCCAATCTCAATATAGTATAGTCCATTTCAATGTCACCTAGCATAAATTAGCTTCAAAGAAGTTTCACACCAGTGCTAGTAGTTTGTGGAGGAAGGGTCTGAGTACAGAGTTCAAGAAAACTTAGGAATTTCACGTTTATTATTATTTTTAAATAAGAAGAAACATTTTTTAACCCTTGTCCTTCTGAACCCGGATGTACCCTGCCTTTGCAAACAGTGTAGATCCAGATCAGTTGGCTTCTGAAGAAGCCAACTGATCTGGATCTGCACTTTTGACATCAAGTATGTGAATTTATAGCAACAGTCTGGATCAAGTAATCTGATTGGCTGTAAATTGGAAGTAGGTGTGGCATCTTAATTTATTCAGCAGGACAAGGGTTAATATTGTCCGCTTTTATTTATAGTTTTTTAGTCAACAGTTCAACAGCTTTTTTCAACCTTGGAATCTTTTTAATGTGCTGGTGTATTCATAGAAGGTTAAAGTTTCAGCTTTCAACTTGTGAACCTCTCTGATGTGCTGTGCAAGGAAGTGACAAAAGTTGTTTCATCTTGGGAGCAAATTCTTTCCTTTCAGAATAGACCCCTTCTCAAAAGAAACTATTGTGAAGGAAAGCAAACAGGAAGTCACAAAAGTTGTCACCCTGTAATTATGGCAAAAAGGTTACCAAGTGTAACCAGTTCCCTTAAAAGTCAGAAAGAAATATTGCATTAGTTTCATTATATACTCACCTTAAGAATTTCTCTACTGATCTTTCTTTTAAGGGAATGGATGCACTTTGATAGGAGACAACTCTTTCAAAATTATTTTTGCCCCCCCCCCCCCACCCCCTCCCCTTATAAGAAAAAAAAAGGTCTATTCTAAAAGGAAATAAATGGGAGCAAATTCTTTCCTTTCAGAGTAGATTCCTTCTCAGAAGGGGGGTGGTGCAGTATAAGAAAACAAATGGCAAGTCACAAAAGCTGTCTCCCTTGTAAAAAGGATAAAAACCTTACCAAGTATATCCAGTCCCCTTAAGAAATCGGACAGATTGCATTAGTATCACCACATTATGAAAACATGCCTATTCAAATAAACTGAAAATTTTACCACCAAAAAATGAAAATTTTCAGATACAAAATTATGCTATTTTTCATACATGTATTTCTGCTCAAAACATAGATTGTGGTACTCGTTAGAACCGCCTCGACGAGGCAGTTCTAACGAGTACCCACAATCTATGTTTTTTAGCAGAAATAAGAAAAATAATGTATACCCCTGTAAACCCCAGTTTTACTATATAAAAGTGGGGTTTAAGGGGGTCAAAATTATATAGGTATGTTTTCGTGATGATATACTCAACTCAAGAAGTCCTCTACTGATATTTCTCTTAAAAAGAATGGATACCCTTTAATGAGAGACATCTCTTTCAAAATTGTTTTTGCCTCCCTCCTGAAATAGTATCTTCTCTAAAAGGAAAGAATTTGCTGCTGATGGGAGCAAATTCTTTCCTTTTAGAGATGATCCCTTTTAAGAAGAGGGTTGATGTGCAAGAAAGCAAAACAGCAAGTTACAAAAGTTGTCTCCTTTGTAAAAATGGCAGTAAAGCTACCAAGTGTATCAGGACCTCTTAACCCTTGAAGCGCCAGTCACAACTATTGTCATCTGCTTTGTCTTCTGCCGGTTACTTTAAAAGTCATTTCTGCAAACAGTGTAGACCCAGATCAGACTGCTCCTTTAGAAGCAGTCTGATCTGGGTACACACTGTTTGCCTGTATGCTAAAAATAGGTTTGAAAATTTTGCAAGAATATTAAGCAGACGATATAAACAGACAACATTTTCAGATGCAGGTTTTCTTGGCGTTTTAAGGGTTTAACAGCATCCTTCTTAGGCAAACATTTTTTCCAACTGTGAAAACAAAATTTAATATATAACTACACAGTGCCATAATTTGGACGTATATAGGGTCAGAGTTTTTTTTATCTTTCAGTTTACTGTAGATTTCTGGAATGTTGTTATGGAGAGAGAGAAATAAAAAAGAAATATGAAAAAGCTTGTGTTGATCATATAAAATAATTCTCAAACAAAAAACATGTAAAAATGCAATATTTCAGCCCCAGATTTGAAGAGTAGGGACATAAAATAAAATTTGAAATGCAAGTTTTACTTTTCTGGAGGGGCTAAAATCATAAGGTAGGATCTACTGGAAACCTAAAAATAAAAAAGAACTGTGGCTTAGTATTTGAATAAAGATTTATTTATTTACTTTCAGAAGTGTTGCAAGATTCATCAGTACAGTCTTAAGAATGGCACCCATGTACCCAGCTATAGAACCTTTTGACACAGGGATGTTGGCAGTGTCGGAGATACACAAGGTCTACTATGAACAGTCAGGAAACAGGACTGGAAATCCTGTCATATTTTTGTAGGTACCATAGCTCCAGATAAAGTTGTTTTTTTTCTTCCAAAAAGCATTGATATTTTTCTTATTTCTTCATGAAAACATATGTTTAGGGTAATCATTAGAAGGGCCTCATCTGAGTTTGATGTACCAGATACTTAAAGATAAAAATGAAAAAAAATGTGGATAAGACTAAAAATGATATTGACTGGCTCAAATAGTGATGTTTTGAAAGCTGTTATGTTTATTTTTACGTGTAATTTATCTTAACATGGCTCTTAGGACTCAATATTCTGCTCTCTCTCTCTGTTTGTCTGTCTCTGTCTCACTCTTCTCGTCTTGGAAGCATATACATTTTGTCGGGCCTGATCTGGGTCCAGACTGTTTGCAAAGGTTATTAGCAGATGGCAAAAGTCACCACTAGCGGGATAAGAGTTAATTATTTTGGCGGTTTTAAACACAGGCTATGGGCATGACTGTTTGATTTTTTCTGGAATTGAGACAGCATCCCCCTCCACCCCACCCTTGTCCCCATCACTATCCCCTCCCCACCCCCCCCCTCTCCCCCACCTCTGCTTTTTCACTTCTTATGTAATAAAAAGTAGGTAACAGGGCAGACCCAGATCAAATTGCATCAAAAGGATCTAAAAGAGTAGTTTTATTAGTGGGACTAAGCGCCTACACTGTTTGCCATTTTGTCAGTACTTTTAGACATTAGGAGGCGGTCAGCTTGTGCTAAGATATCTATAGTAAGGAGTTATGATATCCGATTTCCAAGTATTAGGGTAAATAAGAATATCTTAGAGC
Organism: Anodontia alba; assembly: GCA_964016985.1. NCBI lineage: Eukaryota > Metazoa > Mollusca > Bivalvia > Lucinida > Lucinidae > Anodontia > Anodontia alba. The sequence continues at coordinate 55,977,749 of OZ024833.1, forward strand.
ATTTCTTTTTGCACTCAGGATTAAGGGGAGTTAATATGCTTTCAAAGGAGAAAGCTCTGTCATTATTGTTTTTGCTTTCTTCTGAAAAGGGGGTCCACTCTGAAAGTGAGCAAATTCTTTCTTTTTAGAGTAGACATGTTTTCAGGAGGGGTTTGGTGTACAGGAAAGCAAACTGGAAGTCAAAAACTTGTCTCCATTGCCAGAAACAGCAGAAAATCTACCAAATGTATACATTAACCTTAATAATCTACATTGTGCTTGGAATATCAAACCAGAGAAGTGTCTGTGATTTGTTGTTGTATTGTTTTTGGTTTTTTCTTGTTGTTTTTTGGGTTTTTTTTTTTTGGTTTTTTTTTGTTTTTTTTTTGTTTTTTTTTTTTGTTTCAGAAATACCATTTTATTTTTGCTTAAAGTTTGTGAATGGGCTATACATAATTAAGGAGAACTGATACACTTTCAAGGGAAATAACTCTGTCAAAAATTATTTTGCTACCTCCTGAAAAGGAGTCTACTGTAAAAAGGAGAGAATTTGCTCCATGGGAGCAAATTCTTTCCTTTTAGAGTAGACCCATTTTCAGAAGAAGGTTGATATGCAGGAAAGAAAACGGAGTCACAAAAGTTGTCTCCCTTGTCAAAAATGACAGACAATCTACCTTGTGTATCCATTCCCCTTAACTGGCAAGCCTGGTATTCTGTTACAGACATGGTGGGCCAGGTGGGGGAACCAGTCCAAGAGACAGGCAATTCTTTGACCCAGCTGTGTACAGAATCATACTTATGGACCAACGAGGAGCTGGACAGTCTGTTCCACCTGCTGAACTCAAGGTAAGCAGCAACAAAACCTAGCAGTATTTTTTCTATTCTCTCTATTGATGGGTAAAGCACATGGTAGACCAAGTATTAACCCGGTCTTTCTAATTGGAATCCTCTGTTTTTATTATAAGTCCTTAGCTATCTGATATTTAACTTTTTTTTTTACCATATCCACATGAAAGATTTATTAAAGTTATAAATTATATTGCACAGATAGTGTTTTTTTTCCAAACAGAACACTGACTCAGTACATTATAAACCTGGTCCTGCTGAACCCGGATTTACCCTGCCTTTGGAAGCAGTGTTGATCCAGATCAGTTGGCTTCTTCTGAAGCCAACTGATCTGGATCTGCACTGTTTTCCATTAAGTATGTGAATTTGTATCAACAATCTGGATCAAGTAATCTGATTGGCTGACAATTAGAAGTGGGCGTGGCATCTTAAACTAATCAGTATGACAAGAGTTAAGATGATTTATTTTTGTTTTGTAAAATGAATACTTCTTAGCTATAGTCCAGATAGGGAACCTTTCATTAGAAAAAATATTGATATTCAGTCAAAAAATATTCATATTTTTTTTTTACTTCTCCACAAAATTGGTACTCATTAGAAGTGCTCTCAAATGCACTTCTAATGAGTATCTACAACATATATTTTGTGGAGAAATAAGGAAAGTATTTGTCCTGATACATGTTCTTATCTAGAGCTCTGTAAGCCATGACATTTCACTATATACAGCCATGTAGGCTAATTCTGCGCCTCGGCTAATCCTGCTCATTCAAACAGTTTTGAACAAACATCAAAACCATTTTTGGTACATCATTTTGTTATACTGATGGAATGGGAGTATAAAAAATCATTAACCAATGGCAAATTCAAAATATTTGTAAAATGATTATGAAAACACGTGTTTATGTGAAAAATAACACAGGACTGTGTGAAAATCCCAATTTTCAACAAGACTGTTTCAAGAAAATATGAACTTTATTATTCACATTTCATCATCTGCCCTGGCCTACTCAAATGTGTATTTAAAGAGCCACATCATCATAGTAGTTTATAAAATAAGGAAGGGATTTACTCCAGGTGTGCAGAATTAGCAGAAAATTTTAATGTCTCAAATACACAATGCTAGCGACATTTTGATGGCCTACACTGACAATAAATTAAAACTAGAGATGAAAAAATGACGTCCAATTGGCTCTACATTGGCAAGGCCCTGAAGTGTTGCTAAAATACATTTTGTTTATTTGTCTGTATTGAAATTATGACTTGCACAGTAGCTTAAGTGCAGGATTGGCCGACAGCACTGTACTGTATTTGATCTAATTACGGTACGGTGCGCTTAGATTTTAAGCTCGCCTGTGCTATGCTGAGGATGAGCAAAAGTGATCAATTTATGTCTGTTGTTCATCTGCCCGTCTGTTAACACTTTCAAACAAAATTATGGTGATCTGCTGCTTGGTTTGGTTGTGACGGTAAAAGAAAGCTCCCATAGACTTATAATGGGAAAATGGTTAAATTGCTTTCTCCATAACCAGTGAAGTGATGTCAATCATATTTGGCAGTTATGATCAGCTGATGATTGCCTACCCAGTTTATATGTTTTATGACCAGTGACCATATTGTTTAGTTGCCATGGCAACATAAAATTTATAAAAAAAAGAGTAATTTTTTAAATGGCAACTCCTTCAAAAGCACTGAAGCATTATGACTCAAATTTGTACAAATGTTTCTCCGGTAGAAATTATTCAAAAAAGCTAAAATTATGATGATCTGCCTCTTGGTTTTGGTTGCCATAGCAACAGAAAGCTCCATAGACTTATAATGGGAAAATGGTTAAACTGCATTTTCTCCATAACTGGTGCAATGATGTGAACCATATTTGGCAGTTATGATTATTTGATGATTGTCTACCCAGTTTTTGTGTTTACTGACCAGTGACCAATTTGCTTGGTTGCCATAGCAACATTAAATTTTAAAGGAGGAAATTTTTAAATAACAATTCCTCCGAAGCTACTGAAGCAGTATGGCTGTTATTTGGTACAAATGTTGCTTGGGTAAGGGCAATTCAAAATAGCTAAAAGTTTGAATTTTTCTAGAGTTATTGTCTTGTTATTTTAACCTTGTGAGCAAGGAATCTGGAAAACTATTTGAACTATTGTCTTGAAACTTGACAGGTTGACAGGGAATAATAAGTTGATAAAATTCCAGAATTATTTTCATGAGTTATGGCCCTTTGAAAATTTGGGCATTTTAACTTTTTAAGTAAGATTTCTCGAAAACTGTTTAAGCTATTGCCTTGAAGAAATGTGACACACTGATAGTGGATGATGAGTAGGCGACCTAATTAACTTTTAAAAGGTTTAGAATTATTTTTTAGAGTTATGTTCCTTCAAAACCTTTAGCATTTTAACTTTGTAAGCAAGGTTTCTAAAAAAAAAAAAAAAAAAAAAAAAAAAAAAATTTACACTATTGCCTTGAAATTTGACAGGCTGATAGGAAATGATGAGTAGATGACCTGATTAACTGTTGAAGAAATTTCAAAAAAATTGTTTGAGTTATGGCCCTTTGAAAGTTTTAGCATTTTAACTTTGTAAGCAAGATTTTTCAAAAAAAAAAATGTTTAAGCTATTGCCTTGAAACTTAACAGGCTCAGACAGGGAATGATGAGTGGATGACCTGATTAACTTTTGAAGAAATTTCAAAAAATATTTTTAGTTATGGCCTTTTGAAAAGTTTAGCATTTTGACCTTGTAAGCAAAATAGCTTGAAAACTGTTCTAAGCTATTGCATTGAAACTTGACAGCCTGATAGAGAATGATGAGTAGATGACCTGATTAACTTTTGAAAAAAATTCTGAAGATTTTTCTTGAGTTATGGCCTTTTGAAAGTTTCTGCATTTTAAACTTGTAAGCAACATATATTGAATACTGTTTAAGCTATTGCCTTGAAACATGACAGGCTGACAGTGAATGATGAGTAGATGACCTGGTTTATTTTTGAAAAAAAACTGAAAATAGCCTAAATAGTTTTCAAGATATCTTGCTAACAAGATTTCCATTTGATTTTTTTCCAAAAGTCATAATTCTAGGAAATTTTAACCTTGTGAGCAAGGTATCTCAAAACATATAATCACTAAAAATATTTCCTGGAAAGGCGGTTGTTGGCCAACAGGTTTACCTTTTGATTAACCTTTTTTCAAAAACATGTCCATAATGCTGTTACGTGTTTTCTTGTTATATTGCACCCAGGGAAACCCGATATCGGGATATCGGAGGTTGCGAGATTTCGGAGGTAAACAAATGACATCATCCAGCGACAGGGTATGTACTTATCCATTTTTGATAGCTTATATCTTAATCATTTGATGAAAAAGCTGAGTTGCTCGTTCTAGAGACATAATAATGAATATGTTAAAGCAAATATTTCCTTTCTCAGCTACTTTGTGGCAGTGAAAACAGCATTTGATCCGAGACGATCTATTTTTCATCTCATTTTTTGCCTTTTCGACGGCTACCAGCCCGATCATGGTAAATGACATGTAAGTTAATTATTGCCCAAGGATGGACTTATCTTTTCTTCGACTGTCTTCATAGTTGTTTCAGTTTATCAACAAAAAATAACGCCTCCGGATAAAATTTAAAGCAAGTACTAGCGAAATTTTGGATAGCGGAATATTCGGAGGTACATTAACACATGATGCTGTGGATCTCGGAGGGACTGTTGCTGGATTTCGGAGGCACTGAAAATTGACGGAGTGAGTTCTGTCTAAAAAAGCAATATAAATTAAAACCTGCTCGCACAATGTGGTGCTAAGCCTGTGTGCAAATACTAGTGTCTCGTTTTGTAGCAATTTTAATAGGGTTTGATTGGTTTGAAGGAGAGTTTAATGTAATAATATTAATAGAACCATTACGTTTAAGAACTTATATGCAATAAAACAGCTTTTCGCTGCAAAAATGATGTTCTGTATGTGAAACGTGATATTTTCCTACCTAAGTTTCGATTGAAATGTTGAATTCGGAAACTCGTAAGAACCGCAGCGCCGATGTGGTGCCAACGAGTGCCATCAGATCAGAAATAATAAACGTAACGTTACCACTGTAAATCTATGATATATCAATTATTTATAGCAATATCCCAACTCGGCACGATATTCACCAATATCAGTACAAAAACTCTATAATAAAGTTAACAACAGATGCTTATTCGTACATCGGGCTGACATTTGTATATCTAATTACAAGAGTCTATCTATTTTCTTATACTGAGTCGTTCATATTTGACCATTACCTGTGTTAGGTGGGTCGCAAAATTTAGAATTTAGCAACAACAACAACAATAATAATAATAATAATAATAATAATAATCAAACGATGAGCTCTTTAAAAATGTTTACAATCTGTTAAGAAGCATACCTCTGAGTTCCAGTCTATACCATACGGGCTTTCAACTCCTGTTGTCTACAAATCTTGACGGACAGTCCGCTTATCTAGGTTTTTAAGCAGCAGCCAGAAAAATTACACATTCCCCTGTAATCCCATTTTCCCAAGTGAGATTGCAAGGGGTCTTCACCGAATAAATTTGCTAGCGTGATATAATAATTATATGAGTTGTTTCGAGTTGTATCGAGGAGACCTTTGTCATTTTTATTTGCTATCAATAGAAAACATTGCAGATTTTGAAACGTGTTCTTCCATACGCGCTGTGTGCGCGCGCGCGCGTGCGTGTGTGCGGTGGTTGGGGATGGAGGTGGACATATTTATTCAAAATCAAGCAGATGGGGTGGGGGGAGGGGGGAGTTGGCGAACGTAGCCGCCATTGTGGACAAATTATTTAAAAAATCAAGCAGATTTTAATTGAAAACACAGGTTACACTCCTAATTTTCGCCTCTTAATCGACATTTTCTGAGCATTTGCACGCTTCCATACAGTCACACCATCCCCGTTTCAAAACCCACGGGGGTGGGTTTTTAAGCCTAAATTAAATGTAAGTGAAAAATCCATGGAGTGTCTGACCTTCCAAACGATGAAACGAGACCTGTACCCCTTTCGGGTCAATTATTTTAAAAGTCATGCAGGTTTGGCCTTAAAATAACTTTACATTCCTTAATTTTGCATCTCCCATCGGCATTTTGTTGGCGTCTGTTTCCCCTTTAAGAATAGCCAAGAATTCACACACCCGCCCCTTCCATTTCAAAAGTCTGTGTATAGGCCTGGAAACTCACCAAAGGCACAAAACGTTGTGATGAACAAATATGAAAACACGCAGAATGAAATTTTCATGTCTTAAAAAATACAAACTTTTCAGAAAGAAAACTGTTAATTTTCGTATTATTATTATTTTTTTTCATCGTGGCGGTTCTAACGATAACCAGCAACCTATGTTTTAGAGCAGAAACGACGTGGTTCTTAAGAGTACCTCAATACATATTTTAGAGCAGAAACAAGAAAAAAAAAAAAAAAAGATTTATAGCCCTGCAATCCTCACTTTTTCTATGTGAAGTCATGTTTGTTACCGGGGTTTTCATCACGATGGCTGGTTATCTTGATGTTTTATCTTGATAAGTCTATGGCACATTATTTCATTTATTCTTTGCCAGTCAGCATAAACGCTTTATTCGCTTGCTACATGCCACTCCTGACGATTCAGGTAATCGTCTTCAACATATTAAACCAGGCAAGATCACTTTCAGAAAAGATGTAACCGTTTTAAGAAGAACACAAAATTTCCTTTCCTCCGATATCCCGTTATCCAATATAAATCTGTCCTCCGACATCCCTGCATCATACCTCCGACATCCTGTTACCAATAAATATGACAACAACCCTAAAGAAATCTAAAAAAATCTGCCAATTTAGTATTTTTTTCACATCTGCTATTTCTTGTATAATTTATAGAAATGTTCTAGATTATACAGACATACATACTCAATGAAAAAGCTTTACAGGATAAAAGCTATAAACAAGTGAAAATGGAATTTGGGTGAAAAACAATGAAATTTCCTTTTCAAACGTGATTTTGAATAAATAGGAGGATACTTTATATTGAAATTCCATTTTCATATATTAAACTATTCAACTGAGAAAATATAAGTTACGTTGCTTATCCTCCAGGAGTACTTTTTTGATCATTAAAAGAGGATAAGTACATACACTGTCGCTGGATGACATCATTTGTTTACCTCCGAAATCTCGCAACCTCCGATATCCCGATATCGGGTTTCCCTGGGTGATTGTCTTTAGAGGCAAGCATATGGTTGGGGCCATAGTGTTTTACAAACACAATTTCTAGTTACAGCTTTCGATTGAAGTAGTGGTGTCTTGTATTGCAGGAAAATACAACATGGGATCTGGTGGCAGACATAGAGAAATTGAGGACTCACCTGGGAATAGATAAGTGGGTGGTGTTTGGGGGCAGTTGGGGTTCAACTCTTTCCCTGGCTTATGCTGAGACCCACCCAGACAGAGTCAAGGCTCTCATACTGAGAGGAATCTTTACTCTGAGAAGGTAAGTTGAGCTTTGTACAGAAATTAAATATTGAAACTGATTTGCACGAGCAAACATTGTAGACCAAAACTGAGTTGTTTCTAAAGTTACCATTTGGTCAAGGTCTGCACTATTTGCTATTCAGTCAGCAGGTTTTAGACATATCAGGTTGCAGTCACATGTATTTATTGATATTTTAGAGACACTCAAGTAAGTTAGATGCCAAGTCTTATTTTCTCTGAAAAGTATTAACCCATTGTATACTGAATAGACTCTCCCATACTATATATTGGAAGAGTCCAATGTCAATTTTAGGTACATCTGGCTATGAGATTTATATATTCCTAGAGAAAAATGGCTAAACTATTTACAAATGGTGGAGACCCTGAGCAGACACTGCATTCTGTGGTGTCTGATCTGAGTCTGCACTGATTGCCAGTTACCCTTTTACAGGTCTCCTGACAACAATGGGTTAAGATCACTTTTAGAATGTTATTTGCTACAAATTTATTTAGCACTTTAACTGTTAAGCCACAATTCTCTTTACTAAATTTACTATAAGTATCATCTTAACTCCTTACCATACTTTTCCTAAAATTTAAACAGGTCATTTTGACTATCTGTTTTTGTGTCTAAAAACTGCTGGATGAGTGGTAAACAGGGTAGACCTTGATCGGACACCACATTCTGGGTCAAAACTGTTTGCTCAGGATTGTCTGTCTGATTACTTAGGGTTCAGACAGGATATTTGCATTTGTTTGTTGTTCTTTTTTAGCTCATCTGAGCTATGCTCAGGATGAGCTATAGTGACCATTTTTTGTCTGTCCATCGGTCCATCCATGTGTCTGTCCGTTAACACTTTCAAACAACTCCAAAGCCATTGAAGTGATTTGTCTCAAATTTGGTAGGAATGTTTCTTGGGTTGGGAGATTTGAAAATAGCTAAAAATATGGTGATCTGTCATTTTGTTTGGTTGCTATGGCAACAGGAACGTTCCCTGACTTACAGTGGGAAAACGGTTAAATTGCATTTTATCCATAAACAGTGAAGTGATGTTAACCCTATGTGGCAGTTATGATCATTTTATGATTGCCTATGGCAACATTGACATAAAATAGGAAATTTTTAAATGCCAACTCCTCCAAAAACATTGCAGTAGTACTGACCTTAATTTGATAGAAACATTGCCTGGTATGGCCATTTCAAAATAGCTGAAAGTTTGCCAATCTGCCTCTTGGTTTGGTTGCCATGGCAACAGAAATCTCTAATAGACCAAAATGAGAAAATGATTAAATTGCCTTTTCGCCATAGCCAGTGAAGTGATTTAAACCATATTTGGCAGTTATGCTCATTTGACCGTCTACCCAGTTTTTGTGTTTAATGACCAGTGGACATTTTGTTTGATTGCCATGGCAACATTAAATTTTAAAGTAGGAAATGTTTGAATGATACTTCAAAACCACTGAAGCAGTTTGAACCTAATTTGGTAGAAATGTTGCTTGAGTAAGGCCAATTCAAAATAGCTAAAAGTTCGCCAATTTGTCTCTTGGTTTGGTTGCCATGGCAACAGAAATCTCCCCTACACTTATGAAGACAGAAAGGTTCCCTGACTTATAATTGGAAAATGATTAAATTGCATTTTCTCCATAACCAGTGAAGTGATGTGAACCGTATTTGGCAGTTATGATCATTTGATGATTGTCTACCCAGTTTATGTGTTTTATGACCAGCAGTTATTTTGTTTGATTGATTAAACTTTAAAGTAGAAAAGGTTTAAGTGACAACTCCTCCAAAACCATTGAAGCAGTATGACCCTAATTTGGTAGAAATGTTTGGATAAGGGCAACTCAAAATAGCTAAAATTATGCCAACCTGCCTATTGGTTTGGTTGCCATGGCAACAGAAAGCTCCTATAGACTTATAATGGGAAAATATTACACTTTCTCTATAACCAGTGAAGCTTTAAAGCTAAAATTTAGTGTATAGCATTAGAGACTCAAGGTCTACCTAGTGTATTCAAATGATGGTCATAGGTTGACCTTTGACCTTTTTAATTTAAGGCAAAATTTGCATCTCTAAAATGTTGAAAAATCATTTTGTCAAAATGTAATAATGACTAATGGCTGAAACTGACAATGTGTGACTAAAGTAGTAAAAACCTTTTGGTTTCAAAGTTTTGTCCCCGGTGGGGTGTTTGCCCTTGCCTAATGTCTCTATACATGTACAAAATTGTGTAATCTTTAAACATCTTCTTTGAACCACTTGACCAGTTGTCACCAGATTTCACATGGGGCCTTCTATCAAAGTGGTATTGACAGTTTGTTCAAATGGTTCTGCACCATTGAACAAGATGGCCACTATGCACCTATATATTAAAAACACTTAAAGTTTTCTTCTCCAGAACCAAGAAAGGTTTGAGACTGAATCTTGGTATACAGCATTGGGGATTCAGTGTCTACCAAGTTTGTTCAAATGCTGATCCTAGGATGACCTTTGACCTTTTTTATGGCATGGTCAAATTTGCATCCCTATACATTTGCATGAGGAAAATACTGAAAAAAAAAAAAAAACAACATTTTTCTGAAAGTGTAATAAAGACTTATGGTTAAAACTTACAATGTACATGTATGATCAGAGTAGCTAAACCTTTTAGTTACAATAAAAATGTGCCCTTGCCCCTGGAGCTATGTACGTGTGTAAAATTGTGTAATCTTTAGATGACTTGTCCACTTGACTAATTTTTACCCAATTTCACATTGGGTGTTCTGTTGAAAGGATGTTGACAGCTTGTTCAAATGATTTCGCATCATTGAACAAGATGTCTGCCATAACCATATATGGTAAGAACACTTAAAAAATTTAGAACGACTAATCTTGGTATATAGCTTATAGGACTCAAGCTCTACTAAATTATGATCCTGGTTGACCTTTGACTTTTTTTATGAGAAGGTCATTTGCTTCCTCTTATATTTGTATGGGCAAAATGTTGAAAATTGTTTTTTCAAAACATTTTAAAGAGTTATGTTTGAAACTTGCAATAAATGATTGAAGTAGCAAAACCTTTGGGTTATAATCAAAAATTTTATCCCCCAGTGGTTATCTGCTCCTGCCCCCCTGGGCTATATACATGTATAAAATCATGGAATCATTAAAGAACTTTGCCCACCATTGATGAAAGATTGGCTCGATATAAGTGAAATATTCTTGAGAGGGCCGTAAAAAACCAAATCAAAAAAAAAAAAAAAATACATTTCAGTTATAATAAAAATATTTAATCTCCGGGGGGTTACTTACCCTTGCTCCTAGGCTGTATGCATGTATAAAATCATAAAATATTTGAATTTTTTTCTTCAGGACAAATTTTCATAAAATTTCTTGTGGTCATCTGTCAAATGGGAATTGAAAATTTGTTTTAATGGTCATGCTTCAGTGACCAAGATTGGTGCTATACCCATAGATATTGAAAATCATCTGCATCTGCAGATATGCAATAGCTGTTTTACTCAGGTGAGCAAATCATGGCCTGTAGGTCTCTTGTTTGTTTTGTTTTGTTTCCCCACTAGCAGTTATGCAAATTTATTGATGTGGATAAGAGAATTATTCAGACAAGTCTTTTGCCTATTCTCCTAAAAAAACATACAACTAAGCACCATAGGTCTAGATAAGAGTGGGTATCAGGTAAATATTTTTCTAATTTCTCGATGAAAACATGTGTTGTGGGTACTCATTAGAAGTGCCTCACTGAGGCACTTCTAATGAGTACCCACAACATATGTTTTCGTCGAGAAATAAGAAAAATAATGATCCTTTTTGGTTGAAAAAAGCACCTTATCAAGAGCTATGTAAGCCTATCCAAATAGTTTGACATTATGACATATGCAACCAGAGTCTACCTCTTCAAATCCACACAGTTTGATTTGAATTTACACTGGTTGCTAATGTATGGATTTTAAGCGGACAAATGTTCGTTCATGATTTCTATTTAATGCTGTTAGTTCAATAGTGTTTCACAGTAGGATATGTTTTCTAGCCATTATAATTATTTTTTATTGAAAATGTGGCCTTATAATCAAATATAGGTTTCTCCTTAATTTTTTATGGAAAAGACTGAAAAATACAAGGGACATAACTTGACCAAGAACTGGTCAGAAGTGCATATTTTGTGAAAAAATTGTTAGCAAACGGTGTAAACCCTGATCAGACTGCACAGGTTGATCTGGGTCTACAATATTTGCATATGTCATGAGGTCAATTTCTGTTTGGAAGGGCTCATACGTTGTTGTAACATGTTAGAATTTGACTAAGTATTGGAAGTTCCAGTTAGACTGAGCAGTTAGCACTTCCAGCTTTAGATCATCAGGTCCCAGGTTAGATTAACCCATTGTAGACTGAATGAACTCACCCACACTATATATTGGAAGAGTCCAATTTTTCAAGTTTAGGTATGTCAGGCTATTAGAGTTAGATATTCTTAGAGAAAAATGGCTAAACTATTTTGCAAACAGTGAAGACCCCGATCAGATGCCACGTTTTGCGGCATCTGATCTGGGTCTGCACTGTTTGCTGATTACCCTTTTATGGGTATCCCGACTACAATGGCTTTATCGGGGCCCTGCTGATTTTGGAAATGCCTTACATTTGCAAACAGTGTAGATCCAGATCAGTCGGTTTCTGAAGAAGCCAACTGATCTGGATCTGCACTTTTGTCATACAGTATGTGAATTTGTGTCAACAACCCGTATCAAGTAATCTGATTGGCTGACAATTAAGTGGGCGTGGCATCTTAATTTATCTAACGTGTCAAGGATTAATCCAATTAGAGGTAGAATTCTTCTCATGACTGTATGGAGCTTCATAGCATGGAGACTTTCATTATCACATCTTCATCATCTCATTATGATTTAAATAATGTTGAAAGAGATGTAAAACACCAACTCATCATCATTATAGCTAAGTGCAAAAGGAACAAAAAAATGGTATCTTCTGAATTCCTTTTTACCTGGAACCTTGTGGATATCAGAGTAATCAGCATGTGGGCATTAACCCTGAAAGTGCAAATGACATCTGCAGTAGATGATATAACATAGTATTTGGGAACGTATAATTATGTAGACATATATATTCTGTGTGTATATATATATATATATATATAATATAAACAATAATAACATGGTATATGGGAACATATAAATATATAGACATATAGGGTTTATTCTGTAAATACCTGGTTTGTGGGGACGTTATATACTAGGATATTGGAACCTTAATGGTCTGCGCCCAGTTGTTCAAAACTAGCGATCTCGTTAGTTAATGTATCATTAAAACTGATCATTAAATATGCCATATATGCTAATATTTTTGCTGAAAAATGTGATTTTTCAGCAAAAATACCTCTGAATAAGATATTGTAGTTGCTAGAACAGTTAATATTTTGACCACTAACAAGCTCCTGAAGCTAAAGATGCTTTGAACAACTGGTCCCTGCTCATTAAATATCAAGTTTTATTTTCTGTGAAAAGTAATCAGAATAAGACTTGATATTTCATGTGAATCATCTGCATAGCCACTTCACATAAAATGTCAAGCCTTATTTTCTCTGCTACAATTTTCCTTAAGGCTTAAATATACTTATCCTGCCAAGGTCATATGAGTATTCATTGGTCTAGCTCAACAGCTAGGGGTAGGTTAATCAAAAATTGAAGCAAGGTACAGAGAGGCAACTAAAATATTTTTCAGACGTGAATTGATCTGGTTTTACCAAGATGGTGCAAGTTTTATCTTTCCTGATGCTTGGGAAGGATATCTAAAACCTATACCAGAGGTAACATTCCGGTTAACATCCATCAAACTTTCCTGTTAACATCCACCTCATCACCTGCCTTTGCCAAGGTTGCTATTACTCATAATGTTTCACATGCTGTCTTAGTCTGTGGTATTGTTGGAAAAAGAAAGGTCTGCTGTTCCATTTGCCAAATAATTTGCCATAATTACAGGCTGTGCCATGCAAAAGTGTATCTTCAGGCATGTGCTGACAGAGAAGACCCAGATCAGCCTGCACATCTGTGCAGGCTGATCATGGCCGTCTCTGTCAGCTAACAGAATCATTGGATACTACAGAATGTATGAATGGAGAATAAAGGTCCAAATGCTTGTGCAGGATAATCTTAACCCTTGTCCTGCTGAACCCAGATATACCCTGCCTTTGCAAACAGTGTAGATCCAGATCAGTTGGCTTCTGAAGAAGCCAACTGATCTGGATCTGCACTGTTTGCCATTAAGTATGTGGCTCTATAGAAACAATCTGGATCAAGTAATCTGATTGGCTGAAAATTAGAAGTGGACATGGCATCTTAATTTATTCAGCAGGACAAGGGTTAATCTGTGCATTATGTACATGCTCAAAGACACTTTTTCCTTGACTCAGCCCATATTTACCCTAAATATTCCGACTAAAAGTCTTACTCATATGTCCCTAAAATTTGACTAAGTCATTTTGCCTGTGGATGTTGTACAAGTACCATATTTTCTCCAAGTATACAGACAGAGAAGCCAGAGCAAAGTGTGTAGATCCTGATCAGATGCCATAGAGCCTTGCATCTGACCTGGATCTGTGCTGTTTGCCACTAATTGAAGTAGTCTCTAGATACATTTGTACATCAGTATATAGTATGGTAAAATGAAATTGTTCAAGTTTTAGGACAAGTGTGATAAGTATGTCTGAACACTTAGGGTGGATACGGTATCTAAAATATAGTAGAATTGAGACCATTTTTAGGATTACTAATAATATGTTTTCATGAAAAAACAGAAAGGTGTATCCTGCTGCCCCAACATTGTCATCCATGGTAGAGACCTCTAGAAGCATTAGCCCTTGTCCTGCTGAACCCGGATATGCCCTGTCTTTACAAACAGTGTAGATCCAGATCAGTTGGCTTCTTCAGCTTCTGAAGAAGCCAACTGATCTGGCTCTGCACTGTTTGTCATTCAGTATGTGAATTTATATCAACAATTGGGATTAAGTAATCTTCTCAAGCCAACTCTGGATCTGCACTGTTTGTCATTCAGTATGTGAATTTATATCAACAATCGGGAGTAAGAAATCTGATTGGCTGACAATTGGAAATGGGCATGGCATCTTAATTTATTCAGCATGACAAGAGTTAAAATTGGAAAATTCTGAAAATCCCTAGAATATTTTAGACCCCTGTAAACCCTTTGTTTTTACTATATATTATGGAGGAATGTGGGGTTATGCATTACATAGACTTGTTAACATACTGACCAAATGTTTCTGATGAGCAGAATCAGTGATGGTATGCAAGCTGATCTATACTTTCACTGATATTTTAAAGGTAATTGATACAGTTCCAAGGGAGATCATTCTGAATAGTAGTGTTCCCTGGCAGTGCATATGAATCATTATGACTAAATGCAACCATAGCTAATTAACCCTTGTCTTGCTGAACCCGGATGTGCCCTGATTATGCAAACAGTATAGATCCAAATCAGTTGGCTTCTGAAGAAGCCAACTGATCTGGATCTGCACTGTTTGTCATTCAGTATGTGAATTTATATCAACAATCTTGACTGAGTGATCTGATTGGCTGACAATTGGAAATGGGTGTGGCATCTTAAGTTATTCAGCATGTCAGGGGGTAAGATGTCCTAGACGATCCTTAATGTATATTTTATGTATTTTTGCAGTAACAGAATTTGAATTTCATTTATGCTTCATTCATCCTTTTGAGAGTACATTGTAGTTGCTTCTAATTGCAAGGGGTAGGACTTAAAGAGACTGGATTTCATTATACAGACTTCAGGCTTTTCTCCTGTGAAGAATGAATCCATTTTAGATAAAATGACTACTTAAGCATATATGACATTTTTATGTTTAACTTCTCAACCAGACATTCATCATGTAAATATGTATGTAATAATTAAATAGCCAACATACACTCCATTACAGAAATGAAATTTGATTAATTGACCCTTTATGTGTTCTCTCCAAAGTTTAAACTGTCCTGCACTGCAAGGGTAGTAATCACCTTTGGTAATAGTCTAGTTTTTATTCTTTTCCCATATTAACCCTTGTCCTGCTCAACCCGAATATGCCCTACCTTTGCAAACAGTATAGATCCAGATCAGTTGGCTTCTGAAGAACCTTGATCAAGCAATCTGATTGGCTGACAATTAGAAGAGGGTGTGACATCTTAATTTATTCAGCATGACAAGGCTTAATCACCTTTGGTAATAGTCTAGTTTTTATTCTTTTCCATATTAACCCTTGTCCTGCTGAACCCAGATATGCCCTACCTTTGCAAACAGTGTAGATCCAGATTAGTTGGCTTCTGAAGAAGCCAACCTATGTGGATCTGCACTGTCATTTTGTAAATGAATTTTTATCAACAAACTTTATCAATCAATCTGATTGGCTGACAATTAGAAGAGGGTGTAGCATCTTAATTTATTCAGCATGAAAAGGGTTGAGGTAACTGGGTACACTTTCAGGTCAGGTAATGCTCTCAAAATAGTTTTGCATCCCTTCTTAAAAGGGGTCTGCTTCAAAAAGAAAGAATTTGCTTGGGCGTAAATTATTTCTGCTTAGAGTAGACCCCTATTCAGAAGGGGTTTATGTGCAGGAAACCAAATAGTATGTCTCAAAAGTTGTCTTCCATGTAAAATTGGTGGAAAGTCTACCAACTGTATCTAGTCCCTTTAATCATCTACATTGATAGTTTATAGTTTAGAGCTAAGCCCAGTTGTCATCCTTTTTATGCTTTTGCCCATATCAATTTCTTTCAGACGAGAAGTGGATTGGTTTAATCAGGAGGGGGCTAACTTTATATACCCTGATGTTTGGGAGACTTACCTTAAACCTATTCCTGAGGTACTTTGTCCATGTTGTCTGGGATAGAAAGTGCAAAACTATTCCAATTGTAAAGATAGATGGCAGTTGCCATAGTCTTGCACTGAACCATCATCAAATTGATGGTCTCTCATTTTATGCATCATGGTACAGGTGAGCAATTCAGGTCCATCATGGACCTCATATTTTCTGAAATAGCGTAGCACATGTTTGTACATGTATTTCAGTCAGGTCATCTCTTTATTTAAACATTTAATTCTGGTTTGAAAGAAAGAATAATGCATTTATACTTTAAAAACTGTTTTTGATATTTACTTGGGTTATCCCACTAAAATACCTTCTTATATATATCTGTCTCCATAAATTTTTGACCAAGCATCGCTACAGAAGTCTTATGTTTGACTTACGTCCACTTTTTTTCTGAAACACTGCTTTATTTTTTTGGAAAGGAGGCTTACAAAACTACTTATTTTAGCTAGAAAAAAATGTTTTGTAATTTTTTGTGTATCATTTATTCTTATTTAGTTTTTGTTTGCAGTCAGCGCTTCATTGTACAAAGCCTTTCATTATCACCCCTCCATCATCTCAATATGACTTCAATAATGTTGAAAGGGACATAAAACACCAGACCATCATCATCATCATCATCATCATTTTGTTTGCAAACTAAAAACATACACCCTCATCAAAAGTTAAGCACTGTTTCCATTTAGGGGCAGTGGATACACTTTCAGCTTTTACCTCCCTTATGAAAAGGGATCTGCCTTTTTGTTCAGAATTGAAGGGCATTTAAAGGCAATATAAGAAACAGGAACTCACAAAAGTTGTCTATCTTGTAAAAAAAAAATGTTGGAAAATCTACCAATTATACCTAATCCCCTTAATTTACATGTAGTTTCATTATTTTATATCTGCAGATACCGTATTTATCCTAAGTATTTGGACACCTCAACTCCTTACCATGCTTGTTCTAAAGTTTGAACAAGTACAATTTACTACCCATTGTTGTATCTTAAAATTTCTGAATGAGTGGCAAAATGTGTAGACCCTGATGAGATGCCGCATTCTGCAGTATCTCATCTGGGTCTGCACAGTTTGCTCAGGCTTGTCTGTCCGAATACTTACGGTATATACTGTACCTCACAATCAAATGAGAGCAGTTGTCAGTTTCTGGCAAAAGATTGTGCATAATACTGGTTAACACTTTAGAGGACTAAGCCTGCCCAGTAAAAGTTTTGCTAGGTGAACTGACTGCGCTTGACTTGACCCCATTGGGTTGACTGGGCTGTAAAACCTCAACACAAACAAACAGTCAAATGAAAACATATTCTGTGTATGACAAGGATAAACTGTCAAAATGCTCTATATGGTTGAAGTGTACCCCTGGTACATTTGGAATCATTCAGACGACATTAAAAGGACCTGATATACTTGGTAGATTTTCCATTCTTTTTTTTTTTTTCACCAGGAAGACAATGTTTTTACTTCCTGTTTGCTTTAATGATGGGCTGTTAAACCTCACATCAGACAAACAAAATTCCCTGTCAGAGTGTTTGCAAAAGTAAATACAGTCAACACTTGTTATCTCGACTTCACCTAACAAGCAGTGACAAAATATTGTAGAAAAGGGGAGAAATTGCTCCTAATGAGCAATTTCTCCTCTTTTCCACAATATTTTTAATATATCTCTAACTTCAGGAGTCAAATTACATATTCATTTGTGAAATGTGGTTGTTCAATATATTTTTTCCTCAATTCTTCAAATCTGATAAGTTGAGGTATTCTAGGGAGTCTGTTGGAACGAGATAACAAGAGTTGACTATGTTTTAAATGAGTGTTTTTTTTTCTCTTATTTCCTCCTCAGAAACATGTGGTACTCCTTGGATTCATGTTGGCAAAGCTTTTCTAATGATTATACTACAATATGTTTCTGCAGAGAAATAAGAAAATTATCAAAACATTTTGGTTAACCCTTGTCATGCTGAATAAATTAAGCTGCCACACCCACTTCCAGTTTTCAGCCAATCAGATTATTTGATCCAGGTTGTTGATATAAATTCAAAAACTGAATGACAAACAGTGCAGATCCAGATCAGTTGGCTTCTTCAGAAGCCAACTGATCTGGATCTACACTGTTTGCAAAGACAGGGTATATCCAGGTTCAGCAGGACAAGGGTTAATAAAAGCTTTATATCTTTAGCTATTAATGAAAATTAAGTGAAATGTTGATGAAAATATAAAAAAAAAAAAATACAAAAAAAAAACAACAGAATTTCATAGTGTCTATTGATACCTTGACATCTCGACAATAAGCCTAGGCTTGTTTCAATTTTTTTTCGAAATCATTGCATTTTCAAGAGAATCTTATTTTCAAACATTTCTTTTATGGTAAGAAATTTCCAAGTTTGATGAATTGCCATTTTTATTCAAAACTGAAAGTAAACATAATTTTATTGGCTGTGTGGTCTGACTGAATCTTTGCATTTGCTCCTATTTAGTAATCCTCCAATGTTTGACAAGCTGCTTCAAGATCAATTAAGAATTTTAAGTCTCTATGCAATGTAAATACATGTAACAAACTTAACCATTATAGACTGGAGATCCCAAAATGGTCATTTGCAAACAGTGCAGACCCAGATCAGACACTGCAAAATGTGGCATCTGATCAGGGTCTCCACTGTTTGCAAACAGTTTAACCATTTTTTCTAGGAATACCAAAAATTGAAATTGGACTCTTTCAATGTGTGGGGAGAGTTTATTCAGTCTAAAATGGGTTGATGTACAAGTAAATTTAAGACAACCGTTTAGTCTAGAATGCCGGTGACAGTGGGGCTGACATGAGATTTATTGTAGTATTCCCAAACAATAAAATGGCTTTTTTTCAAACCAGGTTTATTTTCAAGATTTAAGGATATTTTAGGTTCAGTTTACCAAAGGTTACATGTTTACCCTAAATATTGGGATCCCTTAATACTTATCGTATTCAACCTAATTACCCCTCTGTGCGCTTCGGTTTTTTCAAAATTACTGGGAAAATTTGTGGTGAAATATGTATCTGTCTACTAAGGGTACACTTTAAAAAAAAGATCAGCAAAGGACTTATTTGTTGATGTTTATGTGATTTTTTTTTTATCTGATTTTCTTTATAAAAGCATATGTTGAGGGTACTCATTTGAATTGCATTGACAAGTCGATGCAATTCAAATGGGTACCCACAACATATGCATTTATAAAGAAGTAGACAAAAAGTACACTTGTCTATAATCTAAAGACAACGGAATTGCTTGACTATGCGCTTATAGGGGTATGCATGGCAAATGGGTTGAATACAGTGTTCATTTTTGTCCTGAAATTTGAACAAGTCCATTTTACTATCTGTTTACATGTTGAAAAAAAACTGCTGAATGAGTGGCAAACAGTGTAGACCCTGATCAGCAGCCTCTAATCTGGGTCTACTTTGTTTGCAGCAGCCTATCTGTCCCAGTGCCCTGGCCTAGACCAAAATCAGTCTCAATACTAAAGGTTATTTCAGTAATTTGATTATTTCAGGTTGAGAGATGTGACCTGATTAGTGCTTACTACAGACGACTAACAAGTGAAGATGAAAATGTCCGAGTGGAGGCAGCAAAAGCTTGGAGTACCTGGGAGATGACCACATCAAGGCTACATGTTGATCCAGAAAACTTACAGCGAGCTGAAACAGATATTTGGGCTCTGCAGTTTGCTAGAATAGAATGGTATTATTCTTTTTTGTTGTTGCATACATGACGTGAAGCACCTAAGTGGCTCAGTTGGATGCACCATCCGACTGGAGACCAGGAGGTCACGGGTTCAACCCCCGCCGAGGTCAGCAACATTCTTTCGTGGAGATTGATCATGAAATATTTTCTATGGTCATTCTCTCCCTTCAGCTGCTTTCAAGAAGGGCAGTTGTCAGTTTCTGGTAGAAGAAGTGCACAGTACTGGTTAACCGCTTAGAGGACTAAGCCTGTGGTTAGGTAAACTGACCGCGCTCAACATGACCCCATTGGGTTGACTAGGCCGTAAAACCTCAACACAAACAAACAAGCACCAGGATGGCTGAGAGTTAGTGCTCACACTTTTGATCATGAGGTTCCAGGTTCAAACCCTGCTTGAGGTGGAATTCAATCCATGATAGTACAGTGCTTCATTGCACAGAACCCTTCATTATCACCCTTCCATATCTTGATATGACATAACCCTTAAACCGCCAATCACAACTATTGTCATCTGCTTAGTCATCTGCTTGTGATTTTAAAAGTCATTTTTGCAAACAGTGTGGACCCAGATCAGACTGCTCCTTTAGGAGCAGTCTGATCAGGGTCCACACTGTTTGCCTGTATGCAAAACTAGGTTTGAAAAGTCTGCAAGAATATTCAGCAGACGACATAAACAGACAACATTTTCAGATGCAGTTTTTCTTGGCGCTTTAAGGGTTAAATAATGTTGAAAGAGACCTAAAGCACCAAATTGTATACACCAGTGTATTCCCTCTTATATAGCACTCCGTAGGCTAAACCATCAGATGAAACCAATATTTTTCTTGTTTTTCACAGAAAATAAGACTTAACATTTCATTCAAATTGTCTCCTTTGGAGACAAATGAGACAATTTTAACAAAATGACAAGCCTTATTTTCTGCGAAAAACTAGAAAAATGTACCAAAATGTTGTCTGCTTTTAGTTGTAGTTGGCAGGTAAAATTTAAGTTTTTAACTTTGGAACCTCTCTAGTGTGCTTGTGCAAAGTCAGGCTATGCCAATTTTCATTTGGCAGTTTAATAAACAAAATAACGCTATACATTAAAAGAAATGTTCATTTATTCAGAATTCAGACAAACACTCTAATTCACCACATTATGTAGTGAAAAAAGGTTAGGGCAAGGTTCACATGATGTAACACTACATAAGTAGAGTATCCAGTTAAGTAATTTTCATCCAAAAAACATATCTTGTAGGTACTCGTCAGAAGTGCCCTACCAAGGCAGGTACCAACAATGTATGTTTTCATGATTTTTTTTTTTTTTTTTTAAAATGTTGATTCTTTTTAATTGAAAAATGTACCTTATTTGGAGTTTGTTGCTGTCACACAAAGCACATAGTGATTTTACAGCTTCCCAGTTCTGTAAGGTTTCAAATTAACCCTTAAACTGCCAATCACAACAATTGTCATCTGCTTTGTCATCTGCTTGTGATTTTAAAAGTCATTTTTGCAAACAGTGTGGACCCAGATCAGACTGCTCCTTAGGAGCAGTCTGATCAGGGTCCACACTGTTTGCCTGTATGCAAAAATAGGTTTGAAAAGTCTGCAAGAATATTCAGCAGACGACATAAACAGACGACATTTTCAGATGCGGTTTTTCTTGGCGCTTTAAGGGTTTAGGTACATTATCTTTTTTTCAAACAGATGAGGCTGACAAAATGTTACACAAAGGCTCAGTGGTGATCCTAAGTATTTTGACATACAGGCCAGAGCAAATTGTGAAGATGCAGATCTGGGTCCAGTTGTTCAAAGCTAATGATGTCATTAGTTAATGATTCATTAAAATTTAGATTGAGTGATATGCAAATATGGTGAAATTTTTTGCTGAAAAAATGTGAGTAGCTTTTGCAGTGCAAAAGCTACTCACATTTTTTCAGCAAAAAATATCAGAATATTGTATATTGAATCTGCTAAAACAGTTAACGAAATGACCCTTAACAAGCTCGTTAAGCTAACGACGCTTTGAACAACTGGGCCCAGATGCACAGAAAGTGGCATCTTATCAGGGTCTACACTGTCACTCATTTAGCAGTTTTTGACACATCAATAGTAGTAGAAATTTTTTTTTTTCAGTTTTAGAATAAGTATGGTAAGGGTGTCTGAATATTTATGATACACACCAAATGAAAAGGACCCTTATGCAATTTGTGGACAACACAGGCCCAGATCAGCCTACGCATAAGCACAGGCTGATTAGGGCCTTAATTGTCCGCTTACAGAATCAATGGACACTGTAGTATATGTTGACAAACAGAGATTGCTCAGATCAGACTGCACAAATATACACACTGATTTGGACCTATGTTGTCCGCAAAATGCATAAGAGTTCTTTTCATGCTTTGCACATCTTATGGTAAACATTTAATGTAGTTAACATTAAATAAGCAGAAAAAATTATCAATAAATACAGGCAAACTTCAATACATGTAGCTGAAACATTTTTGGGAGGACAGTAATTTGTTCTAGACATGGATAGTTCAAGCCACTGAGGGTTAATGATAGTGCCAGTGGGTCGAGTTCAGACCCTATGATGGCCCTGACTTAACAACTATTCATTTAGATGGTCTGGGCAAGAACTTTTTATGTCTGTTTCTCGGCCCACCAAGATTCAACTAGTGGGTTTCTTTTGCTTTAGTATTCCTGTGGTGTTGTTTGACACCCCTGTTCTACACATTGTTTCTGTAGAGTCTTTACTCTTTGCTCCATTATAGGCATAAACCCCCGCTTTCCCTGTGATTTATTTGTTGCCGATAATGATTCATGGATGAGTGAAAACCTCCACCTGCACCAAACAAACGTGTTTTTTTTCCACAGTGGAAGCTGAGGGTGAGGGTTGGGATCCTGTAAAGCTAGCTTAAGCCCCCAGTAGTTTATTTCTGACGGTTCCAAGGTGGTTCTTTCATTGTGGTACTTTTTGTTCAATGTTCTGCAGTGTTCCACTTGCAAATGTTTTTCTTTTAACAGTTATATAAGTTACAGCTATATTCAGTTAGGTTTGGGCTACAGAGTTGCCATTTTGTTGGGAAAGTGCTACCAACTCGGCTTGCCACCTGTGCTTTTTGTGGCTATTAATTGTATTTGTCTGTCTTTCCCTTTGATGCCGAGAACTTGATGTGGATCTGATTATATCAGTTCCTGAGCTCACGTATTTACTTATTATTGGATTGCCTTATTAAAGTGATTACAGAGTAATACAGTGAGTATTATTTTGAAAAATAAAATCATGTAGGGTAAATAGGTTCGACAGTTGATGCATTAATTTTACACTAAACATTTAGACAGATTTTCTGAGCAATATGGTAAATGTCCTAAAATTTCATATACTAAAGTGTCTGACAAAATGGCATATGCAAATAGTGTAGACCCAGATCAGATTGCTCCTGAAGGAGCAGTCTGATCAGGGTCTACACTGTTTGCCATTCCACTAGGTATTTTAAGAATCAACTGCATAAAAAACAAAATATAGGCCAAAAAGGTATAGAATAAAGTGTTCAAAATTTTAGGACATTAACCATAGTGAAGACCCAGATCAGTTTGCTTTATTTGCCATTCAGTATGCATCACTAAGTAGTTAGATTTGTGTTAAAATTTTAAGGTAAATATGGTCCGGGGTTACAGTGTCTGCATATTCAGCATATATATAGCTACATTTTGTTTTGCTATTTCAGCCATTATTTTGTCCATGGAGGCTTCTTTGATACAGATGGACAGTTACTGAAAAATGTGGATAAAATACGTCATATTCCTACCACTATTGTACAAGGGAGATATGATCTAGTGTGCCCTATGGATACAGCTTGGGAATTACACAAGGTATGTAAGTCTTTAGTGCTACCAGTATTCTACAAGGGAGATATGATCTAATATGCCCTATGGATACAGCTTAGGAATTACACAAGGTATGTAAGTCTTTAGTGCTACTACTGTTGTACAAGGGAGATATGATCTAGTGTGCCCTATGGATACAGCTTGGGAATTACACAAGGTATGTAAGTCTTTAGTGCTACCAGTATTCTACAAGGGAGATATGATTTAATATGCCCTATGGATACAGCTTAGGAATTACACAAGGTATGTAAGTCTTCAGTGCTACCACTGTTGTACAAGGGAGATATGATCTAGTGTGCCCTATGGATACAGCTTGAGAATTACACAAGGTATGTAAGTCTTTAGTGCTACCAGTATTCTACAAGGGAGATATGATCTAATATGCCCTATGGATACAGCTTAGGAATTACACAAGGTATGTAAGTCTTTAGTGCTACCACTGTTGTACAAGGGAGATATGATCTAGTGTGCCCTATGGATACAGCTTGAGAATTACACAGGGTATGTAAGTCTTTACTGCTACCACTATTGTACAGGGATATGATCTAGTGTGCCCTATGGATACAGCTTAGGAATTACACAAGGTATGTAAGTCTTTACTGCTACCACTATTGTACAAGGAGATATGATCTAGTGTGCCCTATGGATACAGCTTTAGAATTACACAAGATATGCGAGTCTTTAGTCCTACCACTAGTCCTACCACTATCGTACAAGGGAGATATGATCTAGTGTGCCCTATGGATACAGCTTGGGAATTACACAAAGGTATGTAAGTCTTTAGTGCTACCACTATTCTACAAGGGAGATATGATCTAATGTGCCCTATGGATACAGCTTGGGAATTACACAAGATATGTAAGTTTTTAGCCCTACCACTATTGTACAAGGGAGATATGATCTAGTGGGCCCTATGGATACAGCTTGGGAATTACACAAGGTATATAAGTCTTTACTGCTACCACTATTGTACAAGGGAGATAAGAGCTTATGTGCCCTAGATACGGCTTGGGAATTACACAAGATATGTACGAGGGATGTTTGAAATGAATTGCTTATTGTCCTCTAGCTCGATATCCACGTGGGGCATGATAAAAACCAATACATACCTGTATAGGGTTATTCAATATCTACACAGTGGTGTATAAATGTACATGTTAGACTAAGTGTAAGATATAAAATTTGCCATTTGAATACACGCAGTCATTGACCACTGCAGTAAAAATGGTTGGTAGAAGCATCGACAAAAAAGATGAAATACGGGCTTACATCAAAGCTCGCTCAAAACTTGGTTGTTCTTTGAAGAAGCTGATGACTGAAATTTCTACTGCTTTTGGACCTTCTTGTGTGTCTTATGACACAGTTCGGGGGTGGAAAAAGAAATTTGAGTCTGGTGTAGAGTCCATCAAAAATGCACCAAAATCAGGTAGGCCAAAATCTGCATCTCGTAAAGAAATCGTTTACAAAATAAAGGAAATCATTGAAGGAGATGCCATATTTACAGTTCGTGATATTGCACGAAAGGTAGGCATATCACTTTCCATGGTTCACCTTATTTTGAAGAAGCATTTAAAAGTCAGAAAGATTTCTGCTAGATGGGTGCCACATCTGTTGACTGACGAGCAAAAGAGGCAACGGGTTAAAGTGGCCAAAAAGCTGCTTCAAATGTTTCCAAAATATGACAAAAAGCAGTTTGCCAATGTCGTCACAGGTGATGAAACCTGGGTCCATTATTTTGAGCCCGTCAGAAAGGTTAGCAATAAGATCTGGGCCACTAAACACAGCAAACGCCCAATAATTGCCAAACGTTCTTTGAGTACAAAGAAGGTTTTGTATGCAATCTTCTTCTCTGGTGAAGGAGTCGCAATAAAAGTGCCAGTGAAAAAGGGCAAAAGCATCACCGGAAAGTACTACAAAGAAGTAGTACTGAAGAAACTGAAAAAGTATTATCAGAAAGGACGCCCTGCCACTGGTTTTAAACATGTCGGTCTTCTACATGACAATGCCCCATCTCATACCTCTGCAATAGTTATGGCGTTTTTGAAGAAAGAAAAAGTAACTGTTTTGCCTCACCCCCCATATTCCCCAGACCTTGCCCCATGTGATTTCTTTTTGTTTCCGAAATTGAAAGCATTCCTTGCTGGGCGGAAATACCAGTCCCGACAGGCACTTGGATCTGCCATTCACCAGTACCTTATGACTGTGCCCAAATCAGCGTACCGTGACGCCTCCAAGAAGTGGATACATCGGCTGAAACTTTGCATTTCTAGCCGCGGGGAGTACTTCGAGGGCATGAAATGAGTACTTCTGGGCTAACTTGAAATTTGAAGTTTCCAGATATTTCTTGCTTATTTCTAACATCCCTCATAAGTCTTTAGTGCTACCATTATTGTACAAGGGAGATATGATCTAGTGTGCCCTATGGATAAAACTTGGGAATTACACAAGGTATGCAAGTCTTTAGTCCTACCACTGTTGTACAAGGAGATATGATCTAGTGTGCCCTATGGATACAGCTTGAGAATTATACAAGTATGTGAGTCTTTAGTCCTACCACTATTGTACAAGGGAGATATGATCCAGGGTGCCCTATGGATACAGCTTGGTAATTACACAAGGTATGTAAGTCTTTAGTGCTACCACTATTCTACAAGGTAAATATGATCTAATGTGTCTTATCGATACAGCTTTGGAATTACACAAGGTATGTAAGTCTTTAGTGCTACCACTATTGTACAAGGGAGATATGATCTAGTGGGCCCTATGGATACAGCTTGGGAATTACACAAGGTATATAAGTCTTTAGTGCTACCACTATTCTACAAGGTAAATATGATCTAATGTGTCTTATCGATACAGCTTTGGAATTACACAAGGTATGTAAGTCTTTAGTGCTACCACTATTGTACAAGGGAGATATGATCTAGTGGGCCCTGTGGATACAGCTTGGGAATTACACAAGGTATGTAAATCTTTAGTCCTACCACTATTCTACAAGGGAGATATGATCTAGTGTGCACTATGGATACAGCTTAGGAATTACACAAGGTACATGTATGTAAGTCTTTAGTGCTACCACCATTGTACAAGGGAGATATGATCTAGTGTGCCCTGTGGATACAGCTTGGGAATTATACAAGGTATGTAAGTCTTTAGTGCTACCACTATTGTACAAGGGAGATATGAGCTAGTGTGTCCTATGGATACAGCCTGGGAATTACACAAGGTATGTAAGTCTTTACTGCTACCACTATTGTATAAGTAAGATGTAATTTAGTGTGCCCTATGGACATAGCTTGTGAGGTATGCAAGGTAGTTAAGTTGTATGTATCTATTGTACAAAGAAGATATGGTCTTGTATGCCCTATGTGTACAATTTGTGAGTTACACAACATATGTAAGTTTATATATCTATTGTACAAGGAAGATATGATCTAGTGTGACCTATGGACACAGCTTAGGAGTTACACAAGGTATTTAAGTGTCTATATCTTTTGTTCAAGGGAGATATGATCAGGTGTGTCTTAAGATACAGCTTGGGTGTTACAAAAAGTCAGTAAGTGTATATATCTATTGTACAAGAGAGATATTATCTGGTGTACCCTATAGGTAGAGCTTGGGTGTTACACAAGGTCTGAAAGTGTATATATCTACATGTATTGTACAATAATGATGATTTAGTGTACCCTATAGGTGTATGTTGGGTGTTACACAAGGTCTGTAAGTGTATATATCTATTGTACAAGAGAGATATGATCTAATGTACTCTATAGATACAGCTTGGGCATTAAACAAGGTATGTAAGTGCATATATCTATTGTTCAAGGCAGATATGATCTAGTGTACCCTATAGCTACAATGTAGATATGATCTAATGTGACCTATGGACACAGCTTAGGATTTAATTGTGTTGGGGTTTAACAACACATCAACCCCTGTGGGTCATTTTGTGTCATCTCCCAGAGAAAGGGAGAAAAGAAATAGTAGAGGAGATGAAAGAGAGGAACAGGGAAGAAAGAGGAACAAGAATGACAGTGAAGAAACAGAAGAAATAAAAACACCCCCCCCCCCCCTCTTTATTTTTACCTGCTACAGAGATAGCAGGCCTTGCCCAACTGTAAGCCAATATCAGTTGGACACAGCTTACTGTCCTTTCGACATCACCCGGAAGGACGTTTTTTGCTTGGCGTTTTATTTTAAATGAAAATATTTTGTCCTGAATGACCATATCTTTTCAGAAACCATTTGTCTTTTCTGTTTCTGTGTTTTGTTCTCAAATATGTACCCTAAAATTAAATTTACGGCCAAAAATTTGTCTGACCTATGCAATTTCATTAGTAAAGTGATTTTTTGGAATTTTTGATTAAGAAAATAGTTTTCATGTTTCTTTGCAGAATTTGAATTGTAGATGTTTCACAACAATATTGTGAAAATTTCAGAAAACTTGAACAAGCGTAACTCTCTTTCTCCATGTTACCTACCCTACAGATTTCTGCATAAATTGCATTCATTTTTACTGTGGGAAAAAGTGAAAATATTTGATTTTTTAAAAAACCAATGACTAGAATAAAACTGTTTGTGCATAGGTAGTTACGACAAATGGTTTTGCATTAAATCATGACAAAAGTTTGCAAATTTACTATTTATCTGTAAAGCGCCAGGCAAAAAACGACTTTCCAAAAGATGTTGAAAGGACAGTAGGAGTTACACAAGGTGTGTAAGTGCATAAATCTATTGTACAAGGGAGATGTGATCTAGTGTAACATATGGACACAGCTTAGGAACGATACAATAAATGTAAGCACATATTATTGATGTACAAGATTTAGTGTGCCCTATGGGTACAGCTTCGGAGTTACCAAAATTATGTTAGTGTAGATATCTTTTATACAAGGGAGATATAATCTAGTGTGCCCTATAGATACAGGTTAGGAGTTACACAAAGTATGTAATTGTTTATTATGCCCCCAACTTCGAAGAAGTTGGAGGGGCATATTGCTTCTGGGACGTTTGTGCATGGGTGCGTCCGTCCGTCCGTCCGTCCGTGTGTCCGTCCGTTACACTTTTTGGTGCATAGTATAACTTCTGAACAATACATGCTAGGGTTTTGAAATTTCATATATGGATTCTTCATGAAAAATTAGCTGACCCGTATTTTTTTTTCCCATCAGGATTATGCCCCTTTCCTGAGTTATGGCCCTTTGAAAAAATATAGATGAAATCTTGTCAGCAAAATATGCCCCCAACTTCGAAGAAGTTGTAGGGGCATATTGCTTCTGGGACGTTTGTGTGTGCGTGCGTTAGTCCGTCCGTGTGTCCGTCCGTTACACTTTTTGGTGCATAGCATAACTTCTGAACAATGCATGCTAGGGTTTTGAAATTTCATATATGGATTCTTCATGAAAAAAAAGCTGACCCGTATTTTTTTCCCATCAGGATTATGCCCCTTTCCTGAGTTATGGCCCTTTGAAAAAATATAGATGAAATCTTGTCAGCAAAATATCTCTAAAGCTATTGAAGCTAGAGTCTTGAAACCTGGTGAATAGATTGGTATTGATGAGTAGATGACCGGATTAACTTTTGAATAAATTCTGAAAATTACTTCATGAGTTATGGCCCTTTATAACTTTGGGCATTTTTACAATTGCACACTTTTTTGATGCATAGCATAAGTTTTGAACTGTGCATGCTAGGGTTTTGAAATTTCATATATGGATTCCTCATGAAAAAATAGCTGACATGTATTTTTTTTCTTATCAGGATTATGCCCCTTTCTTGAGTTATGGCCCTTTGAAAAAATATGGATGAATTCTTGTCAGCAAAATATCTCAAAAGCTATTGAAGCTAGAGCCTTGAAACCTGGTGAATAGATTGGTATTGATGAGTAGATGACCGGATTAACTTTTGAATAAATTCTGAAAATTACTTCATGAGTTATGGCCCTTTATAACTTTGGGCATTTTTACAGTTGCACACTTTTTGATGTATAGCATAAGTTTGAACTGTGCATGCTAGGGTTTTGAAATTTCATATATGGATTCCTCATGAAAAAATAGCTGACACGTATTTTTTTTCCCATCAGGATTATGCCCCTTTCCTGAGTTATGGCCCTTTGAAAAAATTTTTGGATAAATTCTTGTCAGCAAAATATCTCAAAAGCTATTGAAGCTAGAGCCTTGAAACCTGGTGAGTAGATTGGTATTGATGAGTAGATGACCTGATTAACTTTTGAATAAATTCTGAAAATTACTTCATGAGTTATGGCCCTTTATAACTTTGGGCATTTTTACAATTGCACACTTTTTGATGCATAGCATAAGTTTTGAACTGTGCATGCTAGGGTTTTGAAATTTCGTATGTGGATTCCTCATGAAAAAATAGCTGACATGTATTTTTTTTCTTATCAGGATTATGCCCCTTTCTTGAGTTATGGCCCTTTGAAAAAATATAGATGAATTCTTGTCAGCAAAATATCTCAAAAGCTATTGAAGCTAGAGCCTTGAAACCTGGTGAATAGATTGGTATTGATGAGTAGATGACCGGATTAACTTTTGAATAAATTCTGAAAATTACTTCATGAGTTATGGCCCTTTATAACTTTGGGCATTTTTACAATTGCACACTTTTTGATGTATAGCATAAGTTTTGAACTGTGCATGCTAGGGTTTTGAAATTTCATATATGGATTCCTCATGAAAAAAAAGCTGACACGTATTTTTTTTCCCATCAGGATTATGCCCCTTTCCTGAGTTATGGCCCTTTGAAAAAAATTTTGGATAAATTCTTGTCAGCAAAATATCTCAAAAGCTATTGAAGCTAGAGCCTTGAAACCTGGTGAGTAGATTGGTATTGATGAGTAGATGACCTGATTAACTTTTGAATAAATTCTGAAAATTACTTCATGAGTTATGGCCCTTTATAACTTTGGGCATTTTTACAATTGCACACTTTTTGATGCATAGCATAAGTTTTGAACTGTGCATGCTAGGGTTTTGAAATTTCGTATGTGGATTCCTCATGAAAAAATAGCTGACACGTATTTTTTTTCTTATCAGGATTATGCCCCTTTCTTGAGTTATGGCCCTTTGAAAAAATATGGATGAATTCTTGTCAGCAAAATATCTCAAAAGCTATTGAAGCTAGAGCCTAAGTTTTGAACTGTGCATGCTAGGGTTTTGAAATTTCATATATGGATTCCTCATGAAAAAATAGCTGACACGTATTTTTTTTCTTACCAGGATTATGCCCCTTTCCTGAGTTATGGCCCTTTGAAAAAAATATGGATGAATTCTTGTCAGCAAAATATCTCAAAAGCTATTGAAGCTAGAGCCTTGAAACTTGGTGAGTAGATGACCGGATTAACTTTTGAATAAATTCTGAAAATTACTTCATGAGTTATGGCCCTTTATAACTTTGGGCATTTTTACAATTGCACACTTTTTGATGCATAGCATAAGTTTTGAACTGTGCATGCTAGGGTTTTGAAATTTCATATATGGATTCCTCATGAAAAAATAGCTGACACATATTTTTTTTCTTATCAGGATTATGCCCCTTTCCTGAGTTATGGCCCTTTGAAAAAATATGGATGGAATCTTTTTAACAAGCTATCTCAAAATCTATTGAAGCTAGAGCCTTGAAATTTGAGGAATAGGTTGGTAGTGATGAGTAGATGACCTGATTAACTTTTGAATAAATTCTGAAAATTGCTTCATGAGTTATGGCTCCTTGTCATTTTGGGCATTTTTACATTGCACACTTTTTGATGCATAGCATAAGTTTTGAACTGTGCATGCTAGGGTTTTGAAATTTCATATTTAGATTTCTCATGAAAAAATAGCTGACACATTTTTTTTTTCTTATTAGGATTATGCCCCTTACCTGAGTTATGGCCCTTTGAAAAAAATATGGACGAGGTCTTGTCAGCAAAATATCTCAAAAACTATTGAGGCTAGAGCCTTGAAATTTAAGGAATAAATTGGTAGTGATGAGTAGATGACCTGATGTACTTCTTGAGTTATGGCCCTTTGTCATTTTGGGCATTTTTACATTGCACACTTTTTGATGCTTAGCACAGGTTTTGAACTGTGCATGCTAGGGTTTTGAAATTTCATGTATGGATTCCTCATAAAAAAATAGCTGACACATATTTTTTCCCCCGTCAGGATTTTACCCCTTTCCTGAGTTATGGCCCTTTGAAGAAATATGGATGGAATCTTGTCAGCAAAGTATCTCAAAAACTATTGAAGCTAGAGCCTTGAAATTTAAGGAATAGATTGGTAGTGATGAGTAGATGACCTGATTAACTTTTGAATAAATTCTGAAAGTACTTCTTGAGTTATGGCCCTTTGTCATTTTGGGCATTTTTACATTGCACACTTTTTGTTGCATAGCATAAGTTTTGAACTGTGCATGCTAGTTTGAAATTTCATATATGGATTCCTCATAAAAAAATAGGTGACCCATATTTTTATTATCTCCCATTTTAGAGTTATTTCCCTTTTAATAAAATAACATTGAAATCTCGTATATTTGTACTGTTGTTACCGTCATGGGCAAGCAGTGTTGGAGTCAAGCAGTGTTAGAGTCAGGCAGTTGGGGGCATAGTGTTTTACAAACACCAGCTCTAGTATCTGTTTTACAAGGGAAATATGATCTGTTGTACTAAATGGATACAGCTTGGGAGATATATACAATGTACAAGTTGTATAAGTCTATATTTCTGCCGCTGTTAAACAAGGGAGATATGATTTAGTGTGCCCTATGGACACAGGAGTTACACAAGGTATGTAAGTGTATATATCTATTGTACAAGGGAATTATGATCTAGTGATACAGCATGGGAGTTACTCAAGGTATGTAAGAGTATATACCTACCACTTTGCACAAGGGAGATAGGTTATGGCTTTGAACATTTGAGCTGTACAGTGGAACCTCCACTAATGGTCACCTCTGATGAGCGGTCACCTCCGATGAAGGGTCATCTCCAGTTAATGGCCATTTTTATTCCCCGCTCCTCCAGTCAGCAGCCATTGTAATTTATGATTTTATGGCTAAATTCCCTTCTTTAAATGGTCAAACTGACAGAGGATCAGAAACTCCGGCAGCATAGACATCGAAAGTAAGAAACCAAGAAAACAAAAATTCATGGAAATTGCATCTTGCATCAAAAAAAAAGATAACAGAAAAACATTTTTGTTTATTGACAAAAAAAACGATAATAAGTTAATTATTTTGATATGTACCTTTTTTTAAAAAAAAAAAATATGTAATAAGCGAAATAATTGGTTTATTAAACAGTCATTTTTTCTTTTTTTCTTTTTTTCAAGTACCTTCAAAGGTCAGCACGGGATCAACTGGTGTCAGTTACAACCGCATGGCTTCTGTTTATCAAACATTTAAAGACTGATTGATTGATTAAAGGACCAGTGATGATTGACCGTTGATGTTTATACCTACAGGCAATTGAGAGTCAAATCATTGAATGCGAATTGCTCAAAATGATTATTGACACCTATGTCTTTCGACTAAATGAACAACCGCTCTACTTTCAGTTTCATTATTCCTATTCAATTGACTCGCTTGTAAACTCGCTTGTAAACATGGTTTCTAAAATGCGTAAAGTGCTGATTCTAGATGAACACATAAGAGCAATTAAGCTGGTAGAATCCGAGAAATGCTCCAGAAAAGTTGCGGAAGAGTTTAGTGTGGGTTGTTCATAATTCCAAGAAACATTGAAATATGACAGTGTAGACCCTGATCAGATGCTACATTCTGTGGTGTCCAATCCGAGTCTACAATATTTGCAAAAGCCTATCTGTCCCAATTCTTATTATTGCTATGGTATAGTAATTAACATGCTTCTGAATACTTCTTGAGCAAACAGTGATTTTTATCCTAAAAATTAATCAGAATAAACAATATATAATTGTTATTTTGGACAATTTTGGCATGTTACAGGCAATAAATAAATACAGATACAATATGTTGAAGAAGAAGTATCATAAACATAGTGTGTATTTCACTAACAGCCCACTATTTAAGCTGTATCAGTCTCCAGCTGTCTCAAAATTGCCAGTGAGTGAGTACCTCCACTGAGCAGCCACCTCCCTTAAGCAGCCAAAATGGGCCTTTCCCATGGGTTGCTGCTTAATAGAGGTTCCACTGTATTTCACAAACTGAACACATGAAAATGTTTTTCACCTTTTGTTTTGTGTCTGTATGTTTGTTTGTGTGTATTTTGGGCAAGAAAGTGGGATGAGAGAAGATGAAAATCCAGTAACTGATTTATAGTAGTCTTACCGTAGTTAATTTTCATGTTTTATTATTCTTTTTTCTTTACTTTTATAGGCATTTCCTGAGGCTGAATTCCACATCATTCCAGATGCAGGTCACAGTAACAAAGAACCAGGGACACAGTCTAAACTGGTTGATGCTTGTGATAAATATAAACATTTATAATATACCATGTGATACATTGCGACAGCAAGGCTCTGTTGATATCCAGTTGACTTGTATTATCTCAAACTCCAAGGGACCAGACTATTTGGTTTAAGATAACTGTAGTTTGAGATAAAATAAGCAGTAAATTATGTAAGGAATATGTTGCAAACTGAACAGATCTTGCCTTCTTGTTTTATTAGCTCACCTGAGCATAAAGTGCTCAAGGTGAGCTGTTGTGATCAATCAATGTCTGTCGTTTGTCATTTGTCATTCGTTATCTGTCGTACAGCGTCCAGAATTGCTTTAAAAGCCTACTCCTCCTATATCCCTGAGCCAGTTGACTCAAAAGTTGGTAGGAAGCATCAGGTTGACTTGTAGATCAAAAATAGCTAAAACCATTCTGATCGGAAGTCCAAGATGGTCGCCATCTTGAAAATCTGTTTTTCACTTCTTCTCCTGAACCGAAAGCCCAATTGACTTGAAACTGGGTAGGAATCATCGGGGTGACTAATAGCTAAAATCCTTCTGATTGGAAATCCAAGATGGCAGCCATGACGGCCATCTTGAAAATCTATTTTTTGCTTCTTCTCCTGAACCGAAAGGCCAAGTAACTCCAAAGCATCAGGACAGATAAAAAAAAAAGTAAAAATCATTCCGATCAGAAATCCAAGATGGCTGCTATGGCCACTCTCTTGGAAATCTATTTGCACTTCTTCTCCTGAACTGAAAGGCCAATTTATCTGGTAATCAGGTGAGTGATACAGGGCCTATTGGCCCTCTTGTAGTTTGATTTTAAGCAGTAGTTTGAGTTATCAATGTTTGACATTATGAGAGTCGGCTATATTCTGCCGTATTCATTGTCTTTGTAAATTGACAACAAAGGCTCTGATTGGACTGTGAGGATAAGGCCCTCCCAGGGGTTTGGGGAACAGGGAAATAAGGCCATTTATTTCAGGGGAACAAGGGAACAAAAGTCTAAAACTGAAGGGAACAGGGGAACAAAGGCAATTTAGGGGAACATGGAACACAGAAAATCAAGATTTTGATTTTGGGAAACAAGGGAAAATGCAGATTTATATCAGGGGAACAAGGGAACAGGTACCCACCCCCTGGGAGGGCCACGAGTATGTGCAGGCTGACCATGGCTTTTTTTGTTTTAGCTTGTTGAATAAATCTTCAAAAAGTTCCCTTTAAGAGGGTATGTCAAGATATTTTCTTTTTATTTCTCTCAGAAAACTTATGTTGTGGGTACTCATTTGAAGTGCCTCAGTGAGGCATGAAGTGCCTCAGTGAGGCACTTCTAATGAGTACACAACATATGCTTTTGTGGATATTCAACAAACATATCAGTAATTGTCAGTTGGAAAAAATGCCCTATTTGGTGCTATGCCTTTTAATGATGTGCTCAATTGTGGTAGGTAATCGATGAAATTCTCTTGATAAGGCATTTCTAGTGAATACACACAACATGCGTTTTAATGTAAATTATCCTTAAATCATCATAAAATTAATGGTTTCTGGAGCGGTGAAGGATGTAAATTACAGTTTCCAATTTGTAAATTATAGTGGATTATGTCATTTGAAAGTAAAAGGGTTGTATGATTCATTGTAGTCAAAGAAGCTCACTATATGTTTCATTATATATTAACTCTTGTTCTGCTGAACCCGGGTATACTTACCTTTGCAAACAGTGTAGAATCCAGACTGATCTGGATCTGCACTGTTTGTCATTCAGTATATGAATTTATGTCAACAATCTGGATTAAGTAATCTGATTGGTTGTCAATTAGAAATGGGCGTGGCTTCTTAAGTTTTTCAGCATGACTAGGGTTAAAGTATGATTGTCTTTTGGAAAACAAAAGGAGTATTAATACATCAGTTATCAGTACTTATCACTGACCTATATCAATGTCATGTTAGCGAAAGTGCTTTTGGTAGTACATGAACCAGGACCCATCATTTCCTACTGGATTGTACCAGGCATTAAGGCAGGTCAGTCAGAGTCTTCACTATCTGACTGAAGATGGTGATGGTTGGGTGTGGCAAAGGTGTCAGGTATCTTACATCACCTGGGCGTCCAACTGATAATGGCTTCCATTTGGGCAAGGCCTGCTATTCTTGTAGCAGGCAAGGGTAGAGGGGGAATGTTTTTTTATTTCTTCTGTTTCTTTACTTTCATTCCTGTTCCTCTTTCTTCCCTGTCCCTCTCTTTCATCTCCTCTACTATTTCTTCTATCACTTTTCTCCCTTTCTCTGGGAGATGACACAAAATGACCCAGTAGGTTTGACGTGTCGTTTCACCCCAACATAATCAAAGTCTGACAGATAGCTCCTTGGCTAGCCACAGATTCTGATCAGGGCCCAGTTGTTCAAAGCGTTGTTAGCTTAACGAGCTTGTTAAGGGTCATTTCGTTAATTGTTTTAGTGGAGTCAATATACAATATTCTGATATTTTTTGCTGAAAAAATGTGAGTAGCTTTTGCACTGCAAAAGCTACTCACATTTTTTCAGCAAAATATTTCAGCATATTTGCGTATCACTCGATGTAAATTTTAATGAATCGTTAACTAATGACATCGTTAGCTTTGAACAACTGGGCCGAGATGTCTGGGTCGGTCTGATCCTTCACTGAGCACATATGCAGTCTTGTAGAAAATGCGGTCCCCTGGCTCATATATGATAATGTTGCTTGAGTTTTGTATCAGTCCCGCAGTATCAGTATGCATGTGCACTGCATATGTGGAAGCAAGGCCTGCATCAAAATGGCATCCCATTAAGTTATCGGGACTATGGAATATGACTAGCCACACATGTTATGCCCAGACCTCCACACCACCCCATTTCTCTTTCCCCATAATAAAAAGTAAAAATGTGTAAGCTTGTCTTCATTATTTGGCAGAATTTCAGAATGTTACACGCTTTAAACAAGATCTTTTACTTGTTATTGTTTGCCAGCCTCAGTGGCTCAGTTGGATGCGTGTCGGGAGGTTGCAGGTTCGAACCTGGCTGGGTGGGCAACATTCTTTCATGGAGATTGATCAGCTGATTCAAGAAGGGCAGTTGTTGGTTTCTGGCACAAACTGTGTACAATACTGGTTAACCACTTAAAGGACTAAGCCTGCCCAATAAAAGTATGTTAAGATAAACTGACCACACTCGACATGACCCCAATGGGTGGACTGGGTCGTAAAACCTCTAGAGGGTGAATGATGCTGCCAGGTTAGGAGACAAATGGGAATAATAAATGGATGTCTTTTCAATCTTCTATAAAATAACGGTATGTTGAGTGAACTCGTTAGAATCGCCTTAACACTGAAATATTGTTGATTGGGCTGTAAAACTCCACAAAACAACAAGGTTGCTGGTTTGTTTGTGTTGAGGTTTTACGACCAAGTACATCCATTGGGGTCATGTCGAGTGGCATCTGATCTGATCTCCACTGTATGTTCAGGCCTGTCCCAATACCTAATTAGGGTAAATACTATACTGCCAGGGTTAGATAATTCAATCATGTTACAGTTGAACCTCAATGGCTCAAACATCTTTGGGACCATGGAAATTTGTTCTAGATATTGGTACATGTAGATCCAGCAGTTTCCCCCACATAGGGGTGGACATATTGTTTTTAGTGCGGATCCTGTCGGCGTAGCCTCTTTTCTGCACTCTATCTCCTTAATGAATGGATAGATTTTGGTCAAACTTGCACAAATTTATTATTGGGTGGAGGAAAAATGGTGAATAGATTTTGATGACCTTGACCCCATTTTCAAGGTCACAAGGTCACAGGAGGACTTAGATTGTTGGAAAATGCTGGAAAATTGCTTGTCTGCACCCTATCTCCTGAAGGAACAAATGGATTTTGACCATTCCTGCACATCTAGATTGCTGGGACATGTAAAAGAACTGATTAGATTTTGGTGACCTTGACCCTATTTTCAAGGTCACATGGTGGCTTAGATGGTTGGAAAATAGCTTGTCTGCACCCTATCTTGAGAATGAATGGATGGATTTTAACTAAACTTGTACATCTATATTGTTGAGACATGGAAAAGAACTGATTAGATTTTGGTGACCTTGACCCCATTTTCAAGGTCACAGGAGGGCTCAGATTGTTGGAAAATGGCTGGTCTGCACCCTATCTTGAGAATGAATGGATGGATTTTGACTAAACTTGTACATCTATATTGTTGTGACATGGAAAAGAACTGATTAGATTTTGGTGACCTTGACCCCATTTTCTAGGTCACACAAGAGCTTAGATTATTGGAAAATGGCTTGTCTGCACCCAGTCTCATGAAGGAATGGATGGATTTTGACCAAACTTGCACAACTATATTATTGTGACATGAAAAAGAACTGATTAGATTTTGGTGACCTTGACCCCATTTTCAAGGTGACAGGAGGGCTCAGATTGTTGGAAAATGGCTTTTCTGCACCCTATCTCCAGAATGAATGGATGGATTTTGATCAAACTTGTACAGTATAATTTATATGTGAAAATGACAGGTGTTTTCACAATCTTAATAATGTCAAATTTGATGAAATATGAGATAGATTTACCTAAAAAGTACATATCTATTATACATATTTAATGCTGAATGAAAGTTTTAGCAGCAACATTTGCATGAACACATTAAATATAGAATGAGATATTTGTCAAATTTAGCTGGCCTCGGTGGCTCAGTTGGATGCACCGTCCGACTGGAGACCAGGAGGTCGCGGGTTCAACCCCTGCCGAGGTCGGCAACATTCTTCCGTGGAGATTGATCATGAAATATTTTCTACAGTCATTCTCTCCCTTCCGCTGATTCAAGAAGGGTAGTTGTCAGTTTCTGGCGAAAGAATGTGCACAATACTGGTTAACCGCTTAGAGGACTAAGCCTGCCCAGTAAACGTGTGGTTAGGTAAACTGACCGCGCTCGACATGACCCCATTGGGTTGACTGGGCCGTAAAACCTCAACACAAACAAACAGATTTGTCAAATTTCATTGTTTTTGAAAAAAAAAAAAGATATAAATAATATTACAGAATTCTACTAATAAATAATATCAAATCGGCTGCAATATGAGATATATTTACCTAAAAAGTACATATCTATTATAGCCCGCCTCGGTGGCTCAGTTGAATGCGCCGTTCGACTGGAGACCAGGAGGTCGCGGATTCAACCCCCGCCGAGGTTGGCAACATTCTTTCATGGAGATTGATCATGAAATATTTTTTACGGTCATTCTCTTCCTTCCGCTGATTCAAGAAGGGCAGTTGTCAGTTTCTGATGAAAGAATGTGCACAATACTGGTTAACCACTTAGAGGACTAAGCCTGCCCAGTAAACGTGTGGTCAGGTAAACTGACTGCGCTCAACATGACCCCATTGGGTTGACTGGGACGTAAAACCTCAACACAAACAACACAAACAAACATATCTATTATACATATTTATTGCTGAATGAAGGATTCAGTAATAATATTTTCTTGAGCACATTAAATATAGAAAGAGACATTTGCCAAATTTCATTTTTTTTGATAAAAAAAAAAAAGAAAATATTGCAAATCTTATAATGCCATAATGTTGTAAGTGCAAATGAATGGATCTGGATTTGCTGTTTGTTTAAACAGAAATTTCAGATTTAAAAAAAAAATAGTCTACACTGTAAATTGAGAATACTTATATTTTAAACTCATTACTTGCTCAATTTCTTAATTGCATAATGTACATATAAGTGGGCTATTGTCCTAGAGGCCTGTTGTCTCAGTGGGCTGTTGTCCTAGTGGCTATTGTCCTACACTTGTCCGCAGGCAGCCAAACTGATACATAAAACTAAAATCTTGTCCTTTCATGTATATAGTGGACTGGATCCCGGTTTGTATTCTATCTGCACGTGCAAGGGGCCAGCTAAGTACATTATATATGTATGGTCAAGGTATATTGTATAGAGCTGTTTTAGCAGCCCACTTTGTAGCCAAAATGTGCCTTTATATTTTGAATGAATTTGGACATTTTATTTCCCTGCTGCCCTAGAAACAAAATGACATTAGTATTTTTTGTATTCATGAAAAAGAAAAAAGAAATGTTTTGTCTCAAATTTACGCAAGTTAGAAGGTAATTTTTACATACTTATAAAATGCATTTTTATTTATTAATAACCAAATGATATACCTTGACATTTAAGTTATCAGTTAAATTTGTGAGACAAGCATTTCATATGTGATTGTTGTTGCGATTTTTTTTTTTTTTTTTTTTTATTTAGATTAAACATGTATTTAAATATCATAAATACATACATAATAACAAATATATACAGGACACAACTATTTTAAGTACATTATCATCTGAAATGACAAATTCGAAACCTATCTCTTTAAAAGATAGTAAAAGAGAGAAAGTGTAGAAAAAGAAAGAGGGGAGGTTGTTGAGAAAAGTTGGTAAACAAGGTTGTTGGAATACTGTTCAGGTGTATGTAATACGCGGAAAAAAAAGAAGTTAGTTTTCTGCCTGTCTCGACTGGTAGGTAGGTACCACTAAGACTGACAATATTGAGACCATTGCTGTATTGAGACCACGGTAATCAATTAAAAAAAAAAAGGAATTCCTTAACAGGACAGCAGAAAACAAGCTGTAATATCAATATACGTTCTAAAATATTTTGTCTTCTATAGCTACAGACTCAAGGTGCGCTTCTATATCCAGAGTCTGCTTCACTGTACTCGTGGCAGACAGTCAGCGGAAAGCAGAACCCAAACACTAACATAAAAGTCAAATTGGGTATCACGGGTCACTCAGTGTTTGGACAAAAGTAGTTATATACTGATGTCCTCTTCTTAAAGAGTTTAACCTATTATTTATGAATAGAATGTACCTCTCGCTAAGCATTTTTTTTCTTTAAAAGGCTGACAAATCCTTGAATGCTTAGATTTCTGGGAACAAATTTGTTTTTGTAAATGTAATATTTTGCTAAACAATATATATAATTGGCCAGTTCTGTTTTACCACCGTATGCAAATAATATTTTACGATCCTCTAACGATATTACTAAATTAATATTTGTTGTCAACCACGTTTTAAGTTCAATCCAAAATGTTCTTACTTTTGGGCATCTAAGAAATAGATGATGAATTTTTCTGGTTGCTCATTACAGTAACTACAAGCCAGATTATCAGTTTTATTAATTTTAAAAAGGAATGAATTACTAAAATTTTATTATTAATTTTGTATTGAAAATCGCGCAGTTTTGTCTCATGAAATACATGTTCGATAGTACATTTTCCATTCCTCTTCCCCTATATCCCCCATCTCCGCTTGCCACTTTGCTTGTGGAATGTACTCATTTATATTTTGTTTAGTTTCAACAATAAATACACGATTCATGTTAATTTGATCTTTCCATACTTGAGAAATATTATTTAATACATGCTGATAGTCTAGAAATGTGCCCCTTATATTATATTTCGCTTTTAACTGTTCAAAACTATAAAATACCCCTTCCTCATTAATAAGATCATAAATAACTCTTATGCCAATATCGCACCAATTTCTTAAAAACAGTTGCCCATTTCCGATCATGCGATCATTATGCCATAAAGGGCATATAAGAATTTCATTACGAAAACATGCCTATATAATTTCGACCCCCCTTAAACCCCACTTTTATACAGTAAAACTGGGGTTTACAGGGGTATACATTATTTTTCTTATTTCTGCTCAAAAACATAGATTGTGGGTACTCGTTAGAACCGCCTCGCCGAGGCGGTTCTAACGAGTACCCACAATCTACGTTTTGAGCAGAAATATGAAAATTATTAGAGTTTTTTATCTGACAATTTTCAGTTTCTGGAAGTGACAATTTCTGTATATTTAAATATGCGTGTTTTCGTAATGGTTTAATGTTTTCCACGGGAATCGCTTCACAAAATTCAGACCAAACTTGCATTAAATCTTTCAAAAATGGATTTTGTAAATTGGAACTGAGTTTCGCCCCATAAACGCCACCAA
This sequence comes from Anodontia alba, assembly GCA_964016985.1. NCBI lineage: Eukaryota > Metazoa > Mollusca > Bivalvia > Lucinida > Lucinidae > Anodontia > Anodontia alba. The sequence continues at coordinate 56,019,964 of OZ024833.1, forward strand.
ACGAAAATATCTTTGAGAAATTTATCAAAGCTAATTCCTTCCATCCACCAGTATCTGATTGTTGTAATATTCTGCGTAACTATGAAACTTTTAATGCTTTTATAAATGACTTTAATTCCACCATTCTTAAACCTGCATATTCTATGTTTTTAATAATAATTCTTCTTTTAATCCTATCTGGTCCTGAATTCCACAAAAAAAACTTGTAAAACATTTTTTCTAACTTCTTTATTAGTTCGTTTGGTGGCGCTGGCAGTGAAATAAAGAGATGTACAAACTTAGAAAGAGCGAGAGATTTAATAACTGTTATTCTACCTATTAGGGTCAATTTTCTTCTGGACCATTGATTTAGTATATTCTTAACTTTTAAAAGAACTTCTTGGCTATTCAGGTCCCATATATTAAACACTAGAGGTGAGAACACTACACCTAAGGCTTTTAAAGGTTCTTGCGACCAATCTAAAGGGTCCTCATCACAAAAAGTTTCTTCTGAATTACTTAAACTACCTATCCATAAAGCATTGTTGTTGAGATTTTATTATGACGTGTTGACATGGCATATTCTGCCACCATGTTTTGCTAGCAGGTAGATTATACTTAAGCACATAAAAATATGGCAATTTTGTCTTAAAATGCGATTTCCGCACACTTGCATCTGTATGTGGACACATGTCCGCAAAATTTCATTTTTCAATACGGTGAAATGGAAAACACTCGAAATAGAAAGTGGCGGGCAAGGGTTGGGGGGTGGGGCGGGAGGTTACCTGTTCCCTTGTGCCCCTTAAATATTTCAGCATTTTCCCTTGATCCCCAAAATCAAAATCTTAATTTTCTATGTTCCCTGCTCCACAAAACTATCTTTGTTCCCCTGTTCCCTTTGTTTTTAGACCTGGGAGGGCCTCATTTTCTGATAAGATATCCAAAATTTTACCAAATGTATACAAAATTACTCAAGAAAATGTAATATTGCGTCAAAAGGAGGCTTCAATGGAACCAGGTTTAACTGAACCTCCGGTCCCCACTCTGGATCCACCGTGTGACTCGGTATGCATACTCCAAATATTGGCAGAACCAGGCCACCATAGCTCCAGACAATAGAGGATATTCACAGAATATTTTTCTTATTCCTCCAGGAAAAGGTATGTTGTGCATACTCAATAAGAAGTGATCAGAAGTGCCTCACCGAGGCGCTACTAACTTGTACAGTACCCTCAAGATCCATTTTAGTGGAGAAATAAAAAATAAAAATATCAGTAGAGTCTAATTTTCAGTTGCAAAAGCGCCCTATCTGGAGCTATGGGCCACAACCTACCAGGTTCGATGACTGCCCGAGTGAGCGTATATGCAGACTCCTCACCCCTACCCGTGCAAACTGAACATGGTCGTCTGATCAGTTCTAAAATATTTTAAAACCTACCCACTGTTTCCTTGGAACAGTGTTTATTTTTCTGCTGTAACTAGATTTCTAGTATGATTGTTTATTTAATGGTAAATTTAGAATGACTTAGTTTACTGCTATTAATTCTCGAAAATAATTCTGTCGGCAGTTTCTCGTGCATCGTGTCGTTGCAGAATGGCGCGAAAGCCGGGACAGCGGAAGTGTATATAAAAAAAAAAAAAAAAATACCAGTCTGTTCTGTTCTGTTCTTCTTAGAGTCGATCCGTAGATTTTTTCGGAGCACCAGATCCAGGCGTTGATATGTTCTTATTAAAAGAACAAGAGCTGTATAATATAATCGTTGAACATATATACAGTTGTGCTATTATCCTATCGAAGTCCATATAATAAATCTGTGAAATATCTGTGAAATTTGATTTAACTCTTAAAATGTTTATCACACTGTGCAGCAGAAGATATTTAGTTCTTTATTATTATTATTATTATTATTATTTCAGAGAAAATAAGACTTGGTATTTCAAAAACATTCAAGAAGCCTTATTTCTAGGTAACAATTCACATGAAATATCAAACCAAATATTTTCTCTGGAAAATTATATATCTATATATATATAAAAAATGCATGTCGTCTCCTGCTGATTCTCGACTCCTTTTTTTATGAATTTCATGCTGCATATATCCTCTGGAACACCCCAGCGGCCACATGACGTTTATACAACGTCACATCAACATCGATGCAACGTCATGTTTAGTCTAATACGATTTGAGCGGGTCCAGGATGTTTTCTGAGGGGTTCGATTTGTTCAAATTAGAGTAAAGCTTACTCCACGTACTTAGACTGACAGACTTGAGCAAACAGTGCAGACCCAGATCAGACGCCGCAGAACGGCTGACCCTGACCCGCCCACCACCAGCGAATCCCGACTGAATCTGCCCCTGCTCCGGGTAGACTGTTTAGGTTAATTATGATATGTTTTCTTTGACACAGCTTGTGGCAGGTTACAAAAACCTCAGATCAGCTTGCGTATCCACACTGATCCAGTGCTGATCCAGAGGGGGTTCGAGGTGTGGGTCAGTAGACCACCACCCCATCCACCACCACCACCACCCACTACTTTGACTCGTAAGTTCAGTTTGGGTGCCGTATATACTTTAAAATATTAGCACGCCTTATTTATTACCTTATACTTCTAAAATTTCAACAGGATCACTTTACTACTTAAGAACGTGTGTAAAATTACTGGATGAGTGGCAAAAGGTAAACACCCTGATCAGATGACACGGAACGCGTTAACTTGCCCATATTTTTTTAATACCCGTCCCCCTCATCCCGCAACCAGCCATCCCTTATCGCATTTACCAAAAGGGGGATTTGCCTCAATTCTGAATAATATAGGGTTATTGCACTGATATAAACAAAGTTATTATCAAACATATGAATGGCGTTTGATTTGCAACCCATAGTTTATCAAAATTAGAATATCACTTTGTGTATCTTTTATAATCTAATCATTTCGTTAACTCAGGTAAGCCTAAGGTCCCATAAAAGGGACATTGACAAACAATGTCGACCCAGATCAGACGCCGCAGAACGCGGCCTCTGATCAGGGTCCGCACTGCTTGCATTAAACAAAGGGATTTTTATAGTAGCTGGTAATGGTAAAGAACTACCCAGATTCCCCTTAACCTTGGAATTAAAACTGTCCAAAGAGAGAGGTAGAGGAATCCACTAGGTATATATGGGTTAACTATTTCGTTAAGCTACAGACGCTTTGCATTATGTTGACACATCTATGTAAAATGTTTACTTCTAAATCATAGCTCAAGACAAGCCACTGTTTTGGCCAAAATAGTTTTATTTTTCTCAGTTTTCCACAAACGCATACGGTATGAGTAGTCATTAGAAGCGCTAGTAACCAACACGTACAGGTTTGGGAAGCCGTATCAGTGTTTACCGGACACTACGGGAAGTAACAAGCTTCGAGTAACAGAAAAGACTAACTAGGCTGCATGATTGGAGAGTTGGTCTTTGTCTGGCTTGTTTTCGCGCGCGCGCGCACGCGCGTGTGTGTGTGTGTTTGTTGTTGTTTGTTTGTTTGTTTTTTTTTTGTTGTTTTTTTTTGCTACTCTTGTCTTATATACTGTAGTATCATTACGTGAGTATTTTAGACCTTACATTTGATAAATCACAACGTAAGTCAATCAGCGACGACCATACATACCAATCAGTGCATTTGCGCAGTTTTGTCAGCTGTATACATTTTACATGTAGATCTTGACAACTTAGAGACAAATCATGCACGCAGTCTGCATGAAAACATTTCTGGACTCCCAGTCCAGCCGCCTCATCAAACAAAAGATTCTCATTTGAAAATTATTTACAGATAAAGAAGACACAACACAAAACACTAAAGAGTATCTTATTGTAGATAAGGTTTGGACTTCCTCCTACCCCATACCGAGGAATTCTGAAGACATACTTGATAAGGTTTGTTGTTACATTATAAAAGTAAACTTTATTAAATCTTACTATTTAAAGGTTAATGCTGTTTGCGTTACTTCAAAGAATTTTGTGAAAACAAATTATATAAAAGCCCGTTGGGGGCAAGCGTCCCTCGACGTCATGGGTTTGTCAGTAAGGGGTTGTGAATTTTAAATCCGTATGATAGGAGGGCAACGCAAAAACCACACACACATCTTCAGATCATGTAGAACAAATATGCATAGTTTCAAAATAATTCTAGGAGGAGCTGCGCCCACAAGGTATCTATTCCAATATTAATTAGACCTGGAAAAAACTAAGTCAAAAAAGTGGAAAAAGTTGATAAAAATAATGGGAGGATAGCCCCAAGACCACACGCACATCTTCAGACCATGTAGAACAAGTATGCATAATGTAGGATGAGTAGCACCCACAAGGTATCTATTCTGATACTAATCGGACCTGAAAAACGCCGAAAAAGTGGGGAAAAAAAGTTGATAGAAAATTATGGGAGGATAACACCAAAAGTACATGCACATTTTCAGACCATGACAAAAACACCTGCAAAGTTTAAAAAAATGGTATAAAACTGTAAGAGGAGCTGCGCCCACAAGCTACCCACATAATTGTGTCACAACTAAAAAAAACTAAGTTGAAAAAAGCAAAAAGCTGAAAAAAGATAATGGCAGATAAGATTACCCCAAAAGCACATGCACATCTTCAGACCATATAGAACTGGTATGCATAGTTTCTAAATAATCAGTCGAAAAGTCTAGGAGGAGTTAATTGCGCCCACAAGATATCTGTTCTAATACTAATCGAACCTGGAAACAACTAAGTCAAAAAAGTAGGAAAAAATGATAAAAAATAATAGGAGGATAACCTCCAAACCACATGCACATCTACAGATGATGTAGAACAAGTACGCATAGTTTAAAAAACGATCAGTGGAAAACTCTAATAGAAATAGAACCTGGAAAAAAACTAAGACGAAAAAGTAGAAAAAAGTTGATAAAAAAAATAATGGGAGGATAACCCAAAACCAGATGCACATCTTCAGACCATGACAAAAACACTTGCAAAGTTTCAAAAAGATCGGTAAAAACTGTAGGAGGAGTTGCGTCCACAAGCTACCCATCTCATTGTGTCTACGGACGGACGAACCCATTTTAATAGTCCCCTTCGACTAACGTCGGGGGACAAAAAAAATCATATGTGAATCAAATATATAAAACATTTAAAAGTTAAAAAGCGAGTGTTATATCAATGCCAATTTAGAGTATTTTGGGAGTTAAACACAACCATACCAAATTTAACTAAATGTTTGATGCCAAGCCTTGCATACTCACATTGGTCATCAAGATAAGTAACCATATGAAAGTTATATTTTTTAGTATTTGGTATTTGAAAGTTCTATAATTTAAAATTTAAGGTGTGTTAAGCTACAGCATGAGATTTATATATATAAAAAAGAAAACAAATATTCTACAGGCGTATTCTAATCAGTTAGCATTCCCTAAAATAGAATATTTTGTAAACTCCTGAAATGGCAGAATGTTAAGCGTTTGCTATATTTGAAATGAGAAGAGAAAAACAAAAGAATTATAAAAGAAAACAAAAACAAGAGTGTAAAGCTGAGCTACTCAGTGTGAGAAAATTATTGTTCATGATACGATAGGGGGTAGTGTATAATACTTGATTTAACATAAGATATATACAAGTAACGTAAATAACAAAAACAAAGAAGATAACTTAGAAAAAAATCTATAATGAAAATATAAAAGGTTGCCTTTGATAACACAACACACAAAAGAATGACAGTCGGAGACCCGGTTTTATTAAGTCTCTTCGTATACATCAGTGTAATTTCCCCCTAGCACCCGCTTCAGTGGTATTTGATTTTCAAATTAATCGGAATGGTCAAAGGAAATAAAAATACAATATGCCCTATGCTGAAGTACGGGAAGACGTTTTACGGCTGCCACACGGCGCTCAACACCAGCTTTATTAGGAAGTGGGGGACAAGGGAGTTGGAGGAAAAGCTACCTATGTCAATTCGAGCCACATATGCGATACAATACTTTACTTGTGATGTTTTAAACCCAGTAGGCATTCAGCATAAATCTATAGCGGGCCGTTATCGGCCCGTCAGGGTAGCTGACGGGCCGATAACGGCCCGCTATAGATTTATAATTAATGCTAGCTGGGAAAGCGTTTGAATATAAAAAAAAAACAATAATGTACCATTATACTTCAGGATTATTGGATTATTGCTTTGATATTACTACTTCCTAATCTACAAACAAACAACAGTTAAACTTTTACCAGAAATACAAGATCAACTACTGGCTATGTGTTTTCTATCTGATATAAAAACGTAGCTTAAATAGCCTGCTGTAGGCGTGATAATAACTATTATAATGTTTATGTCTTTAGTATAAAGCGTTCGTTGTTTAGATATCGACCATAAGTTCAGACCCATAAATTCAAATCTGCTTTGAGCCTAAGCTGGGCCTGCTATATTTGCGAAACGGTCTTTTAAATGACTACTAATAAAATGAACACAATCATTTGTTTCTAAATGTTGGTCACTTCTATTTTTTCTTGCCTTAACAATAATAGTGCCACTGATGAGACTTCAGTGGCTATGTTGACTGAAACACGAAATCTACTTTGTGTATATCTCATTAACTGTTCGGTCAAATTTTCAGTGATTATCATTGGGACATAGTATAAGGGGTGAGCAGGGGCTAGGTGACCTTACAAAAGTCTTCAAGATCAGCAATGGGCAAAATGTGGTTTTCTGATGTGTGTGTGTGTGTGTGTGTGTGTGTGTGTGTGTGTGTGTGTAGGATATCCGTTTTCTCCGGAAAAAATAGTCACATGATATCGTCAAAAAAGAAGGGTTAGTCCTGAGGCTGACATCTATGCTGATCTACAATGACTTTCATGAAAAGTAGTACACGCGCCCAAACCTGGCTTTTTGAAGAAGCCAACTTGCATGTAAAACATTAGCCAACGTTTGTGTGTTGAAAAAGGTTCAACGAAAATATGTATAAAGTCAGCTGAGCCGGTATGTGTAAATAAGATGAAATGTTAGATGGCACAATAGCTGTGACCGACATCAACTGTTTAATAGGACATAACCAGCACTCTTTCATCTAAAGGTACGTATTTATTTCTCTATTAACATAATATTTCTATGACGAAAACTAAACACTTCTTGAGCTTAAACCTGCCGAATCTGCACACTTTCTGTATGTTGCGACCGTATATTACTGCATTACTCTGTAAAAAGAGGACGAGTATTGAATTGTATGTATGTATGTATGTATGTATGTATTTGAATAAATTAATAAATCCACTTGAGAATACATTGAACTCAAATCATTCTAAAAAAGGTCTTAGCGAACATGCGAAACATTAAGTGTCCTATCACCTAAAGGCCGTCGCTGTTCAAATTGGGGCAGCCAGGATAATACTACGAGTATTCTAGCCAAAATCGACAATCAGAAATTATCGCATTTCCATAAATATTCGGGCACCTTATCTTTTGTCGCACCTGCGTTGGAGTGGGTGACTGAGGCGTGCAAGTTTCCGTCCGTCGGTTCGTTCGTTCATCCGTGTACTTATGTCCAGCCTAAATCAAGTTTATAAACCTTTACAGTTTGTCTCACTTCATTGATTGTTTTATCCCACTGAGCTAAACAAGGATGACAACTCTCACTCTTCTGGTGCTTGCTTTTTTCTCATTTAAATACGCAAGTGCGTTATAAACTTCATAGAATTTTTTTTGTTGTTGTTGTTGGCTGTATCTGTCCCCTGTCTTTAATTGCACGACGGCAGTTCGGGCCTCAGTCTCAATGACGGCCTCTTCGTAAAAATTTAACCAGTGGGTTGGGGCTTGGCGATTTTTTCTGGCTTGGCCCGCCGTGGTTCAACTATTGGTTTTCATTTACTCTGTCACACAGTAGAATTAGCCATGAGTACTCGTCTTTGTTTAATATAGTGATGAACTTGATTTTTATGTTTTCACTTTGATGCATTGACTGAGTTGGGAGCCTTCATGCGAACCGAATTTTTATGTTTATCTGTATTAAGAGTTACATCGGGACCCAGGGTGAAGTTGGCTGACCGTAAAAGTGCTTTAACCCCCCCCCCCTCCACACACACACACACCTCCTCCACTCCCCCCCACCGACCCCCCCCCCCCCCCACCGGCCCCCACTAACCCCAGTGGCTTATTCTATTGACCGTTCTAAGGCGGTGGTCCCAGCGTTACTTACTCTTTGTTGCTTTGTGGTTTATCCTACGAGGCGATTTATTTTATGTCTTGCCTTGTGTTATTTTGTTCTTGTGTTTTTCAGTCCTTTTAGCATTGCGATTACCCCGCTTGGGGAAGAAAGAGAGCTAGTCTTGGTGCTTTTCGTACGTTTGTTGATTTGCGCTTGTTTGGTTTTGTCTGTTTCCCCTTGGTGTCTGGGAAGGGCTGCGGTTTGTGATTGTGGCACTCCCTGGACTTTTCTCTTACCCTTTTTTTTTTTTTTGGTATACAAATACATAAAATGGAAACTGCAACTTCAGAAAACGAACCTTCGGACATGTGCACCCAGCATCAGCCGGCGTATTCGCACAGTTTAATCAGAATATTGGGCGCATTTTAGATAGCAAAAGACGCAAAGTTTCTTCATGATGGTAACAAAGTCGCGGATGCGCAGGATGATTTGAGTCTTCCTTGGGCGCACATGTCAGAAGGCATTACGAAAACACGCCTATTCAAATATATAGAAAATTTTACCTCCAAAAACTGAAATTTTTCAAACAAAAAAACTTTGATATTTTTCATATTTCTGCTCAACACATAGATTGTGGGTACTCGTTAGAACCGCCTCGGCGAGGCGGTTCTAACAAGTACCCACAATCTATGTTTTTGAGCAGAAATAAGAAAAATAATGTATACTCCTGTAAACCCCAGTTTTACAATATAAAAAGTGGAGTTTAAGGGAGTCAAAATTATATAGGCATGTTTTCGTGATGGTAACGACTCAGTCTGGTCACAGAACCCTCAGACAGATCAGTGGTTTTGCTGTTAAATCAATGTATTCTACAGTAAGGTTCTAATCAGACTGAAAATAGCTGGGTTAATGAAATTCATTTTCTGTTGTTATTTTTCACAAAGTGATGACAGCCTATACTTACCTTATGTCATTCCCTACGACAAGTCCAGAAAGAAAGAATTAATGAATAAATCAATAAAAGAACGAATCAATCAATAAATGAATGAATGAATGAACGTATGAATGAAGGAAGGAATGAAGGAAGGAAGGGTCGAACAAACGAACGAACGAACCAAATGAATAAGTGAATAAAAGAAACAACAAATGAATTAATGAATGTGAATGAAACAACGGAAGAACAAATGAATGAGTGAACGAATGATTATAGCCGGTGTCTTATAAACTTGTCACTTGCCATATGCCACACCCAACGGACTGTTTAATACAACTTTCCTGTTCGTAGTTCCATTTCAGAAATCTCTTTAAAAGCAACTTTCAAGAATGCCACTATATCCGAATAATACAGAACCATATGATACAGGGATGCTTAAAGTCTCAGAGCTACACACAATATACTATGAACAATCCGGAAACAAAGCCGGAAATCCGCTCATAGTCATGTAAGTATATATCATAATCTAAATATCCCCGGAAACTTTGCGGGGAGTAGTTAGACTTTCAGGGAGAGGTAATTCTTTTCAATTTTGTTTGCCTCATTTCTGGAAAGGGGTCTACTGTAAAAAGAAACACTTTGGTCCCCATATTTTGTGGACCCCTTTTCAAAAGGGGCTCGGTGTTCAGGAAAGCTCTGAGGAAATCACAAAAGTTGTCTTCCTTGTTAAAACAATGACCGAAAGTCTTCCAAGATTATTTAGTGGATAAACCAGGAAATTTTGCCACCATTTTGTAAAGCGAGAGAAGTTTCGCAGATGTGCATATGCATCCCTAGTATTCGTATGTTTATCATTTCAACCATGGTAGTGCGGGTGCAGTTACCTCGTACTCTGAAAGGAAATACTATGTTCCCTATGATAGTATTTTCCTTAAGAGTGGTCTCAACAAAAAGGGAGATAAATTCTATGTCTGAGTTATTTTCCTTGAAAGTGTTCTTGACCTGTTAACAACATAGGTGTCGTACAGTTGACCAAAAGCAACATTAAATGGCTTACACATTGATTCCTCGTAATGGAGGGATGTTCAAGGATTGAAACTTGCACCAGAATCTGTGGCTTATTATATTAGTGATGTAGAAATTGAAATTTAATCCAAGAATACTATAATTTTAGCTGCTGAGCACAATTTTATACAGGTCAAAATCTGTTGCGTTACGACGCCATTTTGTAACAAAAACGATATATTTTTTACCTCAAAAAATGTAAAATGTTGCACCCTTGTAATTGGGAGAGACTGAAATTATGGCCTGTTAGAAAATATAGTCACGGAATACATTCATCCCATGGATGGCATGAAATGAAACCACAAAACAGTACTTTTTCAACAACAACATGAACAAACCATGATAAACTGCCAACAGGAGCGCTCAATCCTCGCTTTTAACCTTGCTGCAGTTCCAGCTACACATAATTGTTCGGTTCGCATAAGGTCTACATATTCATTACGAAAACACGCCTATTCAAATATATTGAAAATTTCACCTCCAAAAACTGAAATTTTTCAGATAAAAAAAAAACTGATATTTTTCATATGTCTGCTAAAAACATAGACCGAAGCGGTTCTAACGAGTACCCCCAATCTATGATTTTTAGCAGAAATAAGAAAAATAATGTGTACCCCTGTAAACACCAGTTTTACTATATAAAAGTGGGGTTTAAGGGGGTCATAGTTATATAGGTATGTTTTCGTGATGATATATAAAAATGTGATGAAACAAAGTTGGTTTAAACAATATTTTATTTGTCTCTTTACATCTAAACAAATACATACAACATCAAATGTTCCAGGATCTGACGTAACAAAGTTCGGGCTCAATGACAGCCTAAAGATAAAAGAAAAAAAAATACGCGGTTACCGCTATATTTATTCCAGAATTATAGAATGAAATTGTTTTATGCTGTCTTATCAGAAATTATATTACTCGTGTTTTCTGTTGTTTGGCGTTTGTAGGCATGAAGGCCCAGGCATGGGATCTGACCCCAGAGATAGGACATTCTTTGACCCAGTTGTTTACAGAATCATTCTATTTGACCAGCGAGGCGCAGGAAAGTCTATACCTTCTGCGGAACTTAAGGTAGAAAAGATCCATGAAACGATGGATAATAATTCATTAAACGGTAGAAAACGATTCATACGAAGACATACATGTTTCATTTTAAGGTAGAACATGATTGATTATAGAGAGCAATCGATTCATTGTAAAGTATGAAACAATTAATTATAGACAGAAATTGATTCATTATAAGGTGGGAAATGACTTATGATAGACAGAAACCGGTTCAATATAAGGTAGAAAATGATTCATTATAGACAGAAACCGTTTCATTATAAGGTAGAATATGATTCCTTATATATGGAAACAGATTCATTTTAAGTAGAATAATATAGATAGAAGCCGTTCCAATATAAACTGTAGAAAATAATTCAGTAAAGAGTAGAAAATGATTCATTATAAGATAGATATAAAACGAGTCCTTATAAGGCAGAAAATAAATCGTCGAAAGGTAGAAAACAATTCATATGAAGACAGAAACCGTTTTGTTAAAAGGTAGAAAAAGAATCATTATAGACAGAACCCGATCGATTATAAGGTACAGAAACCGATTCATTATAAGGTAGGAAATGATTGATTATAAGATAGAAAACGATTCAATATCAGTTAGAAAACGATTAATCAAGTTAGAAAACCGTTGATTATAGAACATAAAACGATTCGCTGTAAGGTAGAAAACGATTCGTTGTAAGGTAAAACGAGTCATTATCTATTTGTGGTTAATTATTTAAGCCGTGCCATTTTCCAGTTGACTTGACGCTATGATTAACGACCTCATTGGCCCGTACTACCCATCTCTAGAACATATTTCCATGGTTCCAAAGATGTTCTAGACATTGAAGTTCGATTGTATGCCCAAAAGTACACTGTCAGATGGTGGATTATCATTTTATTTCATGAACACAACTTCCTAACTTTCAGGAAAACACAACTTGGGATTTAGTTGAAGACGTTGAGAAATTAAGAAACCATCTAGGAATAGAGAAGTGGGTAGTTTTGGGTGGAAGCTGGGGCTCTGCGTTGTCGCTCTCTTATGCTGAGACTTATCCAAAGAAAGTTAAAGCACTCGTACTAAGAGGAATATTTACACTTAGAAGGTATACATACAGTATATTCCCTAAGAATTGGGACAGATGGGCGGGTCTTAGATATCTTATTGACTGTCATTCAACATCCCGACGCTTTTGATACCAGTTTTGTATTTAGACATATCCATACCTCTAGATAAGAGGGGTCTGGGAAGGGCTGCGGTTTGTGATTGTGGCGCTCCCTGGATTTTTCTCTTACCTTTTTTTGCATACCACGCCTGTTGTGTTTGTGCCTTGTGGAGACCCTAGAAAATCTCCCCGAACATTCATTTAATGGTGTTATTATTTCAAGTGCCAGAGTTTGCACTTTACAATCACCTTTCGTATTCCTCTTCCTCATGATTCTAATTTATACCTCATTGAAGGTTAGATATTTACTGGTATTCGTATCCCGTTTATAACAATTTCTTACTTTACGTTTCTTTGGACTTGTATTAGACTTAGTTATGTATTGTCGGTTGTTGCTATACTCTGTATGCATCGGTCCTACCGCCTGTTTGCATCGCTACTTATGCCTATAATAGCCGGTACGAATACTGCTTTTTATCTAATGGTATTACTTCCTATACAACTATATGAGTATCACTAACAGATTAAAAATTACTATTTCTCCTATTAGGCTACATTCTGCTTCTTCTTTACAGATTCCCCGTTCTACTGCTAGATTTAACTCTCTGTTACCTACTGTTAACGTTTCACCTTTGAAACTTCACTCTGTATCATCTATTAATTTATATGGCGCTTCCAATTATAATATTTCCAGTAATCACCTTAGAATTAGATTTTCTCCAATTAAATCTCCTATACTTCTAAAATATAAGAATCCGTATAAAAGGAACAATATGTACCCTAATATCACTAAGTGCAATGCCAAGAGTTTGCACCTGCTGCAATCATTGAATTTGTCGGTCAGCTATAATTTCCTCAGTTAATCATAGACAATTTTCAGTTGTAAACAACTCTGATTTAGACTGAAAATCAGAGGATGTTATATATGTTCTCACTTGCAGCGAAGGAGGCTGAGGAATGCAGTATGTTGGACAGACCAAACGGGCCCTTAAAACAAGGTTTAAGGAACATTTGCTTAAAATCAAAAAAGCAAAGAAAATTGATACGTTTCTTTATCAATATTTCCGGAGTACTGGTCATTCATGATCATCTAGTAAAGTTTTGGTTCAGCCTGTTGAAAAAATTATACACGTCCAATTCTACCGAAAGATTCAAAAATATTTTAAGACATGAACTTGAACTTAAATGGATTAAACGTTTACAAACCCCTTTTCCACTTGGATTTAATGATAATATTTACTATGAAGGAAATATTTTTAAAATGCCGGATTTCGATGCTTTTTCCCTTTTAGATATTAAAAAACGTAATAAACGATCCCACGGTAAGCGCAAAAATGGCAATTTTAAACGAAAACATAAAACTGTTTTATCTCTTTTTGATTTAAATATTCTCTTAAATTCTGGACGTCATCAAATGCTTTCTAAACTAGCTTCACTGTCTGTTTCTTCATTACGTAAGTTAGATGATGAGGCGAATAAATTTTATGATAGAAAACATGATTTGTATGAAGCAGCTCTCCTTACTAGATGTTATACTCAACATGCTCTTCGTCCTTACATTGATTCTGAAATTAACCACATTAGACACTTCATCAAAATTCCATTCATTAATAAAGGTATTGAATTCATAGATTTACCTAGCATATTTCGAGACAATAATGTTATATCAGCTATACCTTCATATTTCGAAAACTCGAAATTTCCTATTATTTGTTATAAATATAACAAACCTATCCGTAATACTATACTTAATTTCAATAAATTAGTTTCTGATCTTGATATTGAAACTAGTTCCCCTCATTCTTGAGATTGTAAAGATTCTAAATTTTGTTATCAACCAGCGGGTCATATTGTCACTGGTAACTTGAAGATTATAACTGATTCACGAATCCGTTCAGTTATTTCAAAAGGACCTAAATATAGATTCCCAGCCCACATTGATTTCAATAAATGTCGGGAAACAATTGCCAGTGCTTTAAATGATTATTGTACGCGTTGGTGTAAACGAGAGCATGTTGAGTCTAATGCTTTAAATAATTGGAAATGAAAAAACTTTTTAAGATCATTGATGAACGTGTGTTATTTTACTCTAATAACCTTGATCTTCTCCCTCCTAAGCCTAAATTATCTTTTCGATATTTGAAACAAGGTATCCAAGAATTTCATAGGAAGTATGTTTTGGCTCCAGCTGATAAAGCTGGTAATAATGTTGTTGTTGTGTGACGACTTTATTATATCAATACTCTAATACAAGAACTTGGTAGTACCAAAACATATTCACGGATTTCTATTGACGAGAGACCTATTGTCAATACCCATTCTATCGCTATTACTGCTAAGTTTGCAGTGAGTATTAAAGAAAAGCAAGACAGACTTCCTACGTTATATTGGTTACCGAAACTTCATAAACGACCTTATAAAGCACGTTTCATTGCTAATTCTAGTTCATGTACGACTACTGTTTTGTCCAAACTGCTAACTTCATGCCTTACTGCTGTTAAAAAACATTGGACGGAATTAACTATTTTTTGTCAATTAAAAATTCTAATGATGTTCTCAATAAATTTAAATCTAAAAACTTTCAGGCTTCTAAATTGTCTTCATATGATTTTTCTACACTGTATACTACGTTACCTCATCATCTTATAAAAGATAAACTTATTGATTTAATTAACAGAACGTTTATTCGGGAGAATACCCAATATTTGGCTTGCAACGAAGAATGTGCTTTTTTCACTTCTGATGTATATAATAATCACAATTTATGGTCGTGTCAAAAAGTCTGTGATGCCCTTGTTTATCTTTTGGATAATGTTTTTATTAGATTTGGAACTAAACTTTATAGGCAAACTATTGGTACCGATGGGAACTAATTGTGCTCCTCTTGTTGCAGATTTGTTTCTTTTTTGTTATGAGAGAGATTTCATGAAGTCTCTCTCACGTGAAAATCAGGCTGACATTATTGAGGCTTTCAATTCAACTTCAAGATACCTTGACGATTTATTAAATATTGACAATATTTACTTTGACCAAATGGTGGACCGGATATACCCTACAGAACTCCAATTAAATAGAGCAAATTCTTCCGATACCGAGGCACCTTTTTGGATTTAAATATATGTATATCTAATGGTACAGTTTCCACCAAAATTTATGGTAAACGGGACGATTTTGATTTTGATATAGTCAATTTCCCTTTTCTGGATGGCGATGTCCCCCGGCGTACCTCATATGGGGTATACATATCTCAACTTATTAGATTCGCCAGAGCTTCTTCAAATATTAATGACTTTAACTACCGTAATAAAGCCCTTAATGCCAAACTTCTTAGGCAGGGCTATCGTTATTTTAAACTTCGTAAGGCGTTTTCGAAATTTTATCGCAGACACAGTGCCTTGTTAGAAAAATATAGCGTCAGTCTGAAAACACTTCTGCAACAAAGTATATCGGAACCAGAATTTTACGGTGACTTAGTGTACAGATTTAGAAAAATTGTAGGTAAATCAAACTTTTCGGAGCAATTCAGAAAACTTATTAACCGTTATAAAAGAATTGGCTATAGCCTGGATATTATGCGGCAGACTGCATGCCTAGTTGTCAACCCAATCATTGTTGATGGTTTTGCTTCACTTTTTAATTGCACGACGGCGGTTCGGGCCTCAGACTCAATGACGGTCTCTTCGTAAAACTTTAACCAGTTGGTTGGGGCTTGACGATATGTCTTTGGCTTGGCCCGCCGTGGTTCAACTATTGGTTTTCATTTACTCTGGCATACAGTAGAATTAGCCATGAGTACTCGTCTTTGTTTATTATAGTGATTAATTTGATTTTTATGTTTTCACTTTGATGCATTGACCGAGTTGTGAGCCTTTATGCGAACCGAATTTTTATGTGTTTTTGTATTAAGAGTAGCATCGGGACCCAGGGTGAAGTTAGCTAGCTGTAAAAGAGCTTTAAATCCCCCGGTGGTTTGCTCTACTGACCGTTCTAAGGCGGTGGTCCCGGTGTTAGTCTTACTCTTTGTTGCTTTGTGGTTTATTCTACGAGGCGATTTGTTGTATGTCTTTCCGTGTGTCATTTTGTTCTTGTGTTTTTCAGTCCTATTAGTATTGCGATTACCTCGCTTGGGGAAGAGAGAGCTAATCTTAGTGCTTTTCGTACGTTTGTTCAGTTTGTGCTTGTTTTGGATTTGTCGGTTTCCTCTTCCTCTTGGGGTCTGGGAAGGGCTGCAGTTTGTGATTGTGGCACTCCCTGGACTTTTCTCTTACCTTTTTTTGAATTAAATATTTTTCGTATTATTTTCTCGTTGTTGGTTCTCAGTAAAAGCGCCTTGGCGAGGCGCTTCTAATGAGTACCCTCAACATATTGTTGCCTGGAGAAATAAGAAAAATATCAATATGTTTATGTTGAAAAAAGCACCTTGTTAAGTGCCATGTGTATCCAGTGAGTAGTGGCTATTGTCTATTATTATCATAATATGCCCTTTGGCAACTGTTTGTATCCTGCAAGTAAATAAAATGGATTGCTGTCCTCTTAAAGAATCATTTGATATTGTAGAGGAAAGGCCTTTATCAGATTGTGTAGCTTCGCTGGATCTTTACTCTTCGCATATGCCCCCAGGACACATTCTTATTGCGCGGCTCAAATTCAAACAGAAACCTTGAACCCTTCTATGTATGTATGTATGTATGTATGTACGTACGTACGTATGCCACTAAGGGTGCCAGGTCAGGAGGCAAATAGGGATAATTTGTGGATGTTTTCACTTCTATGAAATAATGGCTTATTGAGTGTAGGTGATTCTTATGTGTACAGACAGCATGCATTTTCATGATAAAATAAGAAAATTTCCCGAAAATATCACTTAATATTTGTTTTCTTGAGCTATCAAAAGAATTTCCAAGGGACTCAAGAAAAGTTCGAATCAGCCACAGTAAACGAGTGATCGACTCATTGAAGCTTTACTGTACGTATGTATATGGAACGCCAAAGCTGTCTGATTATTCCTCGGGATTTTATGAGATGCATACGTTTCTTTATATGATGGGTACAGTTTATTATATAATGCGGACTTTTCATTATATAATGCATGTTTTACATTATATAATGCGCCAATGTCATTATATTATGTATAAATGGCTTTAAATGATTTCTACGTTCTTTATATTATGCATGTCACTCTTTATATTATGACACAACATTATCATATCATTTGAGTATTTTATTATATAATTTGTTAATATCTTTATATAATGAGACTTCATCTTTATATAATGCCATTATTCTATCATATCATTGATGTAATCAATGTCCTTTCGAAATTTATTATATGCTACGATATACTTTTTTATCATGGGTTTTGTTCTTTTTATCTTTCTTACTTTGGTTTTACTATGTGGGAAATGCTTTATTCATGATTTTCATTATATTGTGATGCGGGTAAAATATCCCAGCAGAATTTAAATATCAACGCCATATTTAATATGACGGCTCCAATGTCAAAGATGGAACAAATATTGATAAATAATGGAATGAGAGACTTATTCCTCAATTTGAAAAAGAATGCATATCTCCGAATATAGTAAATAAATTATCGTTGTATGAAATGCAGTGTTTAGGCCTCACAGACAGGTCAGCCATGATGGCACTCCGTACAGAATGTGTTAAATATGGGAATGAAAGACCAGATGTCTTAAATCAAGAAGAAAGTCCCCCTGTGTTTGTCATACCAAAAGAGACACTAGAGACTCTTATCGAGACAGGATTTACTGTGGCAAAAATTGCTGCATTACTGTGTGTATCACAAAGTATAATTTATCATCGAATGCGACAATACTGAATGAGTACCGTCAATTTTACTGACATTAACGATGAAGCTCTAAAAGAGGTCCTCAGTCAGGTTATTTCAGAATTTCCACATTGTGGAGAAGAGATGATTCGACAGCTTCTCTGTCAGAAAAACATAAAGGTAAAACTTCTCAATCACTCTAAATAATATCCCATTATTTAGATTAGACAGTCTAGCATATAACGCCAATAAACAACAAGTTTTGTTCAGCCGGCCAATTATCTTGTCACTGTTGTTAATCACTAAACAAATTCCCCCTACTGCAAATATTTCTTTGATCAGAAGAATATATGATTATATTTCTACTTATACTTCTACTTATATCTCTCTACTTTTAAGTTTTAACAAAATACTGTCTATACTGGCCAGTCAGATAGCAGTTAGACTGAGTTCTGGTATTAGCAAACTATTACATGTATAACCCCGGGGTATAACCACTGTCTGTTTTGGGGTCCAGTCGACCAAGATACTAAATGATCAAGAAGTTTCCCTGACTATTGCTGACTATGTACGAAATTCAGGTAATAGTTATAGCCACGCTATTCTTGTTGGTGTGACAGAGTGGTGTGTAAAGGGAGTTATCTGTAAAACATGGACTGGGCTCATTTGCTGGGACATTGGCAAACAGTGTAGACCGAGATTAGGCGTCGCAGATCGAGGCATCTGATCAAGGTCTATATTTGCTTAAAATATAGGAATTTAAGTGTTAAACGATACAGTAAGTCCCCATTCAGGACTTTTTTTCCAGCTTACACTCAGAGACAGTCGACCCACCAGTGCTGACAGTGTTTTGATCTGTTTATTGCAAAAACTACAGTAGTATGAGCTGAAAAATTCAGTTTTAAACTATTTTCCTTCTGAAATGGAGGCAAATTTAATTCCAGATAAAAAGTGTGCACAGTCTCTTTCTGTAATGCCATATATGTATAATTATCATTATAAGAATATTGTTTGGTAGAAGTTCGAAAGTAACAGGGTAGCATCCGATCTTATAGCTCAAACCAGTGTGATCACCTCTTAGGTGCTAGAAAATAACAAAGTCTAACACAGGAACCACCAGATGTAAAACATGCACTATATAATGGCATTGACGCATCATATAATGAAAAACATGCATAATATAATGATGTCCGCACTATATAATAAACTGCACCTATCATATAAAGAAATGTGTGAATCTCATAAAGTCTCGTGTGGAATAATCAGACAGCTTTGGCGATCCATATATTTATGTAAAACTGCTTGACGTTGGGAACTGGATGATACCTGAGTCACACAAAAAGATGACGTTGTAAGAATGGATTATTGCTGTCTGTGTGGTCTGTCAAAATGCTTTGCATCCATTCCCTTGCAAACCACACTGCTGCATACGAAGAGACTAAATATAAAACGAGTCTCCGATTATCGCTCTTTTGTGTGTTCTTTGTTTCTAAAGACAATTTTTTAAATTTGTATTCCACTCTAAAAGGAAAGAAATTGCTTCCCGTGGAAGTAAATTCTTTTCTTTTAAAATAGACTCTTTTTTAGAAGATGAAAGCAAACAGAATGACACAACAATCACGGCGTAGTATCTATGTTATATCACGTGACCCTAATAGATAGATCCACGTGAAAATTGCTGACATCCGGCCCGTTTCGGGTAAGCCTTTGTTTGATGGTTCCATTAATACTGGTTAGATTTGCATGGAATTTGAAGGCAGATACCCCGCAAAGGCAGATACACCACAAAAAATATAGAAATATGCCAATCTAATTAAATTTCCTGACAAAACTCTTGCTTACAAATCATTGACGAGCAACTACATTTTTCCCCGGGAGTGGGTAAACACCACATTTGGAGTCGGCACTAAGCTGTATTTCTTAAATTTCTGTGCCTTATTTGTTCCCGTGTGATTCAAATGCTTTTAGAATGAAGCCGAAAGCTTACAATTAACAAGATTTGTGTTTTGTGACGGCTATTTGGACAAAAAAAAAGAGATATTTTAGAAATAAATGGGTTCACACTAGGAATTTTGTTGTGGGTCCACACAAATATTAGAAGAAAGATAGGATCCACACTAGCATTAGAAGCAGCGTGATGCAGCATTGTACATAAATTCGTATGATTGAAACGAGGAACGCATGGTACATCAAACACGTCAAAGTATTGTGGACCCCTTCTTAAAAATATCTGGTGTGAACCCATTTATCTGTTTACAAAATTCTCGTTTTTGTCCTAGTAAACGTCATAAAACACAAATCTTGTTAATTGTAAGCTCTTGGCTTCATTCTAAAAGCATTTGAATCACGTAGTAACAAATAAGACACAGAAAATTAAGAAATGCAGTCCCTCTTAGTGTTGACTTCCAATGAGGTGTGAACCCGCTCCCGGAGAAAATTATGGTTGTTCGTCCCCAAAAAAAACTTTTAAACCAGAGTTTTGTCAGGAAATGTGTTAGATGGACATAGCTTTTTTAGATATCGCACAATGTTTCGGAGTATCAGCTTCAAATTTTGTACAAATCTAACCAGAATTAACGGGAATATCAAACAAGGTCTTACCTGAACCGTACCGGATGTCATCAATTTTCACGTGGAACATATCATTAGGATTATATGATATGGCGTAAGTTCTCCGCCGTGGAAATTGTCTCCTTTTCTTGTACAAAATAGCGGAAATCTACCATGTGTGTCCATTTTCTTTAAATATAATTATCGATACCTACATATTTTTTTCAGGCGGGAACTAGTTTGGTTTTATCAAGATGGTGCAAGTTTTATATATCCTGACGCCTGGGAGAAGTATCTAAAACCGATCCCAGAGGTAAACTGAGAGGAACGGACATACTTTCAAGAGAAATAATTCTGCCATGCTTTTCCGCTCACTGTAGGAGAGGAGAAGAGAAGAGAAGCTTTAGCGCCGCAGTTTTTGAAAGCTTTTGTATGCTAAGGAAGTTATTTCCTGTCTATGAAAGTTGTCTCCCTTCGCAATATGACTATTTCTGTTTCACATCTAATATATCAAATTTTGAATTTTGAATACAAATATATGAGCCGCAACATGAAGAAACGCACCTTCTGATGTGTGCCCAACAAAGACTCGAATCAGCCTGCGCATCCGCGCAGTCTGATCATAGTCTTCGTTATCTGCATCCCCGACTATCCAACACGCATCAAGCGAAAAGTCCGATCAGACTGCGCAAACGCGCAGGCCGATCTGAATCTTCGCTGGAAGTATATGTCCGACGGTACGTTTTCAGACGTTACGGTGCACATATGTAGTACCATCAAAGTAGGTATCAACAGTCATATCATAACGCCACTGCCTTCAAACAAAAATACTTCGAATTGCCAACTTTCCAGGTTTTATCTTTCCGAACAGTGGGCGTTGCTAACGTAGGAATAAAATCTTTAAAAACAAGTAGCAGAGAAAACGTTCAGGAAAAGCCACAGTCATAGAACATAGTCTGCCAATGATACTAAGAGCAAGAGTGAACCAACTCAGACAGATAATACACAAGCCACAAACCAAAGACAAAGTAACCAGCTCCCACTTCCTCGACAGGGTGATCACAATCCAAGACAGAATCCACTAAACACAACAACAGGACAACAAAGAGGATATACAGCGAATCCTCGTTATAACGCCAGCATTTGTTCCCAAAGACGTTGCTATTAAAATGAATATGTGTGTACAGACTTAATGAGCAGATTGGTATGTAAGATTGATTGTATTGGGGTTTGACGACACGTCAACCCTTGTGGGTCATTTTGTGTCGTCTCTCAGAGAAAGGGAGAAAAGAGATAGAAGAGATAGTAGAAGAGATGAAAGAGAAAGGTCTTGTTTTGTTCGTATTCCTTAAAAGAACATATGTTTTGGATATTTGTTAAAATCGCCTCACTAACAAATATCCATAAACATGGGTTTCTTTAAAGTATTAAATACAATATTCTTGCATAATATGTGACTAATTGTTACCTCTTAAGCAAAGGTTTCGTAAAATTGTCATAATAACGAATTTTGTCGTTGTGTCAGGTGTCGGTATAAAGAAGATTGTCTGTAACCAGATAGAAGCTCCCACGTGAGTTTTTACAAAGCCACACAAAGAACAAACAACACCAGAACCACCACTGCCTTAGAACAGTCAGTTGTCAAAACTAGTGTAGAGTAAAACCATGCATATTAAAGGAGGGTTTGACATTTGCCACCTAAGAATAGTGCATATCGAGGGTTGAGCGCAAGACTGTTGTAACTCAAACATATTTTTGAAACCCTTGTTTAGGGGCAACTTGGACCCCTTTGTAAACAATGCAAATTTAGGTGCCATTGCTCATACGAGCAATAGCACCTAAATTTTCATTGTTTACAGAAAGAAATGTTGTAATCTTCATAATGCCTTCATGGTGAGGAGATTAGGTTTGGGGAAAAACAACCATCTGAGTTACGCTAGTCTTGCGCTCAACCCTCGATATATATTAAACAAATATAAGCCAGCTCATAACAAAACCAACAAAATAGCATGTGCGCCCAGCGAACACTCAGATTAGCTTGGGCATCCGCCCAGCCTGATCAGAGTCTTCGCTGTGCGCTAAATAGTTTGCTAAGGACCCAAGCTTTCTGGGTGCACATGCAATTTTGTTGATTTTATCATGCCTGGCTCATATACTTTTGTATACTAGTATGTAATTTTAAAGACATGTATAATGCAGTCATTATCTGAGGATACGCAAATATGTTCATCGAAATAACGAGAAGTAGTTTCTTTTTCAACTGATATTGAAAAACATTTTGGACACCTCAACTCTTTAACTTAGTTAAAAGTACATTTTATTTCCTCTTGAGATGTCTAAAATAGTTGGAAGAGTAGCAAACAGTGTAGACCCTGATCAGATGCTCTGACCTGTCTGTCCGAATACCTAGGGTATATATGATATTCTTTTTTTGTTTTACATTTTCCGAGGTGGAGAGATTTGACTTAATCGGGGCATATTACCGAAGACTGACGAGTGATAACGAAGAGGTACGAATGGAGGCTGCAAAGGCGTGGAGTGTGTGGGAGATGACAACTTCAAGATTGTTTGTGGATCGAGATATGGTTCAAAGGGCTACTGGAGATGTTTGGGCTCAACAACTTGCAAGGATAGAATGGTATTTTAACCTGTTAATTCTCACTTTCTGTCTTCTATTACCCATTTTCCTACTAGGAGGACAAAGACGGTGTATGTTGCAAACTCCGGTTTGCAGATTGAAGGCCTACCAGTAACCATCTTGAATTATTACTGTATGGTTCTTTAACCTGCACAGGCGGCGACTTTCCCTGCACAGGGGGTGGGGGAGGGGGCTTCCAGTTAACATCCCGATCCGAAGATGGTACTCTCTTTTCATGTCAACCCTGCAAAAGAAAAGAGAC
The DNA here is from genome assembly GCA_964016985.1 of Anodontia alba. Lineage (NCBI taxonomy): Eukaryota > Metazoa > Mollusca > Bivalvia > Lucinida > Lucinidae > Anodontia > Anodontia alba. The sequence goes on from OZ024833.1 coordinate 56,043,524, forward strand.
GAAGGAAAACGTGTTCGGACACCAATATTCCCTTACATATGCCTGGGATTGAACCTATACCTCTAGCTCTAGAAGTCAGTGTGCTCACCACTGCTTCTTTGCACAGGTCCATTTCCAGTTTAAGGGGATCTGATTTACTTTTTTATTATTTCTTTTAGAGAAACTCTTAATCTTAAAGCAAACAGTGTGGACCAAGATCAGACACTGCGCTGTATGATTATATGTCAGTATGCCTTCGATATACTACAGAAAGAATTTGCTTCTCATGTACCAAGTGTATTCAGTCACCTTAAACATTGCAATGTTTTTATTACTATTTCAGCCATTACTTTGTAAATGGCGGGTTCTTTATGCCTGACGGACAGTTGATCAAAAACGCAGACAAAATACGACACATACCAGCAACGATTGTCCAAGGACGTTATGATTTAGTATGTCCCTTTGAAACAGCCTGGCAGTTACATAAGGTACTAATTATGTTTTCCCGATTTAATTATTATTTTAGTACTAACAGCAAGATTATGAATATATAATTACGCATACATGTATTATTTTCTGAAGGGTCTGTAGACCGGTCCTAGTTAGCATCCAGCATAAACCTATATCCTCTCGGGCCGATAACGGTCCTTTATAGAGTTAAGCGGAATGCTAACTTGGCTATATTCAGTGCGTTCTGTATTGGCTGTCAGAAGAATTTCCACTTGATGCTTAATTCTTTGCTTGTACGCAAAATGTTCATAGCACAAATTTCGTATACAGGTCACGCCTTTATTTTTATCCACTGTTTGATAAACTGCATGAAATACACTCTGATATGGCAATTTTGAATATGCAATTGGCAATAATTCGGATATTTTATCTGCTCATTACAATTTTTCAGTCACTATAGTGACATTGGAATGTTCTGCGTTGCAGATTTTATAATAACCGGCTATGTTTGTAAGAAAATGCCCATGGCTTCTTTACGCAGGTTGATTTCATTAAACGATATCTGTTTACAGATTATCCAAATACGCTAAAAACAAAATGTGATGGTACCATTTTATAATAAACGGATGTGGCGTCAAAACAGAAACGGTCGATTGCACGTGACATCTCGTCAATAAATAGACACAAATCAGTACTGAATTACGCACTGAAATTTGTATTTTAACGTAGGCCGATTTCTTTAAAAGATAGCTGTCTGTTTACAACTGATATATCCAAATGGTCACGAAAAGCAAAATGGGACGATCCCATTACATTATAAATGGATGTGACGTAAAATTAGAAATATTCGGTTGCCTAAAAACCTTATCGGATTGCGCAGATGCACAATATGATCCAGATGTACATATTATGCATATGTAATCATGACGCTTTATTCTTCAGGCTTTGCCTGAGGCAGAATTCCACATAGTTCCTGATGCTGGCCACAGCAGTAAAGAGACGGGAATACAAGAGAAAGTCCTAGAAGCTTGTGAAAAATACAAACACTTATAAGCAAATACAAGAGAAAGTAGTAGAAGCTTGTGAGAAATACAAACATTTATTACCAAATACAGGAGAAAGGTCTAGAAGCTTGTGAAAAATACAAAAACTTAATACAAACACTAAGAACCAAATACAATAGAAGGTCCTAGAGGCTTGCGAAAAATACAAACACTTACAACCAACTACAAGAGAATGTCCTAGAAGCTTGTGAAAAATATAAACATTTATAACCAACTACAAGAGAATATCCTAGAAGTTTGTGAAAAATACAAACACATATAACCAAGAATAAGAGAAACTCCTAGAAGTTTGTGAAAAATAAAACACTTACAACCAAATACAAGAGAAAGTCCTAGAGGCTTGTGAGAAAGACAAACGCTTATAGCCAAATACAAGAGAAAGTCCTTGAAGCATGTGGAAACTACAAACACTTACAACCAAATACAAGAGAGTCCTAGAATCTTTAGAAAAATTCAAACACTTATAAATACTCGTCTCTCATAATAAAAGTGTCCCTTAGATGCTGGAGATAATTCATGAAAAAAGTAGATATAATGAACCTTCGTTACAACGACAGCATTTGTTCCCAAAGATGTTGTCATGAAAATGCATTAGCTGTTGTATAAAAATCCTTAATGAGCAGAATCGTGTGTAAGAAAGGCATTTTTTATTCCTGTTTGCTCATCAACATACAATTTGGATATTTATTAAAGTTGGAAGCCCCCTGCCGAGGCAATTGTAACAAATAACCAAAACAGCTGTTTCTTGAAGTTTAGACTACAATGTTCATGCATAGTTTCTGATTAACTGCCAGCTCTTAATCGAAGGAGTCGTGCCAGTCAAATTGTCATTATAACGAAGTTGTCAAATTGTATCGAGTGTCGGCATTTTAAAGAGTTGATTGTACCTTATTTTAACTTTATATTCAGATGCTTTTGTTTGGACAAGTTCGTTTGACTACCTCATGATGAATCAAACACTACTCACAAAATGGCAAACAGTGTAAATACTGAACAGACAGCTTCGTTAGGTCTTATTTTTACCATACATATCTGTTTTAAATTTCTATACACCGGATTTACAGGACAGTTATCTTTCATAAGATACACATAGTCAAAGTTTATACCACAAAAGACTTGCACTGCTTCCTTTATACGTTGTATTTCACAGCAAATGTCCCACAAAAAGTTCAGAAGGATGAAATATTACGCAATACTTTTTTTAAAGTCATGGATTAATTAAACCATTCAGGGGCTTTGTTCTTGTCTATATATTTTTATACAATGCCGTTATACCAAAAATACAGGCATCACGAAAACACACTTATATAATGTTGACCCCCTTAAACCCCAATTTTATACAGTTATACTGGGGTTTACAGGGGTATACATTATTTTTATTATTTCTGCTCAAAACCTAGATTGTGGGTACTCGTTAGAACCGCCTCACCGAGGCGGTTCTAATGAGTACCCACAATCTATATTTGTGAGTAGAAATATGAAAAATATCAGTGTTTTTTATTTAAAAAGTTTCAGTTTTTGGAATTGAAATTTTCTATATATTTGAACAGGCGTGTTTTCGTAATGGTAGTAATTAACCATTGCTTACACAAAGAAAATATGGATATACAACTTTATAATACACGGATTGATTTTATCAAGCAGGAGCTTTGTTCTTGTGTGTACTTTCCTATAGATTGTCTATGGTCCTTTGCAAAAGACATGGACATATGTGTTTACGCATATACAATAAAAAAAAAGGTAAGAGATAAATTCCAGGGAGTACCACAGTCACAAGCCGCAGCCCATCCCAGACACGAAATGGAAGAGGAAACAGGCAAAACCAAACAAGCGCAAATCGAACAAACGTTCGAAAAGCACTAAGATCAGCTCTCTCTTTCCCAAGCGAGGTAATCGCAATGCTAAAAGGACTGAAAAATACAAGAACAAAATAACACAAGGCAAAACAAATCGTCTAGTAGAATAAACCACAAAGCAACAAAATGTAAGACTAACACCGGGACCACCGCCTTAGAACGGTCAGTAGAATAAACCACCTGGGGGAGGGGGTTGGGGTTAAAGCACTTTTACTGCCAGCCAACTTCACCCTGGGTTGCTTTTGGAAACAAAGAACACATAAAAGAGCGAAAATCGGAGACTCGGTTTTATTACGTCTCTTCTGTACAGCTATGTAGTTTGTGAGGCTGTATATGTCCCCTGGTACAGGCTTAAGCGGTATTCGATTTTCAAAGTAACAAGAATGGGCTCATTGATCCCAGAGGATATAAAACATAATCTGCAGTATAATGAAGTACGGAGAGACAATTTTTACAGTTACCGCACGGCACTTCACACCAGCTGCAGCGAAGTAAAATAAAGTCCTGAGAGGTTGTCTTTAAAAACAAAGACCATACAAAAGAACGAAAATCGGAGACTCGGTTTTATTAAGTCTCTTCACAGAACAGCTATGTAGCTTGCAAGACTGTATACATCCCCCTAGCACCGGCTTAAGCGGTATTTGATTTTCAAAGTAACTAGAATGGACTCAGTGATCCCAAACGAAATAAAAATATAGTGTGCGCTATATTGAAGTAAAAACCAATATATGTTGACATACATTTGTTTTGTTTAAGAAGTAGATCAGCTCAAGCAGCGATTTGTTGAGTAATAAATCACAGTTTGGAGTAAGTTGTAAAGTAGATCAAATCATGAGTGCGGAGCGCAGTGATTTATCTACTTACAACTGACCGACAAGATGCTTTTTACATATGTTGAACCTATGGTGAAAGTTTAGTATGAAACAAATCGATCAAACCCTTCGAATTTTACTTTCTACTGACCGTTTTAAGGCGGATGGTTCTGGTGTTATTCGTTCTTTACGGAACCTCGTGACGTTGGTTTGTGGCGTGTGTGCTTCCCGACGGTGCTTGTCTACTCTTCCTGTTGATGTCACTGGTAGGAAAAGTTCTGTGATTGTCGTTCTTTCTGGACTGCGCTCCGAAGTGCAAGATACTCGCGAATATTTGCCCTGAATCCCTGTTCCTGTTGGTACTCAGCATTAGGTACAGGAATCCAGGGCAAAATATTCGCTATCACTTTGCACTTTTGAACGCAGCCCTGGGCTTTGCTTTACTACTTTCAGTTACTCTCGAATATTTTGCACTGGAGCCCTGGTCCTGTTGGCCTCGTCATTAGGTAAAGGGATCCAGGGCAAAACGTTCACTATCACTTTGTACTTCTGAAAGCAGCCCTGGATATCGTCTTTGCTACTTCCGTTTTTTTTTTTTTTTTTCTTTGTTTTTTACAATTTTTGTGACTTTCTCTATACCCTTTGATACATCAAATTCCTCCTGAAAAAGATCTACTCTACGACGAAACACATTAGCAATAACAATTGCACCCTTTGGAAGCACATTATTTTTAACAGTTGGTCTATTTTTAGGAGGGAGGCAAGAAAACGTGGCATTTATATGGACTCGAATAAGAAATGCGACACTTCAGACGTGCAAAGAAAAGTATTATTTATACCTTATGTTTATCTATTGCAATAAATATTTATCTATACCTGTTAGTCCACAATTTCTTGCATTATTACGTTATACTGAAAAAAAAGTAATTCAAATATATCTTCAACCGTTGATTTATATGCTTGTATTCATTATCTAAGGTATTAGTCTTCGTTTCTTTTGTCATCCAGTAGTGTTGTGTTTCATTATGGGGTTAGTATATTTGATAATTACTATATATTGTAGGGTAGGGGAGGGAGGACTGAGAACTTGTGTCAACGTCGTATTGCACATGTATCAATTGTAATAATGTATGATTAGGTTACTCAATTTTAAGAAACATTTCAGCCGCGCGTCTTTTATCGCATGTCGCCTATAGTTTTAGGTGAGAAAAAACGTTCCTTAAAGTAGAATGAACGATACATAATGTGATAATTTGCTCTCCCTGATTAATTAAAAAATGGAAAATAAATTATTGTCCTTGATTGTATATTCGCAACCATTTTGATGACAATACATAGGTACCTTACAATACAGTTATCTTTTGTATCAAGGTTTAGTACAGCACGGTTTCGAATATATCACGGCTTTAAGAACAATTTCCTAAAATGTTGTATCAAAAAAATTATATAGATTATTAGAAAAAAATAACATAAATGGTCATTATTTTTCTGTAAAATCTATATATTTTATTGGATACAATATGGTTGTTTAGTTAATATTGTGTTTGCTTTGAATACCAACAATAATATTTTAAAGAGCCTTTTTGTAGTTTATACAGTGTAAAATTACTATTTTGGACAAGATGCGTGAAAAACACATTTTCTCTGATATTTCTATGAAACAAAGCAACCTTTTGTCCTTTTGACATCACTTGGAAAGATATTTTTCGCTTAGCGTTTTATTTTTAATGAAAATGTGTTCTAATTGGCTGTATCTGATAAGAAACCTTTTTTCTGTTTTTTTTTTTAGCTTTGTTCTCAAATATTTACTATGAACTTAAATTTACATCCAAAAATTTGTCGGACCAATGAAATTTGTATAGTAAAGTTGATTTTTTGAATCATTATTTAAGAATTTTTTTTTCTTTCTTTCTTTTTTGTATTGCTCTGTAGATATTAAATTATTGATGTTTCACGGCAATATTGTGAAAATTTCAGAAAATTTGAACAAGTGGAAAGTGTTGAAAATCTGCCTCCAATTTACCTACCCTATATAATGCTGCAGAGTTTGCAGTCATTTTTTTCCTGTGGGAAAAACGAAAATATTCATTAAAAAAGACAATAACAAGTACAAGCAATTACGGTTAAAGTTTTGCATTAGATTGTGACAATAGTTTGAAAGTTACGTCTTTTATGTAAAATGCCAGACAAAAAAAACCTTCTGAAAGATGTCGAAATCAGAGTAGGATTAGTAGAAGCAATTACGGTTAAAGTTTTGCATTAGATTGTGACAATAGTTTGAAAGTTACGTCTTTTATGTAAAATGCCAGACAAAAAAAACCTTCTGAAAGATGTCGAAATCAGAGTAGGATTAGTAGAAGTGTATAAAGAACAACAAAGGTTTCGGTAGCGGGACAATACACTTGCGATGGGCGTGTCTGCATTTACAGTTTTAGCATAAATATTATGTTTTTCCTTCTCTTGAATCCTTTTACTGTTACAAACCACGTGGGAGCAATCCTTTTTATTTGCAACTGTATATAAAGTAAATCAGTGTATGATGTTTACATCATATCATTACGAAAACATGCCTATTCAAATATACTGGAAATTTTGCCACCAAAAAATGAAAATTTTCAGATAAAAAATTCTGATATTCTTCGTATTTCTGCTCAAAACATAGATTGTGGGTACACGTTAGAACCGCCTCGGCGAGGCGGTTCTAACGCGTACCCACAATCTATGTTTTGAGTAGAAATAAGAAAAATAATGTATACCCCTGTAAACCCCCATTTTACTACATAAAACTAAGTTTAAGGGGTTTAAGGGTGTCAAAATTATATAGGCGTGTTTTTGTGATGTGGACATCAAATCTGATAAAGCATTTGTTGTGGTAAGTATTAATGTATTTGGCAGAACAGATACACCTGGTTATTGTTCAAGGGAGACCACTTTTGTGACTTCCTACTGAAAAGCAGGCCACTCTAAAAGGAAAGAATTTGGAGCTAACTCTTTCATTTTATAGTAGACGCCTTTTCAAAAGGGATGCAACATAATTTTGACAGTTGCCTCACCTGAAAGCTATACATTCCCCTAAAGGTGAACTGATACACATCCAAGAGAGGCAGCTACCTAGATAAAGTCGAAACAGCTCCTTTAAAGAAAGAGTGGAATTAAATTACTTTCTTTATAAGTACCCTCCTTTCACAAGCAATTCACATGCCATGGAAGCATTTTCCGCTGGGGTAGGCTCCCTTTGAAACCAGAGGTAAAACCTTCCGGCTTACGGCGCTGTCGCTTTGTGTGTATCTATTTACCTTGAACGCTGCACTTCTAAGTGCCTTTAAAGTTCATAAAGCTACCAACATTCGACTTTCCTGAAGGCCACTCAGTCTACAGTCTATCGTGTGTTATTTGAGGAACACATTTACACTTTTTAACTTTAAAGTGCTAAGCAAATATTGTAACAGGCATTCTTTTTTCTTTAATAATTCTTTATAAACATAAGGCTTGAAATTTCAAATGACTCGTCTAGACGATTCATATGAAATGTCAAACCTTATTTATTACTGGAAAACAAAAGTAAAATATTTCATAATTCCGTCTGCTGCAGTTATGTTTGGCGCTTTATATTGATCAAAGTTCATAACGCTACCAGCATCATCTAAAAGCATTAAATTTTCCAGGAAGTCCTATCAGTCTGTCTTTTGATAGAGACTTACTAAACGCTGGCGGATCGAAGCTGGCTAGACCACTTATTTCAAATCTTTCCCCCAGCTTAGGTAAGCCAAATGTCTTTAGAATTCTGTCAGCTTCCGCTCTCATCTCGGGTGGTATCGTTCGTCTAGAATCCGTGTTCACTATTGTCTGTCCTTGATTCTTATTGAGATCTATCTTAAACGCTCGGACGGCTGCGCTCGCGTATTGACTTCGTATATCCAACAAATCGAATAACACCGTACAACTTCGTTGTGGATTCTTCATCAATTCATCATAAAGAACTACAATTATAGGAATACCTTTTTCTGATGCTTCTACAATATGCGCCACACAAGCAGCCCAAACCGTGGTAAATATGCCAACAGTAGTAAGCGAGCTTGGCTGAGAAGCGGGAGGGTCATTATCTAAAACGGAAACGAAGTAATGATACAACAACTTCCGGAAACAAGGCATAATGGTAGACAAAAGACTATTGTCTATTATAAAGCGGACGCCTTGCGCTGTTGTCTCACCTGTCATCGTACCTATGTAAGAAGAGACTGTTCTGAGGCTGTTCCGATAAAGAAAAATGTGTCGTATCTTTGGCAAGAGGCTATGAATTCTTTTCACCTGTACACAACAACAGGGCCTCGTTTTGATACAGATCATTCCAGCTCTATCGTCTGGTTTGCACAGCAGACGTAACGCACTGACAAGAATGTTAGCATATTCAGTTTCTGAGAAAGTGGAAGATTTCTTCAAATAAACCAGGTTCGTGAGACAGTCCGGTTCTTCCATGAGAAGGGTTCCCGGAACTTCTTCAAACATCCTGTTCAGAAGTGTGGCGCCACTGCGTCCTGTGCTTGAGATCATGATTACAGGCATTCTAGGATCACCGAGATCTTGTGCAAGTTTTTGGAACACTCCTAAAGGTACTGTTATAATCCTTCGCGCATTTTGAAACTGCGACGTATAGAAATTTATTCCTGTCTTGGCTTGGAAAATATTTGCATTTTCTTTCACTTCAACGAATACTGCTTCAGTTTTAGTAATACAGTATAAAGACACTTCCGGTTTCAAAACACAATTAGGATGTTTGAAAGAATTATGAAATGTAATAAAATTCGAAGGATCGGCAAAGTCTAATGGGTGAATTTTGCGCCTCCATTTTACGTCTTGAACATGCGCAGCTTGACGAAAAGCCAATCCACTTCTGGTATCTCGCCTGATTTTCTCGACGCCTGTTACGGACCATGTGAATTTTTGGAAGGTAAGGACTAGTATACGGGCAAATCTGTACAAGACGAATGTCATGAAAAGGATTGTGTAGTCTCTGACTTTCTTCAAAACCTTGCTGATGTTCTCCAAATTGTCATTATTGTTTGTTCTTGTATCCATGTTTTTTGTGTCTTCTTTTTTTGTTTCTGAAAAATAAAAAAGATATACATATCTTTGTCAAAGTTACATAAATATATTCTTACATGTAACGCTTAGTATGCTTGGTAAACATTTCAGCAGACGACATCTAAAAAAAATCGCATTTTCTCCAGGAAATAGGTTTTGACATTCCATGCAAAATATCTCCTTAGGATTTTCTGGGAAAATTAAGAAAAAATATTATCACTTTGTCGTCTGCTGAACTGGCCGTAGAGCGTTAAAGGTTAGAAAGGAAAGACTGATTTCTTTATTATTTAATTGGAACAGAGTCAAAGTACTACGAAAGTTTATTTTCAAAAGATACTTTTATTGCGACTTAAATAAGTTGCACCAGTTATTATTATTTTGGATCCCAAATCATAGACTGTTTTTGGAACATTTGCATACGGCCTGTCAAACATTGTCACTATCATTTTCAATTAGGGTCCCAGATTTGCACACAAGCTCGTGTACATCAAAGGACAGTCTTATTGAAACTACTAATACTGATAAAAGTAAGACGATGACCGTGTCAGTTTCAATCTACGCAGGCTGTTGATTTTTTTTTCTTCTGATTGTTCCAAGTTGAGTCCTCTGTTGCATTTCATCTTGGTTAGTATGCCGCTTATTGCAACTGTGTCGTTGTATCTTGTCTTTATTTATTTCTCGTCTAATATCCGTTCCATTACGAAAACACGCCTATTCAAATATATAGAAAATTTCACCTCCAAAAACTGAAAATTTTCAGATAAAAAAACTCTGATATTTTCATATTTCTGCTAAAAACATAGATTATGGGTACTCATTAGAACCGCCTCGGCGAGGCGGTTCTTATGGGTACTCATTAGAACCGCCTCGGCGAGGCGGTTCTAAACGAGTACCCACAATCTATGTCTTTGAGCAGAAATAAGAAAAATAATGTATACTCCTGTAAACCCCAGTTTTACCATATAAAAGTGGTGTTTAAGAGGGTCAAAATTATATAGGCACGTTTTCGTGATGGTTGTCGCGGAAAGGAATGTGTTTCTTCTTTTTTGTCAAAACAAAATCATATTTAATAATACATCGTTTACAATTTAATTAGATATTAAAAAAGATCCTTGACAACAGTTTTTTTAATTTCTAAGCTTACATATTTTTTATCCAAATTTGATAAGAGATAACAATCATCAGTATTCATAGGCTGCCAATCTTTATAACTTCAAAGTATTCTATATCCACATTACGAAAACATGCCTATATAATTTTGACCCCCTGAAACCTCTCTTTTATATAGTAAAACTGGAGTTTACAGGGGGTATACATTATTTTTCTTATTTCTGCATAAAACATAGATTGTGGGTACTCGTTAGAACAGTTCTAACGAGTATCCACAATCTATGTTTTATGCAGAAATAAGAAAAATATCAGAGTTTTTTATTTGAAAATTTTCAATTTTTGGAGGTGAAATTTTCTATATATTTGAATAGGCGTGTTCTCGTAATGAGGTGGTAGAAAATAGACAAAGTAACAGCCTACAGCGACACACTGCTGTAGATGCTAAACAACAGCGAAGTCAATGGTTTGTTGGGTTTTTTTTAAGCAAAAATGACCTTTGTTTGAATTTAAAGCTATGGCAAGCAAACAAATGTCCCTCAATGTATATAGCAATATTTTAGGGCTGATTTCTTGGGCTATATTTGCAAAATATGCATTAGATGTTAAGTTAGGGAAACGAAAATGATGAAGCCTGTACACGATGAAAGAAAACAGATTTTCATAAGCTGATAATCATTAAGTCATAACTTCTAACTTAAAATTTCTGACTCTCCGGTTCTCCCTTTTCAATATAAAATAGTAATTGGGGATAGGGGAAGCTGTATTTAGATTAGATGAAGCATTTATTTTTATGCATATGTTTAAAACCTCAGAAATAGTTTAGTTGTTTTATCTCAACCGCTCACAGAAAGGGAGCCTTAGCATAAAAAAAATCCGAAGAACTGAAGGCTAAAACTTCAGTCTGCCGAGTACAAATATAAGCAGAAAAGTTTGTTTGTTTGTCTGTTTGTTTGTTTTGTTGTTTTGTTGTTTTTTTTTTTTTTGTTTTGTTTTTTTTTGTTGTTGTTTTTTTTATTTCTCACATAAATTAATATGACTTCATATTTCATTCATGTTGTCTCCGAATGACTGAATATGTCAAGCCTTTTTCTTTGAAAAATAAAAGAAAAAAAAAAAAAAAAAAAAAAAAAACACTTTTAACCTGCAGATTTTTTTTAAGGAATACGTATATACATAATGGTTAACTCCACAATAGTCAGGCTTCTTCATATGAACAGCGAAGACAGATAATGTTACAGACAATCCTCTTTATATCGACACTCGATACAACGACAAAATTCGTTATAATGACAATTTGACTGTCACGAAACAAGAGGTAAAATTTGTCACAGATTATGCAAGAATTATGTATCTAATACTTTAAAGAAACATATGATTTGGATATTTGTTAGAATCGCCTCACTGAGGCGATTCTAACAAATATCCAAAACATATGTTCTATGAGGAAATAAGAACAAAAAAATACCTATCTTACATATCAATCTGCTCACGAAGTATTCTGTACAACAGCAATTTCATTTTAATGGCAACGTCTTTAAGAACATGTCGCTGTAACGAGGATTCACTGTATATGACATGATTTCTCAAACTGGGTCTCCAACAACACAAAATAATGTCATGATGTAAGAATCCCAAAATAGTGTTTACTTACAAACTGTATCGAGAAAGTCCACTAACAGCTAAACCTTCCTTAAGTACAAACTTGATTGTCTGAAAAAAATACATACACAAATTGAGATGTAACAAGCGGACAAGGCCCTTAAGTCATGTACAAACAGCGAAGGTACAGATCAGCCTGTATATTTGACAGGTTTACAGTCTGATCCAAGCATTCGATCTCCGTCAGTATGTATTACAGTGTCCAACGATTCAGTAAGCGGGCCGCAGAGGCCTTGATCAGAATGCACAAATGCACTTGTTGACCTGAATTCTCGCTGTGCACATCTATGACATAATGGCCTTTTTATTTAGTTCGGTCGCAATTATACACACATTAGCCCTGCATCCGGTTAATATGACCCATCATGTTCAGAAAACATGAGAGGATTACCGAAAATAATCTAAATATTCGGAAATCATTTAGGGTCGTGGATAGACTTTGAAGATTTCCGCCATTTTGTACAAGAGAGATAACTTTTGTGACTTCCTGTTTGTGTTAGTGTGCACCAAGACTGCTATTAAAAGGGCTATTCTAAAAGAAAATACATTCGTCCTCTTTTTCTGAAAAGTTTGCCCTAAAAGGAATTATTTGTACACGAATTTCTATAAAAGATGGTAATAGTAAAACTTAGACAGCCCTTCACTTGGAATAATGAACTCTCAAGGGAAACAGATTTTTTCCTTTTAGAGTAGACCCCTTTTCAGATGGGAGGCAAAAACAATTTGACAGAGTTGCCGTCCCTTAATTCCTTGACGTACTTGTCGCAAAATTTAAACAAGTCCAATTTACTGCCTATTGATGTATCAAAAAAATGTGCTGGACTGAGCATCAAACAGTGCAGACCCGATCAGATGGGGGTCTGTTTGCTCAAGTCTGTCTGTCCGAATACTTAAGGTAACTAGAACAGTGTTTTCGGAGGAAAACGTGTGTCCCCACCAGATTGAACAGACATATTGTTAAAATAGATTGTATCTATAATAAACTACATGTAAGTTTGGTCAAAATCCATCCATTCCTTAATAAGATAGGGTGCTGACAAGCCATTTTCTAAAATTATAGCCCTTGGGTAACCTTGAAAATGGGATCAAGGTCACACAAAATCTAATCAGTTCTTGTCTCTGTCTCAACAATATAGCTGTGCAAGTTTGGTCAAAATCCGTCCATTCATTCAGCAGATAGCGTGCAGACAAGCCATTATCCAACAAGCTGAGCCCTCCTGCGACCTTGAACATGGGGTCAAGGCCACCAAAATAAAATTAGTTATTTTCCATGCCACAACAATCTGGCTGTGCAAGTTTAGTTAAAGTCCATCCATTCCTTCAAGAGATACAGTGCAGACAAGCCATTTTCCAACCATCTAAGCCCTAGTGTGACCTTGAAAATGGGGTCAAGGTCACCAAAATCTAATCAGTTCTTTTCCATGTCACAATTACATAGATGTACAAGTAAGGTCAAAATCAATCCATTCCTTTAGGAGATAGGGTGCAGACAAGCCATTTACCAACAATCTAAGCCCTAGTCTGACCTTGAAAATGGGGTGAAGGTCACCAAAATATAATCAGTTCCGATGCATGTCCCAAAAATATAGCTGTGCAAGTCTAGTCGAAATCTACTCATCCTTCAGGAGACAAGGTGCAGACAAGCCATTTTCCACCAATCTAAGCCTTTGTGTGACCTAGTGTGAAAATGGGGTCAAGGTCTCCAAAATCTAATCAGTTCTTTTCCATGTCTCAACAATTAAGATGTAGAAGTTTGGTCAAAATCCATTCATTCATTTAGGAGATAGGGTGCAGACAAGCAATTTTCCAACAATTTAAGCCTTACTGTGACCTTGAAAATGGGGTCAAGGTCACCAAAATCTAATCAGTTCTTTTCCATGTCTCAACAATATAGCTGTACAAGTTTGGTCAAAATCCATTTATTCATTCAGGAGATAGAGTGAGTGCATACAAACCATTTTCCAACAAATCTAAGCCCTCCCGTGACTTTGAAAATGGGGTCAAGGTCACCAAAATCTAATCAGTTCTTTTACATGTCCCAGCATTTTAGATGTGCAAGTTTGGTCAAAATCTATTCATTCCTACAAGAGACAGGGTGCGGACAAGCCATTTTTCAACAATCTAAGCCCTCCAGTGACCTTGAAAATGGGGTCAAGGTCACCAAAATCTAATCCGTTCTTTTACATATCCCAGCAATATAGATGTGCAAGTTTGGTTAAAATCTATTCATTCCTTCAAGAGATAGGATGCGGACAAGCCATTTTCCAACAATCTAAGCCCTCCTGTGACCTTGAAAATGAGGTCATGGTCACCAAAATCTAATCAGCATTTTCCCCCTCCCAATGATATATTTCTGTAAGTTTGGCTAAAATCTGTCCATTTAATAAGGAGATAGAGTGCGGACAAGAGGCTACGTCCAATTTTTCTAACAATCTAAGCCCTCCTGTGACCTTGAAAATGGGTCCAAGGTCACCAAAATCTAATCAGCATTTTCCCCCTCCCAATAATATATTTGTGTAAGTTTGGCCAAAATATGGAGAGAGTGCAGACAAGTGGCTACGCCTCCGCCTCCGCCTCCGCCGACAGGATCCGCACTAAAAACAATATGCCCCCCCCCCCCCCAAAGGTTGGGGGACATAAATACGCTTATAAAATTACGGCCTGCATAACAGCACACATGCAAACGCGAACAGCTTTAAATGACCATATCAGTCTGTTCACCGGCGTTGTCTAATCAAAGTTTTGCAGAAGCGAAAGCATTGGTCAGCTGCCTTGATGGACATACTTATCTTGATCCTTGCCACACCTTCCTCTTTTGCAAGACTCGGCCTTTGTTTGTTTGAAATTCTTGTTTAACCACACATCAACCATTGTGTGTCATGTCATTCTGTGTCGTCTCCCACACAAAGGGAGAAAAGAAATAGAAGAGATGGTAGGGGATAGGACAGACAGCAATAGAGGAGACTGAAAGAAAACGCGAAAGAAGTGCAGAAATAGAAGAAATAATAACAGACCCTTTCCACCCCCCCCCCCCCCCTCCCCACACACACCCCAGGCTGCAAGTACAGCAGGCACTTAGCACCTCCCTACCGCCCACAAGAAACGGCCTTCAAATTGTCTCAGCGGAAAGTAACATGCGGTTAAAATAGAAAATATACTACTCTTATATTTTGCAACAACCATTTCAGTTTATTCTTGCGCGGAAAGAGGGCATCGACATAACATGTAGTTTAACAAAAACGGTAAAAGCTCTTGTTTTTCCTTCGTAAACTAAGCTCTTCTCAACCGAATTCCACGTACAGTAATGTAATGGGGGCTTGTATAGTGCTGCCGGATACAATCCTAGCAGCTTTTATAATCTTTACTGCTATATACAGTGGAGCTGGAGTTTATCACTTGCCATGCTGAATAAATTGTAGCGTGAAACCGGGTCTCCTACGAAGTCAAGCACCGCGGTCACCCATCCAGGTACTAACCGCGATCTCCGTTGCTTAACTTCGTAAAAAAGCCTATCACTCTACCAGTGTCGCCATAAAAGCCGGTTTAACAGCGAGGCTGTAGAAGTGATATATATATATATACTATTCCGTTACATTTCTCATCTCTTCTCTTGACTCTTGACAAGGCAAACTCGAGGGCGGAGCCTATGCAACACACTAAGAACACTGTCTTCAATCCCACCACTGCCACCAATGTAGCGTGAAACCGGGTCTTCTACGAAGTCAAGCACTGCGGTCACCCATCTAGGTACTAACCGCGATCTCCGTTGCTTAACTTTGTAAAAAAGCCAGTCACTCTACCAGTGTCGCCATAATAACCGGCGTCCACAGTAAGGCTGTAGAAGTGATATATATATATACTATTCCGTTACAAAATCAAGATTCCACGCGCACTTCTAATTTTCTGCCAATCAGATTACTGATCCAGGATGTCGATACCAAATTACACGCTTATTGACAGACAGTGCAGATCCAAATCAGTTGGCTTCTGATCTGGATCTACACTGCTTGAAAAGGCCGTGCATAACTGGGTTCAGCAGGACCAGGGTTAAGTGTTCGCATTAGATTGATTCTACTCCATACTTATGAGGATATAAACTTCATGTGACAAGCCATTTGAAAGCCCAAGCATGAATTTAGTTAAATCATTGTTAAAATTTAGGGCAGTAATTTATGGTGTCAGCTAAATTACTGAAACTTGTATCATCATAAAAACTGCTTCTGTCCGAAATCGTACTCCATGAAGTCAGAAATCCACCTTAAAATTTAACAGATATCTGGAAAAAAAAAACAGCTAAAAAATAGCCTTGGCACTCTCTAGCGGCAAACCCAGCAGATAAAAAAATGATGATATTTTCGTATTTTTCCCCAGGAAATAGGCTTTGATCTTTCATGCGAATCGTCTCCTATGGAAGCAGTATGCATCAAATGTCAAAGCCTATTTTTCTGGGAAAAATAAGAAAATTATTTCAATATGTCGTCTACTGAAATTTCTCTCAAGCATGCCAACCGTTAAGAAAATGTTAACACGATTTTTTATTGCTGCCAGTACACAACTGACTGAAGCACGAAAGTCGTCCGTTTCGACAGTGAACCCTCGTTACAATGACAGCATTTGTTCCCAAAGATGTTACCATTAAAATGAATTTGCTGTTGTAAACAATCATTAATGGACAGAATGATATGTAAGAAAGACCTTGTTTTATTCTTATTTCCTCACAGAGCATATGTTTTGGATATTTTTTAGAATCGCCTCAGTGAGGCGATTCTAACAAATATGCAAAACATATGTTGCTTGAAGTTTCAATGCAATATTCTTGCATATTTCCGCATTAACTGCCACCCTTGAGCGAAGGTTTGGTGGCATTCAAATTGTCATTATATAACGAATTTGTCGTTGTATCGAGTGTCGGTATAAAGAGGGTTGACTGTACTATACGAAAGAGTAGAGAAGCGAACACAGCCACATGCAGACAGTTATTTAACATGCAGTCTTAATGAAAAGCCAACTAAAGTTGGGGAACAAGGAGAATAACTCTGGCAAATACGAGACTGTTTCAGTTTGAAAACTAACAAACCATATTTAAATCAAATTAGACTAGACTGCATAATGGTTCTGCGTCAAAAATTAACCATAAACAGCGCATCTCCGTCAGGTGTTTATCGTCCGCCAAAAATACACGTTCTATAAAACGGATATGCTCTCTAAAATGATGAAGTACATTGTATGCGTTCCTACCGTGGTGTAGACGGATTTGTGTCTCCTAGTTTCGCATATGCAATAGAATACTTTTTTGTGGGGGTGAAGGTGGAGTGGTTGCCAAACAAATAGCTCCCTGCTAATACTGATAGCGCAAAATTCTACATTCAAACATATTTAATAGCCATATACACTCTGATGTTTATGAATAGCGAATAAATAAACAAAACCAAAGACTTTAATCGTATTGAGTACAATATTGGTGAAATAATATTAATATTCCAGTAACACGCACCAAATCTGCAGCCTTTGGTAAAAAAGTGTAACGCGTGCTGTGGTCCTACTTAACACCGAAAAGGACCCTTTTCCGCCGAAAATGGACGATTATATCAAGTCACCAGCCGGCCTCTGTGGCTCAGTTGGACGCGCGTCCGACTGGTGATCAGGAGGTTGCGCGTTCGACCCACGCCGGGTCGGCAACATTCCTTCATGGGGATTTGATCATGAAATATTTTCTACGGCCATTCTCTCCCTTCCGCTGATTCAACGAGGACAGTTGTCAGTTCCTGGCGAAAGAATGTGCACAATACTGGTTAACCCCTTAGAGGGGCAGGCCTGTCCAGAAAAAGTACGGTTAGGTTAACTGACCGCGCTCGATATGACCCCACTGGGTTGACTGTGTCGTAAAACCTCAATACAAACAAAATATCAAGTCACCAAATCTGCAAAATGTTTAAAAACAATCAGTGGCGTATGCTTGGCTTTCTGCTCTCAGATTATATTTTACGAATAAATTTGTAGACTGTTTATATGTGATTTTTTTTTTATTTCAGCGCAAATCCCAATTCGCTCTGGAGGCCTACCGTCCCATCAGCTCTCTCAGTGCTTTGATTTCTATATACCATGCGTTAGCCCTTAAAGTGCCAATACATAGCCAGAAGACGACACTCTAAAACTTCTTTTTTTATTTTGCAGAGAAATTAAGGCTTGGCATTTCATGTGAATCTATTCACATGAAATGTCACGCCCTAGTTTCTATGAAAACTAAAGTACATGAACGATATGTACTGTTTGAAATAGCGACTGCTTCAATTTTGAATGGCTATGAAAACTAAAAAAAAAGTATTTTAGATTGTCGTCTGCTACGGTTTTGTACACATATAAATGGCGCTTTAAGATTTAAAAAATGTCACGAAATTTGAGAATGTATCTATCAAAACTACAACAATATGTCATAAAACACAAAAGCAGAGGCACTCAATGCATATAATTTTCATAAAAATTTGAGCCAGCGCACGACAAAACCTACAATAAAACTTGTGCGACCAGCGAAGACTCAGTTCAGCCTGCGCATCCTCGCAGTTTGCCCCATCTCCGCTGACCGCATATGCCTTCTACAGCCTCCGGGCTATCCAAAGAGGGATAAACTCTTGCCATACTAGGTGGATCTACAGGCCCCGTAAGATCTGAATCTTTGCTGGTTACATAGGTCTTATGGTATAGGTTTTGTCGTGCGCTAGCTCAAATATAGTTAATACCATGAGAAAAGGGCTATTATGGAATTATGGAGTATGCGAACAACGAAAGCGTATCTGCGCAGTCTAATCAGAGCCTTCATTCTGCTCTTACAGAATCGTTGCACATTGTAGAATACATTGACGGAGATTGAAGATCGTTATCAGATCTGACAGATGCGCAGTCTGATCTGAGCCGAGTCTTCACTGTTCGCATATGATATAATGGCCTTTTTTCCGATGATGCACCCCATTACATATCATTATATGGGCCCGTTCAAGAAAAAAATTAACCTTATAAACTTCGCAGCTATCCGCGGCCCCGTAGGAGCGGGGGTTTCAAATGACTGGTGCATAAAGGCCAATGGTGGGCTCTCAGAGAACCTTATTCCTCAAAATATATCGTATTTACCCTAAAAACTCGTATTTGGACAGACAGGCCTGAGCAAACAGTGTAGACACATATCAGACGCCGCGTTTAGCGGCGTCTGATCTGGGTCTACACTGTTTGCCACGCTTTCAGCAGTTTTTAGACACATCATTAGGCCAAGTATGGTAAGAAATATTTAGGGTAAACACTGTAATACTATTTGTCTGAGCAGTGTAGACCCTGATCATGCGCGCTGTACCGGGCTGGGTTTGATCAGGGTCTACATTCATTCAGCAGTTTCTATGCACATCAACAGGTAGTAAAATTAACTCGTTCAAATTTTAGGACAAGTATGGTAACGAGTATTTAGGTTAAAAACTGTAATACTGTTAGCCTAAGCAAACAGTGTAGATCCTGATCAGAAGTCGATGAGCGCGATGTCTGATCTGGGTCTGCACTGATTGCAGCTCCCTCATCCACACCCAGCTAACATTCTTTATAAATCTATAGCGGGCCGTTATCGGCCCGTCAGGGTAGCTGACGGGCCGATAACGGCCCGCTATAGATTTATAAAGAATGCTTACTAGGCAGTGTTTATACAAAACCAAATGGTAGTAGTTTGTTACTCATCCAGCACTTTGGATACACACTGACTGGTACATGTATGACAGAGTACCCCGAGGAAGATTGGACGTGTTTCCAATTGACCTTCCCGTTTAAATAAAGTCATTATTATAAAATTATTATTATTGACCTGTTCAAATTTTAGGACAAGTATGGTAAGTAGTTTACTGTGTCCGAATACTTTAAAAAGTCAATTCATGCTAGTCAGAAGACTTACTTTCTTAAAAAAATCCAAATACTCAGAAGTCTTTATCCCATGCAAACTATCCAATGAGCTGTAAATCTTCAGCTGTAATTCTATCCATCATGTCATCACACTGTATACATATGGAGCGAGACTATGTATCAATCTTTGAAAGCTGACCTGAAAATATATGCGCCCAGTCTCGCAAAAATCGAGCCCAGGCGAACAACGAAGGCCCAGGTCAGGTTGCGCGACTGCGCAACCTGACCTAAGCCCTCGTTTTTTCGCCTGATGCTAGTTTAGACATTCTACAGTCTACTCACAAAAAACGTAGGCCCTGACATACTGAGTAGCAGGATAGTCCGGGCCTTCTCGGCTGGGCGATAAAGGCAAAGGATAAAGGCACTTTTTACGTCACGTGGTGATATAGAAGCTTTAACATGGGCCTCATTAGTATTGGCGTGTGAATCATCTGTTAACGAAGTTTTTATTGCGTTAAAATGGCCTAACCTTTTGATTGAAATCATTATAGCATTTAAAATATGCTATATGATGATATTTTGAAGCCTGGGCCTTGTTAGAAAATACACTGCTTAAGTCTGATAAAGACAGGATACCGTACCTGCCCTACCTGTTGGGACAAACAGGCCTGAGCAAACAGAGCAGACACAGATCAGATGCCGCTAAACGCGGCATCTGATCAGGGTCTACGCTGTTTGCTACTGACCCTGCAGTCTTTCGCCACATCAGCAGGTAGTAAAATGACTTGTTCAAAACCTTTGGAACGTTGATTTTTTTTTGCGAAAATTGAGAGTAGAATTTTTTATGCCCGGGCTCTGAGTCAGTCTCTCAATACAGTAGAACATATATAGAGAATTTTCTAATCACTTTGCTGATTGGATAGACTGATCCTAGTCTTTTCTGTTTGCATATAACAAAATACCTGGTTTCTCACAGCTTTGCTTGCAGCAGGTGAAGTAAGGAGACATGCATTTTTATTTCTTCTGACTGACAGACAGACAGAGAGTCAGACACAAAGAGGCTGAGATAAACAGATAGACAGAGAAAAGGAGAGAGAAGAGGTTAAATAGAAACTATTATCAGAGATGTAATAGAAAATCGCCATAATATTTACCCATCCAGAAATAAAATCCTTTCAAGCTACTAAACAGTCAAGCTGCTGTTGTCAGTGTGACAAATATCTTCAAAGGTGGGAATGTGTTACTTGACCTGAAATAAATATCTCAATGAGAAAACCGCTATTCATGCGCATGCTTACTGCGAATACCCAGATCAGTTGCATATCCGCAAAAACTATAACGAGCGCTTTCATTGGTCGCTCAAAGAATGAATATACATGTATACTATAGAATCATGCACAAACAGAGAAGGCCCAGCTCAGTTTGCGCATGCGCTTTTGATCTGGGCCTTCGTTGCTCGCATATGGCACCAGGTCTCTTTTCTTACGTTAAGGTTCAAATACAAAAAGATCAAGTCGCTTCAACCTTTAAAACCTTTCTTAACCAGAAAACGGATCTAGCAAAATTTGCAAGCTCAAGAGAACCAAAGATCTGTTTGAGCCATGCCATATTAAAAAGTGCCTTCAAGTCATATGCGAATAGCGAAGGCCCTGATCAGAATCTGCGGATGCGTTGAAATACATAAGATGCTAAATTTCCCAAGCATTTGTTCCGGGGACTGAAATATTTGTACCGAATATGACAGGAAGCCGATTAACCCTTACGGGGGCATTAACCCTTACCTTTTCATCACAAAGCGATTTTTAGAGCAGTAAAATGAAACTTCTATATGAATTTGCTCTATTGAGAGCTTCAAATATCTGTAAACGTTCCATATCAGAACCTTGTTGACACATGCTGTCCCATTTGCCAAACCTTTCATGGTGTTTGATTGTTTATATGTAAATCATAAAATGGAATTATTTGAGTTGGTCTGGTTTAAAATCTGCATGTTTTAAATGTGGAGCATTCTGATAATGGCTAATGTTCCCATGCGGAATAAAGACCATGTAATCAGTCACCTGACAGTTGGCTTTCTTGTCCCCGTAAGGGTTAATACCCCCGTAAGGGGTAATCGGCCTCGTAAGTCATATAAGGCACAAACAGTTCAGTCCCCGGAACAAATGCTTAGGAAATTTAGCATCTTATGTATTTCAACGTAGACGTTGCTTGCAATACGTCTTATCTGATATGCCAAATAAGTATTTCATAGTCCAGATACCTGAAAATACCTTCATTCTGCACTGGAAAAGAGTCAAAACAGGAATATCGGACTACCCTTCTCTGGGTGAAATCAAAGTCAAAAGTAGCCACTTGTTTTTTAAAGCCCACGCCTATCTTTTCCGGCGCAGAAATGAAAATTGTTGGGAATAGCATTGTACGATTTTTCAAAATATGCCTGTGAAATTGTCTAAAAGATCTATATGGGGGAGAGCTTACCCTGTTGTTGACATTTGGATGTCTCGTAAGTCATGGCCGGAAATTCGCGTACAGATTTTGAGTGCATACCCACCGGCTACCCCTTACGAGATTACCAGGTGTGATACATATTTAAAGGATACATATTTAAACAGTGCACAAGTGGCAATCGAATCAGATATAATTTGGACTCTTTTCGTATGTTACATGCACAAGTTAGAAGTATTTTTTGCTGTTTTCTGAAAGAAACAACATCATTCATTCATATTTTGTTTATTGCCAATAAAAAATGTTCATAAAGCAAAGCATGGATATATCCTAACTGCGTCATTTTAATTCAGATCGAATCAATCTTCTTTATTCTCACGTGATATCCAATGATTCTGTTAGCGGACAGTGAAGGTCCAGATCAGATTGCCCGGATGCGCAGGCTGATCTTGGCTTTCACTGTTCGCATATGCCCGAAGTCATGTTTTTGCATGGCGCGGACCATATAGGGGTAACAAACTCAAACAAGAGGCCCATAGGCCACGATTCGCTCACCTGATAAATACAGCTATTGCATATCTGCAAATGCCATGCAACTTCTTCCAGTATTGCCACAGCAACTAGGATACGAATTTGACCATACCATAAAGAGGTCAAAGGTCATCCTAGTACCATCATTTCAACAACCTTAGTAGACTCTGAGTTCTTGATACTGTATACCAAGATTCAGCCTCAGAGCTTTCTTAGTTTTGAAGAGGAAGATTTTTAAGTGTTTTAACATATATGGGCATGACAGCCACCTTGTTCAATGGCGCGAAACCATTTGAACGAATTGTCAATATCCTTTCGACAGAAACCCCATGTGAAATCTAGTGAAAACTTGTCAAGTTGTTTCAGAGAAGGACATTTAAATATTTCACAATTGTATACATGTGCATGTATATAGCCCAAGGGCAAGGGCAGACAGCCCCCAAAATTTTGACTGTAACTAAACAGTTTCCTACTTTAATCATACGTTGTAGTCTTTATTATTTATTGAGAAAATGATTTTTCAACAGTTTCCCCATACAAACTTATGAGGGTGCAAATTTGACCTTGTGGTAAAAAGGTCAACGGTCAATCTACGACTATCAGTTGGACAAAATTGGTAGACCTTGAGTCCCCGATGCTATATACCAAGATTCAGCCTCAAAGCTTTCTTGGTTCTGGAGAGGAAAATATTTAAGTGTTTTACCATATATGGACAAGGCAGCCATCTGTTTCAATGGGGTGAAACCAGCTGAACAAATTATCAATACCCTTTCGACAGAAAGCCGCATAAGAAATCTGGTGAAATGGAAAAGACATTTAAAAACTACACAACTTTATACATGTATATAGCCCAGGGGCAAGGACAGATAACTCCCAGGGGACAAAATTTTCATTGTAAGTAAAAAGTTTTAATAATTTAATCAGACATTGTAAGTTTCAGCCATTAGTCTTAAACAAATTTTGAGAAAATGATTTTTCAACATTTTCCCCATACAAATTGCATGGGGCACAAATTTGACCTTGCTGTAAAAAGGTCAAAGGTCATCCTTCCACCATCATTTGAACTAACTTGGTAAAACTTGGGTCCCCTATGCTATATACCAAGGTTCAGCCTCAAAGCTTGTTTGGTTCTTGAAAAGAAGATTTTTAAGTTTG
The DNA here is from genome assembly GCA_964016985.1 of Anodontia alba. Lineage (NCBI taxonomy): Eukaryota > Metazoa > Mollusca > Bivalvia > Lucinida > Lucinidae > Anodontia > Anodontia alba. Next base: position 56,067,539 of record OZ024833.1, read on the forward strand.
TTTGTTTGTTTGTTTTTACCATATAGGGGCATGGCAGCCATCTGGTTCAATTGCGCGGAACCATTCGATCAAATTGTCAATACCCTTTCAACAGAAGGACCCATATCAAATCTGGTGTAAATTGTCCAAGCGGTTTCAGAGAATAAAAAAAAATTATACATGCATATAGCCCAGAGGCAAGAGCAGATAACCCCCAGTGGGAACAAATTTCGATTGTAATTAACGAGTTTTACTACTTTAATCATACGTCGTAAGTTTCGGTCATTATTCTATAATACATTTTGAGGAAATGACATTTCAACATTTTCCCCATACAAATGCATGGGAGCGCAAATTTGACTTTGCCGTATAAAGGTCAAAGGTCAACCTGCGACCATCATTTGAACAGACTTAGTAGACCTTGAGTCTCCAATGCTGTATACCAAAATTCAGCCTATAATCTTTCTTGGTTCTGGAGAAGAAAATTTTAAGTCTTTTACCATATATGGACATGGAGGTCATCTTGGTCATTGAACCATTTTGCGCGGAACCATTTGAACAAATCGTCAATACCCTTTTGACAGAGAGCCCCGTGTAACATCTGGTGAAAATTGCAAAAGCGGGTTCAGAGATGGCGGCTACTAATGTAGAGGTCATCCTGTTGCTACAGTGTAAGTTTCAACTCAAATGGCCCAATGGTTCGGGAGGATAAGTCAAAAATTGGTTTTCAAGATGTCTTGATTTCTGATCGGCAAAATTTTATATACTTTTGACCTTGATCTAAAAGTTATTCTGTTGCTACAGTGTAAGTTTCAACTCAATGGTTGATGGTTCAGGAGCAGACGTCAAAAATCGATTTTCAAGATGGTGGCTGTGGTGGCCATTTGGATTTCAAATCAACACGATTTTAGTTATTTTTATATCTACTGATCAGACTGTTGCTCCATCATAACTTTCAACAATTCGCAGAGCGGTTTGCGAGGAGATGTCGAAAAGATTTTCAAAATGGCAGCTGTGATGACCATCTTGGATTTCCTAGCTCATTTCGATCCAGAAATCATCCTGTTGCTACAGAGCAAGTTTTGACTCAAATCGACAAAAGGTTTGGGAAGAGGCGTCAAAAATTGATTTCAAGATGTGGCGGCCATCTTGAATTTTTGATCGTCTCAGTTTTGGCTATTTTGTGTCTACTGGGCGTCCCGATGCTCCTCATCAAGTTTCAACTAAATTGGATCATAGTCTTTACAGGAGATGTCCAAAATATGAATTCTTAACATTTTCCCATATAAACGTATTTGGCACATACAAATGCATGGTGAGGCAAATTTGACCTTGCCGTAAAAAGGTCAAACATCAACGCAGGACCATCATTTTAGCAATTTTCGTAGACCTACCGTCCTCGATGATTTGTGCAAACATTAGGTTCCAAGGCTTACTTGGTTCTGGAGAAGATTCTTAAAGGTTTTTACCATCTATAGGCATGGCAGCCAGTGGTCAATGGACTGCAATCATTTTAACAATCTTTCGTTCCCCAGCCCCAAAAAGGCTCCACATGAAATTCGAGCAACATTGGCCCAGAGGCCTCAGAAGAGAAAGGTGTCAGGAACACTTAAACGCTTAGCAGATGACAACTAAAATACTCCCCAGAAAACAGGTTTTGACATTTCATGCAAATTGTCTTCATTTGCATAAACTGTCAAATCCTGTTTTTCAGGGGGAAACAAGGACAAGAATAGTTTGTCGTCTGCTGATTTAGCCCAAAGAGTGGTAAAGAATAAAGACGTTCTGACAAATGTGTTGATTGGAGATGAGTCAGTAGGTGTCGTTAATGAGATTGTAACGCCCTGTGAAAGGGGATTATCACACCTAGTAAATGTGCCCAAACACCATTCGTTACTAAACCTGCTGCGTTTAAATATTTGTGCCACAACAACATTCATTACTGAACCTGCTGCGTTTAAATAGTGGCAGGCGAAAAAATACTAACATTTATAAATGCTGTTTTGTTGTTTATGAAGTTAATGTAAAGTATTTTTACCATATTTTATTTACAAAAAGTATATTTGTATTAACTATTCCCGTACCAGCAAAAAAGACCCGTACCAGCCTGTGCACTCGCAAAAGAAACTTTAGGTCTTTCCTTGCCCACAGATCATTAGACAGCGCTCATGTGTACCTCATTTATTACAACTACAAGAATATACATAGGATTATGCGGTCTTTCAATAAGTGAAATACAGTCGACTCTCGTTACCTCGAATTCCAAGGGACTCTCTTAAATACTTCGAGATATCCGTACTTCGACATATCAGATTTGCGGAACTGAAGAAAACAATTAATTGTACAACCACCTTTAACAGAAAGAATATGTAATTTGACTCATAAGTTAAAGATATACTGAAAATATTGTGGAAAAGAGGAGAAATTGCTCCTAAGGAGCAATTTCTCCTCTTTTCCACAATATTTTGTTGCCTGTTGATAGATTTCTGTGTTAAAACAGGGACCAGATTTTCACTTCGAGATAAGCGGATATTCGAGATAAGTGAGGTCGAGATAACGATAGTCAACTGTATAGTCTACTGAAATATACTTTATTTCGAGTGAAAAGACGTCTTCGGGGCACAGGGCGGATCCAGGATGGTTCGATTTGATCAAAATACCGTACTTTACAAAAAAAATAGGCCTGAGCAAACAGTATAGACCCAGGTCAGATACCAAAGAATGCGGCGTCTGATGGGGGTCTACACGTTTGCCACTCATCCAGCAATTTTAAACACACTCATAGAAAGTGAAATTGACTTCTTGAAGGGTAAAGAGTAAGGGGTGTGAATATTTAGAGTAAATATGGTATCTCAAATATATCAAATTTATGTCAAAAAGGGTTCGAATTAACCCCCAGCCCACCCCCACGAATCCCCTATGAATCCGCCGCTGGGACCTATTATGATAGGCATTTGTTTTGTCCAGACCAACCTGCGCATGTGCACATAGTAACTGAAACCTCATTCTGAAAGTCTACATATCACAGGAGAGAAAATCACAATAAAAACATAACAGTTATCTCCCCCGAAAGTTTGTACATTCCACATTAAGTGTGAAAATAGTAAGCCTAATGAAGATGTCCTGGAAGCCATAATCATAGAACATAATCTACCAGTGACAAGAGAACATTAAACAACGATGAACTGCACACACTTGATAACCCAACGAAAGCAAAGCAACCCACAGACTGGCTCCAGTCTCCAGTGACTAAATATCTATTCTTATAATTCTGTTTGATAATCCACTAAACTGAAATAAAAATAATACAAGAAAACATTGATGCAAAGGCATCAATACGCCGGGAAACTAATCTATCATTACTTAGCTGCCTATAGATCGTAGTATAGTGAAAAAAATATTATAATTTATGAAAGGTTGTAATTATATAAATTATCACAATACTCAACGATAAAAACATTATAGACGTTAACAGAGCTACGTAAAATCAACTATGATCGTCTGTTTTCTAGCCCGCATACGTAATTACATGTCGCCATCCATAGCCTAGGCCGAACATACTATAGCCGAAATCATCTATGTAGCAGTGTTTCGTTCTTTTCTCCACTCATAACGTTTTCTTTCGGCCCAAATCTTCCATGCTTCAATATCAAATTAAACTTATTATCAAACCAGCTTATAATCCGTTCGATTTGAGAATGCATATTTCCAGTCGTAAACAAAGTAAAATATCTTGTTTCTTCTTCGTAGTACGACGAAAAAAACGAAATGAAAAAATTCAAACGTGTACGAATATTGACAGCAACAAGCTCATTTCAGGTCGAATGGTCAAAATGGGGCTCCTACGGGAAAACTGCTCATTTCTCTTTAAATGAGCAAAACTCACATTGCTACATTCATTCTACACAGTACTTCCCATTTTTTTATTTCACTATGTTACCAATAGCACAGTTCTCTGCTGCAAAGGTGTGACTTTGAATAACAATAATAATAATAATAATAAAGTTGGGGGTGAATAGTTATATATAACCCCACTAAGAACCCCATAAAACTGGAAGAAAACCGATGTTCTCCAAATGCATATACATTTTACAAAAAACAACCTCAAATAGATACGCCGGGCTCCAGCCCGGCGTAAATTATGACTGTTAAGGCTGGTCACTAGTGAAATTCAATTTTCTAGACCTTTGAGATTATTGAGCTCACACAGTACATGCAAACACAGAGTTCCACTTAAAGCGCTCCTAGGGACTTGAGGGATCTTTAACGCGCAGATTCCATTATCCCTCATGTACAGAATCAAACAAACCGGGTCTGCCATGTTATATATGTTGCTTTGTTCTATTTTGCTTTGTGTGTGTGTGTGTGTGTGTGTGTGTGTGTGTGTGTGTGTGTGTGTGTGTGTGTGTGTGTGTGTGTGTGTGTGTGTTGTTTTATGCCCCCACCACGAAGTGGAGAACGGCATATACTTTTACCCTCCTTCATACGTTCTACCACCCGTGTGCCCGTCCTTACGTCACACTTTATAGTACTGTTCGTATTTCCGCAACTCCTCCTAAAGTTTTCAAGGTAATGGTTTTAAATGTGTACCATAGTAAGGATACAGATTGGGCATGTGCATAAAGGTCACAGAACTCTGATGAAATTATTACTGGTAGAGTTACATACCCTTGATTTACTTAGAAAAATTTCATACATATGGAATAGTAGGGTTCGTATTTCCGCAGCTCCTCCTACAGTTTTCAAGATAATTATAGGAAACTTGCAGTAAAGTAAGAATATAGGCTGGGCATGTGCATACAGAACTCTGGTCAAATTATTATTGGCATGTTTGCATACCGTTGATTTACTTTGAAAATCTGCCATATACATATGGCATAGTAGGGTCTCCTACAGTTTTCAAGATACTGATTTGAAACTTGCAGCAAAGTAAGAGTATAGCCTGAGCATGTGCATGAAGGCCACAGAACGCTGTTCAAATGTTTTTTTGCTAGAGTTACATAACCTTGATTTACTTAGAAATATGGCCTTGTACACATGACATAATAGGGATTGTGTCTCCGCAACTTCTATAGTTATCAAGATAATGATCTGAAACCTGCAGCAAAGTAGGAATATAGACTGGATGTGCAGTAAGGCCACAGAACTCTGATCAAATGTTTATTGCTAGAATTACATACCCTACATTTCAGAAATCATTACGAAAACACGCCTATTAAAATATACTGAAAATTTTACTATCAAAAAATGAAAATTTTCAAATAAATAATTCTGATATTTTTCACATTTCTGTTCGAAATATATATTGTGGGTACCCGTTAGAACCGCCTCGGCGAGGCGGTTCTAACGAGTACCTACAATCTATGTTTTTGAGCAGAAATAAGAAAAATAATGTTTAACCCTGTAAACCCCAGTATTACTACATAAAAGTGGGGTTTAAGGGGTTCAAAGTTATATAGGCATGTTTTCGTGATATTTGCCTTGTATACAGGGCATAGTAGGGTTCGTGGTTTCAGTTAGTGTTAACAAAATCACTCTTCTTTTGCTTTTTGTTCAGAATAAAACAAAGCCAAAGCCAAACCGGCAGTAGCGGGGGCATACATCCCCTTTAAGGATCATTTAGTTTCTAAACGATCCCTCTTTGCGATTACTTTAATAGTAGATAGCATCAACATTTCCCACTCTCTGGGCAAACTCAGCAAACGACATTTTGATTTTTTTTTTTTTTTTTTTTTTTTCTTATTTTTCCAAGAAAACAGGCATTGACATTTCATGTAAGTGTCTCCTCTGGAGACAATCTGCATCAAATGTCAAAGCCTATTTTCTTGGAAAATAAGAAAAATATTTCAAAATGTTGTCTGTTAAATGGTATTTTCTTATATTTCCACAAAACAGGCTTTGACATTTCATGTAAATTGTCACAAAACCTATTTTTCTACAAAAACAAAGAAAAATATTTCAAAATGTCGTCTGCCGAAATTTCTACCCAGCATGCTTAAGCGTTTTAAAGTACATTCATCTTACCAAGTATGATATTTATCCGCCATTAAAACTGAATCACTTCCACCTCCTCTTGTGACTGATGAATTGAATCTGTTTACGTGTATGTATGTGTATGTTCCGCTTGATTTCCCCTGCTTTTTCAGTGAACCTTTGCCACTGTATGGGCAAATTTAACAGACGACACACTGATGATATGTTTTCTTATTTTTCCCAGAACACATGATTTGAAATTAAATGCAAATTGTCTCCATTGGAGACAATTTGCATGAATGTCAAACCTGTTTTCTGGGAAAAAATGAAAAAAAAAAAAAAAAAAAAAAAAACTATTTCAGTATTCGTCTGCTAAAAATTTTACGCAGAGCGCTAAGCGTTAACCAGTAAATCAGGGCCCAGTTGTTCAAAACTAACGATGTCGTTAGTTAACGTGTCGTTAAAACTTTGATCATTAAATATGGCATATACGCTAATATTTTTTGCTGAAAAAAAATGTGAGTAGCTTTTGCAAAAGCTACTCACATTTTTTCAACAATAATACCTGTGAATAAGATATTGTACTTACTGGAACAGTTAATACTTTGACCACTAACGAGCTCGTTAAGCTAACGATGCTTTGAACACCTGGGCTCAGATTTTCAAGCTCTGTGATTTCACTGTTATTTAATGACTATTTTTTAGCTATTTACACCTTTTTCGATAATTTGAATTATTCTTAATGAATTAAAAGTACTCCATACCACCAGAAAAAAAATCATTTGATGAAAGATGTTAAGATGTTAAACTGAAATCTAATTTTCACAGATGCATTATGAGGCCATAATACCAGCTCTGGTGCATTAACAATTCATAAAGGTTTGAAAAGGGATGTGTATATATATATATATATATATATATATATATATATATATATATATATATATATATATATATATATATATATATATATATATATATATATATATATATATATATATATATATATTTATTTATTTATTTATTATATAGCGATAGATGTTGAATTATTAAATATAAGCGATAAAATCCGGGGAGCAAGCGTGCTGACATCGGCAAACACGCTTATTCGGATGCCCTCGAATGTAACCGTTACATGACATATGATATCGCACCAGTGCAAAAATGATATCGCTGTTCGCACCTTTGTTAGAATTGCTTTCAAACAAACAAAAAAAATCACTTAATTTTGTCGAAAAGCATTTCATCGAGTAAAACTATTTTATAGCTATATACATTGTAATAAATGGGTTATTGCACTGATATTGGTGAATATTGTCCCTCGCTGGGATATCTACGGACACTCGCAAGCTCGTGTCCTTCAATATCCTAACTCGGGACAATATTCACCAATATCAGTGCAATAACTCTATATATCAGAGTGACATCTTTTGGAAGATATGCATTCATCTTATTTACATTACAGTTCTAACTTCAAGGAAAATAATAGTAAAAATACGTTCACAATACCATGATCTAGCCCTTAATTTAATGATTTAAAGGCTAATATGCTCTTCGAAGGACACAGGCAAGCATCACAATGAAGAAAAATGTCTATAGACACAGCTTTGTAGAATCTCACGACACTTTCTGAACGAACCTCTTTACGTCTTTAACCCATTTTAGACTAAATAAACTCTCCCATATTATATATTGGAAGAGTCGAATTTGAATTTTAGATATGCCATGCTATGTGATTTAGATATTCCTTGAGAAAAAATTTGCAAATAGTGGAGACACGGCGTCTGATCAGGTTCTGCACTGTTTGCCAATTACCCTTTCTGGGGCCCAGACTAAAATGTGTTTAAGCTTTACGTGTTGGGTTAAAAAATTCAGCAGACGACATTTTTGAAATATTTTTTTCTTATTTTCCCCCGGAAAACAGGCTTTGACATTTTATGCAGTGTCTCCTAAGGAAACAATTTGCATGAAATGCCAAAGCATAATTTCTGGGAAGAATAAAAAAAAAATATCGTCAATTTTACGTCTGCTGAATATTGATTGATTTAGCTGGGGTTTAACGACACGTCAACCCTTGTGAGTCATTTTGTGTCGTCTCCCAGAGAAAGGGATAAGAGAGATAGGAGAGATAGTAGAGGAGATGAAAGAGAGGAACAGGGGAGAAAGGAAAATGAATGAAAGTGAAGAAACAAAAATAAAAACATCTCTCTCTCTCTCTCTCTCTCTCTCTCTCTCTCTCTCTCTCTCTTACCTGCTACAAGGCCTTGCCCATCTGTAAATCAATATCAGCTGGGCGCATCGGTGACGTAAGATACACGACACCTTTGTCTCACCAAACCACCCCGCGTCTGCTGAATAAGTAAATCTTAAAAGAGCTGATAAGACCGCTTGTAACATAATCATCAAAATCGAATAATAAATGACCATAAAAATTAATTCACACACCATGAAATTCTTGTGCATCCAGGTGCGCCTGACATACCATATTACTTCATAGGCAAATTCAGCAGACGACAAATCGATGATATTTTTCTTATTTTTCTCGTAAAATAGGCTTTGACATTTCATATAAATTGTCAAAATTTGCATGAAATGTCAAAGCTTATTTTCTAGGGAAAATAAGAATCAATCAATCACTTTATTTCTCAGGCTCAGTCCATTTACGTGGAAACACGAGGGACACAAAATTAAATATAGACATGTTGAGGCAAAAATGTGTAGCAATGAAACAATTATATACAAAAATAAGAAAAGTATTTCAAATTGTCGTCTGCTGCAGTTTTACCCAGCACGCTAAGCGATAAAGCATAATCAACTCCGCGAAGGATAACTTCTTTTTATTTAAGAAAATGAAATTAAACATTTACAAAACTTTTTATCCATTTTATAGGGACTAAATTAAAAATCATATATAAAGCAAAAGAACCGGAAATGCGTGTACTTCCACACAAGCCCAATAGAAATTGACCTTAAGACAGATGCGACTAGCACAGACCCTGATCAGACCGTGCAGGATCTACGCTGTTCGCTAACAGAATGTTTGACGCCCATATATCATATATTTGGTTCACATCACTTCACTGTTATTTAACCATTTTCCCATTATAAGTCTATGTGAGCTTTCTGTTGCCATGACAACCAAACCAAGAGGCAGATCACCATAATTTTAGCTATTTTGAATGGCCCTTATCCAAGCAACATTCTAACCAAGTTAGGGACAAATCGCTTCAAAGGGTTTGGAGGAGTTGTCGTTTGAAAGTGTTAACGGACGGACAATCGGACGGACGTCCGGATAGACGGATGGACGACGGACAAAAAGTGATCACTATAGCTCATCCTGAGCATAGCTCAGGTGAGCTAAAATATCACCAATTTGTCGTCTGCTGATTTTTTGGTACCACAGTGTACCAACTTCACATACATACAAGTATAAATTTGGCGCCCACAAGATACATACAAATATAATATATGAAGGCTGTCTCAGAAACATTAATACAAACTAAATTTGGCGCCCGCCCTCTGTTAAACATCAACAAAACTTGAACAACAGAACACCAGGTTCATGTGAGTACAAATGGAAATCGTTTTTACAACGCTTTGAGTACCCATCACATATATTTTCCTGGCGTATCAAGACATACATTCATCAGGATATCTTTCTTACCTAGAGCTAAGTAAACAATGTCATTTTCACCATATAATATTGGAAATGATGACGATTTTATTAAATACGGTCAGACTTATTTATTCAGGATAAATATGTAGAAATAACTAAAGAAATTGAAATCGTGTTTAAAGAGTGAAAAAAAACGCTTAAAATGTGTACCCTGCATATCCCAATTTTCACCATATATTGTAGGAGAATAGGGTTACACATCACATAGGAATGTTAAAGTAACTACATATTATTATACATTACAATGGCAAGGGACCTTTTGGCTTCATTCGATTATTTCTTGCGTGATAATGTTTACGACATTTCATAAGATGTTACATGTTAGTGTACCTGTCATAAACCACAGTGAAAAACAAAGAACACAAGACATAAGTGCCATAACGTGAGAAAACGTACCTTCTGACATATTCGCCAACGAAATCTCAAATCAGCCTGCGCATCCGCGCAACCCGATCTGTCTTCGTCGTCCACGTAGAGCTTTGGCTGTCTAAAATGTGCCCAGTGATGATTCAGATCAGACTGCGCGAATGCGCAGTCTGATCTGAATCATTGCTGGGCGCACATGCCCGAATTTAGGCTTCTTACGTTGTGGCTGAATGCTGGTACTTTCAAGTATTTCTTTTAAGTGGTAAATTTTGTTGATATCGTTGACCGTATGACGGATGAATAAATCATTAGATACAAAGAGGTAAATGAATTCAAACCATGGTTATTTTATACCCGAATACACCACCGCAAAACCAGTACCTTTAAGACAGAGGGCTAACTGGAAAACAGAGGGAAGGTTGACTGTCACGTTCAGGGTAGGTTATGAAAGTTGGTTTGTAAAAAAAAAAAAAAAAAAAACTAGAAAAGTATTTTCAGAAAAAATGCTCCCCACCCCGACCCTCCCCCCGCCCTCCCCCCAACCCCGTAAGAGTTGTCATTCTTTAAGGCGACATGTCGTCTCATCCTGTTCTACATTTCTACCAAGTATCATCAAACTATTGTGAAGAGTATTTGAGTTACAGAGCGGGCACAAATTCAAGTTCAAAAACAAGAAGGGGAGATAACTCCAAAAGTAATAAAGACAGAGTTGTCATTCTTGTACCCAACACGTCGTCTCATCCTGTTCTACATTTCTACGAAGTGAAATTAAAATGATCCATACGGTATTGGAGTTACAGAGCGGACACGAAATCAAACACAAGAAAGGGAAATAACTCCAAAAGTACGAAAGCCAAAGTTTTATTCTTGTACGTTTGTCTGTTTGTGTTGAGGTTTTACGGCCCAGTCAACCCAATGGGGTCATGTCGAGCGCGGTCAGTTTACCTATCCACACGTTTACTGGGCAGGCTTTGTCCTCTAAGCGGTTAACCAGTTCTGTGCACATTCTTTCGCCAGAATATATTCTTGTACGTGACACGTCATCTAGTCCTGTTTTACATTTCTACCAAGTATCATAAAAATATTCTCAAGGGTATTCGACTTATAGAGCGGACACGAGATCAATGCATAATCACTGTCAAATATAACAAATGGCGAGAAAGCCAAAAGTAAGAAAGGCAGGGTTGTTTTTCTTGTACGAGACACGTCGTCTAGTCCTGTTCTACATTTCTACCAAGTACCATCAAAATATTCTGAAGGGTATTCGTGTTACTGAGCGGCAACGAAATCTATTTCAAATAAAACAAAGGGAGATAACTCTAATAGTAAGAAAGCCAGAGTTGTCATTCTTTTGCGCGACACGTTGTCTCGTCCTGTTCTACATTCTTACCAAGTATCATGAAAATATTCCAAAGGGTATTCGACTTATAGAGCGGACACGAAATGAATGCATAATCACTGTCAAATATAACAGAGGGAGATAACGCCAAAAGTAAGAAAGGCAAAGTTGTCATTCTTGTATGCGACACGTTGTCTACTTCTGTTCTACATTTCTGCCAAGTACCATCAAATATTCCGAAGGATATTCCGAGTTAGAGATTGGACAGGAAATCAATTTCAAATAAAACAAAGGGAGATAACACCAAAAAGCTGGCTAATTTGCCTACAGAGGAACTTTGACGCGGCTATAACGGACGACAGAGGATATGTTCGAAAAGGCCAACAAGCAATACAGATGTGGATTTTAGTTGAAACTTTCAACATGACACATTTTGACTACTTTGAAGCGGTGTTGTTGTGCAAAACCGCTCTAGGACTGCTGAGAAACTCGTGCGCATATATGAGCTGAAGACTAGTGTTGCCACTGATGTTTACAATCGATCATCAGTCACTTTTGCCTCTTGTGACTGATGATCGGAAATATTTTTTATTGTCAACTAATCGGAAAATTCTATTTTTAGAAACATTTTTTTCACGTTTCTCGTATTTTATAGGCAAGTTATTAAAAAATGAAACTCAAGGCTGTCTATTTGGGTCATTCTAGATTTGTGGTCAATAAAAGTGAGAAAATTTGACAAAATAGCCTTAAGTAAGTCAAACTAAAAGTACTGATATTTTCTCATTTATCTATGAAAGCCTATGTTGTGCGTACTCATTAGAAGCGCCTCCACAACATATGTTTTCATGGGGAAATAAGAAAACTATTATCTGTATACCCCTCTTATTCATCTGGAGCTATGAATAAGTACCTGGTAGAGGGCTAAATGAAACGTATTGAAACATTGTTAAATTAAAATACATTCGTTTGAATTCGAATAAGCCTAGAAACATAGCAGTAAGTTTCTGAGAGTTTCGAGAGAGCTGGATATGGTGGCATATTTCTGCTATCAACAATTCATTTCGACAGATATAAGCATTATCTATAAACAAGGCAAAAACTAACTTACTAGCTAGATAAATATTTGAATGGAAGAAAATACACATATACTGTATTTACCCTAAGTATTTGGTCAGACAGGCCTGAGCACACAATGCAGCCCTGATCAGACGCCGCAGAACGTGTCATCAGATCAGAGTCGACACTGTTTGCCATTTATTCATCAGTTTTCAAGACACGAGTGGACTTGTTCAAATTTTAGGACAAGGGTGGTAAGGAATAAAGGTGTCCAAATACTAAGGGTAAATACGGTAAAATGTAAAGCTATCTTATGGCAGACATGTGCCAACATGCAACTACTGTTTGACGCCGTGGTATTTATAGATTGCACAATTCCATGCGTTCTATGGTGGATATATACAGTCATGAACTCAGTTGTTATATAGGGTTCAAACATGGGTTTTTAATGCATTAACATTCGCCAGGTGCCGTGGGAGGTGTTGAAAACCAAGGCCGGAGGCCGCTGTTTTCAACACTTCACAAGGGACCTGGCGAATGTTAATGCATTGAAAAACCATGTTCGATCGCTATTATTGCATAAAAACTAGCAACATTTGCTACATTTCGCGTTATTTCTTGCACTATTTGGTTTCGCCTTTTCACCGACGTCTCGCGGACGCAATTTCCACGGACTATGCTCGTTCTAGGGCCGGGCAGTACACATCTCGTAACGGCAGCAAATCTGAGCCATGGCCCCGGTACGACCATATTGAAAGTTGCGTAGCCGTGCGTTAACAGCGCATGAATTGCCCTGTTAATACACGGCTTTTCGACGGTTAATGCACGGCTGCTAATAACGTACAACACTGCTTTTTATGCAATAATGTCGTTTGAAGATGAGATAATAGCAGAAACATGTGTTTTATAGTTTTATGGGTACCATATTTACCTTTAACGCAGAGACACATTGATTCCTTACCGTACTTGTCAAAAGAAAAACTAACAAGTCTATTTTACTACCTGTTGATCTATCTAAAACTGCTCAATGAACTGCATTACCTGTTGATCTATCTTTAACTGCTCAATGAATTTCACTACCTGTTGATCTATCTAAAGCTGCTCAATGAATTGCACTACCTGTTGATCTATCTTAAACTGCTCAATGAATTTCACTGCCTGTTGATCTATCTAAAGCTGCTCAATGAACTGCACTACCTGTTGATCTATCTTAAACTGCTCAATGAATTCCTCTACCTGTTGATCTATCTTAAATTACTCAATGAGTTTCACTACCTGTTGATCTATCTAAAACTGCTCAATGAATTCCACTACCTGCTGATCTATCTAAAACTGCTCAGTGAATTCCACTACTTATTGATCTATCTAAAACTGCTCAATGAACTTCACTACCTGTTGATCTATCTAACACTGCTCAATGAATTCCACTACTGTTGATCTCCCTAAAACTGCTCAATGAATTCCACTTCCTGTTGATCTATCTAAAACTGCTCAATGAATTCCACTACTGTTGATCTATCTAAAACTGCTCAATGAATTCCACTACCTGTTGATCTATCTAAAACTGCTCAATGAATGAACAAGACCATTTCACTACCTGTTGATCCATCTAACACTGCTGGATGAATATCAAACAGTGTAGACCCTGATCAGACGCCGTTTCTTGCGGCGTCTGATCTGGTTCTTCTTGCTCGCACAAACGGGTCTGTCCCAATACTTAATGTAAATTTCGTACTTGTACATATACAATGGTGCATGTTTAATCCAAAAATTACACTGACGCCATTCTGATTATTGATATTATTATTCTGAGAAAATAAGACATGACATTTCATGTGAATCGATTCACACAAACTTCCAAGTCTTATTTTCTCTGCAAAATCAAAATGTCGTCTGTTGCACTTGTAATTAGTCAATGCATTTAAAATATTTTCTCTAACACACACACACACACACACACACACACACACACACACACAAAGAAATCAAAATGTCGTCTGCTGCAGTTGGGATTGGCGCTTATTTAAAACAGCGTTTTGGTTTTCAAAAAACGTAATTTTGGTACACAATGTATCGTTATCTGCGCAACTGTCAGACATCATAAAACTTACAAACATCTTATGAATAATAAATTTAAATTATCATGCCTGCACCTGTGGCATTCTGCGCATGTTTCAATAATAATGAGTCATACCATGGGAAAAGGTTCTTCGAGGCTTTAGCAGACAGCGAATGCCCTGATCAGACTGCGCATCCGCGCAGTCTGATCAGGGCCTCCGCTGTCCGCTTATAAAATCATTCATGTCATTGCGTACTTTAGAATATAACGAAACCTCTGATCAAACAACATGATTTCGCCGACTGATCTGGATCATTAGTGTTCGCAGGTGCAGTTTGATTTAAAATTTTAACAGTTGGTTTGTTGTTGAAGAAGCTAAACATATAGAGACCAAGAGCCTGATTACTTCCCTATAGGTTTTCATTACAGCATTTGGCGAAATTCTGACCCTCACAATATTGCTTGACTTCCAAATTTGGTCTCAAATTCAAGATTAGCCTTAGACTGACAAAATACATCACAAAATAGTAGGGGTCTATCAGCATTGTTACGACCTATCACTCCTACCTTCGATAATCTGCCTTGGCAGATTTCGCATAGCTATACTACTCTTGTACGTTCATATTCAATCTCTGACAACTGCGTCAGGGAGTCATTTCTTTAGCCCGGGCACACCGGGTTCGAATCCCCCGGTAGGCGGGATTTTTTTTTCGGCTATGTTTCATTCCTTTGTTACGACTTTCATGTCGTAAGAGCTTGCTTTGCAACTTTTCTGCCCTTGAACACATGTACCCTTATTTTGGTAGAAAATTAACAATAGAAAAGAAGACGTTTACCAGGTCGAATTTTTTAAAACTAGCACACTAAAATACTAAATTTGGTCTGCAATTATTATTATTATTATTATTATTACTACTATTATCATTATTATTATTATTATTATTATTATTATTATTATTATTATTTGTAAAACTAAATTCAAACAGTCTCATCTATTATTTCCCCAGTCAGAGTCAAGCATTTTATCGAATATAGCCCATAACATCCGTATATTTTTTTTTTTTTTTTTTTTGCTAGTTCCAGTCCTCAACACCATAACACGTTTTTATTCGGAAAAAAAAATGGTTCAGCTAGTTCCACCCTACCGCACTAAAGATTCACTGCTAGTGACAGGGTCATATCTGACTCCCTGTCCCAACGCAGATGCACTAAGAGTTCTATATTGAACACCTGTTCTGCAACATTTTAAGTTCCTCATACTACATAGCGAAAATGATATCCCACAGAACGCATTTCGCATAGGCGCTTTAATGTAATGTGAAATATTGAATTTTAAAATAACTTCATTTATTCTGAAAATATGGTTCAACGCTTCATGCGAATGGAATTGAACTTTTTTTTATTTGTTTACAAAGATGGATGGATGGATGGATGGTGGATGGATGAATGGATGGATGAACAGAGAGAGAGAGAGAGAGAGAGAGAGAGAGAGAGAAAGAAAGAAAGAGAGAGGGAGAGACATATAGACTAACAGACGGGATGGATGGATGGACAGAGAGGGAGAAACAGACAGACAAACAGACAGACAGATAGATAAATAGTTAGATAGATAGATAGAAGTAAATGAATAAATAAATAAATAAATAGCATCCGTGCGTCTTCTGCCATTTGTGCCATCAGCAAGGTAAGGAAACAGAAATTGTAGTATATGACAAATTTTCGACTCCTCAACGTAATTTTCTAGTGACTGTTTTATTGTTGCAATCTATTATTATGTCATAATTTTGCGGTTTCTTTTTTTCAATTAAGGGGAACTGATATATACTTTCAAGGGAGACAACTCTTTCAAACATTTGACTCCATTCTGAAAAGGGATTTACTCTAAAAGGAAAGAATTTGCTCCCTATGGGAGCAAAGTCTTTCCTTTTAGAGTAGATCCCTTTTCAGAAGGGGGTAGGTGTACAGGAAAGCAAACAGGAAGTCATTTAAGTTGTCTCCCTTGTCAAAAAAAATGGCAGAAAATCTACCAAGTGTATCCATTCACTTTACTGCGTAGGAAGCTTGTTTGGTGTTGATTCATTTAACCCTTTAACCTGCAGAATCTTAATATAACAGTACACAACTTTTTAAAGTATTTTTCTTCTTTTTCTTTCATTTGATAAATCATGAGAATCGTCCCTCCTGGAGACATTTTGCATGGCATGTCCAGAAATGGAAAAGAAAATAAAGAAAAAAATTAGAGAAAAATAACAAAAAAAAAAAAACAAAAAAAAAAACGGAATCGTATTTAGCTATTTTAGCCTAGACAGTGCTTAAGATTACATGAAACAAGAGTCATAAATGTCATTAATATGGCTTTAAACGTCCAAATTTTACTTAAACGTCACTGAAAAACATTTTCTAGTCAATAATTCTTTTTTCTCAAGATTGTTTTATGGTTTATTTTAATTCGGCTGAAATATAAAAAGATTCACTGAAATGCATGATCTTCAGACAGACATTGGAACTAGACATGTTGTGCTCCATGCCTTTAGACCTATCGCCCCGCCCCTCCCGCTTTACATACGACCGGGCCTCCGGCTTATATAGGGCTATTGGTCCGATATGCCTCATAAGATATGCCTGGTCAATCAACACTAATGTAATAACCTCATTATGGCTACTCTGGTTTTTTCCAAATTTGGTCCAACCTAAGAACTAGCGAATAAAGCTCACTCTATTCAAAGTACTGTTGAACAACAGTTACGCCATACGCAAACCACTGGCGAACAATAGTGACACTAAATACAAACCACAAACAATGTCCTCTGTACAAAGTACGGTCAAACAATATTCACTCTGTACAACCTACTGACAATCAATGTCCATTTTTCACAAACTACTGGCGTACAAAATTCACTCTGTAGAAAGTACTAGTGAACAGCTCACTTTGAAGAAATTACTGGCGAACAACGTTTACTCGGTAAAAAATACTGGCGAACAATGTTCCCTGTACAAAGTATGGTCGAACAATAATCACCCTATACAAGCAACTGACAAACAATGTCCACTCTTCACAAACTACTGGCGAGCAATGTACGCCCTGTACAAACTACTGGTGAACAATGTTCATTCCGTACAAACTACTGGCGAACAATGTACACTATGTACAAACTACTCGTGAACAATGTTCACTCTGTACAAACTACTGGCGAACAATATACACTATGTACAAACTTCTAGTGAACAATGTTCACTCTGTACAAACTACTGGTGAACAATATATATTCTGTGCAAACTGTTACTGAATAATTTTCACATTGCACAAAATACTGGCAGAAAACGTCCATTCTTTACAAATCATTGGCTTACAAGGTTCAGCCATACAATGAGCGAACAATGTTCATTCTGTACAAATGCTGGAAACAATGTTCACTCTGTACTACTACTGGCGAACGACATTCGCTTTGCACAAACAATTCTTGGGCACTGTACACTCTATAAACTATTGGTGGGCAATGTTCACTCTGAAAAACTACTGGCGAATAAGGTTAACTTCTGAACAATCAACAGCAACAATGTTCATTCTTTACAAACTATTGGCGAACAATGTTAACTTCTGAACAATTTACAGCAACAATGTTCATTCTTTACAAACTACTGGCGAACAATATTAACAATCTAGAGCAACAATTTTCTGAAAACTCTACAGCAACAATGTTCGCTCTGTGCAAACTGGCGAACGAATTTCACTCTGCACAAACTACTAGCGAATAATGTTCACTCTGTACAAACCATTAGCAAACGACGTGCTGGCGAACAATGTTTTTTTTAAACAATATTCACTCTCTACAAACTTCTGGCGAACAATGTTCACTCTGTAAAATGTATTGGCGAACAATTCTCACTCTGCATAAAGTACAGGCAAATAATGTTCAGCTATAGAAACAGCTTGCGAATAAAGCCCACGCTGTAAAACCAGGGGGGGGGGGGGGGGGGGGGGGGAATAATGTCAACGCTATACATACTACAAGCGAATGGTGTTCACTCTGTACAAACAATTGGTCGACAATGCGAAACATGTGGATACTGTTCACTCTGTACAAACTACTGGCGACTAATATTCACTTCTGAACAATCTACAGCAACAGCGTTCACACTGTACAAACTACTGGCAAACAATGTTCACTCTGTACAGACTACTGTGAAGAATGTTTTCTGTAAATACTACCGAGAACAATGTTAACGATGTACAGACTACTGTGAAGAATGTTTTTGATGGGTTTTTTTTACTGTAAAGATAACAGAGAACAATGTTCACGCTGTACACACTACTGTGAAGAATGTTTATTCTGCAGAGCTTACTGAGAATAATGTTCACGCTGTACAGACTGTTGTGAAGAATGTTTATTCTGTAAATACTACTGAGAGCACTGTTCACGTTGTACACACTACTGTGAAGAATGTTTATTCTGTAGAGATTACTGAGAACAATGTTCACGCTGTACAGACTACTGTGAAGAATGTATATTCTGTAAAGACTACTGAGAACAATGTTCACGCTGTAGAGACTGCTGCACATGTGAAGAATGTTTATTCTGTAAAGACTACTGAGAACAATGTTCAAGCTGTACAGACTACTGTGAAGACCGTTTATTCTATAAATACTACTGGGAGCAATGTTCACACTGTACAGACTACTGTGAAGAATGTTTATTCTGTAAAGATTACTGAGAACAATGATCACGCTGTACAGACTTCATTGAAGAATGTTGATTCTGTAAATACTACTGAGAGCAATGTTCACGCTGTACAGACTACTGTGAAGAATGTTTATTCTGTAAAGTTTACTGAGAACAATGTTCACGCTGTACAGACTGCTGTGAAGAATGTTTATTCTGTACATACTACTGAGAGCAATGTTCACGCTGTACAGACTGCTGTGAAGAATGTCTTTTTTCTGTAAATACTACTGGGAGCAATGTTCACGCTGTACAGACTACTTTGAAGAATGTTTATTCTGTAAAGACTACTGAGAACAATGTTCACACTGTGCAGATAACTGTGAAGAATGTTTATTCTGTAAAGACTACTGAGAACAATGTTCACACTGTGCAGATTACTGTGAAGAATGTTTATTCTGTAAAGACTACTGTGAACAATGTTCACGCTGAACAGACTACTGTGAAGAATGTTTATTCTGTAAATACTACTGAGAGCAATGTTCACGCTGTACAGACTGCTGTGAAGAATGTTTATTCTGTAAATACTACTGGGAGCAATGTTCACGCTGTACAGACTGCTGTGAAGAATGTTTATTCTGTAAATACTACTGGGAGCAATGTTCACGCTGTACAGACTACTGTGAAGAATGTTTATTCTGTAAAGATTACTGGGAACAATGTCCACGCTGTGCAGACTACTGTGAAGAATTTTTATTCTGTAAAGACTACTGAGAACAATGTTCACACTGTGCAGATTACTGTGAAGAATGTTTATTCTGTAAAGACTATTGAGAACTATGTTCGAGTTGAACAGACTACTGTGAAGAATGATTATTCAATAAAGATTACTGAGAACAATGTTCACGCTTTACAGACTACTGTGAAGAATTTTTATTCTGTAAAGATTACTGAGAACAATGTTCACACTGTACAGACTGCTGTGAAGAGTGTTTATTCTTTAAATACTACTGAAAGCAATGTTTACACTGTACGGACTGCTGTGAAGAATGTTGATTCTGTAAATACTAGTGAGAGCAATGTTCACGCTGTACAGACTGCTGTGAAGAATGTCTTTTTTCTGTAAATACTACTGAGAGCAATGTTTACGCTGTACAGACTGCTGTGAAGAATGTTTATTCTGTAAATACTACTGAGAGCAATGTTTACGCTGTACATACTGCTGTGAAGAATGTTTATTCTGTAAATACTACTGAGAGCAATGGTCACGCTGTACAGACTGCCGTGAAAAAAGTTTATTCTGTAAAGACTACCGAGAACAATGTTCACGCTGTACAGACTACTGTGAAGAATTTTTATTCTGTAAAGACTACTGAGAACAATGTTCACACTGTGCAGATTACTGTGAAGAATGTTTATTCTGTAAAGACTACTGAGAACAATGTTCGCGTTGTACAAACTACTGTGAAGAATGTTTATTCTGTAAAGATTACTGAGAACAATGTTCACGCTGTACAGACTGCTGTGAAGAGTGTTTATTCTTTAAATACTACTGGGAACAATGTTCACGCTGTACAGACTACTGTGAAGACTGTTTATTCTGTAAAGACTTCTGAGAACAATGTTCACACTGTGCAGATTACTGTGAAGAATGTTTATTCTGTAAAGACTACCGAGAACAATTTCACGCTGAACAGACTACTGTCAGCAGACGATATATTTTTTAAATATTTTCTCTTTCCCCGCCTCCTCAGATAGCAGAATTTATCTCTTCATGCATTTTTGAGAATAAACGTGTAATTTCATCAGACAACACATAAAGCGCTATTAATAAAAACAACACAAAATATTTAGACGTAAATGTCTAAGTACCGGCGCAAATTTTGTTCATGTTTACATAGAGATATGGGACAAGAGGTATACAAAAGTTTAATAAATTTTCAATGTAACAGGTAAAAAATAACAACAATGTAATTCTTTAATGTTTGTTTTTATTAAGCTTTATGAAATTTCTTGATTGAAATGAAAATATATTAGACAATAATCTGTTAATAACACGCTTTGTTATAATAGTTCTTATATTTGCCGGGATCGTCACAAACCGACGTTCTCGGCAAATATAAAACGTCCTTAGTGAGCTAATCAGTCTACCACATATGAAAATCCAAAGCTATATCATGACCGGCGCGATTTGCCGGTCAATAACTTTATTTTTGAGAGGAACTAAAGTTTGCCATTTTTTGTGAATTTTCTGTCGAGCAGACGATTCACGTGAAATATCGACTTATTTTCTCTAAAAATAATAAAATCATTTTTAGAATGTCGTCTGCTACATTTAAGGCTGAGGGTTATTCCCATTTCATAAGCATGAAGAGAAGTTTGTGAATCCTGTCAGTCGCATCCTTGTAGTGTGATTAACGATCATGTTTACTTACACCTATCTGTCATGTCAGCGTGCCGCATGTCATTAACTACCCTGTCCACATAATGTTGACAGTAATGTTTATGCTGTTGAAAAACTAAGCAGACAACAAAAGTTTTATATTGTTTTCTAATTTTAATCAAAGCACTGGCAACACTGGTCGATTGTCTCTGAGTGTATGCTGGGAAAATGGTCCTGAATGGGGACTTAAGACTGTTTCATTTCACACTTAACTTCCTATAATGTAAGCAAACAGTACAGACCCAGATCAGACGCCGCGTTCTGCGGCGTCTGATCTGGATCTGCACTGTTTGCCGATGTCCCAGTCCAGGTTTTACAGATAACCCTTTACAGGTCACAGAGACAAGCTATAAATAACCGTTACCTGGATTTCGTACAAACGCGCGGTTTCATTTTATTGGTTAATAAGAACCACGTGGACATCTAACTTAATTTTGACGTTTGTATACTAAGGCTCGATTTTAAACAATCGACCCAAAAATGTCAGCCTATAATGATTTATGAGAATTGATACATTTTCAGCGGAGATAACACTATCGACAATTTTCTTCTTTTTCTTCTTCCTACTTGTTATATTTAAAACATGTTCTATTTTCTTTATACAGTAATCGTAAGTTAAAATTAATATGTACGGTCATTCTGTCCCTTCCGCTGATTCAAGAAGGGCAGTTGTCAGTTTCTGGCAAAAGAATGTGCACAATACTGGTTGACCGCTTAGAAGACTAAGCCTGCCCAGTAAACGTGTGGTTAGGTAAACTGACCGCGCTCGACATGACCCCAGTGGGTTGACTGGACCGTAAAACCTCAACACAAACAAACAAAATTAACATGTATTGGTAAATATACCACATTCATGCGTTCACATATTTACAACCTTAAGCCATTATCAGCTACAGGAACTTCATAAGCAATTTGCTTTTGTTCCAATCCTGATACCTTGTATGTTGTTTATTGTGTTGTTAAAAGTCATTGATTCGGAATTAACTTTTTTTTAAAATAACATTGTTTTGCCTCCCTTCTGAATAGGGGTCTACTCTAAAAGGCATGAATCTACATAAACGCATTTTTAGAAATTATGTGCGGGAAAAACAGAATGTCACAAAAGTTGTCTCCCTTGTACAAAGTGGCAGGAAAAATACCCAGTGTATTCCTTCCCCTTTAATTGAGCGTGATACAGTTCATTACTGTCGGCATATACTACTTCCTTAACTAGACCACAGATGTTGAAAGTCATTGTTAATATATAATAGGCAGTTGAAGGAATTCAGTCCTATCCCATCCATCACAGTTGACTTAACACTTATCGCGCAATGGGCAGATTCAGCAGACGACAAACTAATGATATTTTTATTTTTCCTAGAAAATAGGATCTGACACCTCATGCAAATTGTCTCCGAATGTTCAAATCCTATTTTCTAGGAAAAATATTTCAAAATGGTGTCTGCTGAATTTTTACACAGCATGAAAAGTGTAAAAGTATACCGCTTCAGATGGAAAGCTTACAGTTATTGAAGGGAACAAAATTCCCTTGTCAATCGCTTCCACAAGATACATGCAATGTAATAAACCTGAAACTATACTATAACTAGTTTAGAAGGGAATTAACCCTAGAATTCCCGTCTAATATGTAGATAATTTCGTCGCAGTTCCGTTTATGTAAACCGGATTTAAGCAGTAAATTTGACCAATGCATTGTGAATATAAACAAAAAACATCCCAATAAATAAATAAAACATATAGAAAGAAAAGAAATAAAGGAAAAGAAAATATAACACTTAAGAATGTTAAAAAGTGTTTGAAAAGGACACGATTCGATTTTCATACTTTCACTATCATGTAAACTTCCTCATTCTTTCTGATGTCCTCCATCCCCACCCCTATTCTACTGAATAGCTAAAAGTGGTGAATCAAGTGTTTACCGCATACTCCGACCAAATGCAATTTTTTTTTATTGTTATTTGTAGAGGTGTTTAAGTACCTCAGAAATAATTTCGTTGGAGTTTCTTACATTCATTTTTATTAATCATTATTTTGATTAACTAGATTGCCTAAGCCCAGTTGTTCAAAACTAACGACGTATCATACCGGGTTCGATCCCCACTAACTGCAAGTGTTGTTTCCTTGAGCAAGAGACTTTATCCACATTGCTTAGTACTGGTTTCTACCCAGGAAAAAAGAGGGCCACATGGAAGATTAGTACTAGATTACTAAATGTGTTACCCTCTATAAATAAAGTCGATTATTATTATTATTATTATTAAAACTTGATCATTAAATATGGCATACATTCTAACATTTTTACTGAAAAAAATGTGATTTGCAAAAGCTACTTACATTTTTCAGCAGAAATACCTGTGAATTAGATACAAAAATACCTGTGCATTAGATATTGTACTTACTAGAACAGTTAACATTTCGAGCACTAACAAGCTTGTTAAGTAACG
This sequence comes from Anodontia alba, assembly GCA_964016985.1. Taxonomy (NCBI): domain Eukaryota; kingdom Metazoa; phylum Mollusca; class Bivalvia; order Lucinida; family Lucinidae; genus Anodontia; species Anodontia alba. The sequence goes on from OZ024833.1 coordinate 56,091,535, forward strand.
ATGCTTTGAACAATTGTGGGCTGTGTGACCTAGTGGTTTCTGCTCTTGACTTGCAATCGTGGGTTCAAATCAAGCTCGGATCAGGAAAAATTTCCGAACTCTTAGTACATCTAGCTCATACTCTACGTTCCCTGGGTTGAGTATACACTTATAAAGTGGACAAGATGAGTGAAAAGTAGACAGGAAGACGCTTGGTGACAGACAGCGACACCAAGTGTGCATGAGCGATCTATGAAAGCAAGGCTGGCCGTACAAATGCAAGCACATAATACATTCGCTGCTGCCTCCATGTGGCACGGGTGCCTGGTAGCACTAAAAATAAGAAACGGAACCCATAGTTCTACATAAGAGAATGTGTCCAGTAAATATTTTTCTTACTTCTCTGCGAAAACATATGGTGTGGGTACCCATTAGAAGCGCCTGAGCGAGGCACTTCTAATGAGTATCGACAACATGTTTTTGTAGAAAAATAAAACATCAAAACTTTTGGCTGAAAAAGTGTCATATCCGGAGCTGTGGGAACCTAACGCAAACGAATCAGAGAGTAATCCAAAGTTGAAAAAAGTCCTCATTACATGTTCCGTCTCATACACATATTAAGCTTTAGCACTCTGTTGGCTAAATCTTTGGATAAAAAAAAAACTGATATTTTCCTTTATTCACAGAAAATTCGAAGATAATTTAAATGAAATGTCAAGTATTTTTGTGAAAGATAAAACAGATTATTTAAAGACTATGTAATTTTATTTATATTCCGTAGATAAAGTTTATGCTTTCGGGACCTCTCTAATTTGATTGAGCAGTTTAGCTCCGTCCCTTTTCAGTAGACGGTCTAATACAACAAGTTGCCACAACCATCAACAGCAATGCTTCACTTATTCAGACCGGTGTGAATCGAGATATTCAAATTCTCATGCATTTCAAGATCACTGACGCTAAAATGTCACTAAAACTGTGGTCTTCATTTAGTTTAAACATATTTTGTTTCAAGACTTTGATATATACTGTAACATTTCAATGACTCGAACAGCGATAGCTCGTTTACCGTGGCTGATACGAACTCGTTTTTCAGTCCCTAAGAAATTCTTCCGATAGCGCAAGAAATCAATTTTGTAAGGTTTTTTTTTTTTTGTTTTTTTTGTTTTTTTTTTAATCACAAAAATGTATGTTATGTGTTCTCATTAGAATCGCCTCGTAGAGGCGATTCTAACGTGTACACTCAACATACCATAAGTTTATAAAAGATAAAAACGTCATCACTAAATCATCTCAATTTGCCTCCTAACCGCTATGATTTACCCTCAGTGGTTCGAACTACCCATGTCTAGAACAAATATCCACACCATGCTTCTAAAGATGTTCGAGCCATTGAAGTTCGACTGTATAGATAACATGTTCAATAGGATAAGAACGAATTCAAAGCAATTTGCTAGTTTGTGGTCCAACTTAGCAGACAGAAGCGCTCAAGAAAATGTATAAAAAATATACGAAAAAAAAAAAAGGTTTGTTTACCTGTGTGTTTTTAAACCTTTTCAGTGCTGCTGCTAAATAATGATAGAAATATCCTCATTATCCCGTTTAAACAGAAATACTTGATTTACCAGTTTGTCGCTATTTTCTGTTATCAGACCAGCAGTAAATCTTCGTCTTGTGCGCATTGTCGTATATACTGGCGACAATGTCAGACAAGCTAAAATTGAGCCCACACATGAGAAAAGTGCCCTTATCAATATCCGATTTATGTTCTTCAACTGCGCGTGCGCAGCCAACTAATAGGACTAGACGCATTCTTCTCAGACTCGCATGACACTGCCTCAAAGTCTCCTCCACATATCTGCGAGCAGCAAAGGCTCTGGCAAGACTGCGCTTTTGCGCAGGCTTGCCTGAGCCTTTGTTGGTCGCCTATGCGATAAGTACCCTTTTCCTATGTATTGGATCAATTTAGCAATTTAGGGGATATTTTGAGGTTCTATATCATTACGAAATATGTAAATCAGTAAAACCAAAAAAGAAATTAAAAAGTGTCAAAACACGTTTCTGCAATTTACGCGAGGCATTAAGTGCAGTTTAAACAATTTTTGCCTCTATTAATGCATTAAAATTAAAATAAAACAAAAATATGAGCTTTTTGCCTGCCAGGCATGCATATTTCAATGATGGTAGAAATATTTGCACGTTTGAGGCATTAAATAAAACAGTGAAAAAAAAAATACTTAATGAAATGCGCACAAAACGCTTAACAATTTCTACCTGCAAACCAATAAAAAATTGCACACAGCGTAGATCCAGATGAGATGGCTCGTAACGAGCCATCTCATCTGGATCTACGCTGTTTGCCATTCTGTTTCTAATTTTTAACTAAAAATACATGTATTGCTACATGTACGATGGGTGTGTCCAGTTTCAAAGAAGGAAGAGACTATTACAGAAATTCGAGGGTGAAGGGTTAAGCCGCAAATAAACACTTCCTTCAGCACGCTGTTATTATGAAATCGAAATCAGCGACTGATAATGAACTTCTCAGCGACGAAACACTTCTCAGGACATTAACGCTTAGCACGATGGGAAATTTTAGCAGACATTTAGACTTTTTTTTTTTTTTTTTTTGCTCTTCCTTTTTTTTTTCAGAAAACAGGAATTGACATTCTCCTTAGAAGGCAATTTGCATGGAATGTTAAATCTTATTTTCTGGAAAAAAAAATCAACCAAATTTTAAAATGTCATCTGCTGAATTTACCCATCTAGCTAAGCGTTAAAATAAATTTTGCATATTTTTATATCCGTACCGGGAATGGCAAAATTGAGATACGAAAATCAATTACACCCATATTTAGCGTCGAAAATATTTTCAAACTATCGCGAGTTTCCTTACCTATAATTTAAAGGAAAAACACCACGTCACCAACTATACGCTTATCCCTACAAAGTGCAAAAGTTGAAAAGGAACATTACGCTCACAAATTCCGATTTTTTTTTTTTTTTTTCAAAAGTTAATCAGGTCATCTACCCCTCAGCCCCAACAAGCTCACTAAGTTTCAAGGACCTAGCTCAAATAGTTATCTAGATATCTTCCTGACAAGAAAAGTGTGACATACGACCGAAAAGTAATATGCCCCTTCAACTTCTTCGAAGTGAAGTTGGGGGCATAATTTGCGCGCTGCAAAATGAAGTTGCTTCTGATGCGTTTATCATTTATTTACTATCTGCTCAAGAGCTGAAACGGTCTGTCCAAGCTGAACAAAATGACTTTGGACGTACTCCTTTTTGGTAGAGCTCTCTCCAAATTTAACGAAGTGTTTTTGTAGGCAATTATGTTTTGTTTTTGATTTTTGTTGTTGTTTTTTTTATTATTATTATTTTAAGCGTTATCCACCCCCCCTCCCCCCCCCCCCCCCCCTTTCCATTACCGGGTTAACACATACACACGTGTGTGTGCGCGCGTGTGTGCACTTTATAATCCGCCTGCCAAATTGCGCGGCTATGCAGGTCCTTTTGGAGAGTCACTGGTCAGATATGACCGGGGATATTTTTGGCGAGTACCGCCCAAATAACAGGACAAATACGATCGCCTTTGTTTGTAAAAGCGCCATAAAGTGTGCCGTGCAAGAGAAGACTCCACCGCACATGCAAACGGCCATAACCGAGACCAGACCAAGTAGCCTCACTCTACTGTCTTTTCCAGTCGCTGTATCTTTCAACAAGGCCCGGTTTGGCGAAATGCGTACGCCCTGATCAGACTGCGCGCGCGCAGCCTGAGCAGGGCATATGCATTTCGAAAAAGCGATAAGGTACTTTTTTACGGATCGCCTCCCATGTAATAATGTTGGACAGTTACACGAGGAATATAAATTCACAAAAGTAAACAAACATCCAATTTTGTTTGTTTACCTACGCACTCCAAAACCCATCACTCCTTTTATAAATCACCTACTCTGACGTAGGCTAAGACAGTAAGATCTTCTTATCACTAACCTTGAAAAACTGAAAGAAACTAGGGACCGGGCAAGTAAAGGATACTCCTTTTATAAGTTCTAAACTTGTAGATAGCGTGTCCCGCAGCACACCTGCAACTCCAACAACCATGAACTTGAATCGCTCAATACGGATAATTCCATCATATGGCTCTTCTCCACTCATTCCTTATCCCCCATTCTAAGTTATGCTACATAAACTTGTGAACTCAGGGATTATATTGGATTCTGAATAAAGGAGTTGCTTCTTTAAAATCTCAAAACTAATTAAGAGGACATTTTGCTTATGCGATCGTCCACTAAAACGGGACAATGCCTGACTTTGCGCAAGCACATTCGAGAGGTTCCCAAAATGACAGTTTAACTTAACTTGCTGAAAAACAAAAGCAGATTTTAAAAAATCTTATTTTCACAGAAAAATCACCCAACATTTCATCCAAACTGTCTCCGGAAAAATCTCGGGAAACATCCCAGTCAGCATTCTACGTAAATCTATATCGGGCCGTCATCGGCCCGTCAGGGTAGCTGACGGGCCAATGACGGCCCGATGTAGATTTACGTAGAATGCTAGCTGGGATTGGATTTTTTTCAGAATCCAGTATATTACTATTTTTCCTCCGAATTTAAAACGCATATGAGTTGGAACACGCGACTCTTAAGCACTAATGACAGGTTTCAATCTGGTACCCAGTTATCTTAGAATTCCAGAGAAGCTTTGCAAAATACAAAGCTTGGCTGCATATCTAGAACTGGGTACTAGATTGTACACGGTCTGCACTTACTTTAAGGGGAAATGACACACTCAGGAGAGGCAATTCTGTCAGAACTGTTCCACCTCACTTCTGAAAGGGGGTGGGGGCTATTCTAAAAGGAAAGAATTTGCTCCCTATTGGAGTAGACCCCTTTTCAGAAGGGATTTGGTGTGCAGAAAAGCAGACATGAAGTCACAAATGTTATTTCCCAAGTAAAACTGGCGGAAAATCTGCCATGTACATCCAGTCTCCTTAAGGTGACAGGGCTACACATTTTCAAAGGGAGACCACTCTAGCAGTAGAATTTGCTTTCTTGGTATCTAAATCCCTTCTCAAAGTGGGTAGCTTCGCTTGAAGGAAAGAATTTGCTTTCTTTTAAGAGTAGCATGCTTTGACAAGGGAGGCACTGAATACTTCCTGTCCGAGGTATTGCCTGTCACCTTAAGATAGATATTTCACAGCAAGCATGGCCAAGTCGAGGGGTAGGCCACTTCGAAGCACATAAATATTGCAAGACTGTATGTATCCTTTGTTTTACAGTTTGAACATTTCTCCTTGCTTGATTGAAATAACACGAGTGCTTAATTACCCTGTGTCAAGCCTGAAAAGGGGCCTTATACATATGCGAAAAGAAAAGGCCCTGATCAGCCTGCGCAAATGCGCAGGCTGATCTGGGCCTTCTCTGATCGCTTAATGAAACACTGAATCCTGTGTTATCGGCCAGCAAATGGAAAAGGCGATGACCCTAATCAGTCTGTGCATAGACTGGACTCAAACTTCTGTCTTTGCGCACCATTTAGTCTCTTTGTTAGCTGTTGTTGTTACATTCTTAGAAAAGATTCAGTAATATAATGCGTATTCCGTCTGCAAACATTTTGCCCGCGCCAAGCGTAAATGTACCTACCAGTTTTTAAGAAACGTTGATATTGGACTGTCTATTATTCCAGGAATATTGTGATCGGGCAGAATTTATGAGCAATTTCCTTACATTGCAAATATAACGACAAACATTTTCTGGCAGGCAATGAGTGAAGCCAAGCGTTTGTAAAAAAATAAAACTTTACCTAATTCTTAGGATAAGTCATCCTTCACCATTACTATTCACATTTCACTGAATAATCTTCCAAAAAGCATTTTTTTTTTCTTTCTACAATTTGGATGTCATTCCTTGACGCTTACCACGCTATGGCAGATTCAACAGACGACAAACTGACGATATTTTTTTTTTTATTTTTCCTAGGAAATTGGATACGACAATTCATGCAAATTGTCTCCATAGGATTTGTATGTCAAAATGTCGTCTGCGGAAATTTTTCATTTCAACATGTCAATGAGAACAACACTGTATTGCAAGTTAATGTAATTAGCCTTTTCCACTCTCTCTCGGCTAATTCAGCGGACGACAATCTAATGACAGTCTTCTTATTATTCCTAGAAAATAGGATTTGACATTCATGCAAATTATCTCCTGAAGTAGCAAGTTTCTTTTTTTTACTGTGTAGACCCCTTTTAAGTAGGGGAGTGGTGTGCAGAAAGCAAACAGGAAGTAAGCCATCTACCTGTAAATATTGGTGGAAAAATCCACCAAGCCCATCATGTCCATTTAATTGAAACTGAAATTCTCAAAAAGTGGCCCGATTGTTTTTTTTGTTTTTTTTTTTGTTTTTTTTTTGTTTTTGTTTTTTGTTTCTTGTTTTTTTTGTTTGTTTTTCTCCTGATGCTGTTCACATATTTAAGATGTCAATAAGTGCAAGACTGTCTAGTTAATATGATTACAGGATGTATTATGTATTATCAAATTTATCCCTGCTTCTTAACCCTTGTCATGCTGAACAAATTAAGATGCCACGCCCACTTCTAATTTCCAGCCAATCAGATTACTTGATCTGGGTTTTTGATAGAAATTCACATAAGTAATGACAAACAGTGTAGATCCAGATCAGTTGGCTTCTTCAGAAGCCAACTGATCTGGATCTTCACTGTTTGCTAATACAGGGCATGTCGTGTTCAGCAAGAAAACGGTTAACGTTTTTCATTGACATACCTCACACCTCAACAAGAAATTTCCGATGAGCAACAAAGCTTATTAAATACCCCCGCTAGGACCCAAACGTAACGGACGGATAACGAGAACAATTACACACACACACACACACACATATATATATATACATACACATATATATATATATATATATATATATATATATATATATATATATATATATATATATATATATATATATATATATATATATATATATATATATATATATATATATATATATATATAGCACCGCTGCAAACACAGCAGGGGGTGGGGTAGGTAGTATAAAAACAGAGTAAACTAATTTGAGTTTTTACATTCCTTTTCAAAGGGAGACCATTCAAGCAAAAAATAACTTCATCCATAATACCATTTCAATGAATTTCGTTGATTTTATAAAACCGGACTACCTGTAAAGATACCTGACATTACTGCCCTCTCAAATACCAGCTTTGCTATTATTTTTGCTAAACAGAAATCCTTTTTTATTTCTCATACTTTGTTAATTTAGACAAAAAAAAAAGGTTCAGAATGCTATTACTGAAGGAGAAAATTTATCGAGACAAAAACTATCAAAACTATTGATAGTTAAAGAGACTATCAGCAATAGTTATCTTATTGAAAACATTATCACGACAGTACTACCATGGCAGTCACTATCATGGTGCATCGATATATCGATGTATAGCTGTACCCTTACTCCCTTCTCAAACTTTTAATGGAAAGATTTTTTCCTCCTGAAAGTTAATCCCCTTGGGAACAACTTGTTCCTTTAAGAGTAGCTAGCTTTAAGAAGAGATTCTTAGAGCAGGCAGGCAAATCTTTTTCTGTTAAAAGTGGTCTGATTTTGAAAAAGGAGACACTAAGATTCACCTAAGATTGCTCTCTATCTTTAACCCTAGTCCTGCTGAACCCGGATATACCCTTCCTTTGCAAACAGTGTAGATCTAGATCAGTTCAGAAGCCAACTGATCTAGATCTGCACTGTTTGCCATTAAGTACGTGAACTTATATCAACAATCTGGATCAAGTAATCTGATTGGCAGAAAATTACAAATGGGCGAGGCATCTTAACCATTGTCCTGGTGAAACCAGATAAACCCTGCTTTTGCAAACAGTGTAGATCCAGATCAGTTGGATACTTCAGAAACCAACTGATCTGGATCTGCACTGTTTGCCATAAAAGTACGTGAATTTATATCAACAATCTGGATCAAGTATTCGGCAAGAAATTTTTTGTAAACATTTAACTTATTTTATACTGATTTCATTTTTGTTCTTCAAGGGAGCCAACTCAGAATATTTAAAAAAAAAAAAAAAAAAAAAAAAAAAAAAAAAAAGAGTTACGTTTATAAGTTTGATATTAGTCGAGCTTCTTAATTCTGTATCATTTAATTAATGTATTTGTAAAGATTTAATAATGGCAACATTTTCTTGCAAATCTAATAGCGAGCACAGCTCGCGGCGCACAAAGCATGTCGCAAACGAAGTGAGCTCTACGGTAGAGAATATGATCAAGGAAAAGTAACAAAAAACGATATATACTTTCAGCAGAAATCGCTCTGACAAAGTTTCTTCCCGTTTTCTTCCCAGAAGTTGTCACTGTGGAAGTTGACAGGACTGAACTTATACTATAAGCGTCACGAAGTGACAAGAAACGATTGTCAATAAGTGTCACAAACATACATATATTGCTAAATATTTTTTATTATTTATTATTGATTTTCATTATTTTTTATATACTGATAGTCATTCTTTAATGATGCTGTCAAGGACTTTTGAAGAGACTACAGCTAGGGTCTCTGCTGTGCTGGCACTTAGGCTAAGCCTATTTTCATATTAAAAGAAGCTGTAAAAAAAAATTAAATAAATAAATAACTTGCCCATATGGCCATAATTATCTATCTATTCAGATTTTTAACACTGACAGTCAACTAAGTCACACAGAGGCAGCACCATGGCCATAACTGTAGTTATTTGCAAAAAATATACCTATCATGAAATAAAATTTGCACACTATTACCTCTAAACAATATGCTGCAACGTTTACAAAAACTTTCAAAGGGGCATAACTCAGCCAATATTTGGTGCACTGTAACCTCAAAATAATATGCACTGCTCCACATCATCGTGTAACTCTTTATGAAGTTTCATCTTGATCAGATGCAAACTGTAGGAGGATTTAGCCATTAACAAAAAATTAATAGAAGTTTTCAAAGGGGTTTAACTCTTCTAATATTTGGTTGACTGTAACCTTGAAACAATATGCACTGCTCCACATCATGGTCTAACTACAAATCAAGTTTCAGCTTGATCGGATGTAAGCTGTAGGAGGAGTTAGCCGGAAACAAAAAGTTTACAGAAATTTTCAAAGGGGCATAACTCTGTCAATATTTGGTGCATTGTAACCTTGAAATAATATGCGCTGCTCCACATCATCATGTAACTACTTATGAAGTTTCAGCTTGATTGGATGTAAACTGTAGGAGGATTTAGCTGGAAATGAAAAATTAATAGAAATTTTCAAAGGGGTATAACTGCTAATATTTGGTGGACTCTGTCCTTGAAATGTTATGTGCTGCTCCACATCATGGTCTAACTACAAATCAAGTTTCAGCTTGATTGGATGTAAACTGAAGGAGGAGTTAGCCAGAAACGAAAAGTTTACAGAAATTTTCAAAGGGGTAAAACTCTGCTAATATTTGGTGGACTGTAACCTCAAAACAATACGCGCTGCTCCACATCATGGTCTAACTAAAAATGAAGTTTCAGCTTGACTGGATGTAAAATGTAGGAGGAGCTAACCGGAAATGAAAAGTTTACAGAAATTTTCAAAGGGGCATAACTCTGCAAACATTTGGAGGACTGTAACCCCGAAATAATATGCGCTGCCCCACATCGTGATCTAACTATATACCAAATTTCAGCCTTGATCGGATGTAAACAGTAGGAGGAGTTAGCCGGAAACGAAAAATTTTACAGACGGACGGACGCCATACCCCGTAACATAATGCACGGGCATATAAAAAATAATGAGGTCCTAAAAACTTTGACGTAAAATTTTAACATGAACATTCTAGATCTGTGACCTTGACATGACCTAGGGTGGTGGGGACCGTTCTGCACAAAATTTTGGACCAATATGTATAATAATACCAATGATGAATCAAATCGGTGATAACGTTAGGAAATCATGAGGTCTTAAAAACTATAACGAAAACTTAAACATTTGTGGATGCCAACACCGAGGGTAGTACAACAGCTCTCCGTGAACGTTGTTCAGGTGAGCTAAAAAGCAAGTAAACCAGATCTCATTTTCTGCAGATCCCCTCACAGTGCTTCACATTCCTGTAAAGTTTACAAGTGTACACACAAACTGTTATTTTCAATGTTCAAAGATCCATAACTCAAAAAGTAATTAAGCCTGACTTATGGTTCTTGTGTTCTACATATCATCTTATGTTGCTTAACATCTTTGCAAGGTTTCATGGAAATCTCTGGAACCAATTTTAAGTTAAATAAAGGGCACAAGTATATTACTGGGATCACTATTTACAATGTCCAAAGGATGGTAACTCCAAAAGTAGGTAATTCAGAGTTATGGTTCTTGTGTTCTGTACATCATATCATGGTGATATACATTTGGGTAAAGTTTCAAAAAACATCAGTATCTCAATTTTCAAGTTCAAGAGCAGACACATATTACAGAAATCATTATTTTCAATGTTCAAAGGGCCATAACTCCAAATGTAGGTTAAGCAGAAGTATAATTTGTATGTTCTGCACCTCGTCTCATGATGCTTTACATTTGTATGAAGTTTAATCAAAATATTTGAAACAGTTTCCAAGTTACAGAGCTGACACATATACATGGTATAAATGGCTATTTTCAATATTTACCATGCTCAAAGGGTGGTAACTCCAAAAGCAGGTTAACCTTGTGTTCTGCACATCCTCTCATGGTGCTTTACATTTTGTGACACATTTCATGAAAACATCTCAAACAGTTTTCAACTTACAGATTGGAAACAAGTACATGGTATACATGGCTATGTTCAATGTCCAATATTCAAAGGGCAATAACTCCAAAAGTAGGCAAACCAGAGATACGGTTCATGATTTCTGCACATCGTCATGAAGCTTTAAATTTGTGTGAAGTGTTATCAAAATATCTGAAACGGTTTCCAACTTACTGAGCGGACACTAGTACTGGTAGAAATGGCTATTTTCAATCTTTACGGTGTTCAAAGGGCTTTAACTCCAACAGTAGTTTAACTAGAGTGAAGGTTCTTGTGTTCTGCATGTCATCTCATAATGCTATACATATGTGAGAAATTCCATGAAAATATCTCAAACTGTTTTCAACTTCCAAAGCGTTCAAAGGGCAATAACTCCAAAAGTAGGCAAACCAGAGTAATGGTTCATGTGTAACCAAACACTGTTAACTGCTTAAAGGAGTAAGCCTGCCAAGGAAAAGACTGGTTAGGTAAACTGACCTGCTCAACATGACCCTAATGAGATGACTGGGCTGTAAAACCTCAATTAAAAAAAAAATGTTCCTGATTTCTTGAACAAAGCATATGTTGAGGCTAGTCATTAGTATTGGTCAAGGCAATTCTAATAAGAGTGCACAACATTTTTATAGAGATACATAAAACTACTACCTGTATATAAATGAAAATTGTCAATAAGCAGCGCTTATTCGATACCCCCAGCATAAAGCATAAAACCTTTTTCTAACAAAATTTAAGTTTCAAAGTGCCGGCGTGACCTTGAAAATAAAGTCAAGGTCACCAAAATCTTATAAAAAAATCTAATCATATCTTTGCCCCATTCTAATGATGTGTCTGTGCTACTTCAGTCTATTTCCAGCCATTGATTAAAGAGATATTGTGCACACAAACTTTTTACTTCATTAACAAGGCTCCTTTTTGAGTATTTATAATGTAGTGACCTTGACAAGAAAATGAGATCAAGGTCATCAAAATCCAAACACTTCTTTTCCCCATCCTGATGATGTATCTGTGCTAGTTTGGTCAAATTCCATCCATTGGTTAAAGAGATAATGTGCACACAAACTTTTACTGCATTAGCAAGGCTCGTTTTTTTTTTAGTATTTATTGTGTAGTGACCTTGAAAATAAAATCAAGGTCACCAAAATCTAATCACTTCTTTGCCCCATCCTTATGATGTATCTGTGCTAGTTTGGTCAAATTCCAGCCATTGGTTAAAGAGATATTGTGCACACAAACTTTTTACTTCATTAACAAGGCTCCTTTAGGCTCCTTTTTGAGTATTTATAATGTAGTGGCCTTGAAATTAAGGTCAAGGTCACCAAAATTTAATCACTTCTTTCCCCCCATACTGATGATGTATCTGTGCTGGTTTGGTCAAATTCCATCCATCAGTTAAAGAGATAATGTGCACACAAACTTTTTACTGCATCAACATGGCTCACTTTTTTGAGTATTTATAGTATAGTGACCTTGAAAATAAGGTCAAGGTTACCAAAATCTAATCACTTCTTCCCCCTATCCTGATGATGCATCTGTGCTAGTTTGGTCAAATTCCAGCCATTGGATAAAGAGATATTGTGCGCACAAACTTTTTACTTCATTAACAAGGATCTTTTAGGCTCCTTTTTGAGTATTTATAATGTAGTGACCTTGAAAATAAGGTCAAGGTCTCCAAAATCTAATCACTTCTTCCCCCTATCCTGATGATGCATCTGTGCTAGTTTGGTCAAATTCCAGCCATTGGTTAAAGAGATAGTGTGCACACAAACTTTTTTCTGCATTAAGAAAAAAATTTACAAAGGGCAATAACTCCAAGAGAATTGGCCCCTAGTCCTTACTTTCTCTTATGTATGTACATCTTAATATTGATATCAATGTGTCTGCAGAAATTGATGAATATCCATCACTGCGTTTTCAAGATACAGTAGAAGCTCTATAATTCAAACTTCAATAATTCAAATTCTCAATAATTCAAAATCATTTTGAAGTCCCGACTTAAATATATGTATGCATTTTAACCCTCAGTTATAAGTCTCAATAATTCAAACAAAACTGTTTGGTCCCTTGGACTTTGAATTATCGAGGTTCCACTGTATTAGGAAAAAACCAGCATCAAGGACGGACGCACGGACAGACTGACAACGTGAAAACAGTATACACCCCCCCAACAAACAAAGTTTGCGGAGGGTATAAATACACGTAGTCTGAAGGCTCGGACACTGGCTGATTGAAGGCTATTAGGGGTATTCATAATAACTAGGTTAAATATGGTATATGCTTTCATATTTATACAGCTCATGCATACATGTAGCTCTGCATAACAGGTATCCAGTTAAGTATTTTCCTTACTTGTCTACTAAAACATGAAGCACCCACTTCTTAACCCTTGCCATGCTTCAGCAGTGATTGGTGTTAATGGGTTTGTATAGCCCTTGTCCCAAATTAATATCAAATTAAGAAATGGTTTCAAGTTTGATCTTTACCACGCTCAGGGCAAATTCAACAGACAACAATTTGATGAATTTTTTTCAGAAAACAGGATTTCACATTTCCTTTGGAGACACTACATGTACATGTTGCACAGGTATATTGGGGAGCTGTTAGCCCCATCAGTAGAATTATAAGACTCTGTGGGCACTCAGCCTAAGCGAAGTGCTTCTAATGAGGCACCCACAACAAATGTTTTCATGCAGAAATAAGAAAAATCATATGTGGATGCCCCCTCTTATCGGGAGCTATCCCAACAAACTGTATGCAATAAAGCTCTTTTTTGCAGTCAATGGAATCTACTATGCAGTCAGCTGGATCAGTTTGTGTCTTTCTGTTTATTTTTCTTCTTTCTTGATTTCTTACAATTCACTTTTGCTTTTGTAAGCATATCATCATTTTCAGAATAAGATGATTTCCTTTTCTGTTGTACAGTTCCTACTGTATCTGCATCTTCTGACTTTTTAACAGTTCTTGTTTTTACAATTTCCATATTGTCCCATAAAGCATCTGTTTCCTCATTATCACTAACTCTCCCTTCATCAACACCTTCTCCATTTGCAACTCTGTTTCCAGTTCTCTTATCTTCATCCATACCCCATCTCTGTGACATCACTACACAATTAAGTCTTGATTTCATATACACCTTATAAAGCAATGCTTTACTTTCAATGTCATGTACTCGAAGGAATCTGTCTAGCCCACATGAGGCCACAACTGGTTTAGTTTCATGACACTGCAGGGATCTTATGCCTCCTGCAAATCCTTTGAATAAATGGATCAACTTTCCTTGCCTGATATCTAGAAGGCCCATTTTACCCTGGGTGTTACCAACAATCACCTGGAATACAGCAATAAATTCAGAGCTCTAGATTAGATGGGTTTCAAGATAAAAGTTTTCTTATTTCTCCATGAAGACATACATTGAAGATTTTAAAAGTAGAGTAATGAGATTTTATAGGACATAGAAGTCGGACAATATAGCTACATTTTGTAACTTTCTAAAGACGTCAAAAGCAGAGTACAAATGTACGGTAAATGTCCTAAAATTTGAACAAAATTAATTTCAGTTCTTGCTGTTCGAAATTTTAGGAATTACATGTATGATTTGCTAAAAATTTCACTGTTCCAAATTTTAGGGCAGATTCACCTACAGTCAAAACTGACCTGGCTATCGGGCGCCTTCGGACACCCGAAATGAAAAAAAAAGGACCTATACCATGAAAGGGTTTTCTTATTTGCTATGTGTGATTGGTATAAAACTGAAGGTGAAACTGTATGAACTAATAAATAATTACCACATTGATGTATGTTTTCAATAACATCTGATTAATTCCATGTCAAACTAGATCGGGCAGTCGATGGCACGCCATCGCAAATCCCCACGCTTCTGGCAGAAATTGCCCTTGTACCACACAGCATAGTTTTAAGCAACCAGGCAAAATTCTACTTGTACGTTATTCTACTCATCATTCCCTTCAATTTGATATGCCCCATGACCATGTTGTGAGAAACTTAATTTTTGACCCCGCCCCACCCCTCAAGTCCCACCCCAAAAGGTGTTCCTGGGATCACAAAGTAAATCCCGTTCAATATGTTTTACATCTATCACTACTGAGTATATGTGCACATTTTCGCATAAAAATCTTTAAAATTGACTTTGAAATTGGAAATTGTTAATATTTGACCTTTTGACCCCTCCCCAGGGCCCCTGGGGGCAGGGCCAAAAATAAACATGCTCTTACACGCCCCACTTTAGTAAGCAAGCCACTCACCAAATTTGGTTGGATTCTGTCCAGAGGTTTGGGAGGAGATAACATAACGGACAGACGGACGGACAGGCGGACGGAGGCGATAACAATATCCCCGACGCTTTTTCTAAAAAGCGTGGGGATAATAAATGTTTCTCATAAAGGGAAATAGAAATTGGAATACAGCTAATTTTCTGAAGATGTCTATTGCAGAGTAGTTAATTTAGAAACAGAGTTAACTTTCTGAAGACATTAAAAGCAAAGTATTTATTTTTTAAGGGACACAGAATTTGGAATACAGTTAGCTTTCTAAAGATGCCTATTGCAGAGAGGTGATTTTTTTTTTTTTTTTTTTTTTTTGCCAAAAGCAGAGTACTTAATTTTTATAGCACATAGAAACTGGACATAGGACATACAACTTACTTTTTAAAGATGTCTATTGCAAAGTAGTTAACCCTTGTCCTGCTGAATAAATCAACATGCCACGCCTTTCTCAAATTTTCAGCCAATCAGATTACTTGATCCAGATTGTTGATATAAATTCATATACTGAATGGCAAACAGTGCAGATCCAGGTCAGTTGGCTTCTTAGAAGCCAACTGACCTGGATCTACACTGTTTGCAAAGGCAGTGCATATCCGGGTTCAGCAGGACAAGGGTTAATTTTTATAGAATGTGACATACAGCTCACTTTTTAAAGATGTCTATTGCAGAGCACTTCTCTTTTTATGGGACACAGAAGTTGGACATACAGCTAACTTTCTGGAAGTGGTACTCATTAGAATTGTCTTGCTGAAGAATAACAAAGCATTAAATATATTTGATTACTAACTTTGTCTGGAGTTTGTTTGTTTGTGTTTAGGTTTTACGGCCCAGCTAACCCATTAGGGTTTTGACTGTTTACTATATACACAGTTCTAGATACATGAAGGGGGAGTATATACATGTAGATAAACAAATACTTTTTGGCTGAAAAAAAAGGCCTCCATAGCTCTTCATAAGGTGCATTTTTTCACCAAAAATTATCTATATTTTTCTTATTGCTCAATGAAAACATATGTTATGTTGTGGGTACTCATTAGAAGGGCCTCCCTGAGTACCCACAACATGTTTTCGTCGAGTAATAAGAAAACCATTTACCTGATACCCACTCTTCTGTACCTATGGGCCTCTCATAGCTCCAGATAATGTGTTGATTTCTTTTTTTCAAAAGAAAAGTACCAGTAATGATAATTTTCTTATTTTTTATGAAAACACATTGTTGGTACTCATTAGAAACACCTCACTGAGGTGCTTCTTATGAGTAACAACAACATATGATGAGCAATATGGGAAAAAGACCCTTGTACCATATGCAAACAGCGAAGGTCCAGGTAAGCGTGAGCATCCATGCAGCCTGATCTGGATATTTTCTGCTCATCGACATACTATCGTATCCATTGATTCTGTAAGTGGACAAAGAAGACTGATCAGCCTGCCCAAATGCACAAGCCAATCAGGCCCTGCACTGTGCAAAATGCATTAAGGCCCTTTTTGTGCATTGCACACCATATGTTTTCTTTGAGAAAGAAGAAAAATATAATGCGGATATCTTATCTGTAGCTGTGGTGTCTCGTCTGGAGCTATGCGATACACCCTCTAAATACCCACCTGACAATCATGAGTGTGTACTAGTGACATGGCTGTGATGGGATACTCATCAAACTGCATATCCAAGACTGGTCTTCTCTGTGATGATTTGTAATCATACACTCTCACTTGATGGTAACCTGAAAGACAAGAAAAAAATGCCATATTTACATATAAAAACTAGAACACTTCTCAGAACCTGCAACATACATTTTCTTGGAAAATAAGAAAAATATCAATATTATTTGGATGAAACATTGCCTTGGCTTGAGCTATGGGCAACAGATAATTACATACAAGCAGATTTCTGGGCAAGGCTTTGGCTTTTCAACAGTAAATCTGTCTGTCTATATATATATTTTTACATTATAATCCAGGGCCCAGTTGTTCAAAGCTAACGACATCGTCAGTTAACGATTCGTTAAAATTTACATCGAGTGAAACGCAAATATGCTAAAAATTTTTGCTGAAAAAATGTGAGTAGCTTTTGCAATGCAATGCAAAAGCTACTCACATTTGTTCAGCAAAAAATATCAGAATATTGTATATTGAATCTGCTAAAACAGTTAACGAAATGACCCTTAACGAGCTCGTTAAGCTAACGACACTTTGAACAACCAGGCCCAGGTTTCCTCCAGGTAGAATCATTAATGCAACTTACTGTACATGTATTTACTCTAAATATTAGGACACCTCAGCTCCTTACCAAACTTGTCCTTAAGTTTGAACAATTCTATTTTACTACTAAAGACTGCTGGATGAGTGGCAAACAGTGTAGACCCTATCAGACGCCACACTTGTATTCTGCAGTGTCTGATCTGGGTCTACACTATTTGCACAGGCCTGTCTGTCCAAATACTACAATGTTATTAAATGGATGTTTTCATACTGGCCCTGTTACAGGTCTGAGGCCAGTTGTATTGGCCTCAGATTGCTGTACTGGCCTGAGGGTAAAGCCGCGGGCCAATACAGCCATCTGGCCAATATGGCTGGCTGAGTACCAGTAACAGGGTCAACGTGAAAACATCCCTTTCATGACATTTCAACTTTGCATTGTGTTTAGAGTCTCATCGGCTGGTTAATATCCTAAAATATTTGCCCGGTCAATATCATAAAATATTAGCCCTACTGAACCCCTCGGTTTTATCCTCTACATTGTACATCCTTGTAACTTTCAGTATTATAGAAATCATGCCAAACAATGCATTGGTATAATGAAGAACACTTATTACTTAGCTGATTAATAATTAGGATTATGGCGGTAGTTTTATACCCTAAAAACTAGGACACCTTAACCATGTTTGTCCTAAAATCTGAACCAGTCCATTTTTTTACCTGTTTTATGTGTACAAAAACTGCTGGATGAATGGCAAACAGCAAACAGTGTAAACCTTGATCAGACAGCATTATAATTTATATAGCATCCAATATGAGCCGACTGTTTGCTCAGACATGTTTGTCCCAATATTTTGGACAAATATTATTATATGGTACCAGTGTATTGGAAGTTGGTCTCTATTCCATATATAAACCATGTAAATATATAAATAAAATAAATAAACAAGAGGCCCACGGGCCACGGGTCGCTCACCTGAGTGACATAGCAACATTTGTTATGCAACATTTTTTCCAATCCTGTCATCGCAACTAATGAAAAGATCATCATTTAAGCAGTTCTTTATTTTGAAGAAGAAGATATATGGCATGCCAGTCAATTGAGCGTGATCATTTGAACAAACTCTAAATGGCAGCCAGCTTGGATTTACGATTGGCATGATTTTAGCTATTTTTGATCTACAAGTCACCCCAATGCTTCCTACCAAGTTTCGAGTCAACTGGCCTTTCAGTTCAGGAGAAGAGGCGAAAAATAGATTTTCAAGATGGCTGCCATAGCGGCCATCTTGCATATCCGACTGGCACGATTTTAGCTATTTTTGATCTACAAGTCACCCCAATGTCTCCTACGAAGTTTGGAGTCAATTGGCCTTTAGGTGCAGGAGAAGAAGGTAAATATAGATTTTCAAGATGGCGGTCATGGTGGCCATCTGGGATTTCTGATCAGAACGATTTTAGCTATATTTGATCTATAAGTCACCCTGATGCTTCCTACTAAGTTTTGAGTCAAGTGACTTTTGGGTTTAGGAGAAGAAGCGAAAAATAGATTTCAAGATAGCTGCCATGGCGGGCATCTTGGATTTACGATCGGCATGATTTTAGCTATTTTTGATCTACAAGTCACCGAAATGCTTCCTACCAAGTTTCGAGTCAACTGGCCTTTCGGTTCAGGAGAACAAGCGAAAAATAGATTTTCAAGATGGCGGCCATGGCCCCCATCCTGGTTTTACTATCGGCATGATTTTATCTATTTTTGATCTACAAGTCACCCCGATGCTTCCTACCAAGTTTGGAGTCAATTGGCCTTTCGGTTCAGGAGAAGAAGCGAAAAATAGATTTCCAAGATGGCTGCCAAGGCTGCCATCTTGGATTTCCGATAGGCATGATTTTAGCTATTTTTGATCTATAAGTCACCCTAATGCCTCCTACCAAGTTTGGAGTCAATTGGCTTTTGGGTTTAGGAGTAGAAGTGAAAAATAGATTTTCAAGATGGCCGCCATGGCGGCCATCTTGGATTTCCGATAGGCACGATTTTTAGCTATTTTTGATCTACAAGTCACCCTGATGCTTCCTAGCAAGTTTGGTGTCAACTGGCCTTTCGGTTCAGGAGAAGCGAAAAATAGATTTTCAAGATGGCGGCCATGGCCGCCATCTTGGATTTCTGATCGGCACGATTTTAGCTATTTTTGATCTACAAGTCACCCTGATGCTTCCTAGCAAGTTTGGAGTCAACTGGCCTTTCGGTTCATGAGAAGAAGCGAAAATTAGATTTCAAGATGGCGGCCATCTTGGATTTCTGATCGGCACGATTTTAGCTATTTTTGATCTACAAGTCACCCTGATGCTTCCTAGCAAGTTTTGAGTCAACTGGCCTTTCGGTTCAGGAGAAGAAGCGAAAAATAGATTTTCAAGATGGCGGCCATGGTGGCCATCTTCGATTTCCGATCGGCACGATTTTAGCTATTTTTGATCTACAAGTCACCCTGATGGTTCCTAGCAAGTTTGGAGTCAATTGGCCTTTCGGTTCAGGAGAAGAAGCGAAAAATAGATTTTCAAGATGGCGGCCATGGCGGCCATCTTGGATTTCCGATCAGAATGATTTTAGCTATTTTTGATCTACAAGTTACCCCGATGCTTCCTACAAAGTATCAAGTCAATTGGCCCAGGGGTGTAGGAGGAGTAGGCTTTTAAAGCAACTGTTGACGCCGCACGACGGAGGACGGACATTGACTGACCACAATAGCTCACCATGAGCACTTCGTGCTCAGGTGAGCTAACAAGAAGGCCATGGTGGCCCTATATCACTCACCTGAATCATGTCATGCATATATCAAAGCGCTTTAATCTTTGAAGAATTTCAATGAAGGTAAACCATGTAAAAGTCTCTTTTAATGTTTCAATTTTTACTAAAGTGATTTAAAACATTCTGATATCTGGCAAAAGCTGTACCAACCAACTTTGTAGAGGTTGAATAGACAATACAAAATGCAATCTACATGTATCTAAGTTCTGTGCCACGTGGTTTCAGAGAAGTTTTTAAAGTTTCTTGCAAAGTACGTCTATGTTAAGGCATGTGACTCCCAGGAAGGCCAATATCAACTGAGGTTATGACTTTAACGGTCCACTGGACAAAGCAGTTATAAAGGTCATGGTGACCTTGACCATAACCTTTGCCCTCAAGGTCATCTTCTGGCCAGAAGAAACATTCTTACTTCCATTGAGGGTCCTACCCCCAAGCATTGCCGAGTTATAAGCTTGTTTTAAACTAGAGGTCACTGTGACCTTGACTTTTGCCATTAGGGTAATCTACTGGTCAAGACCAACATCGCATCTAAGTACAAGGGTTCTAGCCTCAAGCACTGCCGAATTATAAGCTTTTTCATACTTAAGGTCATGGTGACCTTGACCATGACCTTTGCCCTCAGTGTCATCTACTGGTGAGGACCAACATCCCTTCTGTTTGAGGGTCCTAGCCCTAAGCATTGCCAAGTTATCAAGCTTTTTAGTACTAAAGGTCCTGGTGACCTTGACCTTTGCCCTCAGGATCATCTATTGGTGAAGACCAACATCTCTACTAAGTTTGAGGATCTTAATCATAAGCATTGCAGAATTATAAGCTTTTTGGTGCTAAATGTCATAGTGACCTTGACCTCTGACTTAAAGGTCATCTACTCTTAAGGTCCATCCTCCTTATTAGTTTGATAGTCCTAGGCTTTATCATAGCTGACGGCTTTTTGCTCTGTGTAAAACAAGTGACCCTCCCCCCTCTACATCTCTGGGTGGGGCCTCTTTTCACCCCAGAAGCATAATTTGAACACTCTTGTCAAAGGACCTCTGGGCAATGTTACATACCAAATACATTGTATCAATGCCCTAGGCCTTCCACTTTCAGACAAGAAGATTTTTTAAGTTTTTTCCTATATAAGTCTATGAAAAACATGTCGGCCCCGGGGCGGGGCCACTTTTTACCCCAGGGCTATAATTTGAACAATCTTGGCAGAGCTCCACTAGGTGAAGCTATGTACAAATGTACCAAATATCAAAGGCCAGGGCCTTCTGGTTTCAGATAAGAAGATTTTTGAAGGTTTTCTATATAAGTCTATGTAAACATGGCAGCCCTGGGGTGGGGCCATTTTTGGCTCCAGGGCAATACATTTAACTTGAACAATCTTGGTAGAGATCCACTAGGTGAAGCTTTGTATCAAATATCAAAGGCTTGGGCTTTCTACTTTCAGACAAGAAGATTTTTAAAGTTTTTCCCTATATGGGTCTATGTAAAAAAAATTGACCCCTGGTGCATGGCCATTTTTGACCCTAGGGCTATAATTTGTACAACTTTGGTAGAGGTTCACTAGATGAAGCTACATACCAAATATCAAAGACTTGGGCCTTCTAATTTCAAACAAGAAGATTTTTTAAGTTTTTCCTATATAAGTCTATGCAAAACATGTCGGACCTGGGGCGGGGCCATTTTTGGCCCCAGGGCAATAACTTGAACAATCTTGGTAGAGATCCACTAGGTGAAGCTATGTATCAAATATCAAAGGCCTGGGCCTTCTGCATTCAGACAAGATTTTTAAAGCTTTTTCCCAAAATAGGCAATCGTCGGAGCAGGACATTTTTGACCCAAGACCTATACATGTAATTTGAACAACTTTGGTAGAGGTCCACTAGATGAAGCTACATACCAAATATCAAAGACCTGGGCCTTCTGGTTTCAAACAAGAAGATTTTTAAAGTTTTCAGTTAATCTATTTTTAGCTCCTGTGACCTAGATGTGCAGTAGACTGTAACCATTTGAACAACTTTGAAAGAGGACCAACCAAGGATCAATGCTGTAAAGTTTGGTCAAAATCCAATCAGTGATTTAGGAGGAGATGTTGTTTGAAGAATTCTACGAATGGACGGATGCACGCACACCAGACAAAATGTGATCATAAAAGCTCACCTTTTCATTATGTGACAGGTGAGCTAAAAATAAATAAAACAAGAGGCTCACCTGAGCAACACAGCCACTGCAGATATGCAGATGTTATGCAACATTTTTCCAATCCTGTCATCACAACCAAAGAAAAGATCATCATTTAAGCAGTTCTTTATTTTGAGGAAGAATATCTACATGTATGACATGACAGTAAATGGAGCGTGATCACTTGAACAAACTCTCAATCACATTTCAACAGTAGGATCAATGTGAAATTTGGTGGCAAATGGCTAAGTGGTTTCTGAAGAATCACGATTTTATACTTGTAAACAGCTCAGTGGCAGTGAAATATAATAAACATAAACAAGATGGCAGCCATCTTGGATTTCCAATCAGAATGATTTTAGCTACTGTTGATCTACAAGTCACCTCGATACTTCCAATGAACTTTGAGTCAATTGCCCTTTCGGTTCAGGAGAAAAAGTTAAAAACAGATTTTCAAGATGGCCGCCATGGCCACAATTTGGGATTTCCTATGGCAACGATTTCAGCTATTTTTTATCTACAAGTCAACCCGATGCTTCCTACCAAGGTTCGAGTCAACTGGCCTTTCAGTTCAGAAGAAGAAGGGAAAAATAGATTTTCAAGATGGCCACCATCTTGGATTTCCGACTGGAACGATTTTAGCTATTTTTTATAGTCGTCCCGACGCTTCCTACCAATTTTCAAATCAACTGGTCCTTTGGTTCAGGAAAATAAGCTAAAAAAAAAGTTTCAAGATGGCCGTCATGGTGGCCATCTTGGATTTCAGATCCAAACAATTTAAGCTATTTTAGATCTACAAGTCACCACAATGCTTCCTACATGTACCAAGTTTCAAGTCAAATGGCCTTTCAGTTCAGAAGAAGAAGCGAAAAATAGATTTTCAAGATGGCTGTCATGGCGGCCATCTTGGATTTCTCATAGGGACGATTTTAGCTTCTTTTTTTTATCTACACCCTAATGCTTCCTACCAAGCTTAAAGTCATGGCGGCCATCTTGGATTTCCAATCGAAACTATTTTAGCCATTTTTGATCTTTAAGTCACCCTGATATGCTTCCTACCAAGTTTCAAGTCAATTAGCTTTTGGGTTTAGGAGAAGAAGCAAAAAAAAGATTTTCAAGATCTACAAGTCACCCAAGTCACCCTGATGTTTCCTACCAAGTTTGGAGTCAATTGGCCTTTCAGCTCAGGAGATGAAGTGAAAAATAGATTTTCAAGATGGCCGCCATGGTGGCCATCTTGGATTTCCGATCAGAACGATTTTAGCTATTTTTGGTCTACAAGTCTCACTAATGCTTCCTACCAAGTTTCGAGTCAATTGGCATTTGGGTTTAGGAGAAAATCGAAAAATAGATTTTCAAGACGGCCGCCATGGCGTCCATTTTTGCTTTAAAATCGGCAAAATTTTAGCTATTTTTGATCTACAAGCCACCCAATGCTTCCTACCAAGTTTCGAGTCAACTGGCCTTTCGGTTCAGGAGAAGAAGCGAAAAATAGATTTTCAAGATGGTGGCCATCTTGGATTTCCGACTGGAACGATTTTAGCTATCTTTGATCTACAAGTCACCCTGATGCTTCCTACTAAGTTTCGAGTCAACTGACTTTTTGGGTTTAGGAGAAGAAGCGAAAAATAGACTTTCAAGATGGCCCCAATGGTGGCCATCTTGGATTTACAATCGGAACCATTTTTAGCTACATGTATTTTTGATCTACAAGTCACCCCAAAGCTTCCTACCAAGTTTCGAGTCAAATGGCCTTTCGGTTCAGGAGAAGAAGTGAAAAATAGATTTTCAAGATGGCTGCCATGGCGGCCATCTTGGATTTCCGATCAGAACGATTTTAGCTATTTTTTATCTACAAGTCACCCTGATGCTTCCTACGACATTTTGTAAGTTTGGAGTCAATTGGCTTTTTGGTTTAGGAGAAGAAGCGAAAAATAGATTTTCAAGATGGCTGCCATGGAGGCCAATCTTCCAATCAAAACGATTTTAGCTATTTTTTATGTATAAGTCACCCCTATGCTTCCTACCAAGTTTGGAGTCAATTGGCTTTTGGGTTTTGGTGGTAGAGGCGAAAAATAGATTTTCAAGATGGCTGCCATGGCGGCCATTTTGGATTTCCGATCAACATGATTTTACCTATTTTTGATCTACAATTCACCCCGATGCTTACTAGCAAGTTTGGATTCAATTGGCGTTTCGGTTCAGGAGAAGAAGCGAAAAATAAATTTTCAAGATGGCTGCCATCTTGGATTTCAGATCGAAATGATTTTAGCTATTTTTGATCTATAAGTCACCCCAATGCTTCCTACCAAGTTTGGAGTCAATTGGGCTTTGGGTTTGGGAGTAGAAGTGAAAAATAGATTTTCAAGATGGTTGCCATGGCGGCCATTTTGGATTTCTGATTGGCACGATTTTATCTATTTTTGATCTACAAGTCACCCCGATGCTTACTAGCAAGTTTGGAGTCAATTGGCCTTTCGGTTCAGGCAAAGCGAAAAATAAATTTTCAAGATGGCGGCCATCTTGGGTTTCCAATCAGAATGATTTTAGCTATTTTTGATCTACAAGTCACCCCGATGCTCCCTACCAAGTATCCAGTCAATTGGCCCAGGGATGTAGGAGAAGTAGGCTTCTAAAGCAATTGTTGACGACGCACGGCGAACATTGACTGACCACAATAGCTTACCATGAGCACTTTGTGCTCAGGTGAGCTCGACAGACATTGACTGACCACAATAGCTCACCACGAGTACTTCGTGCTCAGGTGAGCTAATAAAAAAAATGGTATTTTAACACTACCATCAGCTTACTAACTCACTAAAACTTTTACTGGACTCAGTCAAGCACATACTAAAAAGAACATTTTATTTTTATCAGCTTTGTACAAATGTAAACTTTTTTTCCAACCTGAACAATCAGATTGTCATGGAATTATCATGGCAACCTGACTGATACATGCATAGCTCTGGGTGTAATCCCATTTTTCTTTTCATTTTTTTTCATTTTTTACTCTAAGAAAACAATTATACTTGGTGGGTACTCTGGCTCAGAGGCAATTCCAATAATAATGGCATCAATATTTATTTAATACATGCAAAGTGCACTATATCTAGAGACATCATTCTTCCCAAACACTTCTAAAGACAGGTCTCATTATTAGAGAATCAAATTATTGAAGTTTCTTGTAAAGCTTACTAGTACTAAATTATATGGTAACACATGTACAACACAGTTTTTTTATAACAATATTATAATTGCTGGAATCCAAAGCAAACACCATGTTAGCTAAACAACTGCTTTGTATACCCAAACAAAAATGTAAAATATGGTCTTTTTTTTATATTATCCATACATTTTTGTTTGGATTCAACATTTCTGGGGTCCATCTAAAGAACGTGTTATATCTGAAATCATGCTACACTATAATAAACTACATGTATGTTATAAAGATAGCCCTGTGTATTTGTCAAGACAAACCAAAGTTTTTAATGCAAAATTTTATTGTTGGTTGGAGTTTAATGGCCCACTGGCAGTCAACACTATTAAGGTCACGTTGAGCCAGTCAATTTACCTAATCACACTTTTCCTGGGCATACTTAGTCCTCTAAGCCATTGGCCAGTACATGTGCACATTCTCAGATTTCTGTCGCCAGGTGACATAAGCAAAATTTGAAAAAAGAGAGGTAATGCAGTCAGAAGTCAGCTGTAACTGTGTCTGCCCACCCAAACCCCACCTCACCCATCAATTGATTGATTGTGTTGGGGTTTAACGACACGTCAACCCTTGAGGGTCATTTTGTGTCGTCTCCCAGAGAAAGGGAGAAAAGAGATAGAAGAGAGAGTAGAGGAGATGAAAGAGAGGGACAGGGAAGAAAGAGGAACAGGAATGAAAGTGAAGAAACAGAAGAAATAAAAACATTCCCCCTCTACCCTTACCCACAACAAGGATAGCAGGCCTTGCCCAACTGTAAGCCAATATCAGTTGGACGCCCCAGTGATGTAAGATACACAGCACCTTCACACCTCCCGACCACCCCACCCATCAAGGATTTAGAATTTTATACAACAGAGCCCTTCTAGAAGGCCTGCACTGCTAGGAGAAACACCTGTTAAAAATCCTTGTCATTTGTTCCCAGCCTTGGGACTTTCAACAGCTGCTAAAATTCCACTAAACTTTGCATACAGTATGAAGGCATAACATCTATGGCATATACATGTACATTGGAACTCCAATTTTTAGGACTGGAAATTTGTTCTGAACATGGGTACATGTAGTTCGAGCCACTGAGGCTTAATCATAGCAACAGGCCAGAAGGCAAATGAGGATAATTTAAGGATGAATTTTCGATCTTCTGTAAAATAATGGTAAGTGTATTCATTAGAATTGCCTCAAAGAGGCAATTCTAATGAGTTCACACAAGATATATTTCATAATAAAATGAGAAAATTCCCCTATCAGAAGAATTTCTTTCTGATTCAACAATGAGTTTGAATCAGCCATGATAAACAAGCCATCGGTGTTTGAGTCATTGAAGTTTTATTGCATCTGCATTCTCACACTGGGCATCATGTACACTTCTTTTCACTTTACCCTCAGCATTTGGACACCTTCAGTCAACTCCACATTCGAACACCTTCAGTCAACCCATCATCATATTTGTCTTGCGTGGAGGTGCTTCTAATGAGCACCCACAACACGGTCACATGAATCACCGAAATACCAGAATACTACCGAAATACCGGAATACCCCTGAAAAATATTCGGGGGACCGCACTTCCGGTTGCCTCGTTCTGACTTGTCCCTAGATACGATGAAAACAAATGACCGCCGTGCATTACCTGTAATTGATATATCTAAACAAATCTACCACTTGCTAAATTCATTCAACCTCTTATCTAAAATATTCTTAATATGTAATTGTAATTGTCTTCTAGTTGTTTTTACTAAATTTTGCGTCATTTTCGAGGCAAAATAATGTTTTATTCACGCATATTCAGATTCAGTCAGATGCCTATTTAATAGCATTAATGTGCAGGCTATTTTTTTTTTTTATTCTGTTTGCACTGGTCTATTTTTCTGATAAATCATTTTTTTTTTTTTGTTTTAAAACAAATAAATAAATAAAAAAATAAAAAAAATCCAGAATAATATATATTTTATCAATAAATTGGTAGTCAGTAAACTAACCTAGACTGAAGAAGTTGGGATGGACAGGGTTGAGGGAGCAGGTAGAAAGTGGGTGGAAGAAAGAAAAAGTCGGATAAGAGAAAGGAGGGGGGTGGGAGAAAGGAGGTTGGGTAGGAGAAAGGTGAAGAGGGGTTGGAGAAAGGAGGAAGAGATAAGGAATAAAAGCAAAAAATTGGGAGAAAAGAGATAGTCTCCTTTTGGCTATATTTGTTAATTTCAACATCAGAAGGTTTGTTTACTTTGGAAGTATGTTTATTGGCTAAGTTTTGTATCTCTGGAGAATTGTCGATCGGCTAAAGTTGTTGTTGAGTATTGGTTGGTGTGTTGTGTTTTGTATGTTTGTCGATTGAGTTTGGTAACTAGGGAGGAATGTCGAACGACTTAAAGTCTTTAAGGTCAACACCGGTTGGTTAGTTTAGTTTGGTAATTATATCAGATGGGTTTGGTATCTTGAGGGGAATATTGATCAGCTTAATTTGTTAAATTCAACATTGGTCGGGGTATTTTGTTCGTATCTGAATATAGTATCTTGAGGGAACGTCTTTCGACTAAAGTTGTAAAGATCAACACTAGCCGGTTGGTTTGGTAGGTATGTTGGCTGAGTTTTGTATAGTTGGAGAAATGTTGATTGGCTTAAGTTGTTAAATTTAACAACATCCTCTGTATTTTTTGGTAAGTGTGTCAGATGAATTTGGTTTCTTGGGGGAAGGGGGGTGTTGATTTGCTGAAGTTGTCAAGTTCAACAACGGTTGGTCCATTTAGTTTGGAAGGTATGTCCGGCTAAGTTTGATTTCTTGGGGGGAAATGCTGATCGACTAATTAAAGTCGTTAAAGAAATTCAACAACTATAGGTTTTTTTTGTATCTTGAGAGGAATGTTGATTGGCTAAAATTGTTAAGTTCAACACCGGTCGGTGTGTTTAGTTATGGATGTGTGTCATTTGAGTTTGTTAATGTTGGGAGGTTATTTGTTGGCTTAAGTAGTTAATTTCGATTTCGGTTGGTGTGTTTAGTTCAGTAGGTATGTCGGATGAGTTTCTTTTTTTTTTTATCCTTGGAAAGAATGGCAATCGGATAAAAATGTTTAAGTTCAACACAAGCTGATGTGTTTAGTCTGATAGGTGTATCGGCTGAATTAGGTATTTTGGGAGGAATGTTGATCGGTTAAATGAGATAAATTCAAAATAAGCCAGTGTGTTTAGTTTGGTAGATGTGCCAGCTGACTTTGGTATCTTGGGAGGAATATACGAGTATATATAGTGATTGGCTAAAGTTCAACACCGGTTGGTGTGTTCAGTTTGGTAGGTGTGTCGGCTGAATTTGAAATCGTTGGAGGAATGTTGATCGGCAAAAGTTGTTAAGTTCAACACCAGCCAGTGTGTTTAGTTTAGTATCTTGGGAGGAATGTTGATTGGGTGAACAATTTAATTCAACATCAGCATTGAACTAAGACTGGTTAGAAGTTTTTCAATAAAAATTCTATGCTATCTACATATTTTTGTTTCCCCAAAAAAATCTATAGTAAAATAGTAGATTATAATGCTGAGAGGTGAATACTCACTTAGATTTGTTTTTAGGCTAACGACCAGTCGCGGACCCTAGTATGCAATTGTCATTTTGCATTTCAATGTTCAGACTTTGAGAGTAGCCTGAGTAGGGTAATCAATGCTCTGAGCCAATGTACATAATTTTTTTTATAATGGTCTACAAGATAGGTGTAAAATCAATAACACATTTGGTATTTATAATAACACGAAATTGTTTTATTTCTATATATGTTCCAATTATTTTAGCTTTGTGTGGATATCAAACATTTATATGACGGAAGGGTATCAGGTCAAAACGGCCCCAAGTCAAAACGGTCCCAAGTCAAAACGGTCCCAAGTCAAAACGGCCCCAAATTGGTCAAAACGGCCCCAACTGCAGTTGCAGATTGGTCAAAACGGCCCCAAAACGGCCCCAAAAATGTCCCCAAATTCGACTTAGGATTTAAGTAAAAAATAATGTATGTAAATGCATTTTTCAGCGCTAATCAATTTCAACTGAATATATCTTGTCTATATTAACTTTTTTGTAAGGAAAATAGTCGAAAATGGGGTCATTTTTGGGCGCTGATCATTTCTGACGCGGACTGATTCATAATAGCTGTTAAGGCAAATAAAAAAAATGCACAATTCACATTTAATTATTCACTATTCAAATTGCAGTAACATAAATAATATAAGTAATATAGATAACAAGATTCCGTTTTTGTTTAACACAATAGAGTTGCAGTATGCGAGTATTCCAGTATCCAGACTTGATTATGATATATGATTGCTAAGCAAATGTCACTAATTAAAAATATAGATATTGGTTATTTCGCGTTAAAAAGAAAAGAAAGCTTAGTAATAACAAGGGAGTTTGAAAATATCTTCAATTTGGTCTTGTTTCACACTTCTGTGATTATTGTTATAGTATAGTCCTGGGTATGACGTAAAACTGTATCCAGCTGTGACACTCAACATGAGTGTGGGAATGTGAGGCTGCCCTCTATCACAGTTGCCTCCCCACCCTCAGGGTTACGAGGCTGCCACAACCTGGGTGGCAGAGCTAGGCAGCAATCATTTACAGACCGATGGCTTGGTGTTCTAGCTATTGTGGTTTCGCGGACGATCCTTTCTTTATAAGGACAACGGCAAAGCACACTGCCCGAGTGTGGGAACGGCGTGCATGCTCAGATGCCGTAAAAGAACTGAATTGGGATGTCAGCTAGGACTGGCGATCCCTTAAAAACAGTTGTTCCAAAATCTTATATGGAAAGCAGAAGAACAGGTACACAGTTAGGCGGTGCCAACAGACAGCAAAGTTCTGTTGGTTTTGTTTGTGTTGAGTTTTACGGCCCAGTCAATCCAATGGGGTCATGTCGAGCGCGGTCAGTTTACCTAACCACACGTTTACTGGGCAGGCTTAGTCCTCTAAGCGTTTAACCAGTATTGTGCACATTCTTTCGCAAGAAACTGACAACTGCCCTTCTGGAATCAGCAGAAGGGAGAGAATGACCGTAGAAAATATTTCATGATCAATCTCCACGAAAGAATGTTGCCGACCTCGGCGGGGGTTGAACCCGCGACCTCCTGGTCTCCAGTCGGACGGCGCATCCAACTCAGCCACCGAGTAACGTCTCCGGCTAGGCCTCCTGTCAGGTGTGGGAATCAAGCAAGCACCTGCGGAAATTCAGGGTGGGAACACTCAGTGTGAACACCCTGAGAGGAAGAGTTTGCGAGGTAGTGGAAACACTATCCCGCAGGAAAGTGGATGTCTGTTGCATTCAGGAGACCAGATGCCGTGGTGGCAACTGTCGCACAATCAAGGGCAAGGACACCAGGTACAAGCTCTACTGGTCAGGAAATGACAAAGGCGCTTGAAAAAAGACCCTGACAACAGATGTACATGGTGCCAGGAAACTGCATGCCCCTTGGATGGCAGACCACAGAAGGAGGTCCAGGTCGGACCTGACAAGCTTGAGGTGGTAGCTTCCTTTTGCTACCTAGGAGACATGTCCTCAGCAGCAGGTGGCTGTGAACTTTCAACCACAACACGTGTGAAAACCGCCTGGAAGAAGTTCAAGGATCTGCTACCAGTTCTCTCTTCACACCACCTCTCTTTCAAAACACGTGGCTGTGTGTACAGCTCTTGTGTGCGGAGCGCTATGCTCCATGCCAGCGAGACTTACACACTGACAAAGCCAAACCCCCAGCGTCTGCAGCGAAATGACAGGGCAATGATCAGACAGATCTGCAAAGTTAGGCAGCAAGAAATTGTCACCACCAGGTCCAATGAGCTACTTGTGCGACTTGGCATTGAGGATCTGGACCTCATTCTGAAGGAGAGAAGACTCCGATGGTATGGACATGTGGAACGCTCCAGTGGTGCAGTTAAGACAGCCTTTGACATACAGGTTGATGGAAAGCGTGGGCCTGGGAGGCCCAAGATGACATGGAAGCAACTGACAGGGAGTAATTTCAGAGAGTGGAAGCTCTCGGCTATCAACCCTCATGATAGACGTACCTGGAGATCTGGTGTGAGATCTGCCATGCGTGCAGCAAGCCAGCCATCTGGAAGGGGCCCACTGATATGGATGTTGCCCCTGTATGTTAATCAAAAATCCGATTATGATATGATATGATATGATATGAGTATATAATAATAATCAAATGGTAATTATTTGCAATTAACTTTTTTTTTATAACAAAAGAAAACAAAACACAAACTCTATTTTCAGTATCATTTATTTTATTACATTTCATTGCTTATATAACATAATACTCACCTGTTTCATTATTGTTTACAAGTATATACATAATTTTGCCATTACAAGTATTTCCTACTCCTAAACACTAAGTTGTCCGTCTGTTTGTCTATGCATTTACAAAAAAAAAAAAATGGGACCGTTTTGACTTGAGGCCGTTTTGACCTTCATTTTTGGGATGTGGGGCCGTTTTGACCAATTTATGAGGCCGTTTTGACCAAATGGGGGCCGTTCTGACTTGGGGCCGTTTTGACTGTAATTCGACGGAAGAGTTCCCAGCAAACGCCTCGTCAGGCGCTAGAAAAATAGGTAATGTATCAAAAATCATATAATCAATGATACTGACAGTGATAATTTAGAGAAAATAAAATGATAATTTCAACGTAAACAAATCAGAATCGACAGTAAATCATGATTTTTATCGAGGATAAGATTTGTTTTAGCGAGCACCCATTACCAGTAATGGTTACTAACGATCTATTTACACTGTAGTCAAGTATCTGGATTACCTCTGCTTTTTCGGTAGGCGCCGATATTCGTGACGTCACGGAGGTTCATCGAATAGGTATACCTGTGAAAGAATCCGAGACGTTTCGCCCCCAAACCATTTCCTCCCCTAGTCGTTTCGCCCCCAAGACGTTTCCTCCCTGGTCGTTTCCCCCCCTAGTCGTTTCGCCCCCCTAGTCGTTTCGTCCCCCTAGTCGTTTCGCCCACTTTTCATTGTAAAACTAATTTTCACTGTTGAACTTTTATTAGAGGTGAGAAGAGGCAAATATTTAAGTAGCATCATCGCCCTGTCACGTCAGCCTAAGGATAACTTATCCTTAGTTACCGGCTGGCACCGGGCCTTAAAAGCTCGGGGGTAACTTCCTATATATGGCATAGTACGGATGTGCGTGCCGAATAGCCCCCTTTTTCAGCACTGCCAGGTATATGATTGGCCCCCTTTTTTCAACAAAAAGTATATGAATGGCCCAGTTTTTCTGGATTCCCTATGTGAAAGGCCCCATTTTTCTGACATCCTGGTATATGCACATACTTTCGCTCAGAGATTTTTCGAGGCTGCTTATCCTCTTGGTATTACATGAATTGACTGTGATATTTGTGTATCAACCAGCAAAAATGGGTACAAAAGAAAATCAAAGGGCAGTATATGAATAGGTCAACATTTTGGATGATCAAGTATATGAATTGGTCAGTTTTTTTCAGGTATATGAATGGGGTAGGTTTTGAAATACTGGCTCGCACACCCGTACCAAAATTACCTGTTAGTTACCTCCCCCCCCCTCGCCCCCCACCCCCACCCCCACCCCCCACGAGCTTAAAAGTGGCCACTCGGAGAGGTCTGAGACTGTTTTCTTAAATAAATTTAGTGTAACTATTTACCGGCCATCTTTTTTTTTCTTTTTCTTTTTTTTTCTTCTTTTTTTTTTTAATCTTATTTATGTATCTTTTTATGTATTTTATTGTTTTATTATCTTTATTACGTTTAATCACTTGTTTTGCTTATTATTTTTTTTTTCTTTCATTTTTTTTTTTTTTTTGTCATATATCTTTTTTATTCATTATTTATTTTGTTACATATTTTAATAACAGCAGATGACAATTAACCATCTGTTCTAAAGTCTCGTAACTTCATCATGACTGTTCACACAAACATCTCTGGTGTCGTCAGTCAATTTAAAACAAAACTGGTAAAGGTGCTTAAGCGATAATTAAAGGCGTTTAACTTTGCAAAGAGCGTGTGTTTTCACACCTCATCATTAATCGCATTAATTGCGTGATTAATGATTCAAACCAAATAAACAATGTGATTAACGGTATTGATCAAAACAGGTAATACTTATCATAGTTCCCAATTAACATTTTCATTCAAAGTACATGTTCTTCTCTCTCTCCCTTTCTCTCTGTCTCACATGGAGTTAATCAATCTTTTATATATATATAAACAAAAAAAAAAAAGAAATAGGGGGAAATGGTTTGGGGGCGAAACGACTAGGGTTGGGGGGCGAAACGACTAGGGGGCCAAAAAGGGGGCGAAACGACTAGGGGGGAAACGACCAGGGGGGAAACGTCTTGGGGGCGAAACGTCTTGTTACCCCTGTGAAAGACACCTATTAAAGACACCAATATTGGCTTTAATTAATTAAGTAATATTATGTCAACCTAATGGAAAGGGATAATATTTTAACCACAAATAATTTGCAAATTGTCTTAGAAGTGTTTTTTTTTGTTGTTTTTTTTTTGATAGTCCGCTAAATCAGAGCCGGAATACGACCGGAAAAACGTGAATTACCTACACTTCAAACAAAAAGTACATACGACTTTTTGTGTAAAACATTTATCAATTGAGTGAATAATTTGTACCGATTGATTTAGTTATGAATGATGTATATATAAAAAAAAATTTATATATGGCCAGTAGTAAGTCTCAAACACGACACACCGAAAGTGTATCATTTACGCATGTTTGAAACTTACGCAGATTAAACAACCAATGCAATCATGATGAGTAACGTCATTCTTACATCCATGGAGCTTGTATGAATATTATTTTAAATATAATATAAATATATTAATATAAATAACGTGTTCCAGCAGCATGCCTTTATAAATATGAGAACCGTTGCATCAATCTGTGTAAATATTATCCCGAATACATCGCGAAATTTTATATATAGCGCTCTCCCCACAAAAAACAAAACAAAAAAAAAAAACAAAAAAAAAAAACAAACAATTAACAAAAAAAAACAACAACAAAACAAAACAACAGTAAAGTCTTATCTTAATCACCCAGTTTTAGTTTTGGATTAAGGGTGTGGTAGCCTGAGTCTTCCAATATTCGTTTTCATGTGACAAGCACTTTTATCCAGGCTGGCCTATTTTTCCCCCGTGTCACTTTGCATGCGCTGCTGCTGCCAAGAAAATTGTTTGAACCCCCGAAGCACTGCTGAAAATTCTAGAGGAGATGCCGATCTACCTGTTACAGTATTTTACAGTGAAAATTAGGATGGACATTTCTTTCGAATCGTCTGCCCCAGCAGACGATTCACATGTAATGTCACGCTTAATTTACACAGGAAAATAAGAAAAAACAATGTAAATGCCGTCTACTGAATATGCTAAGCGCTTCAAGGGTTAAAGTATGGATACATTCATTTAACAAGGGAGACAGATACGGACTCGCTGGAATGTATCTACACTGCATGGATCGAGGCCTGGACGGTTGATGATTGGGCCAGGGATACGATTGTCCATTTAAATCACCATTACTTGGTGTTTATGCCTCTTTCAACAACAACAACAACAACACCGCGTCCAACCGTAACGCCGGATAACCGGTCGTAACGCTGGATTTTCGGTCAAATAACGCCGGATTACGGTATTTTTCGTAGGATTCGCCGCCATTTGCAGAACCGCGTTTGACGGTGGGTAGACAAAACCATTTATTTGAAATATTCGGATAGGTTCATCGAACATAAAAAGTAGCCTATCCGGATCTACATACATTCTTCTAACTGCCAAATCTTCAATTGATACATATACTTTGCCGAAATTATCAAACACTCAAAGAGAAAATGGTTGTGCAGGTTCGGCCATACGATAAACAGGCATTCTTACCAGAGAAGTTCGTACTTTCTTCATTTTCTTAAAATTCCTGACCAGCTGGTGGATGGAAAATGCATTTGAAAATGACCTTGTATCTTAAACTCGCCATTGCTGAGATTTTTTTACCAAAGAAACAAAGACCGAGGCACAATCCACGAAATTTAAGGTAACGCCGGATAAAACGGTATCTTCTTGATCTACAACTGGCCACTGTTCTCGCAGACAAACACATTTGTAAAGGTAAAACTTTACCTACACAGTCCAATACCTATTAATCGACACTATCAACTTCAAACCTCGCGTCCGTTTTTTGCTCGGGTAATACGGTAACGGTTTCGAAGTGCTATTGCACAGTTGTTGTGTGGGCGATGTACACGCAGAACGTGTGTTTGTTTATGGCTGACAGGCTTTGATGGAGTCAAATAATGTACAAAAGTAAGTTCTACTAGAAAAGTGAGGTAATCTAAAATGTCAACAAAATTTATTTGTCAAAATCTTTGCAGCACATTTTTGACTAAAGGACTACTAAATATGACTTAACAAATATTTGCAGGAGGCTGGTTCATAGCATGGTAATGCACATAAAACCTCGTTTTCGAAATACGCAGTAAGGAGAGTAGATCAATTGCTAACGCTTAGCACTCTGGATAAAATTTTCAACAGATGACTTTGATTTTTTTATTTTTTTATTTTTTATTTTTCAGAAATAAGGTTTTGACATTTTCTCGATTGGAGACAATTTGCATGAAATGTTGTAGCCTGTTTTCTGGGGAAAAATAAAAAAAATATCATCAGTTTGTCGTCTGCTGAATTAGCCTAGCAAAAGAAACCTCCATGTCTGGTTGATCTGGCTCGTGAACTGGATAGACTCCACTTCTTCTTGAAGTCCTCATGTAAACGAAAAAAAAAAAAAAAAAAAAAAAAAAACGAAAAAAAAAAAAAAAAACAATGTTAAAGTCTATATATTTCTCGTGTGTAGAGGTCAGGCCTGTCAAATAACATGGACTTTAAAAATAACTAGATCGTGAAGTTTTCTGTATCTAATTTATTGTGTTGGTTCATTTCTCCAATTTCACACCTAACCTTCAGTACATTACGAAAACTCGCCTATTCAAATATATTGATCATTTTACCACCAAAAACTGAAAGTTTCAGACAAAAATTCTGACGTTTTCATATTTCTGCTCAAAACAGGTTGTGGGTACTCATTAGAACAGCCTCGCCGAGGCAGTTCTAACGAGTACCCACAATCTATGTGTTTTGAGCAGAAATAAGAACAAGAATTCCGCGGAAGGCGTCATCGCACCTGCTGGGGCAAAAGTCACAGGAGCCACAATCAGAACGTGGTTATTAAATAAGTTTATTTCATTCTTAGCAGTGCTTACTTGGAAAACTGGGTTGAAAAAAATGTAGACAAAGTGCTTAGTGGGGCACATATATTCCAGGCCAGTCCCATTCCCTCTAATGGCTATATCTTCAGCACTGACTTTTCGTATCATACAGCCCAATGATAATGGAACGTTGACGTAAATGTGTAAAAGTCACTGGAGCATGAAATATAGGTCAAGGTCACGGGTCAACGTACTTGCTAATTCAGTACATCAAGGAGAAGCACAATGCAAGGTATGGTGGTTGTAGGCCTTATAGTTGAGGAGTTATCAAACATTAACGTAAAATGTGTCAAATATAGGTCAAGGTCACCGGGTCAAGGTACCTGCCAAGCCAGTGCAATGAGGTGAAGCACTATGCAAGGTTTAGTGGTTGTAGGTCTTCTATTTGAGGAGATACCGAACATCAACATAAAATGTGTCAGTCACTGGAGTGCACAATATAGGTCAAGGTCACCAGGTCAAGGTACCTGCCGAGTCAGTACATCGAGAAGAAGTGCTGTATAAGGTTTGGTGGTTGAAGGCCTTACAGTTGAGGACATACGGAAGGGTGACATAAAAGGTGTAAAAGTTAATGGAGCGCGAAATATAGGTCAAGGTCACCCAGTGAAGGTACCTGCGGAGTCCGTACATAGAGGAGAAGCACTATGCAAGGTTTGATGGTTGTAGGCCTTACAGTTGAGGAGATATTGAACGTTGACGTAAAATGTGTAAAAGGCACTGGAGCGCAAAATATAGGTCAAGGTCACCGGGTCAAGATACCTGCTGAGTCAGTACATCTAGGAGAAGCACTATGCAAGGTTTGGTGGCTAGAGGTCTTACACTTGAGGAGATCTGGAACATTGACGTAAATTATGTCAAAGTCACTGCAGCCAAAATATAGGTCAAGGTCACCAGGTCAAGGTATCTGCCAAGTCAGTACATTGAGAAGAAGCACTTTGCAAGGTTTGATGGTTGTAGGCCTTATAGTCGAGGAGATATCGAACGTCGACGCAAAATATATCAAAGTCAGTGGAGCGCAAAATATAGGTCAAGGTCACCGGGTCAAGTTATATGCCAAGTCAGTACATCTAGGAGAAGCACTATGCAAGGTTTGGTAGTTGTACGCCTTATAGTTGAGAAGATCTGGAACGTCAACGTAAATTGTGTCAAAGTCAATGGAGCGCAAAATATAGGTCAAGGTCACTGGGTCAACATACCTGCCAAGTCAGGAGGTCAGGGAGATGTGTTATGCAAGGTATGATGGTTGTTGTAGAATTGTAGTTGATTAGAATACTAACTTCGACGTAAATGTCGAACTTTGACATAACAGAACTGTTAACAGACAGACGGACGGATGAACGGACAGACGAATGGAAAAGTGGGCACCTATGTCGCAAAGTCGGGAGGTCAGGGAGATGTTTCATAAAAGGTTTGATGGTTGTTTAGTTTTGTAGTTGATTAGAATACGAACTTTGACATAAATGTCGAACTTCGACATAACAGAACTGTTAACAGACGGACAGACGGACGGACGAACAGACAGACGAATGGAAAACTGGGCACCTATGTCGCAAAGTCAGGAGGTCAGGGAGATGTTTCATGCAAGGTTTGATGGTTGTTTAGTCTTGTAGTTGATTAAAATACTAACTTTGACATAAATGTCGAACTTCGACATTAATGTTGACAGATGGACGGACAAATGGACAGACATACGGAAAAGCGGACGCCTATGTCGCAAAGTCAGGAGGTCAGGGAGATGTTTCATGCAAGGTTTGATGGTTGTTTAGTCTTGTAGTTGATTAGAATAGTAACTTTGACATAAATGTCGAACGCCGACATAAATGTTGACAGACGGACGGACGGACTGACGGACGGACGGACGGACGGAAAATCGGACGCCTATATCGCACCCTGCTACAAGCAGGTGCGATAAAAATAATGTATACCACAGTAAACCCCAGTTTTACTATATAAAAGTGGGGTTTAAGAGGGTCAAAATTATATAGGTATGTTTTCGTGATGATTATGTACTTACCTTAAACATGGCCATGTGCAAATAAACAGATATCACATGACACCGACTTCCGCCTCAATATACAGTATATACGGTAGTTCCTTCTACTGTGATTGTAATGATGTTGAGAAACTGTTTTTCGAGGATTTTACCAAAATTAATGAAATACGACAAGCAAAATGCCTTCCCCGCGTGATAAGAGTATACCAGAGCAACATTATTTTTCACTTCTCTCTGCTTAGTGAGGAAAATGGGGGGTTTGCGATGGCGTACCAACGACTGCACGATCTAGTTATGTTTGTGCATTTTATCGCTGTGCTTACTCCGGCGAATCGCTCACAAAGTTAAGATAAAACCTATGTTATTTGACACGCCTGATCTCTACACCCGAGAAATATTTAGACTTTTTATATTGTGTTTTCGTTTACATGAGGATTAGAAGAAGAAGTGGAGTCTACCCAGTTACCGAGCCGGATCAACCAGACATGGAGGTTTCTGTTGCTAGGCTAATTCAGCAGACGACAAACTGATATTTTTTCTTATTTTTTCCCAGAAAACAGGCTATGACATTTTATGCAAATTGTTTCCAATCGAGACAATGTCAAAACCTGTTTTCTGAAAATAAAAAAAAAATAAAAAAAAAATATTTCAAGGTTATTTGCTGAAACTTTTACCCAGTGCTAAGAGTTAGCAAGTGATCTACTCTCCTTATTATGGCTTTCGAAAATGAGGTTTTGTATGCATTACTATGCTATGAACCAGCCTCCTGCAAATATTTGTTAAGTCATATTTAGTAGTCTTTTAGGCAAAAAATGTGCTGCAAAGATTTTGACAAAGAAATTTTGTCGAGATTTTAGATTACCTCCCTTGTCTAGTAGAACTTACTTTTGTACATTATTTGTCACCATCAAAGCCTGTC
This sequence comes from Anodontia alba, assembly GCA_964016985.1. NCBI lineage: Eukaryota > Metazoa > Mollusca > Bivalvia > Lucinida > Lucinidae > Anodontia > Anodontia alba. The sequence goes on from OZ024833.1 coordinate 56,131,162, forward strand.
ATCCATAAATAAACACAAGTTCTGCTTGCACATCGCCCACACTACAAATGTGCAACAGCACTTCGAAACCGTTACCATATTACCTGAGCAAAAAACGGACGCGAGGCTTGGAGTTATTGAGCCCATCCTGGTTATTTTGAAAATCAAATACCGCTTAAGCCGGCGCTAGTGGGGCGTTGGGGGGTAGGGGGGGGGGGCAGTGTGTTTCGGGGTGGGGAGCCTATGCAGCCTCGCAATTTACAGTGTTGCATATGAAGAGACTCAATCAAACCGAATCTCCGCTTTTCGTGATTTTGTGTGTTCTTTGTTTTCAAAGGCAATCCTTTTTGACTTTTGTATAAGGAGAGCGATGGGGATGTATCAGGCACTCATATTATGACATGTTATTATTCTCTTGCACAGAGAGTTGCTAACTCAGTTCTTTTGTAGACAATTGAAACTGAGAGAAAATTGTAAGCGCTGATAGTTGAGCGTAGACATATTATATACAGGGACCTCAAATATAGAACTAATGAAATGCTTTACTAACCAGATCTAGACGATTACCAAACTTATTCTAGAAAAAAGACAACTCGGGAGAACTGTTATAGCTGCATCTGCATCCTGCCACGATAGCGACTTTAATATACAAATGCTATGTACAGTCGAATCGGGCGTTTAACACATCACCCATTCCTCCGGGTACATGCGTCCCGCAAAGTAATTTAAATAAAACAGATTACAACTAAAACTTTCACCGTTTATTGAATACATTACTCCCTGGTATGTATTCATGCCTCTCCATACAACGATAACCATATCTAAGGCTTCTTAAAATGAAAGGAAAAATGCGAGGTGCTTGATCTTGTATGTGATCGATATATTCAGATACTTCATGTATTAAAACTAAGGCAATTTATAGTGTCGATTAACTGGTATTGGACAGTGTAGGTAAAGTTTTACCTTACAAGTGTGTTTGTCTGCGAGAATACTGGCCAGTTGTAGATCAAGACGATACCGTTTTATCCGGCGTTACCATAAATTTCGTGGCTTGTGCCTCGGTCTTTGTTTCGTCGGTAAAAAAATCTCAGCAATGGCCAGTATACGATACAAGGCCATTTTCAAATGCATTTCCATCCACCAGCTGGTCAGGAATTTTAAGAAAATGAAGAAAGTACGAACTCCTCTGGTAAGAATGCTTGTTTATCGTATGGCCGAACCTGCACAACCATTTTCTCTTTGAGTGTTTGATAATTTCGGCAAAGTATATGGATCAATGGAAGAGTTGGCATTTAGAAGAATGTATGTAGGTCCGGATAGGCTACTTTTCATGTTCGATGAATCTATCCTAATATTTTAAATAATGGTTTTGTCTACCCACCGTCAAACGCGGTTCTGCAAATGGCGACAAATTCTCCGAAAAATACCGTAATCCGGCGTTATTTGACCGAAAATCCGGCGTTATGACCGGTTATCCGGCATTACGGTTGGACGCGGTGAACAACAACAACAAAAAAAAATGAGAATGATAGAATGCGGCGTCTGGTCAGGTATTCACTGTTTGCAAAAAAAACGGTTTAGCCATTTTTCTCTAGGAATAACTAAATCTCATAGCCGGATGTACCTAAAATGGACCAGCCAGAATCTTACAAGTTTTGCAAACCCTCTCTCTCTCTCTTTCTCTCTCTCTCTGGAAAGCTCTTTCGTTTTACCCTCATGTAAATATGACATGTCTCCTTTCGAGCTATAAGTTGTTTGCACTGACTTTATTGGAAAAATGATATCGCACCGGCGGGAATCGAACGCGATTCGATCCCCACTTATCATGAAACACATGTATTTGCTACGGTCATTCGCTCCTTCCACTGCTTCAAGATTGGCAGTTATAAGTCTCTGGAGGAAGGGGGTTCAGTGTACTAGTTAACGCTTATTTTATAAGCATGCCCCCTCTTTATTGGCGCGATTCATAAAAAATGCTGTTCCCCATCCCGTTTCGCAGGGGCCAGACTCTTAAAGCAATTGCAGTTAACACCCTTTTAATAGTCAATTGCAGTTAGCTCCCTTCAAAGAGTAAAAAAAAAAAAAAAAAAAACTGCAGTGTGAGGACGTTACCCCGCATTTATCAGGGTACAAATGAATATTGTTATGTTATTCTCTTTCAGTATATACATTATTAACATTATCTTTATTGGCTTATAGAGCAATCTTCAAAACTTTCGTTTCTATGTAAACGGTGTTCTGTTTTTTTTTGTCTTCAACATTCGATATGCAAAACCAAGACCGTAATTTATTTAACGTGTAAAAGAGACGCATATATAAACCTAGCATCTGCGGGATGCCATCTTCAAAATGATAGTTGACCATAATATTGTCATATGCCCTCGCGGACATTCTAGACAGAGTCTTCCTGGGTAGAAACCAATACTAAGTTACGAGGATAAAGCGTCTTGCTTAAAGACACAACACTTGGTGCTCGCGGGTATCGAATTACTATCTGGGCTAATTCAGCAGACGGCAAAAAAAAAAAAAAAAGAAACAAAAAGAAAAAAAAATCGTTATTTGTTTTATTACCAAGAAAACAGGATTTGACATTTCACGCAATGGAGACAATTTGCATGAAATGCATATCTTGTTTTCTTGGAAGAATGAGAAAAATATTTCAAAATGCCGTCTGTTTGAAAGTTTATCCAGTGTTAAGCGTTATCGTTTGCTCAAACAAATCGCGCATGGGTCTGTGCATGGCAAACCTACAATAACTTGTACGAAGAGACCAATCAGCCTGCACACTCTGAGTCTGCACATCAGTAGTCTGATCAGAGCCTTCGCTAATCGTATGTACCCCATACACTCTATGGGTTTAACAAAACGTCTTGTGCGACGAGCAAAGACTCGGTTTATGTGGGTGCACCGTCCGACTGAAGACCAGGAGGTCGCGGGTTCAACCCCGCCGAGGTCGGCAACATTCTTTCGTGGAGATTGATCATGTAATATTTTCTACGGTCATTCTCTCCCTTCCGCTGATTCAAGAAGGGCAGTTGTCAGTTTCTGGCGAAGGAATGTGGACAATACTGGTTAACCGCTTAGAGGACTAAGCCTGCATGCCCAGTAAACGTGTGGTAGGTAAACTGACCGCGCTCGACATGACCCCATTGGGTTGACTGGGCCATAAAATCTCAACACAAACAAAACCATAGTACGTCATTTATACTGAGTGTGTGCGATTGTTGCACGGGAAAAGGCAGTTACAGGAATACCAAATATAAATTACGTTATTCATCGATTTGGGGCAGATGTTTGATTCTCTTTGTGGTTTTTGTGATTTTCTTTTGTTTGTTTTGTTTTTTACAGCATATTAAGAAAAATGACCATGCCGGACCCACTTATGTGGCCGGAATAGACTAAGCCGAAGAATCCGGTACTTTTTCAAATGGAGCTTTGTGGAGGCCCATGTTACATGCTAGGCAGCATTGGTTAATATTTTAAGAAAACAAGGGAACTGACCTAATATTGGGGGATCGGAATGCGGAAATTTGGAAAACACTTTTGGGATAATAAGACCTTTGCGACTAGCGCTGACTCAGATCAACCTGCGCATCCGCATGACCGTGGACGATATAACCTTCACGCAGACTGTACTATATAGTGGAAAAATAAATATATAAATAAATAAATATATAAAAAAAAAAAAAAAAAAAAAAAAACGGACAGGTATTTAGACAAATAACTCCGAGGAATTTCGCATAACTTCGCGAGAAATATTGTCTCCGGGTACAATATTACGATTCCGAGTAACTTCACACAACTTTACATAACACATACTTTGCGCGGACTTGCGATAACTCGCATAACTTCGCGCGAAATATTGTCTCCGGGTACAATATTACGATTCCGAGTAACTTTCGCACAACTTTGCATAACACATACTTTGCGCGGACTTGCGAGTGTTGTCCGCCGAATATTACGTTTACTCGGTTTGATTCCGAGTGTTTTTGGGAAGTCCGCAAAACGCCGATATTCGGGATATAAAGTTGTTGTTGTTTTTTTTTTTGCTCATTTACCGGAGCTGTACTGTATGTACTTTTCGTTTGAAGTGCAGGTAATTCACGTTTTTCACGGGTATTGCGGTCGTATTCCGGCTCTGATTTAGCGGACTATCAACAATGTTTTCAAATAATAATAAAAAAAAAAACTTCAAAGACAATTTGCAAATTATTTGAGGTTAAGGTTAAAGTATTATCCCTTTTCCATTAGGTTGACATAATATTACTTAATTAATTATGTCTTTCACAGGTATACCTATATTTTTCACGGGTATTCCGGTATTTCGGTAGTATTCCGGTATTTCGGTGATTCGTGTGACCCCCCACAACATATGTTTTCTATGTGAAATAAGAAAAACACATACATGTATCTCATAATATGGACACTCTTCTTAGCTAGAGCTATGAAGTCCTTGTCCCAGGACAAGTAAATTGAAATTTCTTTCTTGTCCTCAGGGAAATGGGACAAGCTGGACAAGTCAGGTGTGGTATTTTCAAAGCCCTGTCTTACCTTACCTGAACTGAGCTACTTGCATTAAGGGGAAGTCCAGGAATCAGAGACTCCCAAAAAATGCTATGGGACTTCCAAATATTGATGCTTGTAAATCAAGATTTCCAACTTTCAAACATACACCATCATTTATAAAGCAGAATTAGCCTGAACTCCTATTTTATTTACACATAGTATTTATATTATATTTTTGGACCTTAAAGAAGAATAAATTCACATACAGAGATGATAAGACTTAACATTTCACATGAAATATCAAGTCTTATTTCCTCTGAAAAATAATTTTGAAAAAAAAAATTAGATGTTGTCTGCTACAATTTTGTTCAGCACTTTAAGGGTTAAAATGCCAACAAGTCCTGAGACTCTCTGTTTTTGAATGTTAGAATAAGCACTGTACCCACCCGCATCTATCAATTATCTAGGCCTTCTAGGTAAGCAGACATTCACTGTCACCCCTAACTGACAAAATCTGGTGACAAGCAATGGTGGGATCAGATTGTTGATCCAGGCCCTCACCGTTAACACTAGTTTTGCAGTCTAATGTGCACACATTTTGTTTCTGGTGTACAAACAAGCCAAACATGTAAAGAAAGCGTATGCTTAGCTGTACAGTGTAAAGTGACCATTAACTTTCTGTATAAATATGCAGCAAAGAGTGCATTGTATTACTTTGTGTTAAATGGAAAAAAATGAGTTTGTTTCATGTGTTACATAATAACATTTTATCTAAGATGCTAAATAATCTTGACAATTTGTTGCTTTGAAGCATTGAAAATTAGTTTGTATATATGCATTCAATTCGAAGAAAACAACCCAAAACAATGTTAGCACGCTTTTAAGGACTGTAAGTTATTTTTATGTGCTTCTCTAATCTTTCTAAAATGACAGTGGTTACAGGATAGCTGGATAGGGCACTGGAACAGTAATCAAAAGGCTTTTATCTGGAGTCAGGATACAGCTGCTGTGTACTCACCATAGACCATAATATATACACATATAAATCATTGTACCTGTGGAAGTGATAACTTGGTAGTTCTGCCTGAAACAAGTACCCATAATCCAGACAGGAACTCGCAGGTTCAACCAGTCATTCTTCACATTCTTAGCTTGGAAAACTGGCATAGAGGCATAATTTAAGTCCCAGATTTTTAGATCATTTTCTTTACCACCAGTGCTGATGATGTTCTTCTGCTGAGGGTCCTGTGCCATACAGTGGATAGAGCCCTTGGTATCTATTATCTGTTGAGTGTTCTCATCCTTCCAGGAATAAATTTTGCCTATTTCTGTAGCATTGATAAATTGGTCTTCGACAGAAACAAGACATTTCAGCTTCCCTTCACAATCTGTGAGTACACAAGGTTCAAGAAAATTACCAGATTTTGTGTCGTATAATTTTACAGTATGATTCTTCAAACCTATACAGAGAACATCACTGTACCGGTCATTCCAGCACATGGAACATATTTCTCTGGATTTGTCAGCAGTTTCTAGTGAATTAATATTATCCCAGATCTGTTTGTCAACATTAAAACCTTTAAGAAGTCCAGTTTCAGCGCCCACAAACACGTCAAACATGGGCGCCGCCATCTTGTAAATTATAATAGTATAATATCCACCAAACCGATCGCGCATTGAACTTCGTCTACCACACGGAAATTATCGGAAATTTTGAGGTTACAGTGCACCAGAACTGCTGGAAATACCGGAACACACCGAAACACCGGAACACACTAGTAATTACCGGAACACACTTTCATATGTTATTTTTGTAATATTAATGTTCGCTTTTATGTCTTAATTGTTAATATCCGTGTAGTGACTTTCCATGCCATGCATTCGCACAGTCTGATCAGTTTCAGAGAATTTTGTTTATGAGTTACTACACTACCATTAATATACCCATAGCACTCTGGGTAAAGATTTCAGCAGATGACATTTTGAAATATTTCAATTAATGAAATGGAAGTTGCACGAGTGTAGAAAAAAATGCATGAAAATGATTTTCGAAGTGAAAAGAACCACTGTCTCTCCAGACTCTGTAAAATGAAACTCCAGGACATGTCTGATGAAGGCTTGGTTAAGACTGATGGATTGCCCCCACCCCACCACCAGATACCCTGAGCCAAATTTCCCCTATTGAGGAGTTCTGGATCTCAATATAGGGAAGCCTGAAGCTTTTAATAAACTAAAACCTTATTACAAATTATATTTGAGCAATCTCTCCAGACAGGTAAGCTTCCTACAGATTGGTGTCGAGCCTTAGTGACTCCAATATTTAAGAAGGGGGACAATCATCGACCACAGACCTATCTCCCTCACATGCATACTGTGCAAGGTCATTGAACATATTATGGCTTCTCATTTGGTCGAGTACATGAATACACATGACCTCCTGTACGATTTACTGCACGGCTTTAGAGAAGAAGTGAAACACGGCTCGCCATGCTTGTAGAGGGCCTTGCTCGGAATGCTTGTGCAGGCAAACAAAATGAATTAGTACTGTTGGAATTTTTCAAAGGCTTTTGATAAAGTTAATCACTCGAAGTTTCTTTGGAAACTTCACCAGTATGCTATCAGAGGCAAAGCACTGGACTGGATTCGTGCCTTCTTGGGCAATCGCTCGCAGTCAGTAATCCTTGAATGGGAGGAATCAGGATCGGTCCCGGTCAACTCAGGAGTACCGCAGGGTTCTGTTCTGGGCCAGATCCTGTTCCTCGTCTACATAAACGACCTACTTGAACAACTGGTATCCCAGGTCCGATTATAGTAGCGGATAGTAGCAAAGTGCTACAAAGCGACCTCGACAGCTTATCTGTGTGGGAGTCCAGATGGGACAATGAGTTTAATCCCTCAAAGTGCCAGGTTGTGAGGGTGAACACCTCTAGGAGACCAATAAATAAGCGGTATTATTTGCACGGACAGGTCCTGAAGGTGGTCACCAGTGCTAGATACCGTGGGGTGGATATCCCTAATGACCTGTCTTGGAACTCTCACATAGACAGAATAACAGGAAATGCTAAACGGATAGTAGGATTACTCAGAAGGAACATAAAAACAAAACTAAACAAGGTAAGAGAGATTGCTTATAACATTCTTGTACTGCCCCAGCTGGAGTATGCAGCCCCCATATGGGACCCTTACACCAAAACCAAGCTACTCCAGATTGAGAAGATCCAAAGGAGGGCTGCACGCTGAACCACAAGTGACTACGACACTAGGTCAAGCGTAACGACCATGCTTGATAGACTCGGTTGGAGAACTCAAATACAGACGAGTAGACAGACGTCTCTGCTTGTTCTGTCGCATTGTCTATGGACTTGTGGCAATCCCCATGCCAGATTATATCCAGCCTAACACCCGTGTGTCCAGTTCTTTCCACAGCATGGCCACTTTTTTAGGTACTCCTTTTTTCCACTTGCAATAGTTCAGTGGAATGCCCTTCCCGAGTCGGTTGTATGCTTGCCAACCCTTGATGCGTTCAAGGAAGAAGTTGGTAAGCTGCACTCCTCAATGCCGTAGATCCTGTATGGTGTTTTTAGATTGTTTTAACCCTTCTTGTCGCCCACTTTTAACCTTGATCCGACTGGTTCTATAGCGTTACGATTATCAGTAGACGCTTTGAGTTATAGCATCTGATATGCTTCTGACGAAATGAAATGAAATCGCCAGGTGAATGATTCTTTTCATTTTCGCATTATTTATAAAAAATAACGTGTATATATTTCTTGCCATTAAAAAAACATTTTTAAAGATTCACGAAAAGTAAAAAAAGTAAAAAAAAAAAATCATTTTTAGAAAATAACTATGTTTCGCGCAAAATTTTAATTCGCTAGATTGGTAACTTTGGCAATCAGCTGAGAGACATGGGCAGAACACAGTGGAGAGTGGAGAGTTTCAATCGTGTTATCTAAAGGCTGCAGACCAACGTTCGGAACGTTGTCCATGCCCGTATTATTATTACAACTGTCTGCATGGAAATTACGGGGTTGGTGGGAGCTTAGGGATAGATAGAGGGGTGAGATATTGGGCGAGAATAAGGAAAGTGCATATACAGAACTTGACGGCTGGTATTTGTATATAAGAGGAGGGTAGGGGTGAGTGCGTGGGTGGAGAGGGGTTTAGTGTCTCTGTGTGGGTGTGTTTCGAGGTATGGTATTCAGCATCTCTGAAGAAGATATGTTGGGGGGGGGGGGGGGGCATAGTTTGTAATCTATCTATCTATCTATCTATCTATCTATCTATCTATCTATCTATCTATCTATGACCGCATAACAGTACTAATGTCTAAACAGACACAAAGTCTGTATAGCCTTAATCTCTTTAAGATTTAACGATGGTATGGCTCTTTCTTTTAATGTGGCACACGACCGATGCTGATTATCATGTTAATCGTTCAGCGGACTGCCCGGTTTTGCAGGATGATCCTCTATGGATAAGTGTTGTCTGGGTTGCTGGGGCTTTCGCTAGCATACTTAAGGCATTATTGCATGCCTAGAGGCCGTCCAGGTGAAGTCGCAATCCGATGAACAGGACAGTGTTTTAGCACAAACGATGTTAATGGAATATGTTCGGACCTAGAACATTTTGTCACCCGCGTGACAGTGTAAAATTGCTCTTGACATAGTACTTAAATAATGTTGACGTCTTCACTCTGTCTAGCTTCTGAAGATATATAGAGTAATGCTGATTTTGCACGTATCTTCCTCACTCATTTTTCAACGGAACTCACCACAATCATCAACTTTAAAACAATACACACCAAACAACAACTACTCAAGAAACAAACAGCAAAAAGACGCTCGAAGCACCAGTTCACATCGTCTATCCCATTATGCATAGGAAAGGCAAACATGCAACACGTCTGAGTTACAATTGCTATATGGGGTACTGGACAACCCAGGGACGGCCTCTAATCGGTAACTGTGTACCCAGATTTCAAGTACCTCAAGAAATACAAAGGCACTGGATGTCTTCAAGTTAGACAGTAAGAGGCAAGCACTTGATAATGACATCTTGCAGCTGAATGGATGTATAAAAGCTTTTTTTCTTTAGAAGGCACAGAGGAGGAACGGATAGTCTTTCTAGATGTGGGGTACTCTGGTGCACTGCACAGAGCTTGTATTAACGGGAATTTGGGATGTATTAACACCCTGAAATGCTGTACTTACGCCGGAAAACAACATCAATGTCGTACGTATACGTTTCGAAATAACTGTGTACTTCCAAGATAAAAAAAAAAAGCTAGTCGTAAACATTGATATTAAAAATCTGCATGATGACCCTGAGTTGGCCTTCACCTATTTTATGCCAAGGTCAAATCAGGCCGCTAATGCTTTTGTAATGGAAAAAGTGAAAACAGATTTTTTCAGGACCTGTCATAGATTTTATTATGAAACTTGCATCAGTGGGCCATAATGACAAAGGTATCTGTTGACATCAAAATTCTGCCCTAGGGTTTTTCGCCAATGTCCCGGGCTCCGTCCGTCCTTTGTCCACACTCTTCAAATGACGTCCTCTCTGTAGCTATCGGGCCGATTGAAACCAAATTGCATATGAGGCCATTATGTGTCGGGGGAACGAAAAATTATTTGAATTATCTGGGTGACCAGAACAAGATGGCTGCCAAGCCCATATATGGTAAAAACCCTTCTTTTCTTCTCTGGAACCAATGAGCCAATGGCCATGGGACTTGATAAGCAGCATTGGGGACATGGACCTATCGTAATTTGTTCACTTGATGACCCTGGGTAGACCTTGACTTATTTTATGGCAAGGTCAAATTTGGCCCCTTATGCTTTTGTATGGATAAACGTGAAAACAATGGATTTTTCAGGAACTATCACGGAATTTGTAATGAAACTTGTACCAGTGGGCCACAATGACAAAAGGTATCTGTTGACATCAAAATTATGCCCTTCCGAGGGGTTATTCGCCCCTGGCCTTGAGATATATACATGTATAAAACCATGGAAAACATTGTTAATAATCACTTATCAAAGAGATTCTTTTTTAAACTTGCACCATTTGGTCATAGTGACAAAAGGTTTCATTTGACATAAAAACTCTGTCCCATACGGCTTATCTGCCGCTGCCCCGGGGATACCTACATGTATGAAATCACGAAAAAAAGATATAAATGATCATAGTTCAAAGAGATTATTACTAAACTTATATCGTAGTGACAAAAGGTTTTATTTGATCATGTACGAAATCATGAAAAAAGTGTATAAAATTACAGCTCAAAGAGTTTTTTTTAACCTTGCACCAGTTGGCCATAATGACAAAAGGTTTCATTTGACATAAAAAAAAACCCCTCTGTCCCCAGGGTGGTCTGCCCCTGGTCCAGGGCTATCTGCATGTATGAAGTCATGAGAAAAAAATGTGTATAAAATAATAGTTCAAAGAGATTTCTTTGAAATTCGCCTCAGTTGGCCATAGTGACAAAAGGTTTCATTTGATATAAATATTCTGTTCTCTATGGGTTATCTGTTCCCGCTCTGGGGCTATGTACTTGTATAAAACATGAAAAAAGTTGGTATACAATCACAATTCAAAGGGATTTATTTGAAACTTATATCAGTTGGCCATAGTGGTAAAAAGTTTTATCCTCAAAATTCTGTCACCCATAGATTGTCTGTCTCTGCCTAGGACCGGAGGTCTCAGGTGAGCTACAGAACCGTTGGTTCTCTGGTTACTATCATAATACGTAGATATCTTACTGACCTATTTATTTGTTCTGTTGTAGAAAGCAGCACTTTACAAAAACAAATCTCTTCAAACATGGAACGGTATAGAACTACTTTGTTGCGTTCTTATTAAGGCGTAAAAAAAATAGCTGTGTTTCCACTAACCCGACCGACCCTGTTTCAAACACCCGGCTCTGCTATTTTTTATCAGTAAAAATGCAAAATAAAAAAGTAAAGCACCAACCCTTAACAAAATACCTGCATTTTCATAAAATTACAGTCCCGACCCAGTTCTTTTCTGGAGAAAAAAATAGAAAAATAAAAAAAATGTTTCTCCTACCTATCGACCTTTTTTTTTTTTTCAGCATGTTAGTGGAAACACAGCTATTTTTACACGCATAATGTGGGATTAGGAATCTAGTAGCTGATAACCGAACGTAGAATTCGGTATGTTAAATGCTGAGGCAGCCGTCCTAAAATGTTTGATGAGTAAGGTAAGAAAAGCACCCTTATGTCATATAATGCGCGACGCGGGAAAATGCCCTTATGCCATATGCGAACGGCTAAGGTCCAGATGAGCTTTCGAATCCATGCAGTCTGATCTGGGCATTCTCTGGTCATCGACATATACTACAGTTTCCATTGATTTTGTAAGCGGGCAACGAAGGCCCTGATCAGTCTGCGCATTCGCACAGGCTGATCAGGGGCTGCGTTGTTCTCAAATTGCATAAGGGCTATCTTCGTGCGTTGGGCATCATATACTAACAACGACGGCCTAGCTCAGCATGCGGATTCGCGCAGTCAAATCGAATTCTTCGTTACTCGCTTATATCAGTGGACGCTGTAAAACATAGGGTCGGGCAGAGAAGACAAATGGCCTTGTTTAAATTTTAGGACAATTACGGTAAGAAGTTAGCAGGGTATTCCAATATTTAGGATAAACATGGGAAGCGGGAAGTTCCAGTAGCTTTTGTTTAGATCGCACCTTCCTCATATCCTTCTAACTCTAATACGGTGACTCTAATACGTTACTCCTTTACTTGGTGATATTACGTTAACAAGTCTATGGCATGTAGACCCCTTTATCCTACAGTATATAGTGAAAATAGGGGTATGCATTTTTGGGCGAAATTTTAGAATTTTCTCATTTTTAAACCTGACTTCAATTTGTTTTGTTCTTTCTATCAATCGTTTTTAAAATGCATAAAGGATTTGTCTATACGTCTTAAAAACCAAAATATGCTTCCGTTTGTCCATATATGATCATGGAAACGCCATTGCTTACATCTAGATAAGAAAACAGAATCAGAAAAAAAGATTTATTTGGATACCTCTCTTATGTAGTGCTATGTAACTCATGGCATTTTTACCATGTACAGTCGACTCTCGTTATCTCGAAGTCCAATGGATACTTCGAGATATCCGAACCTCGACATATCAGATTTGCAGACTTGAGGAAAAAATAAATCGAACAGCCAGATTTCACAAATGAATATGTAATTTGACTCTTGAAGCTAGAGATAGATTGAAAGTATTGTGGAAAAGAGGAGAAATTCCTCTTTTCCACAACATTTTGTTACTTGTTAGTTTTTTATGTCAAAATAGGGACCAGATTTAACAAGCGGTTATTCAAGATAAGAAAGTCGAGATAACGAGAGTCGAATGTAGTATGCGAAATGAGGAAGGTGTAGTTTTCAGCACATTGAGAAATATGAGTGAAGATACCCAGGAAATTCCCATTCACGAAGCAGAGCCCTCCCGAGGCACCAAAAGAAGGAGAGGAACAAAGAAGGACAAAACAAACGCCACTTATTAAACCACAGACGCACAAACACAGAAGAACTGCAACAGAAGAACCGCTTTGGAACGGTCAATAGGCAAACTACTGGGGTTAGGGACAATTTAGGAAGTATAAAAGGTAGCTAGAAGTAACAAACAAATTAAAACGCCGGTTAATAGACTTTAAAAGGAACATATTCTAACAGGAATGACCCTTGAGAGCAATGAACATGCTCACAAAACTGAAAATGCCTGAAGTGTTGTTTTCAGAGCCAGATTAGCAAGGTTCGGCCACTTGCACATGTGGGCCCCATCAATGACCCTAACTGAACTCTTCAAAAGTTGCGGAATGGTCACAATGATCACAAAGGACCCGAAAATATATACTACACTATAGTGGAGTACGGGGGACGTTCACGGCCATCATACGGCACTAAGACCAGGTGTAGTGATGATAAACACATTCTAAGAGGAATGAACCTTGAGAGCAATGATCACATTCACAAAACTGAAAATAGCTGAAATGTCACGCTCAAGTTTCCTGGACCCGAATAGGTGGTTTCGGCCAATTAGGCCCCATCAGTGAGCCCCCAAATTCAAACTGCCAAATTCAGAAAAAAAAAACGTACAAACAAAGAACTATCTGATAATATTTACTCCTGTATAATATTATTCATTATATGAGCCGCAACGTGAGAAATGTACTTCTGACATGTACGACCAACAAAGACTCAAATCAGAGTGCGCGTCCACACAGTCTGATCAGTTTCTTCTTTGTCCGCATGAAGAAGCTTTGCATCCTTGGCTATCTAAAATACATCCAGTAAAGAGTCTGATCAGACTGTGCTAACGCACAGCTAATCTGACTCTTCGCTCGGCGCAAATGTCCAAAGGTATGTTTCCTAATATATATCAGGCTAATATATTATTGGGGCCCACTGCGGTAAACATTTTATAGACTTATTCACATAATACACCGGAAGTACCGACCGAACGATGATTGGCCCGCGGTGATTTCTAGGCGAGCGAAGGGATTTATATATCTGTTGATTTTGTGGAAAAGCATCATCAAGAACCCACGAATGGTATGAACTCAGAAGTATTATCCTTGATACAAATATTGATATACTAGTTTCCTTATACGAAACAAATTAAGATAGCAAAAGTGGAAAACCATGCATGCGGTAGGGCGCGTTTTAATAACTCTACCGTGTGTGTGTGTGTGTGTGTGTGTGTGTGTGTGTGTTTGTGTGTGTTGTGTGTGTGTGTTAATCTTTTTTGACACATTTTATATATCATATATACCTTAAGGTGAATGGATATAATCGGTAGATTTTCCACCATTTTTGACGTGGGAGACAGCTTTTGTAACTAGCTCTAGGCTCTCCTGTATACAAATCATCTTAAGAAAAGGTGTCTACACTAAAAGGAAAGAACGTGCTCCCACGGGAAGCAAATTCTTTCCTTTTTGAGTAGACCCTTTTCAGAACGGCGTTAAACAAGGTGGCCACATTGTATCCAATCGCCTTTATTGAAGTGATTTGTAAATACAGTCGACTCTCGTTATCTCGACTATCTCAAAGTGAAAAGCTGGTTCTGTTATAACATGGAAATCTAACAACAGGTAACAATATATTATGGAAAAGAGGAGAAATTGCTCTTTTTTCACAATTTATTTGCTATACCCCTGACTTCATGTGTCAAATTACATATTTAGTTTTGAAATGTGGTTGTTAGATTTATTATTTCCTCAATCTGCAAATCTGATACATCGAGGTACGGATATCTCAGCATAACGAGAGTCGACTGTATTTTAGACAGATGGAACGTGTAGATTTCTAGGTTTTCCTTTCTTACTCCGTCTGATTTTTTTAGGTGTACCATTATATTTAACCAGTTTTCAAGTATTTGTACGAGGCTTTACGTTGAGAATTGTTCATCGCTTTCTTGTTTGATTTCCGGAAAGCTTTCATCTGTAAGATGGCCTGGTTCGCTCTCTGTCCATTACTGAGGTTCCCTGTCGTCCTGTATGACTGACGTTTACTGCTGTAGAACTTTGATGATGTAGACTTCGCAGATTGTTTGATGTGCCTGTACCTTGATCCGAACACCGCGTTCCTGTTTATGTTGCCTTCGTAAGAAGCTAAAATTTTCTTTTGTTTATAATGAGATTTCGAGTGCTTGGCTGCTTTTGATGAACGTTGGAACTGGCTGTTGGATATATCTGATGTCGGTTGTCGTACCTTGCCCGTTTCTGGAGTTAGCTGTACAACGGGTGTTATAGATAGACTTTTTGTTCTGGATTTTCCTAGCTTCTGTCTAGACGGATATAAGCCTGATTCTGTTGGTATTTTCTGCTTGGAAGACCGGGCGGGTAGTGTTGAGTTTTCTTCATCACCTAAATAGAAAACGTTACAGTTAACAATTTATACGAGTAGAGGATCTTACATGAGTGGTCATTTAATATAAAATTTATGACACGAGTAGGGTAATTTCGGTATTTTGCGAGCCTTGGCTCGTAAAATACCGAAATTACCCAAAGAGTTTCATAAATTTCATATTAAATGGCCACTCATGTAAGATTCTGTTTATCACATGGCCCTTCCGATCACAAAATGCACAAAATATATTTTTGAAGATAACGGCATTCCATAGCTAAGCGGAACAACTCACTACCAAGGATTCAGTAGTACTACGCAACAAAAATAGTTCGCATATTATTTGATTACCGAAAATAACTAGAAACATGATAAATATGCCATTTATTTCTTCGTTAAACTGTAGGAAATAATGATGATTTTTATTTGAGCTAATAAATATTTCATTTGAATAAATTAATTAAAACTAAATATTCCATTGAACAACGTCATTCAGCGAGTCAGTACGTCACTGAGAATCAGTACGGAAATCCCACACAGTCAGCTGTCGTATTTAAAGGTCATTGACCTTGATCAATACAGTTTATACGGTGGTTAACACTCTATTAGATGACAGATTTCAAGAATATAAAACATTTTAACTGTAGTTTGGATTTTAATTTGACACATTTATTGACTGTCTGAGTCATGTCATCCTCCAATGTTTTTGGAGGAGGTGAAATTTTTTTTCATTGACGGTTTGACGATATCGATGTTGAAAGTGCTCCAAATATGTTGCCGGAAAACATCGAATTTTAACCACCATGAATATTTCTGGTAACCGTGTTATTCACATTGTAATTGTTTTGTGTCCTCCCCCTTCATCGGTCTGACAATTAAGGCAGGATCTGTTCCAAATGTGAAAGTTGTATCGGCGAACGCGGACACCATCTTGGTTGCTATCATTAAGCGGAGTAATACGAATATTAATGAGGGTAATTAGACTAACCAATGGGAAGCCTTGCAGGTGTTATTACACGTGTGGTTATTTGATTTATATGACATGGGTTATTTCACTGAATAAATTGACGGTCATGTGATAAACAGATATATTATAGGGATGACTTTCATTTCTGTAGATTTTATCGATGTGTATTTACACATTGATAATTCCACATTAAACAATAAATTCCCTTCTCATAGTTACAACTAGGTCATAT
Organism: Anodontia alba; assembly: GCA_964016985.1. Taxonomy (NCBI): domain Eukaryota; kingdom Metazoa; phylum Mollusca; class Bivalvia; order Lucinida; family Lucinidae; genus Anodontia; species Anodontia alba. Next base: position 56,147,734 of record OZ024833.1, read on the forward strand.
AATACGTTGAATATATAGGCAAAGTACCTCATTTTAGGAATTTGCGCAAAGAGCGGTGGCCGTAAAAAGTCACCGTACTTCATCATTCATAGAGCAGCCTTCATATCTATTTCGCTTGGGATTATTGGGCACATTTCTGAATCTCGTTTCGCTTCGGAGCTGGGAGTCGTATGCAGCCCTGCAAACTACATCTCAACGAAGATGGGTCTCCAATTTTCGTCCGTTTGTTTATTTTTTCGATGCTTCCAAGGGCAAGCTGTGTTTATAGATTTTAATTGACATTGCATGAAAAAACGTCTGCTTGGCAAACGTTTCACATGAAAAGTCAATCCTTATTTTATGTGATAAGTAATTTCGCCTGCTGCAGTTGTGATTGGCGCGTTAAAAGCTAACCGATTACAGACAAACGAAAGAAAATGTAGAATCTGAACACGGGTTGCTAACGTTATATTAACTTTTCCCACTCTCATGACAAATTCAGTAGAAGACAAATTAATAATATTATTTATATATTCCAGAAGACAGGCTTTGATAGTTCACGGAAATTTTCTATTTAGTTTTCTCAGAAAATAGACTGAAATTTCATGCACTTGCATCAACTGCCAAAGCCTATTTTCTGTGAAAAAACACCCACTTTGCTAAGGGTTAAAATATTTTCTGTGTCAGAAAGTGTACATAACTATGAGATGTGCGCCGAAACCTCACTTTTTGTAAAGACTGTACTGTAACAAAATGCATTGTACATGTATTAATACTATATAAAGTATAATGGTATGTATGTATTAATAAAATTGAAAATTGGTTTAAATGATTATCTAAATGTATAGAAAACACATTGTTGTATACCACTGTCTTTACATTCTCTGCATTGATATTATTTTTCAGCTAACGAAGTCATAAGATGTCGGGAAAAGATCGTAATACCATTTTAGCAAAGTGAAGTAAATTGATAAAAGAAACGTGAGAAAAGTGTCATATACATATATTTAGGAATATTTATGTATGCTAGCTTTTGCACAAATTAGGAACGTTCTGTTTTCTCGTACAGGTATTTTGTAACTGAATCGTTTCTTTGACGGGTTTTATCACTAGATTGCATTCAGAAAGAATTTACATGACTATAACCTATTATGGATACAATATTTTACTAAATCCGTTAAAGTAAAAGGTGTATTTGCTTTTTTTACATTTATTTTAAATGGCATATATGTGATATAAAATAAACTCAACGCAAAATATTATGTGATTTTATGTAAAAAAAAAAAAAAAAAAAAAAAAAAAAAAAGATAAGAATGTTGAGATATGATTTTCGGCTAGGCATAAGGTGAAATTCTGTGAAGTTTTCTTGTGATACCGATGACAAATTTCTATCGCTGAAATCTAGGTTAACATGGGTAATAAACATACAAATAATTAGCCCATAACGTTTGCGATCATCCATAAGCTTAACCTATTTCAAAATACTAGTAATATGCTAAAACAATGACTCATTTTGTCAAAGATTTGCATTACTTGGTGGAAACGGAAAAATAGTGTTGTAACCCTCTCAAACATTTGGCATGGGTCACACACGGGAAGATATTACTAAGGAGGCATTTTGTAATCCGATATCTCAACTTTTCATTTTGAATATAATACTTTGTGGAACATATGAAATTTAGCCATTTGTCCTGAAATTTCTGTCATGATTTCTTCTTTGACGAAAAACGTATACATCCAAAGCATTGACATAACCTATTTGTAAAGCAAAATCTGTATGTAAGTACTCTTCTGGCTTCCAAGTTTTACCCTTTCATCCCTGTGTTTATGAATTGGACTCTTCTATCTTTGAATTTGGACATAGCCGTTGTTGCAAATAAAGTTGACGTTCACAAATCAAAACCGGAATGGCAAACTGAGTAGATCCTGATGAGTCTTATCAGGATCATCAGGATCTACACTTGTTTAAACATATCTTATTTTATATATTTGATCCATGCATCAAGACATTACATGAGAAAGGCAAATATACAAAAAGGATTCAGAAAAGCTATTTAGCTGATGTGAATTCGTTTCCCTCAGTTTCTAGTCATCAAATCAAACGATTGTGACCATGCATGCACAAGTAGTTAACTAGTTGACTAATCAGAAACAAATAACCATGCATGCACAAGTAGTTAACTAGTTGACTAACCAAAAACAAATAACGAGGGGAAAAGAAAGGTGAAAGGAAAGCAACGAAGAGAGAGTGCAGTTTAAGAGCTTAGAGAAAAAGTGTATGTGTGATAGAGACGTATTAGAATACAAAGCAACAGCAAAACAAATAACGAGGGAAAAGAAAGGTGAAAGGAAAGCAACGAAGAGAGAGTGCAGTTTAAGAGCTTAGAGAAAAAGTGGATGTGTGATAGAGACGTATTAGAATACAAAGCAACAGCAAAACAAATAACGAGGGAAAAGAAAGGTGAAAGGAAAGCAACGAAGAGAGAGTGCAGTTTAAGAGCTTAGAGAAAAAGTGGATGTGTGATAGAGACGTATTAGAATACAAAGCAACAGCAAAACAAATAACGAAGGAAAAGAAAGGTGAAAGGAAAGCAACGAAGAGAGAGTGTAGTTTAAGAGCTTAGAGAAAAAGTGGATGTGTGATAGAGACGTATTAGAATACAAAGCAACAGCAAAACAAATAACGAGGGGAAAGAAAGGTGAAAGGAAAGAAACAAAGAGAGAGTGCAGTTTAAGAGCTTAGAGAAAAAGTGGATGTGTGATAGAGACGTATTAGAATACAAAGCAACACAAATTGTTTTGCAGACACAATTAAGTTTTGAGACTTACGTATTATAACCGATTTTAAACTATAAATATATCAATATATTGGTATGATAAGCAACATTAAGATAACCTTTTATGTATTTAGCTGTGTGGAAGTTAATTTTGGAAATTGTCGGTCTATAGGACAGTTCAAGAAGAGAGTTCAAAGCGTTTTCTTCTTTGTATAAATTTATGTACAGATTTAAAAATTGATTCATTTGTTTCCTCAATAGGGTATGTTATGTTGGTTGGCAGAACTGCGATAGTTCATGCATCATATCCGTTCTTATTGCGTTATATTTTTCGGTATTATAATGGAAATTCTTTTGTTGGTCTCGGGTAGTCCACATGTGCATCTCGGATCTTCAATGGTATTTTACGGTACAGATCTACAATTTAGAAATCTACAGTTAGTTCGAAGTCTTGCATGATGTATGTGTCCATGTCTATCGCCGAAATAGAAATACGACTGTGTTTCACGTATATTGGTATTCAGAGACCTTTTAAAAGATTCTACTGTGGGAGACTTTCTTGATGAAACAGGTAAAGCATTCTAGTCTCTGACTACGTAGGGTATAAAGGATTTAAAATACAGTAGGATGCCAGCATGGATGTTTAGAAATCTCAGCGTTTTTTAGACTGTATGAAGAAGCTTGATCTACTTGATCAGGAACTAACAAATAATTTGCAGAACGTCTATTAATCATTTTGTAAAAAAGGAACACGTTTGTGTTTTCTATGTCGAGAGCTAAGCTCTTCCCATCCTAATTCATTGTATAGTGAAGCAAGAGAGACTAACTTTGTGGTTCCAGATACTATTCTACAAGCTTCCAGTTTGATCGTATTATGAGCAATTATCTCATACGACATCTGCTTATTCTAGTATGGGTCATATAAATGTAAAATAAATAATCTCCAAACTTTTGTGATCAAACCGGAATTTGAGTGTGCACATTATATTTATTCTTGTTCTTGTGATAAGCTCGATATGATTATGCCATATTCAAACCGAGATGTTTGTGGGTGCTAGCGTTTTAAATCGTTTGGTTATTTAGGATCAGTTTAGGATGTCGTAGATCAGCACGTCTTCTTGAAATTGGAAGACCAATTAGAACAAGAACGATGAACGATGCGAGATTTCTTTGACTGGCGAATTAGTTCTACACTGATTCCAAAGGTATATGTTTTGGTCTACATGACTGAAAGAGGCTGTTGACCTTCTCAAGGCGATATTTCTGTCAGTAGTAGTTCGTTCAGTTTCCAATGCTGTGTGGTAGAACGTCTCCCCGTACTTTACCTTAGTGCAGATTATATTTCATATCCTTTGGGATCATTGGACCCATTGTGGTATATTTGATAATGGAGTTCTGCTCATGTATACGCTAGAGGGCGTAAGCAGTGTTGCAAAATTCATTACTGCTTATGAAGAGTCTCAATAAAACAAAGACGCCCATTTCCTAATCCGTGGTGTATTTTTTGTTTCCAGAGGCAATCTTTTGACATTTATTTCACTACACTGCAGCTGGTATTAGTACCGTGTGGCGGCGGTAGAACGTCTCCCGTACTTTACCATAGTGCAGATTATATTTCATTACCGTTGGGATCACTGGACCCATTGTGGTATATTTGAAAATGGAGTTCCGCTCATGTATACGCTAGAGGACGTAAGCAGTGTTGCAAACTTCATTACTGCTTATGAAGAGTCTCAACAAAACCGAGACTCCCATTTTCTAATACGTGGTGTATTTTTTTGTTTCCAGAGGCAATCTTTTTGACGTTTATTTGTATCATACAACAATTACGAGATACCATGGAAGGTTTTGATGTGTCAACAGATTATTTGAAAAAGAAATAATAATAGTAATAAACCTTACCAGTTGCATAAATAACCATCGACATCAAAACCAAACACACGAGGGCAACACGCTTCATATTTCAGCGACTTTGCGAAACCACAGCTTGTTGTGATTTGTACTTAAATTATTGAGATGAAACAAATATATAAGTGGGTTTATATTAATCAATTTGAAACACTACACAGTAAAAGCTACATTATTATATACATACGACTAGAACAGACCACTGTAGTATTCAGTTTTGCACAGGCTATCATAGGAAAATGTTTATCGTATCACCAATATTGAGGACATTAAACATAAAATAAAACAGTAAAGATCTTGAACAACTGCATGGGTGTGCAGACCGGCCTTGGTCGTTGCTATTTAATATCATGGTCATTTTCGAGCACAGAACTCTAGCAATAAAAAACTAATGGCTAGAAGTCGTTCACAACATTCTTTGTTACCCGAGGACAGATGGTCTTTGTTGCCTATTTATTTTCCTTAATCGGTCAATATGTATATGTAGGAACTCATTATATTGAAATGAACCGCGTCAAGTGAAAAAGTACGTTCGAGCATGCGCAAAATGTGCGAATTTACATCATCTTGCACATGCGCAAACTATCATCCGGGCCTTTGCTCTTCATTTATACATTCTGTATAATATGATTCTGTAAGCGGACAGTGAGTGCCCTGACCAGACTGCACGGATGCCATAAACCGACTTTCTAAATCCCGGGCATTACTATTCTCGTATTTTCCTAAATCTCTGTTCAGGCTGATAGGCATGGTGGCCGAAGCATGCTTACTGTCCGTGGTCGGCTGATTACGCCCCATTTATTTTAAGTCCAAAAAAGATAAGAGAAAAGTCCAGGGAGTGCCACAATCACAAACCGCAGCCCTTCCCAGACCCCAAGAGGAAGAGGAAACCGACAAATCTAAACAAGCACAAACCGAACAAACGTACGAAAAGCACTATTAGCTCTCTCTTCCCCAAGCGAGGTAATCGCAATACTAAAAGGACTGAAAAACACAAGAACAAAATGACACACGGAAAGACATACAACAAATCGCCTCGTAGAATAAACACAAAGCAACAAGGAGTAAGACTAACACCGGGACCACCGCCTTAGAACGGCCGGTAGAGCAAACCACCGGGGGGTTTAAAGCACTTTTACAGCTAGCTAACTTCTCCCTGGATCCCGATGCTACTCTTAATACATAAATACATAAAAATTCGGTTCGCATAAAGGCTCCCAAGTCTGCCTAAACATTTATAATTTTATTTTTGTGTAATTCGATTTTATGATTTTCCGAAGTATGTTTTGGTATGTTGACCTCAGACTCAGTTTTAGAGTAGCCCTCTTTTAAGAAGGGGCTTGGTGTCTAGGAAAGCCAATAGGAATCCACGAAATTTGTCCCTCTTGTAAAATTTCGGACACACTATTGAGAGTGTCCAGCCCCTTAATACTTTTTCGTCCTGGGAAAATAAGTGAGAAAAAATTCTGGCGTAGCCAGAACGGAATTATTTTTACGGACATCCAGGAAAAATCTTGAAATCTATGCCCAGAATTGCTTCCAAAAAAGGGGCTTCTCTTAAAGGAAATACTTCTCTCCCAGAGGGAGTAAATTATTTTTTTTATGAGCAGCCCTTGTGGTAAAGAAGCAATATATTTAATGTTAATGCCACTTTATTGTAAATGTTTTTACGCATGTTACGCACATGCTTATTGTGCGTAATAAGCGCCACGCCCATAATCAAAATATATGTAACATAAACGCTTCCTAAAGGTTTAATTTACAGTTCCATATAAACTTGTCTCCTTTTATTGCGGCCTGCGGGTACGCTGCATTACGACAGCTGAGAACAACGTTGCCATATTGAAATGACATTATGACTTATAGTTTTTAGAACAGATATTATTAATATATTATTTTAATTTGCTAAGTACCAACAGTACCAGTAACCTTTCTTCTGATATGATAATGTTCAAACCTTTAGCAGAGACATGATAATTATCACTGCTCCATAAAATAAAGTCTTGAGTTTGAGTTTTCACTTATCCATTTTTGCTGGCCAAATGATTCATACGACAATTACTTCTTAAAGTTGCAGTGATCAGACTGATTGAAAAAAAAAGTTTCTTTGAAGTTGAAAAGTTTTATATCATATAGCAAGCTGACACTTTAAAGTGTATTTACATGTTCAGAACCTTTGGGAAGTCAAACGCACTTTGTGATCACCTTGTTGAGTTACTTTGTTTTTCTTTATTTAGTGGCTTGTATACTGTCTGTCTCGATTTGTTTGCGCTTCCACTTGGTGTCATTGGTAAGCTATATTCCTGGTAAGCTATGTTCCCGGGTGTACTAAACAGAATCGAAAAAAAAAAAAAGTTCAAATCTGTCAATTTTACCTTTAAATAATTTTCATAGGTATTGATTTTTTATATAGATTAAAGAGCTACGGTATAAAAATGCTCATCTCTGTTATAATCACTTCTACCGTAAAACTGATTTATAACGGAATTTTTGGGAGGGAAAAGAGAGGTACACTTTTTTCAATTGAAAAAGAAATAGATAGAAAAAAACGTTGCAAATTAAATTGCGCTCAGTGAACAAAACTCTATTTTCAAACTTGTACATTGTTCTCTTTAACTGAAAAAGAAAAACTAGAACGAGAAAAAAAGTTACAAATTGGATTGCGCTCACAGAACAAAACTATTTTTTCCGGCTTAGATGCGCTGAAGGCTGTTGTAAGACATTAGGATATATTTTGCTTTAATTTGCGCTTTTTATGGAATATTAAAAAAACATGCTCCTTTTGGCATATTTAGCACATTGCTAGTATCTGTTCATGAGACATTATGCCGTTCTGTCAATAACTTTAATTAAAAATGTAAGCGGACTTAATATTATATTTTCAATAGAAATAAGCAGATCTTGTTTGTTACGGGAATGATGTATATGTCCTGGCGGTATGGACCTGACACGCACCCATCTTACCACTCTCTGGCGAAACTCAGCGGACGACAAATTGACGATATTTATCTTTTTCCCAAGAAAATAGGCTTTGATATTTCATACAAATTGTCTTCCAGGGAGACAATTTGCTTGGATATCAAAGTCTATTTTCTGGGAAAAAGTATAAAAAATGTCAAAATTTTCTTCTGCTGTAATTTTTTACCGAGTATGCAATGTGTGAAAGGTCTGAAGGCCCTGAATAAGACAAAACATTCAGTTTACGTTTTATCACACTATGTGAATGATAATAGTTGCATTAGCCTTAGGTATTTATGTTATTAAAGATATATCAAATTTAGACAGTTAAACCGTCTGGCAATATGTTTTGAAATAATTATCTGCGATTTAGAAAATGATCTGACAGCGTAATCCTTTTGAAATACAGAACAAAGCAAAAGTTAAGAGCATTAAGTCTTCATAAAAATAATGATAGTGAAAATATGCAACATCCCTCGTGCCCTACCGCTACTTCACGTTACGAGATATTCCGTTTTCACATATAATAAAAAAGAAGTTCGTAGGTTCGAAAGAACTAGAAAACACGCGATAGTAACTTGCTTACTATATATGCATGTATTTTGTTTTCTCTCTCTCTCTCTCTCTCTCTCTCTCTCTCTCTCTCTCTCTCTCTCATTTTTAAATAATTCATTGGATTTTATGTTGCTTAGTCCACCTTTCTGTTCTCTGTTTGTGTTCAGTAGCTCCATTCCCCCTCCTTACCCTCCGACTTCATATCCACTTCATACTGAATCGTTTTTTGTTTTGTTTTTTTTGTTTTTTTGTTGTTTTTTTCTTTGTTGTTGTTTTGTTGTTTGTTGTTTTTTGTTGTTGTTGTTGTTTTTTGTTTGTCAGTATAGAAATATGAAATTATTGTTGTTCTTCCTCTTCTTCTTCTTCTTCTTCTTATTATTATTATTATTATTATTATTATTATTATTATTATTTCTAGCCATTTTTACCTCCTATTTATCTGTAAATCGACATGCCATCATTGATGTACAGTCAAACCTGTGTTAAGCAAGCACTTATCGGAAAGCCAAAAAAGTGGCTGCTTAAGACAGGTAGATTTCCACTTCTTTGCCCGTAATGGGATCTGAAATAGAGTCCTTTAAAGGCAGGTGATTGCTTAATACAGGTGGCCTTTAGGGCAGGTTTGACTGTATAACTTAATGTTATAATATCTGTCATTTTTTACCGGTAAAAAAAACTGTATTTTTTAAGTTAAATGGGTGATTTTTTTTCAACGTTTATACATAGTTTCAGACCAAAAGAATGTACTAAAAGAAAGCAGGAGTAACTGTTGAGCTGTATTTTTCAAACAAATGTTGCTGTATTTGTGAGAATGTTTCTGCTTCGAGGAAGTTCATACATCATGCTGTAAAACCGTTTCTTGCTTCCAGCGTTGGAAAATAAATAGAATCGACTCTGCAAGCCCTGGTTTATTTCTTATATCATGTCATAAATGTCCACTCCTGGAGCAGCTGACTTACTGAAAAACAAAAACACAATTCGTTCAAAAATACCTTTTAAATCAATACCATATTTTTTGTGTTTGTTCTGTCTTAATCTAATGTTTCATCGCCTCACTTGGGGCTGAGAGAATTGGCCGCTTGGCTAGTTGTTTATCCGTACATTCTGACGGTGGATGCTCCTGTTCGTTCAGGAAGTGCCAGAATCAGATCGCTCCAGGCATTTCCTGAACTTCTTCAGTAATCTTCCATTTGCTTAATTTGTGGTCTGTTGCTGAATAATTTATTAGAAAATGAACAACGAAAACAGTCAATAAATATGTCGCCTTCCTTATAATGAAACCATTGATTGTTTTCGTGGTCGTCTGTTTGCAAGCAATGTGTTTGAACTCACATAGCTACTTTTTATAGACTATTTTGTTTAGCTATGAGGTGCTCATCTAGAAAGACAAACATTGCTGACTTTCGTATACTAAATATAAGGCCAGTTTGCTAAGGCCTCTGTCCCAACAAGATGATGTATACTTAGTAAGAAAATCTCCAAAAATATTCTGATAATAACTTTGCTTAAAACTGTAACAGAACGGTGACAATAATAAAATAATGTGACTTTTTTTGTACGTTTGTTCGGTTTGTGCTTGTTTGGATTTGTCAGTTTCCTCTTCCTCTTGGTGTCTGGGAAGGGCTGCGGTTTGTGATTGTGGCACTCCTTGGACTTTGCTCTTACCTTTTTTTCTAACATGTGAAAATGTACCTGCGTCCAGGGAGACACACATCAGCCAGCGCATTCTGCAAAGTCTGACGAAGAGTGTTTTTATTTATTTATTTTTTTTTTTTTTAAATAAATCAATAGATTCAATTAACGGATATCCAGTGATTCCGTAAATGGACATGAAAGGCCTTTCTAAGGCTGGCTAATCAGAGCTGAAAAGATAATCGATTATCAGTCCTGCCATTGTGATCAGTAATCGATTAGTAATCATTGAAGATTTGATAGTAATTTTACCTGTCTGTCTGAGCATGATTCTTACCATGTCATAGTTTACTGTATGTTGGTCAGACAGGCCTGACCAAACAGTGTAGATCGCGGCGTCTCATCAGGGTCTACACTGTTTGCCAATCATTCAGCTAATTTTAGACAAACATTGGGTAGTAAATAGTACTTGGTCAAATTTATGATAAAGTATGGCTTGGAGTTGAGGTGACCGAAAACTAAGGGTAAATACGGTCAAGTAACAGACACAGAAATCAAATGATCGATTATTAGCAAATCTGTAACGATAATCATTTTTTTGTGGAATTTATCGATCACTTAATCGATTATCCGATTAATTGTGCCAGTCTTAGGCCTTTGTTAGGTTGCTGTAATGAACAAGCTGATGCGGGCCTTCGTTGTCGGGCCCTATACTTATATTCTATGTTGCTGGTCAGGAAATTTGAAAAGAAAAACCTCTTTCTTTTTTTTTTTTGTTTTACAGAAGACAACATGAGAGTCATTGTTTCCTGTCTGATTGGCTTAATATTGGTCCACATTGAATCCATTGATGCAGGTAACATCATATAAAGGAGTAAATATTATTCGTTTATATCTTACAACTTCATTTATTTAATCTCTAGACCATGTTCGATGGTGTTTTCGCTTTTATTTCCATGTATATTGTACCCGTTTTTTTCTATTAAAGTAAAGAAATTCACTTTTTTGCTTGAATTTTTATCAAACCATAAGCATTGATATATACATGTACATAAAATATTTTCAAAATAATGATTTTTTTTTCTAAGACCAGTGCTGAAAGTCGCACAAAAGTCTAAATAACTTGGAGATTATAGCTTAATATCAAATCCTGAACCTTGTAATGATGGGATTGTATAATTGTGACTGGAGATAAAATCATTTGAACCAAACATAAACTATACTTTTGATCAATGCAATCCAAAATAAAAAAAAAAGAATTGCGACGAAAAGACTATCAAACCAAAGATAGTTGCTATCAATTTTTATTATTATTATTGTTATTTTAAACCGTAACATAGTGCATTGTTGGATAGAAATCTATTATAGCGTAACACGCTTTTCTTGTTTAACAAACTTTTAAGATATGCCACAGCTTTTAACCCGATTGAATTTTTATATGCAGCTTTCAATATTGCTCAGCGGATCTTTCCTTTCCATACCTTGGTTGTTTATTTTATCAGTCTGCGGATTTAGGAAATATCCCCACCACGTCATACTGCAGGTGTTTTGAATACAATTAGTGACCCTGTTAAGGGGACTATATACACTAGGTAAATGTTTCCACCATTTTTACGAGGTAAATTTTCCACCATTTTACAAAGTAGACACCTTTCATGACTTCCTGTTTGTTTTACTGCACAACAAGCCCCTTCTTGAAAGAGGTCTACTCTTAAAGGATGGCATTACGAAAACACGCCTATTCAAATATACTGAAAATTTTACCACCCAAAAATGAAAATTTTCAGATGAAAAATTCTGATATTTTTTCATATTTCTGCTCAAAACATAGATTGTGGGTACTCATTAGAACCGCATCGACGAGGCGGTTCTAACGAGTACCCACAATCTATGTTTTAGAGCAAAAATAAGAAAATAATGTATACCCCTGTTAACCCCAGTTTTACTATATAAAAATGGGGTTTAAGGGGGTCAAATTGTATAGGCATGTTTTTGTGATGAATTGGCTTCTAAGCAAATTGTGTCCTTTTAGAGCATACCCTTTTCAGAAGGGACGCAAAAACAATTTGAAAAATTTTCCTCATTTGTATTAATTGCTCCTAATGTGAGACATAATTTGTAAGTATTTTTACCGACAGCTTTCTGCGGTCGTAGAAGCTACAATCCACGTTACTACACTTGCTGTAGAGGGGTTCTCAATTCCGGGAGTGGAAAGTCATGTTGTGGTTCCAAGGCTTATAACAGTCGTTTTTATTCTTGTTGTGGTGGGACAATCAGTGCTGGAGGAGGAAAGTCATGCTGCGGTACCAGACCTTACGACCGCCGCTACTACACTTGCTGTGGCGGGGTAATCAGCTCTGGAAGAGGAAAGTCATGTTGTGGTACCAGACCTTACGACTACCGCTACTACACTTGCTGTGGCGGGGTAATCAGCTATGGAAGAGGAAAGTCATGTTGCGGTACCAGCCCTTACGACAGCCGCTACTACACTTGCTGTAGCGGGAAAATCAGCAGGGGGACGTCATGTTGCGGCAACAGGGCTTACAATAGCCGTTACTACACTTGCTGTAGAGGGAAACTCAGTAATGGAGGCGGGAAGTCCTGTTGCGGTACCAAAGCATACAACGCTCGTTATAACACTTGCTGTGGAGGGAAACTCAGTAATGGAGGCGGGAAGTCCTGTTGCGGTACCAAAACATACAACGCTCGTTATAACACTTGCTGTGGAGGGAAACTCAGTAATGGAGGCGGGAAGTCCTGTTGCGGTACCAAAACATACAACGCTCGTTATAACACTTGCTGTGGAGGGAAACTAAGCTATGGAGGTGGAAAGTCCTGTTGCGGTAGCAGAGCTTACAATGCTCGGTACTACTCTTGCTGTTCTGGCAGAGTCAAATATGGGCGCAGATGCTAAGGTATCAGATCCGTTTCTACTTTTGTTAGGAAGAGACCTTATGTTTATATTTAATAATGTGGGGGTACATTGATACATGTATATTCTTTAATTAAATCATATTTTATTTGCCGCCATGTATCAGCGATATTTGTTACATATGAACTGCTAGCTTTTTCTTTCTACAAACATGATCAAATAACCAATCAAAGCTGGAGAGAAATATCTAGTTTCAGACAGCTGTTTTTGAAGTACTACAAATTTTAGAATTCATTACTTTCCATATTGCACTACATCTGAATGAAAACCCTCTATGCGTTTTAGTATTATTTTTTGTTAATAAAGAAATTATCCTTGAGTTTGAATGATAAGTTGAGCAATATACATTTTCAATTACTTTCTTGTGGCCATTTTTAAATTGAGAATTTGATTCTGATGCACTTATATCACACCGGAAATATCTGTTTACATCTATTCAATGATGTAAAGTGTTGGTTTGTTGAACTCTTAAAGAACGTCTGTCGTTGTTTTCTTTCTTTTCATTATTGTTACTCTAGGTTAACATAGTCAAGAACAAGAGAATCAATTTCTACAATAAACATGCAATATACATGAACATGCCACAATCACGAAGCACCTGAGGCACCTAAAGGAGGGGAGATGCAGAAGAAATAATTACAAAACAATCCAGACTGTAACATGATGACATTAAATACCGTCCAAATTTAAAATGACAATTAAAAAAAACAACACTTATATCCTTCTGGATATACCAAAACATGTATATTTGCAAGTATTGTAGATCCAGATGACACGGCTCATAACGAGCCGTCTCATCTGGATCTACACTATTTGCCATTTTAATTTGATGTTTTGGCTGAAACTCCTGTTTATCAGGTTGTTTTTAGGAAGCTTGTGCCTGACTATCCCAGTAAGCATTCTACATAAATCTATAGCGGGCCGTAATCGGCCCATCAGAGTAGCTGACGGGCAGATAACGGCCCGCTGTAGATTTATGTAGAATGCTAGCTGGGATACTCGTCTGTGGTCGGACTCAACGAGAACATTTGTTCCGAAAATTCGGTTTGTAGACGAGCACTCTTCTTTAAATCATGGTGTTTAGAAGTTAATTCATATGTGTTTTCTTTTTTTGTCGATCCTCAGAGAAGAACAATATAAGTGAAGATACCCAGGAAATGCCACAACCACGAAGCACAGCTCTCCCGAGGGACCAAAAGAAGGAGAGATGAAGAATAAATAAGGGCGATACAAATATGAAACAACAGGCGCACAAACAAAAAAGAACTGCAATCCATACAAGCACCAAACAATTGCATTTAGCTGGAAATGAATCATGATACACGGCAGTTGGATATCCGTAAAACCAGGTGTAACATTTGCCTCTCCGTAACGGTTTAACTGTTGCCCCTTCCAACTGCTATTATTTATTAATCATGTTGTAATTAGACCCCCTATCCTCGGGAAGTCTGCACTCAGTAATTGCGGTCTTTCTCATGTATTTCCATAATTAATTTATGAGAAAAAAAATGTTCTCTTTAAAACAATATTTAAAGGCATGTTCTAACTTGCATTTCATTTACAAAAATTAATTTCCCAATTACAAATGCGTTTATTACAAATAACTACAGTTGTATGTAAGATTTAAAGATAAGAAGACATGCAATACTTAGTCTATTTTTTTCTATGTCTATTTTCAGATAAACGTTGATGAGAAGCCTTGGATATTCTGTAATGTTTGCAACATTTTCTTGTAAATATTAATAAAATTAAGTAATAACATGTTTTGTGCTGACTCCTTAAATGAAGCATTGCAGTCCCTTATGCGTTTCAGTTCTCGGTAAAAACAATGCCAAATGTTCTCGTCAATGCAGGCATAAGGTGGGGACAAATAATATTGCCTGTGAACGTCAGCCAATAACAATCTGGTTTATTGACGTCATATTGGCTTCGTGTTAACGGTCAATATCCACCTTCTGGCTATTCCAAATTTGGCGTTAAGCAAACTTTAAGCCCCGGATATTAGAGAAAATATTTTCTGTTCAGTAGAATACTGCCAACAATTGGATGAATAAAATAAAATGTAAATATAACAACTGAAATTCAGATTTTAGCTTTCACTGGATGATAAAAAAAAGTCATTATGCTATGTAAATGTCTCCAAGAAGCACTTGGGCTACACAGACATTGTAATAGCTTAATGTTTTCAGGCTGAATCTGAGTTTTAAATGTGTTAACAATAAAAACAAATCGTTTTCAGTAAGCCCAGATAGCCCTGATCGTTCAGTACATCACAATGCCTTGCTAAATTCCTAATAGCGTATTTATGCCCCCAACTTCAAAGACGTTGGAGGGGCATATTGATTTTGGGTCGTTCGTTCGTCCGTCCGTCTGTTTGTTACGTTTAGCATATGGTAAAGAACGGTCAGAGATAGAATCTGGAAATTTTATACAGTGTATATGGAATAAAGATGCAAAACTAAGCGGACCCTAATATGCTTCGAAATCACGATTTCGTTCGGGGTAGTTTGTTTTAAGCACGCGAAACGTGCTCATGATGTCATAATCTAGGTACAGGTAACAGTATTTATCCTAATGTATTTGAACACTTTGACCCCTTACTAATTCTAAAATTTCTAACTCTTGTTGTGTTTAAAAACTGTTGTTTGAGTGCCAAACAATATCGGCCCTTATCAGACGCGTCTGGTCTGAGTCTACAACTGTTTGCTCAGGCCTACCTCTCTTGATACTCGGGCAAATACGTCACCTGTTGATAGTGACAACAATCAACATCGATGAAATTTCGGTGTCAACCTCTTTAACCTTGAACAAATATTTCAAACTGTCGTCTGCCGCAATTTTTTCCCAGAGTACTAAGCATTAAATGCACACAATACTATAAATCGAACATTAACAGTTTGTGTCAGGTAAACAAAATCAAACAAGTATATACGCCAAAGTTCTACCAAATAAACCAAACTCTCTTCTAAAAACATATTACTGTTTGGGAAAAAACATGGCTGACTTTGCCTAACAATTTAATTTCGAAATTACAGTGTTGGCGCTATTAGAGAATTTGCAGTATTCTATGTAAATAGTGTGTCTCATTTAGTACAAGTAGGACCAAATCAAGATGTAAATTGATTTTCTTAATATTATTTATGTGAAATAGACGATGTGTTTTGATCAAAATATAACTGAAAAGATGACCCACCATTCATTAATCTGTATACTTAATGTAGCATAAGAAAGAAGATCGCTTCAAACATTTTTTTCCTCGCATCTATGTGCACATCGTACGTCCCGGTCAGCTGCTCAGCTACTCAGGACCTTCGGTGTTCGATAACAAAAATAAAATTGAAACCACAGCGTATTTACCTTACCAGGTCGAACAGACATTATGAAGTTTTTAGACACAACAGCACATACTAAAAATAGTGTAAAGTGCTGTGAGGCGGTCGTGAAAAAATTTCCCCGCACTTCACCAAAGTGCAGATTATATTTTTATTTCCTTTGGGAGCATTAAGCCTTTTCTGGTTTCTTTGAAAATCGAATACCTCTTAAGCCGGTGCTAGTGGGCATATGCAGCTTCGCAAACTACATACAGTCGAACCTCAATGGCTTGAACATCTTTGGGACCCTGGAAATTCATTCGAGACATGGGTAGTTCGAGACACTGAGGGTTAATCATGGCACCAGTTCAGGAAGCAAATAGCGATAATTTTGGGTAATCTTTTCGATGTTTACACAATGATTATTTGTTGAGTGTACTCATTAGAATCGCCTCATCGAGGCGATTCTAATGAGTACACACAACATACAATTCCATGAAAAAATCCCTAAATATTTGTTTTCTTGAGCTATTGGAAGGATTTTGTAGGGACTGCAAAAAGCGTTCGAATCATCCACGGTAAACGAGCCATCCGGGTTCGAGCCATTGAGGTTATACGTGTAGCTGCAAATGAAGAGACTTAACAAACCGATTTTCGTTGTTTTTTTTTTATGTTTTTCCAAAGGCTCCGTTTTAGATTTTTATTTTTATTTTCAAACCATTTATGGGAAGTATAATGTATATATTAACCTAAAACAAAGGCTCCGTTTTGGATGTGCATGCGCAGAATCAACCGAATCTGCGCATAAGACATATTTTCGTTTGGTGTGGCCCTGTGCTTCTCGTCAAGAAAGAACGACATATCTCCGAATGTCGAAGGCCAACTCATTCCCAATATAGATATCCTAAATGTAAAGGATAACTAATACACTTTCGAAAAAAGAAAACGATGTCCAAATTCTTTTGCTCTCTTCTGAAAAGGGGTCTGCTCTGAAAGGAAAGAATTTGCTCCCCACGAGATCAAATCCTTTCCTTTTAGAGTAGATCCTTTTTAGAAGTTTGTTTTTACAGCAAAACAAAGAGGAAAGAACAAAATGAAGTTGTCTCAATTGTCAAAAAATGCAGAAAGTGGTGGAAAATCTACCAAATGTATTTATTCATCTTAAAGTGATATTTCCTCCTTGGATGCATTTCAAAACTACTAGGCTTCACCTCGCAGATTAAAAGAGTCTGAGAAATGTTGATACATGCAAGAAAAATAGGGACTGAGAAATATTTAATACAAACTGTAAAAGCTATTAATTATGGTACGGGAAAATGAATGATCGAAAATAGGACGAAAAACTTGAATGTTAAATATGGGGCATGAGAACTAGGTAATACAAAAATTGACTTAATAAATATGTTGTGAGGTTTGTTTGTTGAAGCTATGAATGAGAATACTGGGTTCTGAGAAATATTTGGCACAGAACTTAAACATTAAGGGAAACATACTTTCAGGGGAGCAAAATTATTTTTGCACTCTTCTGAAAAGGGGTCTACACTGAAAAAAATGAGTTTGCTCCCCTTGGGAGCAAAATCTTTCCTTTTTAAGTAGACCGCTTTTCAGAAGAAATTGGTGCACAGTAAGGCAAACAGAAAGTCACAAAAATTGTCTCCACTGATATAAATTGCGGAAAATCTACCGAGTATATCCTGTCCCCTAAACACGTGTAAACGTGCAACAACACCACCCTGTACATCCGCACATTCGAGCCTTTGTAGTTTGCTTACAGAATAAATAGATACTGTAGAATAAATAGACGAACTGATCAGACAGCGTGGATGTGCAGGTGATCTGGGTGTTCATATATGACGTAAAGATTCTTTTGGTACATCGCTCATCATTTAATTTTCATCATTTATTCGGGTTTATATAAATCGATGCCATGGAGCAACTTCTAACTTATTTAAGTCCTACTGCCAACTTCAGCACTTCCGACTTCCAACTTTTTCTTCCATTTTCTTACATCCTGCACATCCGATTTCTGATTTCAAAATTCATACTTATAAAATATGGCATCTTAGACTTCCAATTTTCCAATTCACTTCTCACTTCCAACTTATTTCTTTTTCTCAGCCCAATTCCTATAAAAATGATTATATGAACAATAAGTATTCGGTCGACAGCTGGACGCTATATGCTGGTGCACAGAAGTTAGTAGTTAGCAGTTCGAAGTAACCGTTTGTCCGTCTTACTTCAAATTTCTTACTTCTCTTCCTGCTTCCAACTTCTTAGTTCTAGTATAGTAAAGAAGATCTCAAGGAAGAGCCACAATCACAGAGCGTAGTCGACCAATGGCACGAAGAGAAAGAGCAAATAAACCAACAAAAGGCACATCAACCTGCTCCCTCTTCCTACACCTAGGTAAATACAATGACACACAATAACGGAAACACCTAAACCAGGACAAAATACGCAGAACGTCCCAAAGCGAGAACCTAAAAGAAAAGAACAGAAGAACCGCTGCTTTAGAACCGTTTAATCAAATTAACTCGCGTCAAACCTTTACCCTGGTTCAATTATTCGGCACATATAGACGCTCCCTTACTCAGTCAAAGAAACATAAGAGAAAAAAAAAATAAAACGTGTAAATCAAATTAAGTCATTGTGATGAGACAAGGATAAAGGCTCGTGGGAAACACCTCAGACAATGACAGCATCACGAAAACATACCTATATAATTTTGACCCCCTTAAACCCCACTTTTATATAGTAAAACTGGGGCTTACAGGGGTATACATTATTTTTCTTATATCTGCTCAAAAAATAGATTGTGGGTACTCGTTAGAACCGCCTCATCGAGGCGATTCTAACGAGTACCCACAATCTACGTTTTGAGCAGAAATATGAAAACTATCAGAATTTTTTATCTGAAAATTTTCATTTCTTGGTTGTAAAATTTTCGGTATATTTGAATAGGCATGTTTTCGTAATGGGTAGAGCTAAAGAAAACTATAAGTGGAACCATGGAGGGCCCGAACGAAAATTTCATATCGGACACCAACTTCTATTATTGCATAAAAAGCAGTGCCGCACGTAATTTACAGCCGTGCATTAACCGGCGAAAAGCCGTGTATTAACAAGGCAGTTCACGCGCTGTTAATGTACGGCTACGCAACTTTCAATATGCTCATACCGGGGCCATATATTTGCTGCCGTTGCCAGATGTATACTGCTCGGCCCTAGAAGGAGCATAGTCCGTGGAAATTACGTTCGCGAGACATCGGTGAAAAGGCGAAACAAAAATAGTGCAAGAAATAACGCGAAATATAGCAAATTTTTTCAATTTTTATGCAATAATAGCGATCAAACATGGCTTTTCAATGCATTAACATTCGCCAGTTCCCTTGGAAGGTGTTGAAAACAGCGACCTCCGGCCCCGCTTTTCAACACCTCCCACGGGACCTGGCGAATGTTAATGCATGAAAAACCATGTTTGATCCTTATAATGTAAGGTTTAGGTCGGCACCGTTGTGCAGTTAAAGAGGAAACCATGGCTGTCAAACCATGATTGGGTTAAAAACTAAGCAAGCATGCATTCCGTCATATCACAGTCATGTTATATGCTATCCGTTTTCAGCAGGTAATAATATATGAATTGTTCCCTCAAAAGGTTCCTAAATTTATTAACCAGGTCATCATAAAACCCTGGTTCCGATATTCAAGCTAAATTTACACCAACAACCAGTTTGGCACGTCAGAGATAAAGTAATGAAGTATCTTTACGGATTTTATAATACCGATAGCTTTATGTAAGGACCTTAGCTATCGGGACTTTATTACGATTGCCAAAACCACCCACATGAGACTATAGCTTCATAGAACGAACAGGTTCTGTCTGTAGTGTTTTGATTTTGTTGCCGTTGCTTTAACTGCGTCCTCCTTTCCCTTTGGTGTCTTGGAACGGAAGGTGTTAGGTAATTGTATCGATTCCTGATCATTGCCTTCCTCTCTATTTAGATTCGCACGTCCCGCACATCGAGGAACAGCACCAGTCAGAAAAGGGAAACCAACAACGCCAAAACCACCATGCCTGCTGTAAACTTTAGAAGAAACCACATCATTTGATATTGATAAATCCAAATCCAAAAAGGATGCTGCGGTATCAGAGTAATTAGAAATTAATCTAACCGAAGTCCTAAGTTCCGCTATATCCGATATTCGTTCTTTTGTGTGTTCTCTGTTTCTAAAGTCAACCTTTTAGATTTTTATTTTGCTTCACTGCAGTTGGTGTTAAGTGTCGTGTGGCAGCCGTAAACAATTTCGCGTACTTCACCATACCTTATTTCCTTCGGGATCATTAAGCCTATTCTAGTTACTTTGAAAATCGAATACTGCTTAAGCCGGTGCTCTCAGGATGTGTGTAGCCCCGCAAATGACATTGTTGTATATGAAGAGACTTAATAAAACCGAGCCTCCGATTTTCATTATTTTGTTAGATCTTTGTTTCCTAAGTCAACCTTTAAAAAATTATTACACTAACTTTGTATGATAGGTGGCTGCAAATTTTCATTGGTCTCATCTACAGCAGGTAGGACGCTTATCTCAAGAACAGGTGGTGAAAGAACGGAGGTTTCCTTGGCACTTGTAACCTATTAAAGCCTATTATATAGTTCCCTAATTTTAAAAACTGCTGATACTTTTCATTTAGGTTGCGGTAGGGTCTGTTGTTTTGACCTGAAGTGGCGATAAGCATGCACTCATGAAATTTGATGGGAATCAGGTCCATGAAAACCTGAATATGAAATCTACCGCGAAAACCCAGATTAGCGGGTTACATGCACTATTTAAATTTGATGTCAATCGCTCCTATATGTATGACAGACAGAATGTAAGTGTGTAAAAGATGAGTGATAGACGGTATGAAAGGAAAACCAGACGCCTATGTGGCGACAAAAGCAGTACTGTATGTACTAAAAGATCAAAAGTAACAGTTTTTGTTTGTGTTGAGGTGTCACGGCCGAGTAAACCCAACAGGGTCATATCGAGCGCGGTCAGTTTACCTAACCTCGCGTTTACAGGGCAGGCTTAGTCCTCTAAGCAGTTAAACAGTATTGTGCACATTCTTTCGCCAGAAACTGACAGCTGCCCTTCTTGAATCAGCGGAAGGGAGAGAATGGCCGTAGAAAATATTTTATGAACAATCACCACGATAGAATGTCGAACCTGCAACCTCCTGATCACCAATCGGACGTGCATCCAACTGAGCCACCGAGACCAGCAAAAAATAACATACCTTTCATGTTAAGGGGTGGGTGGGATCTGATATGAATTATTCTTGTGTGGCTTCTTTGTTACCCGTGCAAAAAGATATGCAAACATATAAGTAGAGATATTAAGGAATCACGAAGCACAACCTTCCCGAGAGTCAAACATTATTAGAGATGAAGAATAAATAAGGACAAACCAAACGTAACATATGAAAAAAAAAAAAAAAAAGGTAAGAGAAAAGTCCAGGGAGTGCCACAATCACAAACCGCAACCCTTCCCGGACACCAAGAGGAAGAGGAAACCGACAAATCCAGAAAAGCACAAACCGAACAAACGTACGAAAAGCAGCGACGCACAAACAAACTGCAACATGTATTTCGTATATAAGTGAATCGGAAGAAGGAAAAACTGACAGTATGAATCACAAAATATGAGAAGAGCCTGCGTACCCGCGATGATGTTACAACCACATTTTATATTACTGGATGCACACGCAACCGTATGAGTGTACCAAACATGAATAAGTGCTTTACCAGATCATTTTGTATATCTTCACAATAGCTCCAAATAAGAATATTTTTCTTACTTTGCAACGAAAGCGTATGTCGGCAAGGCGCTTCAAAAGAGAACCCACAACATATGTTTTCGTAGAGATTAAAATATCAGTACTTTTCGGTTCAAAAAGCGTCTTATCTGGAGCTATGCAATATCAAAAGTAATAATATCATAAGGCACAGCATTTCCTACAAGATTGCATGCTCGCTTGGCGAAGGCTCAGATTAGCCTGCGCATCCGAGTCAGAGTCTTCGCAGGGCACACTGTGTGTGGCCAAGGATCCAAAGCAGCTTCAGGCGGACAGCGAAGACTCTGAATTCAGTTTGCGCGGATGCGCAGGCTGATCTGAGTCTTCGCTGGGCGTATATGCAATCTTGTAGGAAATGCTGTGTCCCGGCTCATTTTTTGCGCTAGTTCACAGATAAATTGTCTACGATATAAAAAGGCAATACCCATTATTTTTTTCAATCACTTTTACGGTAAAACTTTTCATAAAGGAGGTTCTAGATAGACACTGATATACAGGTACAGATTTCTTTAACCTTTCTTAAAAACTGTGCAGCAAATTAATTGACGACTGGAAAAGAAACTTTATATATTACTACAAGAACAAATCAAATGAAAGTTTATTTATTTATTTATTTATTTATTTATTTTCAAATTGTTATTGCGTACTTCACCTTAGTGTAGTTTTCTTGTCCTTTCAATTAATGAGTCCATTTGAATTAATTTGAAAATAGAATATCGCTATATTTTTGGTAGTCTTGCATATAACATTTTTATTCATGAACAAACTAAATAAAATAAAACCCAAGTCTGCTATTTTCGCTTTCTAATGTGTCCGTTTTTGTTTTTGTTTTTTGTTGTTGTTTTTTTTGTTTTTGTTTTTTTTTTTTTTTTTTTGTTTTTTTTCTTTTCTTTTCTTTTTTTTTTTTTTTTTCAAAGGGTCTATTTTTCTCAGAATCTTTTTATCTGGGCCCATTTGTTCAAAACTAAAGATGTCGTAAATGAACGTATCGTTAAAACTTTGATCATTAACTATAGCATATACGTTAATATTTTTGCTGACAAAAAATGTGAGTAGCTTTTGCATTTGCAAAAGTTACTCACATTTTTTTTTCAGCAAAACATACCCGTGAATCAGATATTGTCCTTACTAGAACAGTTGATATTTTGACCACTAACGAACTCGTTAAGCTAACGATGCTTTGAACAACTGGGCCCTGCTGTGTAAAAGGTTTACACCTTAAAGACCCTTCATACTGGTAAAGAAGTGCCTGAAGTGTAAGTGAACAATACACACCCAGAGGAGCAGTATGATCAGGTTATACACTATTTGTCATATCTCCAGTAAGGTTTTGAGGCAAGACAGGGGTTAGAATCAATTTGGTCAACTTTAGGATGATACCAACAACCGGATAAGGTGCACTTCACCTTAACATTATTAAGGTATCTTTTTATGTTTACAAGACTTTACGTCTGTGGGTCGGTCCTCAGACTAAATGACGGCTCCGTCCTAAAAAGGTAAGAGAAAAGTCCAGGGAGTGCCACAATCACATACCGCAGCCCTTCCTAGACCCCAAGAGGAAACCGACAAATCTAAACAAGCACAAACCTCTTTTAGATGGTCGGCGCCGGACTATCAATATCCAAGGTCGCGCTCATCGTGGTTATATTTGTGGTTTTCTTGTGTATTGGCTTCAGCTCTCCATCGACCCCGCTGCTTTGTTTCATCACAGTGTTTTTGATTATATGTATTTTACCGTGATTTTTCACACCGATGAGATAGAGGACTGACACCTCCCCTCCTCCCCCCCCCCCCCACTACCACCACCACCACACCACCACTACCCCCATCACCACCACCACCACGTAGTTTTCCTACTGACCGTTCCAATGCGGTTCCTCTGTTGCATCTCTTCTTTGTTTGTACGTCGGTAGTTTCATAAGTGACGTTTGTTTTGTCATTATTTATTCCCCATCTTTCTTTCTTTTGGTGCCTCAGGAAGGCTACGTCTGTGATTGTGGTATTTCCTGGGTATCTTCACTTATATTTTTATATGACTTTGTAACCATTCAAATATGTCTGTTCAAGATCCTCATCTGACCATAACGTCAGGCCAAACCTCCCGTCAGTTCACACAGTTCATAAATTAACATGCATCTGCCTTCTGGTTCAATATTTGCTTACGCTCACCTAGGCATTTTTACAACAAACCCTTTGTCCTATAGCTTTAATCAGATCGCCCGGTACTTTAACTTTTGACAACTAATTGTCATTTATTAAATGTTGCTTATTGTCTAAAGTCTAACCGATTTTGCACCGTTTAGTATTCTGCAGTAGAAGGGGAACTGCTAGTATGCGAAAACGAAGGTCTAGATCAGACTGCGCGTCCGCGCAACCAGATCAAGGCCTTCGTGTTCCGCATATACAATAAGGGGGCTTGTCTCATGTTTATGTACTTTGTTAGGATAGAAAATAGAGAAAAAAATACTAAAATCTGTTATTCTGTCCTTTGTTTTACAGAAGACAACATGCAAGTCTTTGTACTTATTCTAATCGGTCTAGTACTCTTCAACATCGAATCCATCGACGCAGGTAACATCATTCAAAGATTTAAAGATGATGCATTTCCTAATTTCAGAATATTTCAAATTAAAGACATTGCTGTGACGAGGATAATGTTGAAAACCTCATTTAAAAATTCCCATCGGTTCAAAAGTTACATGCATTCAAATTCATAGCAACTTGTCTTGCTATTTATAGTTTAGTTAAAAAAAAACTATCCCAAAGTGCACTATTCTATTATGTCATTGCTTCTTTTTACATTTACTTTGAAATTTAAATTTATTTAAATCCACATAATTTTATTCCAGACTGCTAATTTTGATAAAAAAAAAAAAGCAAGTAAATATTCTATTACTACTGAATGTTTAGACGTTATATTTCAAGCTAGCATTTTTTAAATGATGAAAACTTAAGACCCAATAACGTCATTGGTTCCTCGTGAATATTAAAATGCAAATGAGCAAAACCTTAAACTCTCAATAACTCTGTAAGTATTGGGAATATTTCAATGGGGTTTTCACCAATTGACTCGCCAGTCACATGTCTTTGTTTCTAGCATATGTACAACCAAATATGAAATTAGAGGGTGTGTCTGCTTTAAGGTGAACTGATGCACTTTTAGGAAAAGCAACTCTATCAATATTGTTTTTGTAAGTAAAGGGTCTGCTATAAAAGAAAACAATTTGCCTTCTTTTTTTTCTTTAGAGCAGATCCCTTTTCAGAATGGGCTTGAAGCCAATAAAGTAAACAGGAAGTAATAATAGTTGTCTTCCTTGTGGAAATGGCGAAATATCTACTAGTTGTATCTAGTCACCTTAAAAACGCCGTTTATCTCCCAACTTTCCATTTAAAAGTCAATCCTTTGAATAATGTTCTCATTTATTTATTTATTTATTTATTTATTTATTTCCTCGTTCAGTTCAGCGGAGACAGATATTGTTTCATTTGATAAAGTTTTTTTTTTTTTTTTTTATACGTATTTTATTCAGGACTATCATTGTACCTCAAACATTGTAAACAATTAAATACAGGATCACAACAAAATTATAATTTCATTGTGATCCTGTATTTAATTGATTACAATGTTTGAGGTTACATAGTTTTTTCTCCATACACAATCACATTGTAGGCATATAGCGAGTTTTGAATGGAAACAAACAATTCAGAAGTGTTAATTTTCCATTTTTAGGAAAATAAACTCATCCTTTCAGTCGAATTTATAAACGCACCCTTTCACTCGAATTCCTATCATTGTAAACGTAGGCATTTCCCACCTCACCTAGATTGTTGTGTTTAAAACTAAATATAATGTATTACAAATAATTATTATTGTATAATTATAGTAGCCATTGCACAGAAGATTAGATATCTTATGAAATGGATATGAACTGGGGAACAGCATTTCTTACAATATTGCATGTTCGCCAAGCGAAGACTCAGATCAGCAGTCTGGTCAGTCTTCGCAGGGCACTCTGTGAGTAACCAAGGATCTAAAGCATCTTCAGGCAGACAGCAATCGTATAGGAAATGCCGTGCCTCTGCTCAGCCATTATTGCATAATTACAGTCATTCAGTTACACATGAGATTAGATATCCCATGAAATTATTTGTTTAATTGTTGTTTGTTTGTTTGTTTGTTTTGTTTTGTTTTGTTTTGTTTTTCTAGGAAGAGCTGTCTGCGGTGGTAGAAGGTACAACAACCTTTACTACACCTGCTGTAAAGGCAAACTATATTTCGGAAGAGGACAGTTTTGCTGTGGTAAAAGGGCTTACAACCACTCTTATTACACGTGCTGCAACGGGAAACTCAACTGGGGAGCAAGGCAGTTATGCTGCGGTAAAAGGGCTTACAACTACAAAATGTATAGTTGCTGTAGAGGGCGACTCAGATTTGGACGCAGTAGATCATGCTGAGGTACCAGAGCTAACAACCGCCGTTTCCACTCTTGTTATATTGAGGTTTCCACTTTTGATATAATAGAGGACCCCTATGCAGACCGAACAAATATTTGTTATTTGGAGCAGCATCAGAATTAAGAGCGAAAATCGGTTTAAGCCCCCGGTGGCATATAATGCTATCCGTTCCAATGCAGATATTCTGATGCTCATCATGTTTGTTGTAATTTTAGTATTGTGGTCACCCGCTATACAACTGCCTCCTTTGTGTTTGCTTTCTTGTTGTTGTGGTATCATTGTGGTCATCTTCTTCAATGGCTGTCCACTTTGCGTTC
This sequence comes from Anodontia alba, assembly GCA_964016985.1. NCBI lineage: Eukaryota > Metazoa > Mollusca > Bivalvia > Lucinida > Lucinidae > Anodontia > Anodontia alba. The sequence continues at coordinate 56,174,394 of OZ024833.1, forward strand.
TGTTTTCTTTCTGTTTTGTATTGTTTTAATGTTTGAAGCCGCATCAAGAGTTAGGGGTGAGATTTCGCGCAAGTAAAACTGGTTTAAGCTCTCCAGAATTTGTTCTACCGAAGAGTCCTATATGGTTTCTCTGTTGCAGTTCTTTTTTGTTTGTACGTCGGTGGTTTCATATATAACGTTTGTTTTGTTTGTTCTTCATCTTTCCTTCTTTTCGTGCCTCTGGAAGGCTGTGCTTCGTGACTGTGGCAGATCCTGGGTATCTTCGCTTATATTTTACATTTAAAAGTCGACAGCTGTATTAATTTGGCATGCGACAATGACAAAAAATATAGATCATATGCAAAACAGCGAATGCCTAGATCTGCCTTCGCTTTAGCCGCAGATTATTATCAGGGGGTTCTCTGTTCGTCGAGATATACTACAGAAAACATAGATTCTGTAGTCAAACTAGGAAAGTCTTGATGTGCGCTAAAGTATATGCCTTGGGAAGGTCGTGCTTCGTGATTTAGGCCTTTTCTGGGCACTTCGTTTATATTTTTCGATATACATGTAGTGTAAATATTCTAATTTTCAGTCCTTTTGCAATGTTCGTCTCATGTATTATATGGGCCGGGGTACAGTATTTCCTACAAAATAGCATGTGCGCCCAGCGATGAATCATATCAGCCTGCACATCCATGCCATCACGAAAATATGCCTATATAATTTTGACCCCCTTAAACCCCTACTTTTATATAGTAAAACTGGGGTTTACAGTGGTATACATTATTTTTCTTAATTTTGCTCGAAAACATAGATTGTGGGTACTCGTTAGAACCGCCTCGCCGAGGTGTTGGAAATACAGAACAAATACAAACAAAAAAGGAGAATTGATTTGATTTTAATCTGGTCTTAAGGACCAATAAAAAATACCTCATGCCCGCTATCAGCTTTGAGCAAAACCATTCATTTTCACATATGAGCCGGGTTACAACATTTCATAAAAGATCGGCGAGGCGGTTCTAACGAGTACCCACAATCTATGTTTTAAGCAGAAATATGAAAAAATATCAGAGTTTATTTATCTGAAAATTTTCAGATTTCAGAGGTGAAATGTTCTATATATTTGAATAGGTGTGCATGCTCAAATAGAGTGTCCATGGCTACCCACAGAATGTCAGAGTAAGATTATAATCAGACTGCGCGGAAGCGCAGGCTGATTTGTGTCTTGGCTCTATGCACATGCGATCTTTTATGAAATGCTGTAACCTAACTCATATGTGAAAATGAATGGTTTTGCTCAAAGCTGATAGCGGGCATGAGGTATTTTTTCATTGGTCCTTAAGACCAGATTAAAAGCAAATCAATTCTCCTTTTTTGTTTTTATTTGTTCTGTATTTCCAAATAATTCCTACATCGTTCTAGCCGTTCCCCGCATCCAAGATAAAATGTATGATCATTTTTCTATATAATCTATACATTTATCTCGTAGCAAAATAACCAATTCCGTGCGTTACGCATCAGTTTCTTTTTATTCATGCAAGATACTTGGAGGCACTTGAGAGACATAATAGGCAAGCCTCGTATTATCCATGACCTGCTTTAAGGTGGTAGGAATTTAACCGGAATCAGACAAGATTGTCCCGATTGTTAGGTATATTGATATTTGCACGGCCCGTCGAAGGCCGGTCGGCAGAAGGCTGGTTGGTCGACTATGGTACGTGCTCTATGACACACCGGTTATTCTGATGCAACTAACGCGACGGGCCACAACTAACGCGACCCAATTTGTTGACGTCACGGATATATTCGAGGTGAGTAAATGGTTTATTTTGGTCTTATTTGGGCATTCCTTGGAGAGCAACTTTGGTGTAAATTTGCACAGTTGACATAAATGATATTGCCGGTCACTGGTGAAGTAGCGAGGAAATCTGCTCATGAAAACAGAAGTTAGATTGTATTTCCTTCAGGCCTGTGTGTTTTTATCCATAGTAATCGTGTTTGGCAAATATTTTCATACCGTTACATGAATTTCTGTGCGTATTTTTTATGAATGAGGGACTGTTGAATATCACAGGCGTCTGTAAATATCGTCTGCAGAACTGAAGGTTTCTTCTATGTTATCTAAATTCCACGGTCAATCAACCCTTGGGGTTTTCTGAGGGAACAACATACCACGGATGATGAGACACACGAACGCGGTTCATCAGAATGATTTGAGTACAACAAACACGGATAGGAAGCTTGCTGCTTTCACGCAAAACCTGATGTATTGAGCCTTGGGTTTTACTGTTCGGATTATTTTTTTATATTCCAGACGACTGATTAGACAGTGAATACTCTTCAGTAGCAATTTCATCTTGAAATTTACCTTTATAAAAGCAATATACTTCAGGTAGAAAAACCGGAGCAGTCCCGACCTTACATCATTCTGTTGTTTATGCATTTAATGAATTCTATTATTTCTCTTTCGCACATCATGGCTGGAATGTGTACTTATTAGGTGCATTGTAGAGCGACAATGTGCTCTGATGAACCACAATTTGCTCCCTACACAATGCGCTCCATCGAGGAGCATATTGTGTATCCTACCTACACAATAGGCTACCATCAAATTGGTAGCATATTGTGTAGGGTATGTATATGATACCTACACAATATGATATGCTCCCTGGACGATAAGTTTTAATATTAATACTATTTACTAATGTAGAGTTGAGTCAAAATGATACAGGTCCGGATCCAGAGACCCTGTATCTAGTGGGTTTCTGGGCAAGTGGTGGGGCTAGAGGTTTGCAGTTACATTACTATATTTAAAATGGAGTCAAACTGGTGGGGCTGTGGCCCCTAAGCCCACCCCCTAAATGCAGGTCTAGTTACATATGACATGCATATCGAGAAGTATTTGACATATACTTTAAAGCTGGATCAGTGTCAACATGCCAATATGTATTACCAAAACGTCAATGGAGTCTCGATAAGAACTTCAGTTGGATTCAGAACTGGTCGTGCTGCATTGATTAACTTTCATTTTATGCAGCACTACTCATATGTGCAGGTAAGAAAGAGTAAATCCGGATAATGGCGCTTACAATGAAAGAAATCGCTGAAATACAGTGTTTTAAAATCGGCGTTTGTTGTACCCATACTCCGTGTTCCGTGTACCAGGAAGAAAATTCGATCCGTGGTTTGTTTTGCTCATCTGGAAGGACAGTACCTGAAATCACATGCATATCATTTGACTGCCATAAGGTTTCACAGGTTTTTACAAATAGCATATTTACTTCGTACCCTAGCGCTACCAAAAACACCTAATATATCGTGTTTATATAATTTGTTCATAAAATACAGACTCCTGAAACAAGAAATTCTACTTTTCTGTGTTGTTTTCAGGCTTTTACATCTCAGCATTTCTTTATCTGACGATGTCAGATGCCAGGATTTGGAGAAACATGAATAAAACGTTTCCTGATAACGATCACAGATACCTGCTCCGGCTAGTTTCTTTCAAATAAGCAAAAATATCTACTTACTTGGAATTTGATCCTTTTGGCGGGTAAACAAATTAGGTCGCGTTAGTTGTGGCCGTCGCGTTAGTTGCACCAGGATAACCGGTTTGTAAGATGGCCCTGTCTGTCATTCTGTGGTTCGCTTGTAGAAATCCGTATCCAGTTTGTGAATCCCGAGGCATAGATATTGAACAGCATGGGAAAGACTCATGCATTCGCGCAGTCTGATCAGACTCCTCACTGCGCGAACGATGAACAGCCAAGGACGCAAAGTTTCTTTATGCGGACAGTGAAAACCCCGATCAGACTGTGCGGATGGATGGACAGGCTGATTTGAGTGAACGGTCTATTTCCGGAAAGGTGCCAGAATGGCATTGGTGGTGATAATGGAAATAATCCATTGCAGTCGAGAGACCCTAAAAGGGTAATTGCCAAACTGTTTGCAAATAGGTCAACCATTTTTCTCTAGGAATATCTAAATCGCGTAGGCTGGCATGCCTAAAATTGAAAATAGAATCTTCCAATATATAATGTGGGTGAATTCATTCAGTCTACCATGGGATAAGAGATATGAGGCGCGTTGCGAGAAAAATGCTCTTCGGACTTTCCGTGGAATCAATCTCTCAGTACACATGCCCGGCCTTAGGATAAAACTTGCCCTTGACATATAGCGCCTATACGTGTGTGAACAGTGGATGCGCAGTCTCGCCTGAACATTTGCTGTTCACATATAATATAACGGCTCTTTTCCCATGACGCGGGTCACGTTTGTAACAGACGTGACTATTATTATTTCGAAATCATCGGATTTTATTTTCTTAAATGACTTTGTCAAACATATGAGGTTTCTTGCAAAAACTATGCTTAAGGTTTGTTGGATTTTATTTTCTTAAATGACTTTGTCAAACATATGAGCTTTCTTGCAAAAACTATGCTTAAGGTTTGTTTTTTTTTAAATCCACAATTTGTTCAAGATTTGCTATATTGTTTTCATGAGTTTTCCAGGCAGTTGTGTTTTCAAAGTAAATAACTACATGTATATTACAAATAATTATAATTGCGTAATTAAAATTGTTTTATTGTAAGAATGTAAGTAAACTTAAAAAAAAAATCTTATATTTCCAGATATTTTCAGATGACTTTGGATCGTGGAGCCGTGGCCATTTGTGGACATTTTGGAATTTCTCGTGATTTCTCTGTAAAGATTAAATATAAGAAGTGAATAAATGTGTATATTAGCAAATTAATTGTTTCTATATTCCACATTATATACGGGAGACAACTTTTGAGGTTTCCTATTTGCTTTTCTTGCAAACCAAGTCCTTACTGAAAGGGTTCTACTCTAAAAGGAAAGAATTTGCTCCCCTTAGGAGCGAATCATTTCCTTTTAGAATAGACCGATTTTAGAAGTGCGGCAAAATAGTTTGACAGTTACCTCCTCTGAAAGTGTATCAATTCCCTTAGCCCATTAAATACTGAATAAACTCTCCCACACTATATATTAGAAGAGTCCATTTTTTATTTGGGGTATGTCAGGATATATGATGTAGATATTCCTAAAGAAAAAATGGTTTAGCTATTTGCAAACGGTGGACCCTGTTCTGCGGCGTCTGATCTGGGTCTACAATGTTTGTCAATTACCCGTTTAGGGGTCTCCAGTCTTCAATGGATTAAATGATAAACTTTTCTAAAAAGCGTGAAAGACTATTGAAAATTTGTGATATCGGCGAGTAATTGATACACCCAGGTAGCCATTTGCATACAGAAGATGTTCATCTTGTTAAGTAGCAAAGCGTGTGAGTAATTATCTCGTGTACATGGCGCAACATTATCATGAAACAGAAAAGATGTCTAGAAAGGGTAACAATCATAGAACATAGCCTATCACTGACACCAAGAGGAAAAGTAGATTAACTACGACGGCCTGCACCTGTTACAAACCAAGGAAAAGCAAAGTAACCAGCTGTCTTAACATCCCCCACCCCACACATCCCCTCCAACAATGCCAGACAGGGCCCACCAAACACAACAATAAGACAACAAATGCGATTTAACATAAAATGGGCCCGAAGCGAACAGACATAAGACCCCACAAGGAAAAAAACAACACTAGAACTGTCAGTAGTAAAAACTATTGCGGCTTTAAATCGTTTTATATTTTTATTTATTTATTTATTTATTTATTTATTTATTTATTTTGTTTTATATTGTTACGACCTAGCACTCCTACCGTCGATTATTTGCCTTGGCAGATTTCGCATTGCTTGTAGGTATATATTCAATCTCTGACAACTGCGCCAGGGAGTCGACTCTTTGGATCAGTAGTTAGAGCATTGGATTTTTAACCGGGAGGACCGGGTTCGAATCCCACGATCGGCGGGAATTTTTTTCAGCTATGCTTCATTCCTTTGTTGCGACGTATATGCCGAAGCAACAATCTGTCGATAATCCCTTACATGCCCTGTCCTACTAATGCACTAAACGGTTTAGCTATTTGCAAACGGTGGACCCTGTTCTGCGGCGTCTGATCTGGGTCTACAATGTTTGTCAATTACCCGTTTAGGGGTCTCCAGTCTTCAATGGATTAAATGATAAACTTTTCTAAAAAGCGTGAAAGACTATTGAAAATTTGTGATATCGGCGAGTAATTGATACACCCAGGTAGCCATTTGCATACAGAAGATGTTCATCTTGTTAAGTAGCAAAGCGTGTGAGTAATTATCTCGTGTACATGGCGCAACATTATCATGAAACAGTAAAGATGTCTAGAAAGGGTAACAATCATAGAACATAGCCTATCACTGACACCAAGAGGAAAAGTAGACAAACTACGACGGCCTGCACCTGTTACAAACCAAGGAAAAGCAAAGTAACCAGCTGTCTTCACATCCCCCACCCCACATCTCCCCTCCAACAATGCCAGACAGGGCCCACCAAACACAACAATAAGACAACAAATGCGATTTAACATAAAATGGGCCCGAAGCGAACAGACATAAGACCCCACAAGGAAAAAACAACACTAGAACTGTCAGTAGTAAAAACTATTGCGGCTTTAAATCGTTTTATATTTTTATTTATTTATTTATTTATTTATTAATTTTGTTTTATATTGTTACGACCTAGCACTCCTACCGTCGATTATTTGCCTTGGCAGATTTCGCATTGCTTGTAGGTATATATTCAATCTCTGACAACTGCGCCAGGGAGTCGACTCTTTGGATCAGTAGTTAGAGCATTGGATTTTTAACCGGGAGGACCGGGTTCGAATCCCACGATCGGCGGGAATTTTTTTCAGCTATGCTTCATTCCTATGTTGCGACGTATATGCCGAAGCAACAATCTGTCGATAATCCCTTACATGCCCTGTCCTACTAATGCACTAAACTGCCATAGGTTATTCTTTTGACACGCGTGTCTGGTCACGGATGTTTTAGACATACACCATCAACCTCTTGTCACTATTTGTTCTCAGTCACAATCTGACTGATTAACCCATTTTAGTCTGTAAACCCCCAAAAGGGATACTTGGCAAACGGTACAGGATGCGTCATCTGATCAGGATCTCCACTATTTGCAAATGATTTAGCCTTTTTTTCTCTAGGAATATCTAAATCACATAGCCTGACATACCTAAAAATTAAAATTCGACTCTTCCAATATATAGTGTGTAGGAGTTTATTCAGCCTGGAATAATAAGTTATTTGACTCTAAGGCGACAGTATACTGTAATTTTAGTCACTTGCAGAATTAAAATTAACTTTCTTAAGTCATGCGAGACCAATTTGATACTGCGTAAATGCATTTTATATAACTTTTCTGTGTGGAGTATTTTATGGCTGTTTGGTTATCAATGACTCAAGTTAATTTTATATTCTACACGCGTATCATCAACTTGCCGTCTGTCTTCATCCTGTCTATGATTTGCTTTCCGATCAAATATTTCAATTTACAAAACTTTGAATTCATAATTAAGCTGTCCATAACACAGCTTGATAGGCATATATAAAATTTTAAGTAGATAATCTGTAATTTCTTACATGGCAGAAAAGTTTTGTGACTTCCTGTTTTCTTTCTTACACGCCAAGCTCCTTTCAAAAAGGGAACGATTTGGCTTCCTTAGGAAAATTCAAACTATATACGACATACACGAAAAGTCGTCTTTTTGTAACAGCCTCGACCTTGTTGCCCATTTACAGGATCAAAGAATGCTACAGACGAACAGAAAATGCCCTGATCCGCATACAGTCAACCTACTTATACCGACACTCAAAACAACGATAAAATTCGTTATAATGACAATTCAAATGTCACGAAACCTTCGCTCAAAAGATGACAGTTAATGAGAGATATATTGCATTAAAACTTCAAGTTAAATATGTTTTGGATATTTATTAGAATCGCCTCACTGAGGCGATTTTGACAAATATCCCAAACATAATGTTCTATGAGGAAATAAGAATAAAACAAAGCCTTTCTGACATATATTTTTGTTCATTAAGGATTCTTTACAATAGCATATAAGTTTTAATGGCAACATCTTTGGGAACAATTGTTGTCGTTGAAAAGAGGGTTCACTGTATTATTACGCCTTCGATTTTTGCCTATGGTATTAACACCGTCTCCTTATGTTTCTCTCCATACTCTTCATTGTCTTTAGGATTTATGATGTATGATTAACGGAAATGAAACCACTTTCAAAGAGAGGCAACTCTAAATTAGCTTGTCTCCCTTCTGAAAAGGGGCTCACTCTTAATCTTTGTCTTGCTGAATAATTTAAGATGCCACACCCACTTCTAATTTTCAGCCCATCCGATTACTTGGTCCATTTTGTTGATACAAATTCACATAATGACAAACAGTGCAGATCCAGATCATTTGGCTTCTTCAGAAGCCTACTGATCTGGATCTACAATGTTTGAAAGGGCAGGACATATCCGGGTTCAGCAGGACAAGGGATAAAGGAAAGAATTTGCTCCTCTTGCGGATTGGTGCGCTGGAAAGCAAAAAGGAAGTCACAAAATTTAGCTACCTTATAAAAAAAATGGCGCAATTCTTTCAAGTGAATCAAGTCCCCCTAAATGTTTTGCGTAAGGTACTTCAAGGCTGTTTCTTTTCATTAGTGCAAGGGTGTCGCCCCCTTAAGTGGTTTGTGTGAGGCTTTTTGTTTTGTTCTTCTTCTTCTTTTAATCAGTGCAATCTTGGCCTCGGCATGTTTAAATGTCATCCCAAATTAATGATGTTTTCCTTGTCCGTATCTTATCTTTTTGTTTCTAGAACTTATCGCCACTTTGTTTAAGTTTTGACGAGCGTTTTAGTTTTAAAATGCGCTGTCTTCCTGTGCCACGGGTGCTTGCTAGCGTAAAAAAATGATATTTAACTCATCGGTTTGGCATGTTTTGGGGATTCCTTTTATAATTTGCTTTATACGTCAAAGAGGATCTGGACGGTTATTGGGCGAAAACATATTGATATGCATCTTGTTCAAGTTTTAAGCATAAAAGGTTAAATTTTCGCAATATTCGCTGCGCTGCGGTAGAACCTACCCGTATTCTAAAAGGATATTGGAGATATACGGACATAAAAGTACGTATTTACTTTAACCAGTAAAAGGAAAGAAATAAGTTAAAACCTAAATTAAAGTAAATTACCTACAAATATTATAAATTAAACTGTTATAAATATTATGAAATTATTTAAGACATGTGCAAAAACTGAATGAATGTTTATTTTTATTACAATAGTCTTACTTATTTTCATGGGTACCACTTTCCATGAATGCAAAACAAATACATGTGCTTTGAAGGTTGATGTTAGGTTTAATTCGTTCTAATTACAGGTAATCGCTTACAAGAGTGTCTTCTTTTTGTAGCTGTTGTAAGTTTGTGAGAAATTATGTAAATATACTCAGGCCAAGATTGCACTGCTTTAACAAAACAAATCGCCTCACACAAACTACTTATGTAGGGGACTTGACACTCTTGCACCGATTTAACTCTTTCGGTGCCAAATTTCAGACGACAGTTGTAAGTTTGTGAGAAATTATGTAAATATACTGAGGCCAAGAATGCACTGGTTTAACAAAACAAATCGCCTCACACAAACTACTTATGTAAGGGACTTGACATTCTTGCACCGATTTAACTCTTTCGGTGCCAAATTTCAGACGCCATTTGTCGTTTGCTTTTTTTTTTTTTTTTTTTTTTTTTCATTTTAACAAACTATCGTTTGGAAAGACATTTATATGTAAAGTTGAAAGACTAACTGTCAAACAGGGTAGCATTGAAGTACCTTACGCAAAACATTTAAGGGGACTTGATACACTTAAAAGAATTTCGCCGTCTTTTTCATAAGGGAGCTAACTTGTGTGACTTCCTATTTGCTTTTCACTGCACCAGTCCGCAAGAAAAGCAAATCCTTTCCTTTACGAGTCGGCCCCTTTTCAGAAGGGAGAAAAACTTATTTTGAGTTACCTCCCTCTGAAAGTGTTGCATTACTGCGAGCTTTGCTGGTAAATTTAATCTATATTTTTTGAAGAAAAAAAATGAAAAACAAAATGTTGCTTCTAAAAGAGTTTGCATATAATGTTTCTTCTACAGGGTCATTGAACATTGTGACATCTGTTATTTTCCAGTTTATATATTCAATTGAACTTAAATGGCTCGAACAGATTTAGGACCATAGAAATTTGATCAAGACATGGGTAGTTCGAGTCATTGAGTATTAATTATACTCGTAACACCAGGTCAGGAGGCAAACTAGGATAATTTAGGGATGTTTTTTGATCTTCAATAAAATAATGGTATATTGGGTATACTCAATATAATCGCCTCGATGAGGCTATTCTAATGAGTACACATTACATAAGTTTTCATCATACAACTAGAAAAATCCCTAGAATATCCCTAAATATTTGTTTCTTGACCTATTCCTAGGATCTCAAAACAAAAACGAGTTCGAGTTAGTCATGTTAAACGAGCCGTTGGTGTTCGAGCCATTGAAGTTTTACTTTAGAAATGATTCCAAAATGCTGTTATAAACTACTTTGACTGTAGTTTACAGCAAAATGTACCAGATATTTCACTTTTAGTTTCGGTGTCATTTTAGTTCCAACCTGCAACATAAATGTTTTTACCAGCAACCAAATTGTCTGAAAATAGAACGCTCATGTTCAACACAAAAGTGTTAATCTTTAACACGATGTTGGTGTAGAGTTATTCCACCTATATTAATACCTCAATGTATTATGGCCTTGGAAAATGTCACTGCTTACCTGTACCTGTTTAAGAAGCCATGCTACCAGATGACTTACAGACAGGTATGCGCAAGGTCTGATCGGGGTCTTCAATATATGCGCCCAACTAGGAGATTTTAGAAACATTAAAAGTTAAGCCCAAGCATCCAGTAGCAGACCCTTTTTACACACCGTTAAAGACACATTTTTTTTTCTTCTTTGGCTAGACCCCCCTCTCATGATTAGCCCTAATATACAGTCCTGATACCAGAGCACACATCAAAGGCTGATTTTATCTAAGTGATTATGTGGTCATTATAAGGATGTGAAGTCTCCTTAGGTGGGGCCCTATAAGGGGGAATTCATATAATTGAGAAGTTTTCAATATGTTGTTTTAGAACCAAATAAATTCATTTGCAAATTTGCAAATTTTGCATTTAATTTGTTGATTTGTTTTGTATGACTATTTTTTTTTATTTACATTTTGATAGTTTTTCTATAATATAAAAGTGTTGTTTTTTTCGTGCATTTTGAAATTTAAAAAAAAATAATTGTATCCAAAAATGTGAATATTTATTTTCTGAATTTTTGAAACACAGTTATTTCTACAAACTAGTCTGTATGTTTAGTAAAAAATTAGGTCAGCCTACACATCCGCACAGCCTGATCAGTCTTCACCACACACTCTATAAGATATACTGCTTCTTGTCCAAATAGCACACACTGATCAGGCTGCGGAGATGCGCAGGCTGATCCGAGTCTTCACTGAGCGAACATGTTATTTTGCAGAAGTTAATGTGATTTGTTTCTTTAGTACCTGTCAAAGACTGTGAAATTCTTTTTCCCTTGTATATTGCATTTTTATGACACAATATGTTTTCCAGTTTTTTCAATAATCAATCATTATTTACTGAAAGCAGAAGGGAGAAGAACAAAGAAATATTTTTTTCTTTTTTTTTCCCGAAAAATAAGATCTGACATGACATGCAAATTTTATCCTTTAAAGACCATTCGCATGAATTGTCATATCCTACTTTACGGGTAAAATAAGAAAAATCTTATTAATTTGTCGTCTGCTGAATCCGCCCACATCGTGGTGAGTAATAACTCTAAAATGTCTGTGCGAAAAAAAAAAAAAAGAAAAAAAAAGAAAATGCTACAAAATTGTGCTTTTTCTGAACAATGGATTTTAATCATTATTTACTGAAAGCAGAAGGGAGAAGAACAAAGAAATATTTTTTTCCTTTTTTTCCCGGAAAATAGGATCTGACAAGACATGCAAATTTTATCCCTTAAAGACCATTCGCATGAATTGTCATATCCTACTTTACGGGTAAAATAAGAAAAATCTTATTAATTTGTCGTCTGCTGAATCCGCCCACATCGTGGTGAGTAATAACTCTAAAATGTCTGTGCGAAAAAAAAAAAAGAAAAAAAAAAAGAAAATGCTACAAAATTGTGCTTTTTCTGAACAATGTATTTATTTTTTTTTTCACCCTTTTCAGTGATTATCTATTGACGAAGCTACTAAAATAGTGCTACTGGAAATTTATGCAAATAAGAAAACAGATAAAGAGGGCATTTGATGCTAGAGAGGCATAAGTATCTGTATTTCTCAATAAAACATGTTGTGGGTGTTCAGTAGAGCTGTCATGGAGAGGCAATTCTGATGAATAACAACCAGCTATATTTTATTAAATAGAAAGAGAGAAAAAAATCAAATTATCACCGAATAACCCTCCCTACTTGTTTCTCTGTCTGTATACTTCTAAAATATAAGAATCCGTATAAAAGGAACAGTATGTACCCTAATATTTCTAAGTGCAATGCCAGGAGTTGCACCTGCTGCAATCATTTAATTTGTCGGTCAACTATAATTTCCTCAGTTAATCATAGACAATTTTCTGTTGTAAACAACTCTGATTTAGACTGAAAATCGGAGGATGTTATATATGTTCTCACTTGCAGCGAAGGAGGCTGAGGAATGCAGTATGTTGGACAGACCAAACGGGCGCTTAAATCAAGGTTTAAGGAACATTTGCTTAAAATCAAAAAAGCAAAGAAAATTGATACGTTTCTTTATCAACATTTCCGGAGTACTGGTCATTCATGATCATCTAGTAAAGTTTTGGTTCAACCTGTTGAAAAGATTATACACAAGACCAATTCAACCGAAAGATTCAAAAAATATTTTAAGACATGAACTTGAACTTAAATGGATTAAACGTTTACAAACCCCTTTTTCACTTGGATTTAATGATAATATTTACCATGAAGGAAATATTTCTAAAATGCCGGATTTCGATGCTTTTTTCCTTTTAGATATTAAAAAACGTAATAAACGATCCCATGCTAAGCGCAAAAATGGCAATTTTAAACGAAAACATAAAACTGTTTTATCTCTTTTTGATTTAAATATTCTCTTAAATTCTGGACGTTATCAAATGCTTTCTAAACTAGCTTCACTGTCTGTTTCTTCATTACGTAAGTTAGATGATGAAGCGAATAAATTTTATGATAGAAAACATAATTTGTATGAAGCAGCTCTCCTTACTAGATGTTATACTCAACATGCTCTTCGTCCTTACATTGATTCTGAAATTTACCACATTAGACACTTCATCAAAATTCTATTCATTAATAAAGGTATTGAATTCATAGATTCACTTAGCATATTTCGAGATAATAATGTTATATCAGCTATACCTTCATATTTCGAATACACGGAATCTCCTATTATTTGTTATAAATATAACAAACCTATCCGTAATACTATACTTAATTTCAATAAATTAGTTTCTGATATTGATATTGAAACTAGTTCCCCTGATTCTTGAGATTGTAAAGATTCTAACTTTTGTTATCAACCAGTGGGTCATATTGTCACTGGTAACTTGAAGATTATAACTGATTCACGAATCCGTTCAGTTATTTCAAAAGGACCTAAATATAGATTCCAAGCCCACATTGATTTCAATAAATGTCGGGAAACCATTGCCAGTGCTTTAAATGATTATTGTACGCGTTGGTGTAAACGAGAGCATGTTGAGTCTAATGCTTTAAATAATTGGAAATTAAAGATTTTTAAGATCATTGATGAACGTGTGTTATTTTACTCTAATAGCCTTGATCTTCTCCCTCCTAAGCCTAAATTATATTTTCGATATTTGAAACAATATTTCCAAGAATTTCATAGGAAGTATGTTTTGGCTCCAGCTGATAAAGCTGCTAATAATGTTGTGGTTGTGTGACGACTTTATTATATCAATACTCTAAAACAAGAACTTGGTAGTACCAAAACATATGAACGGATTTCTACTGACGAGAGATCTATTGTCAATACCCATTCTATCGTTATTACTGCTAAATTTGCAGTGAGTATTAAAGAAAAGCAAGACAGACTTCCTACGTTATATTGGTTACCGAATTACTCAATAAATTTAAATCTAAAAACTTTCAGGCTTCTAAATTGTCTACATATGATTTTTCTACACTGTATACTACGATACCTCATCATCTTATAAAAGATAAACTTATTGATTTAATTAACCGAACGTTTACTCGGGAGAATACCCAATATTTGGCTTGCAACGAAGAATGTGCTTTTTCCACTTCTGATGTATATAATAATCACAATTTATGGTCGTGTCAAAAAGTCTGTGATGCCCTTGTTTATCTTTTGGATAATATTTTATTAGATTTGGAACTAAACTTTATAGACAAACTATTGGTATTCCGATGGGAACTAATTGTGCTCCTCTTGTTGCAGATTTGTTTCTTTTTTTGTTATGAGAGAGATTTCATGAAGTCTCTCTCACGTGAAAATCAGGCTGACATTATTGAGGCTTTCAATTCAACTTCAAGATACCTTGACGATTTATTAAATATTGACAATATTTACTTTGACCAAATGGTGGACCGGATATACCCTACAGAACTCCAATTAAATAGAGCAAATTCTTCCGATACCGAGGCACCTTTTTTGGATTTGAATCTATGTATATCTAATGGTACAGTTTCCACCAAAATTTATGATAAACGGGACGATTTTGATTTTGATATAGTCAATTTCCCTTTTCTGGATGGCGATTTCCCCCGGCGTTCCTCATATGGGGTATACATATCTCAACTTATTAGATTCGCCAGAGCTTCTTCAAATCTTAATGACTTTAACTACCATAATAAAGCCCTTACTGCCAAACTTCTTAGGCAGGGCTATCGTTATTTTAAACTTCGTAAGGCGTTTTCGAAATTTTATCGCAGACACAGTGCCTTGTTAGAAAAATATAGCGTCAGTCTGAAAACACTTCTGCAACAAGGTATATCGGAACCCGAATTTTAAGGTGACTTAGTGTACAGATTTAGAAAAATTGTAGGTAAATCTAACTTTTCGGAGCAATTCAGAAAACTTATTAACCGTTATAAAAGAATTGGCTATAGCCTGGATATTATGCGGCAGACTGCATGCCTAGTTGTCAACCGAATCATTGTTGATGGCTATGCTTCACTCTTTAATTGCACGACGGCGGTTCGGGCCTCAGACTCAATGACGGCCTCTTCGTAAAGCTTTAACCAGTGGGTTGGGGCTTGACGATATGTTTTTGGCTTGGCCCGCCGTGGTTCAACTATTGGTTTTCATTTACTCTGGCATACAGTAGAATTAGCCATGAGTACTCGTCTTTGTTTATTATAGTGATTAATTTGATATTTATGTTTTCGCTTTGATGCATTGACTGAGTTGGGAGCCTTTATGAGAACCGAATTTTTATGTATTTCTGTATTAAGAGTAGCATTGGGACCCAGGGTGAAGTTAGCTTCTGTAAAAGTGCTTTAAACCCCCCGGTAGTTTGCTCTACCGACCGTTCTAAGGCGGTGGTCCCGGTGTTAGTCTTACTCTTTGTTGCTTTGTGGTTTATTCTACGAGGCGATTTGTTGTATGTCTTTTCGTGTGTCATTTTGTTCTTGTGTTTTTCAGTCCTTTTAGTATTACGATTATCTCGCTTGGGGAAGAGAGAGCTAATCTTAGTGTTTTTCGTACGTTTGTTCGGTTTGTGCTTGTTTGGATTTGTCGGTTTCCTCTTCCTCTTGGGGTCTGGGAAGGGCTGCGGTTTGTAATTGTGGCATTTCCTGGACTTTTCTCTTACCTGTTTTTTCATCACAAACTTTGCTGATATCATATCTAATTTGATACCTATAAGGGGGGGGGGGGGAGCAAAGTCACCAAGGATTTCTTATCTTTATCTGCTTATGGTCATTAGGGTGTTATGCAATTCAAAATGTGTCTTTATAAAGAAAGGAAAAAGAAAGGACTATAACTTGTTATTCTTTTTTTTTTTTTTTTTTTTTTTTTTTTTTTTTCATTTTTACAGAAGACAACATGAGATTCCTTGTTCTCATCGGTTTAATACTAGTGATCACTGGCTCCCTCGACGCAGGTAATGCCATTCCAAAGTTTAACCATTTCTTGCTGAAATTCAGAAGTGGTCCCTTCCATCTTTGAATTTAGACATGGACATTGTGCAAACAGGGGTATCAGTCGAGAAAAGTACAGAATTGCAAACAGTGTAGATCCAGATGAGATAGCTCGTTACGAACCGTATTTTCTGGGTCTACACTGTTTGCAAAGGTGTGTGTGTGTGTGTGTGTGTGTGTGTGTGTGTGTGTGTGTGTGTGTGTTTTCTTCAGTGGTGTGAGAGTTGAACATTGTTCGTTTACATACTATTATTTGATAATATAATTTTCTCATTTTCTTACTATACATGAACTATTTAAGCAGTCGTACTAGAAAACATAGGAACATAAATCACTTCTATCGCCTTGCTTGTGGAAGCCGGCTTTTATGGCGACGCGTGTAGAGAGATTTGCTTTTTACAAAGTTAAGTAACATACATTGCTTATAGTGTCTGGATGAATGGCTTCGATGCTTGACTCTGGCAAATACTACATGTGTATATTTGGTGGTAGAGATGCTATGGGAGATGATGGTGGAGATAACACCATCATCTCCACCATCATTTCCGGACCCCGTTAGCAGGGATTGCTATCCCTTTCAGTGTTGCATAGGCTCCTTCATCGAGTCTGCAGAGTGGGCAGTGTTGGTGACTTTGGGGAGAACTCAAGATAAGAGGACGAAATGTTACAGATTAATTACATTAATCACTACTAAAGCTTTAGTGTGGAAGCCGGCTTATATTGCGACACGGTAGAGTGATTGACTTTTTACAAAGTTGTGTAACGTGCAATACCGTCACTACCTGGATTGGTGACCACGGTGTTTGACTTTATGAAAGACCTGGCAAATGATACGTAGTATTTTATTTGGATAACAATTTACATGTATTTTTTTTTCTAGAAAACTTTTCTACTAGAATTCCCATCAGTGTTAAACATAAGTTATCTCCATGACTCTTAGTGCAGGCTGTCGTGCTTTGAAAGTAAATATAACTATACCAAAATTCTATAAATTGTAATTATTATTGATTTACATATCTTATGAAATGTTGTTTTTTATATACAAACAGCTTTCTGTCGTGGTAGAAGTTACAATCCACGTTTCTACACTTGCTGTCGCGGAGTTCTCAGCTTTGGAAGTGGACAGTCATGCTGTGGTACCAGGGCTTACAACAGCCATTTCTACACTTGCTGTGGCGGGAATCTCCGCTTCGGTAGCGGAATGTCATGTTGTGGCACTAGAGCTTATAACAGCCGTTTCTACACTTGCTGTGACGGGAATCTCAGATTCGGTAGCGGGCAGTCATGCTGTGGCAACCGAGCTTACAACAGCCGTTTTTACACTTGCTGTAAAGGGGTTCTAAGCTTCGGAAGTGGACAATCATGCTGCGGTACTAAAGCTTACAACAGCCGTTTCTACACTTGTTGTTACGGTGTAGTCAGGTTTGGAAGGAGCTGCTGAGGCACTGAAGCGGACAACCACCATTTCCATTTTTGTGTTACGAGTTTCTCTGTTAAAGAAAAAAAACCTCTTTGGTGACAAATGTATTCGGATGACTGGGATAAAAAGGCTGTATTATATTCATTTGAGCATTGATAAATTCAGGGTTTTGTCCTTTAAAAGTGTCACTGAAGATTACTTTGGATAACTGACATCAGGCCCACCGGGCAAGTCATATATTCAGCGTCGCATCAAAGACCATGAAGTTTGTCCCTAGCCCGCTAGGGGAGTACTCGTTAAGGAAGAGTATTTGATGATAATTCTTGGATAATTTTCTTCATTTCTCCATAAAATCATATATTGTGGGTACTCGTTAGAATCGCCTCCATGATATGATCCTAAGGTATACCCACAATTTATGTCTTTTTAAGGAGAAATAACAAAATTTATCCCCGAAATATCACCAAATACGCCTCTTTAACAAGTCCTTTTTGATTTGTTATTCTGTTCACTTTTTATCCTTATTTTATTATTTATTTTTGACTTGTTTTGTTCACGTCTTGTCCTTGTTTTTATTTGTACAAAAGTCACTTTTTGAGAAATCCAAAGCAAAAAAAAACAGGGACCAATTGGAATATATTATTATTATATTTTTAACTTCATTTTGCCTATTTGTACGAATGATTGTTTGAAAAAATATTACTTATACGAAGTGGTAAAGGGTGAAATAAACTCGAAAGGTAAAAAATGCATTGTATTTAATCAAAGTTGTATATGCATTGAAAAAATATCTTGTTTAAAAATGGAAACCCAAACACACAACGTCTTTACAACGTCGCTGCGACGACATCATGATGTTGCAGCGACGTAGTAACGACATTGTTGCTACGTTGTGTTTGCTGGAAGCCACCTTTAGAAACACTGCAATATTTATTGATCTAAAATGTCAGTCCACAAGGAATTAAAACTGTTGGCCATAAAACATAAAAACAATAATAACAAAAGAGGATGGGGATGGATAAACTTTTAATGGGAGGCAACTCTGTCCAAATTGGTTTGCCTTATTTTAGTGTGGATCCTATTCAGAAGGAATTTTGTGTGTAGGAACGCAAAATGAAGTCACAAAAGTTGTTTAACTTGCACAAAATGGTGGAAAATCTGTCAGATGTATCCAGTCCCTGTAATAAAGGGAAAACACGTAACTAAAAGTAGACCAAGCCCCGGGGTATAAATTGTTTTCATGCTCAAATCAGCTGAGAATGTATTTTCTGCTGCAAATAAATCTCAAATTATTAACCCTTGTCCTGCTGAATAAATTAAGATGTCACGCCCACTTCTAATTGTCAGCCAATCAGATTACTTGATACAGATTGTTGCTATAAATTCACATATTAAATGGCAAACAGTGCAGATCCAGATCAGTTGGCTTCTTCAGAAGCCAACTGATTTGGATCTACACTGTTTGCAAAGGCAAGGTATATCCGGGTTCAGCAGGACAAGGGTTAACAATTGCAAATTCTTTCTCTCTAAATATAGCTGAGCATGAAAATGTCTGTGTTAATAAATATGAAAATAATTTTTTTTTTTCTTTTTTTCTTTTTTTTTTTTTTTTTTTTTTTTTTTTTTTATGCTCAGCTGAGTTGAGCGAATATTTAGCTGCTAATAAATCTCAGATTATTAACGATTGCAACTTCTTTCTCTCTAAATATAGCTGAGCATGAAAATGTCTGTGCTAATAAATATGAAAATACCAACTATTGTTCGCATTTTCATATTTATTAACAGAGAAACTTTCATGCTCAGCTGAGATGGGCATGGAAAAAAATTATAACCTTAGGGCAAAGTGCCAGCGGAGAGTAATTATGTGCTATCTTACTGGTAACGTCCGCCATGTTTCAACCATGATCAAATCTAGAAGAGTCGACTTCCAGAAGGAAAGTTATTTATTTTACCTTGAGCTGCCACCCTCTAAGAAGTTTTCTTGTATATTATATTCTGAAATAAACGTCAAAATGGATCGCCTTTGGAAACAAAGAACAAACAAAAGCACAAAAGTCGGAGACTCGGTTTGATTGAGTTCATATACAACACTGTAGTTTTCGAGTCTGCATACGCACCTTGCTCCGGCTTAAGCGGTATTCGATTTTCAAAATAACCAGGATGGGCTCAATGATCCAAAAGGAAATAAGATATAACCTGCACTATGATGATGTACGGAGAGAATTTTTACGGCCGCCACACGGCACAACACCAGCTACAGTTGCGTAAAATAAAAGTAAAAAAGATTGCCTTTGGAAACAAAGAACACACAAAATCACGAAATCACGACTCGGTTTGAGTGAGTCTCTTCATATGCAACACTGTAGTTTGCGAGGCTGCAACCACTCCCCCCCCCCCCCCCCGCCCCCCCCCCCCCCCCCCCCCCCCCCAACACGCACTCTCTCCCCTCAGCGCCGGCTTAAGCGGTATTCGATTTTCAAAATAACCAGGACGGGCTCAATTATCCAAAAGGAAATAAAATATAATAACCTGCACTATGATGTGTACGGGGAGACTTTTTACGCCCTCATTTGTAACGTGTTAGTACTCAGGGGCTTGTGTCTGGTATGGCCAATCATATACGCGACCTATTTGTATTCTTGTCTAGATTTATGAATCGCCATATTACGGAAAAAAAAGAAAGCGAAAAGTCTAGGGAGTGCCACAATCACAAGCCGTAGCCCTTCCCAGACATCTGGGCGCACATGCAATCTTGTAGAGGGCGACTCAGATTTGGACGCAGTAGATCATGCTGAGGTACCAGAGGCTAACAACCGCCGTTTCCACTCTTGTTATAATGAGGTTTCCACTTTTGATATAATAGAGGACCCCTATGCAGACCGAAAAAATGTTTGTTATTTGGAGCAGCATCAGAATTCAGGGCGAGATTTCGCATGAGTAAAATCGGTTTAAGCCCCCGGTGGCATATAATGCTATCCGTTCCAATGCAGGTATTCTGATGCTCATTATGTTTGCTGTAATTTTAGTATTGTGGTCACCCGCTATACAACTGCCTCCTTTGTTTTTGCTTTCTTGTTGTTGTGGTATCATTGTGGTCATCTTCTTCAATGGCTGTCCACTTTGCGTTCTGTTTTCTTTCTGTTTTGTATTGTTTTAATGTTTGAAGCCGCATCAAGAGTTAGGGGTGAGATTTCGCGCAAGTAAAACTGGTTTAAGCTCTCCAGAATTTGTTCTACCGAAGAGTCCTATATGGTTTCTCTGTTGCAGTTCTTTTTTGTTTGTACGTCGGTGGTTTCATATATAACGTTTGTTTTGTTTGTTCTTCATCTTTCCTTCTTTTCGTGCCTCTGGAAGGCTGTGCTTCATGACTGTGGCAGATCTTAGGTACTTTCACTTACATTTTACATTTAAAAGTCGACAGCTGTATTAATTTGGCATGCAACAATGACAAAAAATATACAGTCGACTCCCGTTATCTCGAATTCCAAGGGACTCACTGAAACACTTCGAGATATCCGTACTTCGACATATCAGAGTTGAGAGAGTGAGGAAAATAATAAATTAAACAACCATATTTAACAAATGAATATGTAATTTGACTCCTGACGTAAGAAATATATATATAAAATAATGTGGAAAAGAGGAGAAATTGCTCCTGAGGAGCAATTTCTCCTCTTTCCACATTACTTTGTTACCTGTTGTCATAGTTTCATGTTAAAACAGGGACCAGAATTTCACTTCGAGATAAGCGGTAATTCGAAATAAGCGAGTTCCAGATAACGAGGTTCGACTGTATATCATATGCAAAACAGCGAATGCCTAGATCTGCCTACGCTTTAGCCGCAGATTATTATCAGGGGGTTCTCTGTTCGTCGAAATATACTACAGAATAGTAGTCGGACTAGGAAGGCCTTGATGTGCGTTGAAGTATGTGCCTCGAGAAGGTCGTGCTTCGTGATTTAGGCCTTTTCTGGGCACTATATTTTTCTATATAGTGTAAATATTCTAATTTTTAGTCCTTTTGCAATGTTCGCCTCTTGTATTATATGGACCGGGGCACAGTATTTCCTACAAAATAGCATGTGCGCCCAGCGATGAATCATATCAGCCTGCACATCCGTGCCATCACGAAAATATGCCTATTTAATTTTCACCCCTTAAACCCCACTTTTATATAATAAAACTGGGGTTACAGGGGTATACATTATTTTCCTTAATTTTGCTCGATTGTGGGTACTCGTTAGAACCGCCTTGCCGAGGTGTTGGAAATACAAAATAAATAAAAACAAAAAAGGAGAATTGATTTGATTTTAATCTGGTCTTAAGGACCAATGAAAAAATACCTCATGCCCGCTATCAGCTTTGAGCAAAACCATTCATTTTCACATATGACCCGGGTTACAACATTTCATAAAAGATCGGCGAGGCGGTTCTAACGAGTACCCACAATCTATGTTTTAAGCAGAAATATGAAAGTATCAGAGTTTTTTATCTGAAAATTTTCAGTTTTTAGAAGAGAAATGTTCTATATATTTGAATAGGTGTGTTTTCGTAATGCATGCTCAAATAGAGTGTTCTAGCTGTCTGCCTGAAGACGCTTTGGATCCATCGCTACCCACAGAATGTCAGAGTAAGACTATAATCAGACTGCGCGGAAGCGCAGGCTGATTTGAGTCTTGGTTCTGTGCACATGCGATCTTTTATGAAATGCAACGGGCTGTTAGCTTGCGATCATGTAAGATTGTTGAAACGCTACCATGTGAAATGCCTAATGCCTGCGCTATTTCTTCAACCTGAATTCGCCTATCAGAGTATACCAGATCCCGAACTTTCTTACACATTTCTTCGTCGGTGGCATCCAGTGGGCGTCAGGACCTGGCTTCATCTTCTAAAGACGTTCTACCGCGTTTGAATTTCCCTACCCAGAATTTAACCTGAGCATAAGATGGTGCAGAAGACCCATAAACATCGGCTAACGCCGTGTATTTCCTTGCCTGTTTTACCTTTTAAATACAAGTACCGAATTACAGCACAGTATTCAACTTTAGATGAAAAGCATGCCTTTGGATCACCAGCCATATTTGACATTCAATATCTTATTAAAGAATGACTCGATACGTGTGCAATT
This sequence comes from Anodontia alba, assembly GCA_964016985.1. Lineage (NCBI taxonomy): Eukaryota > Metazoa > Mollusca > Bivalvia > Lucinida > Lucinidae > Anodontia > Anodontia alba. Next base: position 56,197,136 of record OZ024833.1, read on the forward strand.
TCGTACCCATGTATAAAACATATATTGAAACAAAGCATGAAAATCGTGACCATCTCGGTCCATCAGAAATGGGATAGGCTGGTTATTTATTGACACGCCCTCGTAATCCCTACATCGTACTAGCCGTTCTCCGCATCCAAGATAAAATGTATGATCATTTTTCTATACAATCTATACATTTATCTCGTAGCAAAATAACCCATTTCGTGTGTTACGCATCAGTTTCTTTTTATTCATGCAAGATACTTGGGGGCACTTGAGAGACATAATAGGCAAGCCTCGTATTATCCATGACCTGCTTTAAGGTGGTAGGAATTTCACCTGAATCAGACAAGATTGTCCCGATTGTTAGGGCCTATTGATATGTGCACGGCCCATCGAAGGCCGGTCGGCAGAAGTTTGATTGGTCGACTATGGTACGTGCTTTAAGATGGTCCTGTCTGTCATTCTGTGGTTCGCTTGTAGAAATCCGTATCCAGTTTGTGAATCCCGAGGCATAGGTATTGAACAGCATGGGAAAGACTCATGCATTCGCGAGGCGAACCATAGACAGCCAATGTCGCAAAAGTTCTTTATGCGGACAGTGAAAACCCCGATAAGACTATGCAGATGGACAGGCTGATTTGAGTGAACGGTCTATTTCCGGAAAGGTGCCAAAATAGCATTGGTGGTGATAATGGAAATAGAGATCTTTCGATTTACCTATTAGGCGCGTCGCGAGAAAAATGCTCTTCGAACTTTCCGTGGAATCAAGCTCTCAGTGCGCATGCCCGGCCACATGACTAATCCTTTTGATAAAGCTTGCCCTTGGCATAGCATCTACGAGTGTGAACAGCGGATGCGCAGTCTCGCCTGAACATTTACTGTTCGCATATGCTATAACGGCTCTTTTCCCATGACGCGGGTCACGTTTTTTAACAGACGTGACTATTATTTATTTCGAAATCATCGGATTTTATTTTCTTAAATGACTTCGTTAAGTATATGAAGTTTCTTGCTAAAACTATGCTTAAGGGTTTGTTTGTTTTTATGGGGGTTTTTTTTTTGGGTTCTTTTTTGTTGTTGTTGTTGTTGTTTTGTTTTGGTTTTTTTTTGTTTTGTTTTTTTGTTTTGTTTTGTTTGTTTGTTTTGTTTTTGTTTTTGTTTAATCCACAATTCGTTCAAGATTTGCTATATTGTTTATATGGGTTTTCCAGGCAGTTATGTTTTCAAAGTAAATATAACTATATTGCAAATAATTATAATTGCGGAATTAAAATTGATTATTGTAAGAATGTGTAAGTAAACTTTAAAAAAAAAAAAATCTTATATTTCCAGCATCTATTTTCAGATGACTTTGGATCGTGAAGCCGTGGCCATTTGTGGACATTTTGGAATTTCTCGTGATTTCTCTGTAAAGATTAAATATAAGAAGTGAATAAATGTGTATATTAGCAAATTAATTGTTTCTATATTCCATATTCTATACGGGAGACAACTTTTGTGGTTTCCTATTATTTGCTTTTTTTTTTTTTTTTTTTTTTTGCAAACCAAGTCCCTACTGAAATGGTTCTACTCTAAAAGTAAAGAACTTGCTCCCCTTAGGGAGCAAATTCTCTCCTTTTAGAATAGACCGATTTTAGAAGTGCGGCAAAATATTGACAGTTACCTCTTCTGAAAGTATATCAATTCCCTTAACCCATTAAAGACTGAATAAACTCTCCCACACTATATATTAGAAGAGTCCATTTTCGATTTTAAGTATGTCAGGCTATATGATGTAGATATTCCTGAAGAAAAAAATGGTTTAACTATTTGCAAACGGTGAAGACCCTGATCAGACGCCGCGTTCTGCGGCGTCTGATCTGGGTCTACAATGTTTACCAGTTACTTGTTTAGGGGTGTCCACTCTTTAATGGGTTAAATAGTAAACTATTCTATATAGCGTGAAACACTATTGAAAATTTGTGATATCGGCGAGTAATTGATACACCCAGCTGGCCATTTGCATGCAGCAGAAAGTCATCCTGTAAAGAAGCAAAGTGTGTGAGTAGCTGTGTACATGTTGCAACATTGCCAAGAAATAGAGAAATAGTAAAGATGTCCTGAATGGGCCACAATCACAGAAAATAACCTACCAGTGACACTCAGAGGAAAAGTAGACAAACTACGACTGCACCTGTTACAAACCAAGGAAAAGCAAACAACCAGCTGTCTTCACCCCTCCCCGCCCCTCTCCTCCAACAATGCCAGACAGGGCCCACCAAACATAACAATAAAACAACAAATGGGACTAAACATAAAACTGGCCCGAAGCGAACAGACGTAAGACCCCACAAAGAAGGAACAACATCAGAATCACCTCCTTCGAACGGTCAGTAGTAAAAACTACTGAGGCTTTAAATCTTTTTTATGCACCCGCCTGCCTTTGGCAGGAATGGGGCATATAGCGTTTCGCTGTGGTTTTACGTCCGTACGCGCGTACGTGCGTATGTGCGTATGTCACGTTCGTAACCAGGACCAAGTTTATCTGCAAGTTTAGGTGCAAATTTATGTCCGCATTTCTCTTTTATACCTTCTGGGCTAAAAAGTTGAAACTTTGTATGACACTTACCTACATCAAGACCTTTTAATGTATGGTAATGTTACCCCAGGGTCATGCCTCTGGGCGGGGCTAGGGGTCAAAACACCTGCGTGTGGGTGAGGATGGCCCTGGGCGTGGGCATCTGTGTCATACTGACACATTTCTAGTTTTTTGTTTTTTTTTGCTTAAATCAAATCATCACCCTAAATTCAACTGTAAGCAACAATCGATCGATAATCTCTTACATGCCCTGTCCTACTAATGCACTAAACTGCCAAAGGAAATTCTTTTGACACGCGTGTCTTGTCACGGATGTTTTAGACATACACCATCAACCTCTTGTCACTATTTGTTCTCAGTCACAATTCAGCTGATTAACCCATTTTAGTCTGTAGACCTCAAAAAGGATAACTGGCAAACAGTGCAGAATGCGGTGTCTGATCAGGGTCTCCATTGTTTTCAAAAAATTTAGCTTCTTTTTTTCTCTCTAGGAATATCTAAATCACGTAGCCTGACATACTAAAATTAAAATTCGAGTCTTCCAATATACAGTGTGGAGGAGTTTGTTCAGCCTGAAATAATAAGTTATTCTACTCTACAGTGACAGTGTATATATTTTAGTCACTTGCAGAACTAAAATTAACTTTCTTAAGTCATGCGAGACAAATTTGATACTGCGTAAAAATATTTTCATACCTTTTCTGTGCGGAGTATTTTACGGCTGTTTGGTTATTAATGATTCATGTTACGCTTATATTCTACACCATCACGAAAACATGCCTATATAATTTTGACCCCCTTAAACCCCACTTTTATATAGTAAAACTGGGGTTTACAGGGGTAAACATTATTCTCCTAATTTCTGCTCAAAAACATAGATTGTGAGTACTCGTTAGAACCGCCCCGCCGAGGCGGTTCTAACAAGTACCCACAACCTATGTTTTGAGCAGAAATATGAAAAATATCAAAGTTTTTTGTCTGAAAATTTTCAGTTTTTAGGAGGTGAAATTTTCTAAATATTTGAATAGGCGTGTTTTCGTAATGCTATCGTCAACTTGCCGTCTGTCTTCTTTCTGTCGATGCTTTGCTTTCCGATTAAATATTTCAATTTACAAAATTTTGAATTCATATTTAAGCTGTCCATAAAACAACTTAATAGGTATATATGATATTCACCTGGTAGAAATTCCGTAATTTCTTACAAGGCAGAAAGTTTTTGTGACTTCATGTTTTCTTTCCTACACGCCAAGATCTTTTCAAAAGGGGATCAACTCTGAATGGAACGAATTGTCTTATAATTAGGAAAATATAAGAACTATATACGAATATACGAAAAGTCGTCTTTCTTGTCGCAGCCTCGCCCTTGTTGCCCATTTACAGGATCAATGAATGTTTTAGACGAACAGAGAATGCCCTGATCCGATCTGCGCAGATTATAAGGCCTTCGAGTTTTGCCTATGATATTAAAACAGTCTTCTTTTGTTTTTCTCCGTGTTCTTCGTTGTCTGTAGGATTTGTGGTGTATCATTAACGGAAATGAAACCACGGAAATGAAACCACTTTCAGAGAGAGGCAACAAAATTAGTTTGTCTACCTTCTGAAAACTTCTTAACCGTTGTCATGCTGAATAAATTAAGATGCCACACCCACGTCTGATTTTCAGCCAATCAGATAACTTGATCTGGGTTGTTGTTGATACAAATTCAAATACTGAATGGCAAACAGTGCAGATCCAGATTAGTTGGCTTCTTAAGAAGCCAACTGATCTGGATCTACACTGTTTGCTAAGACAGGGCATGTCGTGTTCAGCAAGAGAATGGTTAAAGAAAATAATTTGTCCTCTTGCGGATTGGTGCGCTGAAAAACAAATAGGAAGTCACCCAAGTTAGGTCCCTTACAAAAATAAATGGCGGAAATTCTTTCAAGTGTATCAAGTCCCCTTAAATGTTTTGCGTAAGGTACTTCAAGGCTATTTCTTTTCGTTGAATTGATGCAAGTGTGTCAAGACCCATTCAGCGGTTTGTGTGAGGCTATTTTTTTTTAAACCAGTGCAATCTTGGCATCAGCACGTTTACATATTATCCACCCCCCCGCCCCACCCCGCCCCCCGCCCCCCAAAATGATGTTTTGCTTGTCGGTTTCCTTTCTTTTTTCTAGAATTTCTTATCATCAATTTGTTATAGTTTTGATGAGCGTTTTATTTTTAAAATGCGCTATCTTCCTGTGCCACGGGTGCTTGTTAGCGTAAAAAATCTGATATTTAACTCATCAGTTTGACATGTTTTGGGGATTTTTTTTTAATTTGCTTTATACGTCAAACAGGATCTGAACGGATATTGGGCGAAAACATATTGATATGCATCTTGTTCTAGTTTTAAGCATAAAAGGTAATTTTCACAATATTTTCTACGGTAGAATCTACTCGTATTCTAAAAGGAGATTGGAGACATAAAGGTACGTATTTACTTTAACCAATAAAAGGAAATAAATAAAACCTAAATTAAAGTAAATTACCTAGTACACATATTATAAATTCATCTGCTATAAATATTATGAAATCATTTTATACAAATGTCTTGACACACTGTTTGCAAAGCTGTCTGCTTTTTGTGTGTGTGTTTTTGTTTTGTTTTTGTTTTGTTTGTTTTGTTTTGTTTTTTTGTTTTTTTGTTTTGTTTTTTTTTTTTTTGTTTTTTTTTTTTTGTTGTTGTTTTGTTTTTGTTTTTTTGTTTTTTGTTTTTTTTTTCTTTGTTTTTTTTTTTGTTTTTTTTTTTTTTGTTTTTTTTTTTCTTCAGTAGTGAGAGAGTTGTTCGTTTACATATCATACTATCATTTGGAAAAGATTTTTTTTTTAATAATTTTCTCGTTTACTTACTATACATAAATTATTCAAGCAGCCGTACTGTACATAAATCACTTCTATCACCTTGGAAATGACACCACCATCTTCTCCGGATCCCGTTAGCAGGGACTGATATCCCTTTCAGTGTTGCATAGGCTCCTTCATCGAGTCTGCAAAGTGGGCAGTATTGGTGACTTTGGGGCGAACTCAAGAGAAGGGGACGACATGTAATGGATTAATTTCATAAATCACTATTAACACTTTAGTGTGGAAGCCGGCTTATATGGCGACACGGGTAGAGTGACTGACTTTTTACAAAGTTGTGTAACGTGCAATACCGTTACTACCTGGATTGGTGACCGCTGTGTTTGACTTTATGAAAGACCTAGCAAATGCTACATAGTATTTTATTTCATTTGGATAACAATTTGCATGTATTTTTATTTCATTTTTTCTCTAGAAAACTTTTCTACTCGAATTGCCATCAGTGTTAAACATAAGTTATCTCTATGACTCTTAGTACAGGCTGTCTTGCTTTGAAAGTAAACATGACTATAGAAATATTTAATAATTTATAAGTAAATTGTAATTATTATTGATTTATATATCTTACGAAATGTTGTTTTTATACAAACAGCCTTCTGTCGTGGTAGAAGTTACAATCCACGTTTCTACACTTGCTGTCGCGGAGTTCTCAGCTTTGAAAGTGGACAGTCATGCTGTGGCACTAGAGCTTACAACAGCCGTTTCTACACTTGTTGTGGCGGGAATCTCAGATTCGGTAGCGGACAGTCATGCTGTGGCAATCGAGCTTACAACAGCCGTTTCTACACTTGTTGTAGAGGGGTTCTCAGCTTCGGTAGCGGGAAGTCGTGTTGCGGCACCAGAGCTTACAACAGCCGTTTCTACACTTGCTGTGGCGGTAATCTCAGATTCGGTACCGGACAGTCATGCTGTGGCAATCGAACTTACAGCAGTCGTTTCTACACTTGCTGTAGGGGGGTTCTCAGCTTCGGAAGCGGACAATCATGCTGCGGTGCTAGAGCTTACAACAGCCGTTTCTACACTTGTTGTTACGGAGTAGTCAGGTTTGGAAGGAGGTGTTGAGGTGCTGAAGCTTACGACCACCATTTCCACTCTTGTGTAATGAGTATCTCTGTTAAAATTTAAACTCTTTGGTGACAAATGTATTCGGATGACTGGCATTAAAGGCTGTATTGATAAATTCAGGGTTTTGTCCTTTAAACGTGTCACTCAGGATTACTTTGGATAACTGACATCAGACCCAGCGGGCAAATGTCGTATATTCAACGTCGCATCAACGACCATGAAGATTGTCTCATCGTTGCGTGCCCGCTGGGAGAGGACTTGTTAAGGAGGGTAATTTGATGATAATTCTTGGATAATTTGCTCCATTTCTCCATAGAATCATACATTGTGGGTACTCGTTAGAATCGCCTCCGGGATGTAATCCTAAGGAATACATACAATTTATATTTTATGGAGAAATAACAAAAATTATTCCAGAATTATCACCAAATACTCCTCCTTAACAAGTCCTTTTTGACTTGCTATTTTGTTCACTTCTTCTCCTCATTTTGTTATTTATTTTTTACTTTTTGTTGTTTTGATTTCTTGTCCTCATTTTGTCATTTATTAGTGCGTAGTTAGACTCTTTTTTATTTGTACAAAAGTCACCTTTGAGGAATCCAGAGCCAGTTGGAAAACATTGATATTATATTTTTAACTTCATTTTCTCAATTTGTACGAATGATTATTTGAAGAAAAAAAATCTTTTGTATAAATATGATATTTTACTTATACAAAATGGAAAAGGGTGAAATAAAACTCGGAAAGTAAAAATGCATTTTATTTAATCAAAGTTGTATATGCATTTAAAAAATGTCTTGTTTAAAAATTGAAAACCATCTTCAGAAACAGTGACAAGATATACTGCAATATCTAAGGATCCAAAATGTCGTCAGTCCACAAGGAAAGAAAACTGTTGGCCAAAAAAAACATAAAAAAACAATAATAACAAAAGGTTATGGGGATGGATAAACTTTTAATAGGAGGCAACTCTGTCCAAATTTGTTTGCCTCATTTTAGAGTAGACCCTTTTCGTGTGTAGGAAGGCAAACACGAAGTCACAAAAGTTGTCTAACTTAAATAAAATGGCGGAAAATCTATCAGGTGTATCCAGTCCCCGTAACAAAAGAAAAACACGTAACTAAAAGCAGACCAACCCCCGGGGTTATAAACTTTTCTTTCATGCTCAATGCAACTGAGCATGAAATTTGTGCTTCTAATAAATCTCAAATTACTAACAATTTCAAATTCTTTCTTGCTAAACATAGCTGAGCATGAAAATGTCTCTGCTAATAAATATGAAAATGCCAACTACTGTTGGCATTTTCATATTTAATAGCAGAGAAAATTTCATGCTCAGTTGAGATGAGCATGAAAAAAGTTTTATAACCACGTGGCCAAGTGCCCGCGGAGAGTAACTATGTGCTGTTTTACTGGTAACGTCCATCATGTTTCAACTGATCAAATCTGGAAGAGCCGACTTCCAGAAGGAAAGTTATATTTGACCTTGAGCTGCCAACAGACACAGTCCCCACCCTCTAGGAATATTTGTTGAATATAATATTCCGAAAGCCTATGAAAAATGACCTCATTTGAAACGTGTTAGTGCTCTGGGGCTTGTGTCTGTTATGGCCAATTATATACGCTACCTACTGGTATTCTGGTCTAGATTTGTGAATCGTCATATTACAAAACCTAAATTTCATATTTTTATGCCAACATGATCGGTAATAATCAAAATTGCAAACATTTCATTTATAGGTCTGCCAACAATATGCACAATAGTAACTATATAACAGTTTTGTCCTGTTATTCGCGTCAAAATAACTTACCAAAATTCTGTATACCATCGTATCATTACAATAGAAATGGTAGGGGTCCCCAAGGCTCTTTTTTTGTCCCGTAACAAAAGTCTTCATTTTTGCTGCTACATTACCTATAGTGTCCCATTTACTAAAACAGTATCGATTTTACAACGGAAGTCCTAGTTTTGAAGCAGCATGAACATGAAAGTGGGTGTGGTATTTCAGTATGAACTTATGGTTTAAATACTGTTTCTTAAAATGTACCAAAACCAGTTATACCTTCTTCTGTTTGCTAGACAAATGCCTTAGGTAATATCCTATCTTACTTACCTCTCTTTAAAAAATATTACATCTGCAGCAACCCTTTTATGAAAATCTTCATTTTTTGTTAATTTTGCATCTTGGAATTTAATAAAACCTAGCTTTTCTCCGGAAAGTGGGACAGTGTAAAAAGCTGACTAAGTTTTGGTGACCTTGATCTTATATTCAATATCACATGGGCTGTGGCTTGTAAAAAAAAAAAAACAGGTGCTTATAAGGCTATTTTTATGCTGCTTCTTTTTTCTCCTGATATATCTTCATTTTCTCCTGATATATATTGCTATAATGATGATACCTTGATACAGTTTTAATAAGGTTTGTTTGGAGTCAGACGATGAAACTCAGGTGAGCGATTTAGGGCCATATTGGCCCTCTTGTTTACTAGACGCATCTTGGTTTTATAACATAAGCCACAGATCTGGAGTAACGTGATCACGAAAGTGGGTGGGGTAATGTAGTATCATACACTTAACTGTGTCTCTTTTAGAATATACTACTCCTAGTTATACCAACATCCACTAGTTAGACCAATGCCTCAGTTAGTATCCTGTTTCATATTTTTCCATTTCAAGTAAAAAGTCTGTAGCAATTCTTTCATGAAAACCTTTGATTTTTTCTTATTTTTACATCTTGATATCCACAAAATCTTAGCCTATCTCTGAAACCAACTGCTGAATTTTTTTAAACCTTACATGAATATAATATTTGGGGACTCCATATAACCCTTTATAAAAACCGAAATTAGCCAAAGGGTGTAGGAAGAGTTGTCATTCAAATATTTTTTTTTCTATTTTAAGTCCTAGTGGTCATTTTGTTCAATGGAGCAAAACCGTTTTAGCTATTTTGGTAGAGTCACATAGGCAACATGCTTGTGAAGTTTGATTAAAACTGGCCCAATGATATAGGAGGAGTTGTCATTTAAAGAGTCTGGCAGCCATCTTGCTCATTGGAGCAAAACCATTTAGCTATTTTGGTAGAGAGTCACCTAACCAACATTTCTGTGAAGTTTGATTAAAAATGCCACAGTAGTGTTGGAGGAGTTGTCATTTAAGGCAAGTTGTTGACGCCGCACGACGGACGACGCACACCGGACATGGACCGATCACAATTGCTCACCATGAGCACACTCATGGTGAGCTTAAAATATGTTATAGACAGTATATATCAGGAGAAAATGAAGACATTCGTCAAGTAGCATAAAAATAGCCTAATGGACACCTGCCCTTTTGACAATCCCACGACCTTGAAAATAAGATCAAGTTCACCAAAACTTAGTCATCTCTTTACACTGTCCCAATGTTGTATTCAGGTAAGTTTCAAAATAATTCACCATTCCGAAGAAAGGCTAGGTTTTATTGAATTCCAAGATGCAAAATTAACAAAAAAAAAGAAGATTTTTATAAAAGAATTGTTGCGGATGTAATACTCGTAATTTTATTTAAAGGGAGGAAGTAAGATAGGATATTGCCTCAGGCATTTGTCTAACAAACAGAAGAAGGTATAACTGGGTGTGATATATTTTAAGAGAAACAGACTTCAAAATATGGTACCTCAGATTCATAATGAATTACCCCTCCCACTTTCATGATCATGTTACTCCAAAACTAGGGCTTACGTTGCAAAATCAATACTGTTTATGTAAATGGGACATTATAGGTAATGTATCAGCAGAAACTGAAGCCTTTTGTTACGGGGCAGAAATAGAGCCTTATGGACAACCCCTTTAACAGCTTTGAGTTCTTACAAAACTATAAGAGAAGATACTCAGAAAACTTGTTGGGAAGTACAGCCGCCACGAAGCACCGGAAAAAAGGATGAGAAGCAAACGACGACAAAACAAATGTCACAATTGAAACCCGAGACGCACTAACAAATTCAAACTTCAAGAACTGCAACACAGGAACCGCCTTGGAATGGTCAGTAGAAAAACTATTGGGGTGCATGTGTGGGTTGCTAACATTAGTTTTACAAAGGGGAAACCTGGCCCTTTATTCTGATATTCAGCTCTAAATTACAAACTTTAAAATGTCGTGTAGCAGAATAATCTGCTATTAGTCAATATTATAGCTCTGGTCAGCCTGAATGACTGATTACTTACCTGCATCAATCCTGTAGACCGGTGCAGATACCTAAAAAGTCAGTTTAGATCCAAAGAGATAATAATGATACGAGATCCTATCAGGATCTATTCTGTTTGCCATCTTGTTTATGACCATTCACTAAATCCCCTATTTACAAAGAATGGGCGTGTTCAAAGTCAAAGACGGAAGAATTCATTTTAGAAACTCGTGGATGAAAGGGTTAAGTAGCAAGACTTGTGCCACTAATTGCTTTAATTCCCGAAGCACGTTCGCATTTGAACTACCGAAGCACGTTCATATTTGTCTAGTCAAGGATATTTAAGATATGCACCATCCATCTGTTGTCACTATTTTTTATTCTGTCACCAATCCGGCAGCCTAACCAATTTTAGTCTGGAGACGCCCAAAAACTGAGGTAATCGGCAAACAGTGCAGAATGCGGCATCTGATCAGTGTCACCACACTTTGCAAAAAGTAGTCATTTTCTCTAGGAACATCTAAATGGTGTAGCCTAACGTACCTAAACAGAAAATCGACTCTTCCAATATATATATTATGGAGAAAATTATTTAGTCTAAAATGGGTTAAGTTATTCTTCAGTGACAGTACATCTTGACTTTTAGTCACTTACAGAACTAAAATTAACTTCCTCAAGTCACGCGAGACGGCATGTTAATGATAGTGTAGAATATAAGGTTTGACATGAGTCATTAACAGAACAGTTATAAAATACTCCGCGCAGAAATTTCTGCGCGGAGTATTTTATAACTGTTCTGTTAATTCTGCGCGGAGTATTTTATAACTGTTCTGTTAATGACTCATGTCAAACCTTATATTCTACACTATCATTAACATGCCATCTATCTTCTTTCTGTCGATGAGTTGCTTTGTGATCAAATGTTTCAATTTACCAAATTTTGAATTCACGTTTAAACTGTCCATACGTACCACGCTGTACGTAGCTTAACTTCGAGAAAAAGCCTATCACTTGACCAACATCGCCATAAAAGCCGACTTCCACAGCAAGGCTTTCGAAGTGATATGAATAATAATACAATAATATGAAGGGGGCTGGATACACCTAATAGATAATCCGTTATTTATTACAAGGGAGGCAACTTTCGTTACTTCATACTTGCTTTCCTGCACGCCGAACCCCTTTTAAAATGGTCTGCTCTAAAGGGAACGAATTTGCTTCTCTTTGGGATAATAAATAAAGAATGTGGACGAAGTCCATCATGCGCGGCCTACGAAGTGTTATTGTCCATGTCGCACCCTCGCCTTCGTTGCTCAATTACAGGGTCCGTGAACGTAGTAAACGTACACAGAAGGTTCAGATCCTACATGCGCATATAGCGTTTTGCTTATGGTATAAAAGATATTTTCCTATGTTTCTTACCATATTCTTCATTGTCTATACGGTTTATGATGTATTATCAACGAGATTGGATACATTTTCAGGGGGAGGTAACGTGAAATTCGTTTTGTCTCCCTTCTGAAAAGGGATCTACTTTAAAAGGAAAGAATTTGCTCACCCTGGGGGAGGCAAATTCTTTCCTTTTAGAGTAGACCCTTTTTAACCAAGGGATTGTTGTGCAGGAAAAGAAAACAGGAAATTACAACAACTTCCCTTATAAAAATGGCGGAAATTCTACCAAATGTGTCAAGTCTACTGAAGTGTTTTAAGCAAAGTATATCAAGGATATTTTTGCAACGAATCAGTGTAATCCCGTTTCTTTTTGTAGAACTATTTATCGTTAGTTTGTTATATTTTTGACAAAATGGTTCTACCTTCCTGTGCCACGGGTGCTTGACAGCGTGAAAAGCTGATATTTAACTAATCAGTTTGACATATTTGGGGATTTTTCTTCTTTTTAAAAAAAATTGCTCAACATGTCAAACAGGATGTGGACGGTTATTGGGCGGAAACATATGGATTTACATCTTATTTTTTTTTTTTTTTTTTTTTGTTTTAGGCATGAAACAGACTAGGCCTAGGCTATAAATGAAATTGCTAAAAAAACATCACAATACTTTCTACGGTACAACCTATTCACAAAGGAGATTGGGGACAGACGAATGTTTATGTACGTATTACATTCAACCAATGAATAAGATGAAACCTAAATTAAGGTTAATTGCCTATTATGAACTGTATAAAATCATTTTAGACATAGACATATGTAAAACAGTTTATGTGTTTGTTTGTTTTGGTTTTTTGTTGTTGTTGTTGTTGTTGTTGTTCGTTTTTTTTTTGTTTTTTTTTTTTTTTTTTTTTTTTTGTTTTTTTTTTTCTTGTATGACCCGCTGACAAGAGTGGCTTTCTTTTGTAACTATTGTAAGGATTTTGATTTCATTTTACGAGTACTTTGCGCGTTGCGACTTTGGTTTTCAACTGATCGTTTCAAAGTGCTTCCTTTGTTGCAGGTCTTCTTTGTTTGTGCGACGGCCATTTCATATGTGGCGTTTGTTTTGTCATTATTTATTCCTCATCTCTTCTTCTTTTGATGTCTAGAGAAGGTGGTGCTTCCTGATTGTGGCATTTCCTGAGTATATTCATTTATATTTTTAAAATATTGAGTGACTCCTAAAATCTTTTTCTGTCAAATATGCTCCTCATTAAAATACTACAGCTTTCATTAAATTTATATTATCTAAATTATGTATCAATAAAGATCATTAGTGTTTTATGTATTTTAAAAGAATCTGTGGTATTGGCATATGTGTGTCGTTTATTTCGTAGATTACTATAAGTTGCATTACATAATAATACGGATATGTATTTCCTCGACCAATCAGATCATCTGTTTTTCCTCGCAGCCAATTGTAAAGCGTTATTTACATAAGTAGTTCTATTGTTTTCATTCTCGAAGCGTCGGGCAAAAAGGTATGTTTTAGCTGTTTTTGGCTTTAATTTTCATATTTTTTATTCCTTCTTCACGTTTTGTTGTCCATTCATTGACGGATAACCTTATTCCATATGATGCAATAGTATTCCTTCGTACCGTAGCTGACAAGACTTATAAAGACTGTCTTACCATTCGGACTGGATAAGATGTTTTTATTTTTTCATGTAAGCAACAATTGCCACGTTACACATTTCCATCACAGCAACTGCGTATTTGTAATAAGGAGAAAGTGATAAAATGTTGTAAACATTTTAGTGATGGGCGATTCGTTTGTCTCAAAATTGAAACAGTTTTTTAATTACAATCGAAATGATTAGTCCTTCTCCGACGAGAGGTTTCGATTCAATATGTAGGAATCCGGGATTGATCGGTCAATAAACTGAAATTGGAAAAAATCAGAACATGTACACGATATATTGCTGTTACATATTGTATCAAATGACCTATGTGACGAGGCCAAGTCACCGGAAAGGTCGTTACATCCATCACAAATCTTGTAGACAGTCTGGTGTTCACTTGTAATGTCAAATTCGTGACACTTATGCAGACATTTCATAAATTCCCACCAACACGTCTACTAAGATACCCTGCAGATATAGTCTGATTCAGCGAGCGTATAAATACAACTTATTTACTGTTGTCCGAAAAACAATGTATGCAAGCTTATGGAAGGACAAAGGGTTTTGGGAACCTGGGACGCAAAGAAAAGTCTTCAGTTCAGATGGGATCATTTTACACATTCAGGAAATAAACGTTTTTTTCCAGAGTATTATGGTTTCACTATTGAAACGGTTATCATTTCATGATAACGCATACATGTACACTCTAAACTCAGTAGGATATGTTGATTGATTTACTGTTATTATTATTATTATTTTATTTTTATTATTTCTTTCAAGTGCTTAAGCGCACGAGGTTTCACCGTTAACTTTGTAACGAGAAGACAATATCAATACATGAAGAATGGTTATCTCTCATTTCGTAGCACCCCTCCCCCTTTTGTGTATATAATATGTCTGAGTGCATTCTGTGGTACAGGAAACTACAGTATTATAAAAAGATGATGTATTTGTTGTTCTCACATTTCCAAGCATTTCTTCGATACTTTTTGCGAAGTCAATGTCTAAGTTTATGTGTCATTTGAAGGCTTATTCTCCATTACTATGCATTATTTTATTTCCTCCGATGTCTACATGTTTGAGAGCTTGACTCGTCACCTTAACTTTATTTCTTGGTCTGTGCCATCTTCCATTTGGCACTTTACGTGTATAAAAGGTCACTCTGGGAGTCATTGTCAGTCCCTGCCAATCGTGACGGTTTTCTTTCGCCCAGATTTGTCAAATGCTATGTTTAAGCATACTACGAGATGGTGTAGCTATATATCATTTTTGTAGGTCTCATGCAAGATATCCAAATACTTCGTTTTTGTCGCATTTGTATACTTGGGGACTTTTTTTTGGCACTGAAAATAAATGACCATTCTCAATTCTGCATTTCTGTTCATTATCATTCGACAAATAACCGTCACCAAGCAGCCACATAACTCGTCACATTACATGCCATTTTGTTATGTTTCTATGCATCATAAAATAATTTATGGTATTGGCATTTGTGTGTTGTTTATTTCGTTGATTAATATAAGTTGTATTACATAATAATACGGAGGTGTATTTCCTTGAACAATCAGATCATAGCCAGTGGTAAAGCGTTATTTACACAAAGTAAATAAGAGAACTCGGGAATTGATACAATCAGATTCACAGCAAGCCCCAAACACCAAAGGGAAAGACAGACAAATACAATAAAGTAGCTATAAAATGAACAGATGGCAAGCAGAGTTGGCAACTCTTTCCCCAAAAGGTGGGAACTCTGATACCCAAACTTAACTAAATTTATAATTAACTTACATAATTATTCAAAGAAAACATTACAAATTGAAACACTACATAACAATTAACAAAAAAATACCACAATGAAAGCCTTTGAACGGTCAGTAATGAATTACTGGGCGGGGAAGAGCGGAGGCTTAAGCTAGCTTACGGGATCCCAACCCTTGCCCATACGGGCAACAGATAAATCACATCTAAAGTCTATAATGAAGCAAAGGTGAGGACTCAACAGAAACAACGTATTTGGACATTTGGAGATCCCTGGGTTGTCAAACAACACAACTGGAATACTGGAATACTGGAGCAAAGCAAATGAAAACCACCAGTTGAACCTCGGTGAACCGAGAAACAGACAGAAAAGGTCCGACCCAGACCATCTAATGTATAGGTTTCAAGTCGGGGCCATCATGGAGCACAGGCTCTTGAAGTTTGGTCCATCGCACGTACTTACAATTTCCAAATTAAAAAAAAAACAACTCTGGAGCAATTTCAAAGAAATGGCTTACCGTCACTTTTGATTTTGGACATTATGATTTATTTGTGGATAGAACTTCAAGCTCCTGTGCATGGAGTCTGAGTAGTTCTATGTTTAAGCATACTAGACGATAAAACCTAATATCTTTTTTGTACTGTCATGCAAAATATCCAAATACTTTGTTGTCTGTCTCATTTGTATACTTGGGGACATTTTTTCTCGGAATTGAAAATAAATGGCCATTCTCAACTCCATATTTGTGTTCATTATCATTTGACAAACAAGCGCCGTCAAGTAGCTCTGTAACTCGTCAGTTTAAATGCCATTATGCCATAAATGATTACTACTTATAAGCATTTCTGTTTGTATTTTTTTGTTTGTTTGTTTGTTTTTGCTTTTTTGGGGGGGTGGGGGTGTTGTTGTTGGTTTTGTTTTTCTTGTAGTTTGTCTGTTTTCTGTTGTTTTGTTGTTGTTTTTTCGTTTTGTTTTTGTTGTTGTTTTCTTTTTGTTTCCTTTTGTTTTCTACGTTTGTTTGTTTGTTTTTTTTACATTCTACGCGGACCGAATATATACATGTATTTGTCATTTGGAGCTGCATCATAATAAAGGCTGACGATATGCACAAATTAAACTAGTTTTAGTCCCAAAATAGTTTGTTTCGCTGACCATGCTAATGCGACTCCTCTGCTGCAGTTCTTTTTTGTTCGCAAATGTCCTGTTTGTTTTTGTTTGTCTGTGTTTTGTGTGTGTTTTTGTTGTTGTTTTCTGTTGTTGTTGTTGTTGTTTTGTTTGTTTGTTTGTTTGTTGTTGTTGTTATTGTTTGTTTGTTTTGTTGTTTTGTTTTGTTTTTTTATCTATTTAATTTTATTTTTATTTTTTTTTAATTTTTTGTGCGTCTTCTGTCTGTGCCTCAGGACAGCTGTGTTTCTTGACCTTTGTTGGGTAATTTCATTTAAAGAAAAATAAAAAGCATTAAATGAAAAAATGTTGCTTCCAGTCTATTTTGCATTTAATATTTTCCCTGTTGGGTCATTGAACATTATGACATCTGTGTTATTTTCCAGGTAATACATATTAATACTGATATGGTTCAAAAGTGTCATTTCAAACTACCTTGACTGTAATGTACGAAGGGACCCAGTTATTTCATTAAATTTAGTTTCTATATCATTTTAGCCCTTAAATGCTACATAAATGTTTATACCAGCAGCAAAAGTATCTAAAAATAGAACACTCATATTTATTGACGCCGAATAAAATAATACACATCAACACAACAGAGTGAACTAGATTTGTTGTCCAGAACAATGGTATTTTATAGATTTCATAACACCTTAACGCCATAGCATTTAAACAAATACAGGTGAAGACATTTACTGCATTTTGAAACAATTATGGCTCTATAGTGAAATATAGAAAATGTAGCTCTTACAAGTTAACTTGTACTAGAAGGCAGTAAATGCCGAATTGTTTAAACTAGAGTTTAAACTGACCTCTATGCGAGCCTAACAATCATTTGTTTGCTTTTACAACACTTAAATCTAGGGTAAAGATTTGGTACTACTAAAACCGATTTAAACCCCATGATAATCTTTACTATTGACCGTTCTAAGGCGGTGGTTCTGGTGTTGTTTGTTCTTTGTGTGGCCTTGTGGCTACTTACTGTGGGACTTTTTCTTGTTTTGTCCTGTTTGTTGTCTTATTCTTGTGTTTAGTTGATCACGTCTAGCATTGTGGTCACCTTGGGAATGGGAGATCTGGTTGCTTGGCTTTTCTTTGGTTTGTGACTTGTGTACTGTCTGTCTTGGTTTGTTTGCTCTTCCTCTTGGTGTCATTAGTAGGCTATGTTCTATGATTCTGGCGCTTCCTGGACATCTTCTATACTATTTATGTTTTAATATGAAGTAAATTTAAGTAATAAACTCAATTTGCACTAGTGTAGCGTTATGCAATTACGCATTTTACAACTGGTTATAATGACGAATTGACGCCGTTGCAAGTAGAAAGCACATATGATATACAGTGGTTAGATATAATAAAGGCTTACAGTCGTGTTCCTTTCATATGACATTTATTTACTCATTCGATAATAATATGAATTTAATAGGTGCTACCTATATCCGTGCGTCCAAATTATACTTTATAGGTGGGTTGACCAGACCTAAATGAATTTGATTTCAGACCACGCTTGTCTTCTGAATCCACTGCATGAATTGCTATATAACGTCCAGGTCAACAATATTTCAGTAGTTTAGTGTTACGTAACAAGGTTGTCTTTTGCTATGATCGTATAGTGTTTCTGTTTTCTCTCATAGAAAAATAAAGTCTTTAAAAAGTTTTCATCTTTTTGTTTTATTACAATTTTCTATGAATTAATTAAATACAATCAGTTGTCTCATCTCTGGCCCTACTCAGCCGCACCAGAGAGAGACACTGCCTAAAACATTTCCATTCGCGTTGTGTTCTGACTTATCACACCAAAGAATAAGTAATAAGCGTTTGACATGATCAAACCTGGACTATATATACTCTCCCGGGGCATTCCTAACATTTTGTTTTCCATGGTTGTTTGTACATAACATTAAACTATGCAATTATTGTTGAAGGTCTTCTGACAATCATCGAGGCTATTTCGCAATATTACGATAGAATTGCACTAGGGTTAGCAACCAACAGAATGCTGCTGAAATAAGCAGAAATCTACATGATTTATACTATCTATAATTCAGACCAAAGAGATTTACTTGTAAAACATTTTATAACTGTTCTGCTTAAACAATAGTTTCCAAAATACTATTCAATTACCACTTTATTTGCAATATTTCTTACATTTATACATATTAATGCAGCAGTCTCCAGGTCTACTAACCAGTACATTTTCTATATGTGATTCACAAGCAGGTGGCACCTGTTGCAACAGTCATCAAATATTCTAATATGTCAACAAGTGTTTTGCAACATAAACAAGTGGGCTTAACCTTTAAACAATGGATTTAAATGGTGTCCAACCCAAACAATAATGTATATAGGATGCCTCTGAGTACATTTTAACATTTTAGCCACTAATATATATGAAGGATAAAACTGATTCAGAATCAACTGTAAAAGATTCATACAGGATTTACAACCTCTCAACAATCTTTATGTCATATCTATCTCATTCACTTTACGACGCATCAACATCGTTTTAGTCATACAAACAACCTGGGTAGACCCTGATTATACTACACACCCTGTGTATACCCTGATTATGTTATATTAGAGACATTGCCTCCAAATTTGTGGGACCTTTACCCGACCCGATCACATGAATTCGGGCCCTGCTTAGTTACTAGCAGCTCTGCCATGGAGGCTTTAGGCAGCCCATCTATTTCGCGGGCCCCGATGGGCGGGGGGGCATGCTTTCCCAAAACCGAAAACTAGTGTATGCCGGTAACAGGTACAACTACATACACTATCGTTCGCTACCTGAAATCCATTATACTGCTTCAGGATTTCTCTAAAGATTTTTGACCGTTTGTGCGTTTTGTCTTTGTTTCTTTTGGGTCTTTTTTTTTTTTTTTTTTTTTTTTTTTTTTTGAGAGTCTACACATCAAAGTGTACCTTATTCACAAAACGAATCGTGCTTAGCTCAAAAAGAGACTGAGAATGGATAGAAATAAAATTAGAAGTGGAGACAAAATTCAAAATGGCGGCGATCACAAATTTTGTAGGCTGACGTCATGAGTCTCGTGGTTCAAGCACTTGAAATTGGAATACTTGGCGTTATTGGCTGTTTTGTTGCTATTATCGGCACGGCCGCCGTGTCAAAAGCCTCTTCCAAATCACGGAACGCTTATTGTTTTTCAGGATAAGCACCGAACCACCCAAGCGTTTGTTGGACCAGTACATTTGTGGTCACACATATCACTGGTCATATAGTTAGTCTATAGTAGTGCATCTAAACAGCGAACCGCTTCGCGGTTCGGGTTGGACGCACCTATCAACATTTTGCTCGTCAAAGCTTCCAAAAGACATAAAAATTTAACTCGCATGGCAGACCCTCATTCTACAATAGAAATACTAAAACGTGTCTGATTGTAAAGAAAATAAAACTATTGTTCATATGAAAATGTTCTGTTTTTCCAAAGATTAAATTGGACACCAATCGAAGAAAAACATTATTTTGACGAGGATTTCTATTTTTCGAGTAGTGAGTTTCAAGTAAGAATGGTGAGTTTCGAGTTTTAAAAAAAAAATGAGTTTCGAGTAAGAAAAGTGAGTTTCGAGTAAGAAAAGTGAGTTTCGAGTTAAAAAAAAAAAGTAAGTTTCGAGTAAGAAAAGTGAGTTTCGAGTTAAAAAAAAGTGAGTTTCGAGTTAGAATAGTGTGTTGCAGAATAATGATTACAGAGATTGTTTTTGAAATTTCATAAATTCTAAACATGCATATGCATCATACTGGGCGTTATTATTCAAACTAACATGGTGCTTGTTGAAAAGGGTAGATTTATTAAGGTAGAACATGGTTTCTAAAGTTTCCAGCTTTTATAACAAACCAAACCAACCACACATCTGCATCCCGCTACATGTATATCTATATGAAAAGCTAATATTAATAAGTTGTCCTGTCAGATGTTTGTTACAACTTTTCAGTAAGTATATAACACTGAAAAGCAACAGCTTCAGATACAAATGTAACGTATATCTGTTAGAACTCTGAAATAAATAGCCTTCTTGATGTTTGAAAACAGCTTAGGTAATTAACTTTTATGCATATTAAACTTCAGACAGCATTCAAGAGAGATAATCCAATCAGTAGTAAGTATTAACTTCTGAAAAAGACGCACATATCTTTCACAAACCTTGAATTTGCTATGCTTTCCCTTACATATGGTAAAAGCCTTTTAAAACATCTCCGGAATCACTGGACCAATGACTATGAAGCTTGGTATACAGCATCAGGGACTCGGGGTCCACCATAGATTGTTTAAATGATGACCCTAAGGAGAAAAAAAAATAATACTGTGTTTCCTGTAACATTGTTGAAATATTTTGGTCGGTAGGTCAGGATGTTTTATGTCCCCATATTGCTTCTTGGACGTTCGTGCGTCCGTGTGTCCGTCCGTTACGCTTTTTGATGCACAGTATAACTTCTGAACCGTACATGCTAGGGTTTTGAAATTTCATATATGGATTCCTCATGAAAAAATAGCTGACACGTATTTTTCCCCATCAGGATTATGCCACTTTCCTGAGTTATGGCCCTTTGAAATAATATAGATGAAATCTTGTCAGCAAAATATCTCAAAAACTATTAAAGCCAGGGCCTTGAAACTGGTGAATAGATTGGTATTGATAAGTAGATGACCTGATTAACTTTTGAATAAATTCTAAAAAATACTTCATGAGTTATGGCCCTTTGTAACTTGGAGCATTTTTACATTGCATGCTTTTTGATGCATAGCATAACTTCTGAACCGTGCGCGCTAGGGTTTTGAAATTTCATATATTGACTTCTCATGAAAAAATAACTGATATGTATTTTCCCATCAGGATTATGTCCCTTTTCTGAGTTATGGCCCTATGAAACAACATGGATGAAATCTTTTCACAAAATATCTCAAAAACTTTTGAAGCTAGAGCCTTGAAACCTGGTGAATAGATTGGTAGTGGTGAGTAGATGACCTGATTAACTTTGAATAAATTCTGAAAAATACTCCATGAGTTATGGCCCTCTATAACTTTGGGCATTTTTACATTGCATGGTTTTTATGCAAAGCATAACTTCTGTATCGTACATGCTAGGGTTTTGAAATTTCATATATGGATTTCTCTTGAAAAAAATAGCTAATACGTATTTTCTCCATCAGGATTATGCCCCTTTTTGAGTTATGGCCCTTTGAAAAAATATGGATGATATCTTGTCGACAAAATATCTCAAAAAATATTGAAGTTAGAGCCTTGAAATCCGATGAATAGATTGGTATTGATGGTTAGATGACCTGATGAACTTTTGAATAAATTCTGAAAAAATACTTCATGAATTATGGCCCTTTGTAAGTTTGGGCATTTTTGCATTGCATGTTTTTTTATGCATAGCATAACTTTTGAACCGTGCATTTTAGGGTTTTGAAATTTCATATATGGATTTCTCATAAAAAAAATAGCTGAAACATATTTTTTTTTCATCCAGATTATGCCCCTTTCCTGAGTTATGGCCCTTTGAAAAAGTATGGATGAAATCTTGTCAGCAAAATATCTCCAAAACCATTTAAGGTAGAGCATTGAAACGTGGTGAATAAATTGAAAGTGACGAGTAGGTTAACTTTTGAGTAGATTTTAAAAAAAAAAACTACTTCATGAGTTATGCCCTTTATAACCTTGGGCATTTTATATTGCATGTTTTTTTGATGCATTGCAGAACTTTTAAACCGTTCATGCTATGGTTTTGAAATTTCATATATGATACGTGTTTTGTTTTCTTGTCAAGGTTATGTATATGAAAATATATGGATGAAATGCCCCTTTTCAAACTTAGGCCAATGAAAATCTTGTTAGCAAATTATCTAAGGGCCCACTTAAGTTAGGCTCATGAATTTTTGCAAGCCGTTTGGAACCAAGGTGTAGATGACCTGATCAAATTTTGGTTGGAGTTATATTCCTTTTTATCCGAATTATCTCCCATTTTAGAGTTATTTCCCGTTTAATAAAATAACATTGAAATCTCGTTAGCAAGATATCTCAAAAAGCATTTGAGCTAGAGCCTTGATATTTGGTATAGTGACTGGGACTGAGGAGTAGATCATTTAATTAAATTTTCAACCAATGAAATGAAACGTTGGCCATTTAATGTTGTTGCTTTATTTTGCATAGCATAAGTTTAGAATCATGTATGCTAATGTTTTGAAATTTCATATATGGATTCCTCACGAAAAAAAGGTGATACATATTTTTTCTTATCCGAATTATCTCCCAGTTTATAGTTATTTCCCTTATAAAAAATTAACATTGAAATTTCGTTAGCAAGATATCTCAAAAAATATTTGAGCTAGAGCCTTGATATTTGGTATACTGATTGGGACTGAGGAGGAGATCACCTGATTAAATTTTGAACCATTAAAATGAAATGTTGTTGGAGTAATAGCCCTTTGCAATTTCTGGCCATTTAATGTTGCTGCTATATTGTGTATAGCATAAGTTTAGAACCATGTATGCTAATGTTTTGAACTTTCATATATGGACTCCTCATGAAAAAATAGGTGACCCTTTTTTTCTTATCCGAATTATCTCCTATTTAAGAGTTATTTCCCTTTTAATAAAATAACATTGAAATCTCATTTGCACTGTTGTTACCGTCGTGGGCAAGAGGTGTATGAGTCAACCAGTGTTAGAGTCAGGCAGTGGGAGCATAGTGTTTTACAAACACCAGCTCTAGTTGTTGTTTTTTTGTGGATTTTGTTGTTTTTTGTTGTTGTTGTTGTTGTTTTGGGTTTTTTTTTTTTGGGGGGGGGGGGTTGTGCATGTATTTCTGTATTAATATGGCTTCTAAGTATGTGGTTGTTTTGATTGAATTCGAGGCAAAATAGCTGAAATGTGATATTTTTCTGTTTATGTTTTTAACAGTTTCACTTTGTTTTGTACATTTTTTTATGTTTTTTAAATTAATCTTTTGACCTTTTGAATTTTCAAGAAAAAAAAGTTTAGGGTCGGTCTGGTTACAGGAAACATTCCATTTTTTTTTTATTTCGCATAAGGTGACCTTAGTTTTCTTATTAAATGCGAAGTTTCCTTATTGAATGTCATGGTTAAGGAGTAGGGGATTGGACTGGACTGAACATGTTCAATGGACTCACGGACTTGGGTAAAACTTAAGGCCCGCCCATGTTAAATAAACATATACGAAAAGGCGGGGGCACAGCAGACTCTACAAAAATGCATGTGCACTCGGTAAAGATTGCACATCCGTGCACTCGCTCGTCTGTGCACTCTATCGAAAGCTAAAGACCCAAAGCTAATTAATGCGGACAACCAAGACTGATAGAACTACGGATGTGAAGGCTGATCTGAGTCTTTGCTGGGGCGCACATGTAATTTTGTAGCAATTGCTGTTCCTCAGTTTATTAGACAGAACTAAGTAAAAATGAGAAAATATGTGCCATAGTGTTGACCTAAACAGATCACTACATGCCCCAAGTGCCAGGTCAAGTGGCTCAGTCGGATGCACGTTAGGCCGGACGTGGGTTCGACTCTGGTCCAACCTTTCGTGGAACATTTTCAGAGTGGTCATGAAGGGACTATGTTATATTGTTATGTACTTATGTACTTGCAGACTTAAAAATAAAGTTTACTTTCTTACTCACCAATTATTCTACGGTCATTATTCCCTACCGGCTGATGCAAGCAGGACAGCTGCCATTGACTGGTGACAGGATGGACACTGAGTACTAATGACACAGTTTATAAAGGAGGTCTTAAATAAACTCTAAGCCTGCCCAGGCCAGACTCGGTAGCTCAGTCACATGAGCATTCGACTGGAGATCAGGAGGACGCGGGTTCGATCCGGCAACATCTTTTCGTGGAAAATTTATAGAGTGGTCATGAATTATTCTTCGTCATTCTCCCATACTGGACGATGCAAATCTTCTTGTTCGTCTGTCATTACTGACAATGACCAATCCTAATCAACTGTGTGATGTGTTATTATTTGTGTGTTCTAAAATGGCTGATGAGACCAATCTTAGCTCTAAACTGCCTGTTGCAGATAGAACAAGAGAGGTCTGAGGAAGAAAGCTCTGTTGGTGATACCTTAGCTCTGGCTTTCCGCTGTGCACGTTTCTGCTCGGCTTCGCTGATTCTTTTTGCTTCGTATTCACCAGCTCCCCTTTTTATGAGGCCTCGCCACTTTGTACGATCTTGTGCAATCTGTTTCCATGACTCTGTTGGTATGTTGAAGTCTTTAAGGGAGGCTTTGAGGGTGTCCTTGTATCGCTTCTTCTGACCACCATCGGAGCGTTTTCCTACTTGAAGTTCTCCATTGAGGATTTTCTTTGGCAAACGTTCATCAGGCATTCTGGTAATAGGGCCTGTCCATCTTAACTCCCAATTTCAGAAGAGTATGTATGCTCTGCATCCTTGCCCTTTTCAGGACTTCTGTGTCTGGAATCTTGTCTTGCCACTTGATCTTCAGAAGTTTTCTAAGACAGCTTGTATGGAAGTGGTTCAGTCTTTTGGCATGCCGTTGGTAAACTGTCCAAGTTTCGCATTCGTATAATAGTGTTGGCAGCACTACTGATCTATATACTTTCAGCTTTGTGTCAAGTCTGATTCCACTTCGGTCCCAAATACTTCCACGTAGCCGGCCAAATGCTGCACTAGCTTTGGCAATTCTAGCATTGACTTCACCATCAATGTGCACAACTCTAGACAATGTGCTTCCAAGGTAGGTGAACTTGTCTACCACTTGCAGTCGTTGACCTTTCACTGTGATGGTAGCCTCCTTGTAAGGCTTTCCAGGTGCTGGCTGATATACTACCTCAGTTTTTTTGATGCTGATTGTGAGATCATAGCTGTCACATGAATCAGATACTTGATCCACGCCTTTTTGCATTTTCTCTTCTGTTGGAGTACCCTTTGCCATGTCATCAGCAAAGAGGAACTCGTCTAGCACCTCTGTCTGCACCTTAGATTTAGCTTGCAACCTTCTTAGGTTGAAAAGTTTCCCATCAAAGCGATACCTAATAGGTAAACCATTGTCACCATCCTGGAAAGCATCTGTAAGCATGGCAGAAAACATCATGCTGAACAGTGTTGAAGCTAGTACACAGCCTTGCTTAACTCCATTTGTCACAGGAAATGGATCAGAAAACTCGCCATCATTTTGGACCCTTGCAAGCATACCATCATGGAACTGCCGCACCATTGCTATGAATTTGGCAGGACAACCAAACTTTGCCATAATTTTCCATATGCAAATAGTTAGTAAATGAATAATGCCTTTTAAAACACTAAGACGTCATTTTGAAAGCTCTGAGGTGCGGCGCGATTGCCACCCCTGCTTATGTTATATAGCAATTGCTGCTAAACCTCTTGTCCAAATTAAGTCCAGTGTTGCATGCAAGTCACGAAATTCGAATCACTCTACAAATATACCGAGAAAAAGTGAAAACGCTACACTACAAAATCTGATTTCCTGGTTAAAATAACAGCAACAGCGTTTATATTATCTGCCCTGCCAATGCTATTAAATACCTATTCAAAATTGGTTTGGGGCATACCATCATTTATTTTCAAGCCCTTAATGCCCTTGTGGGTGTAAACAATGTTATGTGAACGCAAATCGCATCAAGGGAGCATGCGTTTTAGTGAACCCATAGTGAATCTTACTTTAGTTACCTCTGACGTCAGTTTGATGCATATGCATGTTCAGAATTTATTCTGTAATGATTATTCTGTAGCTCACTTTCCTTACTCGAAACTCACTTTTCTTACTCGAAACTCACTTTTTTAACTCGAAACTCACTTTTCTTACTCGAAACTCACTTTTCTAACTCAAAACTCATTTTTCTTGCTCGGAATTCACTTTTCTTAATTGAAATTTTGGGAAGTACTGTCAACAGGGGAATATTGCGTCTACAAGTCTGAGAGAGCATGTAGACTCAGCTGGATACAACTAGAAGGATAAACGTTTTATCTATTACATTCTGCTGAAAGCCCTGCACTGCGGGGACCTGCTGATAGTCATAGCACCGCTCTTTTCATACAGTAAATTCCACTAGGGGTATATTTGTGCAACAACACAAGCCCGGCACTTTAGGTACTTGCCCTGCACATTATCTCCGCTATCCCCCTCCCATCCCCGTTGGTGGGTTAGGGTAGGTGGGGGTAGTGGTTACAAATGGCTTGTGCATTCCGCTAAATAAGTAAGTCTAAATTTATGAGCTTCCCATTGTTCAGTTCTGAAGAAAACGGCATGGGAATCAGGATATTACTAAGTTATAACATCGAATTTTAAAGCATCGAATGAAATCATCATTTAAATATTTTACATCACGTGAGCGCGACCGTGCAATGAAGACCCTGGCAAACTTCACATCGACTGCATCTTTACACTGATTTTGCAGTGATCAGACATACGTGAATGTAGAGGAAAGTGCACTGTCCGTTCAGATGTAAAAGAGAAAGTTCTGCAGCCAAAATAAACTTAAACTAATGAACTAATAGATTACTATGTACAAGATGGAAATAACGCATGTATGTTTATTTTTGACAAGATTATATGAACCGCGTACGCCGTGTGCAGTAAACAGAGTTTATATTATCTTCCCTGCCAATGCGAAATCCCTATTTAAATTGGTTTTGGACATACCATTTTTATTTGGGAACCCTTAGTGCCCTAGTGGGTGTAAACATTTTGATGTGAACGCAAATCGCATCAAGGAAGCATGCGTTTTAGTGAAACCATAGTGAATCGTACTTTAGTTAACTCTGACGTCAGTTTGATGCATATGCATGTCAGAGTTTATTCTGTAATGATTATTCTCTTACTCATTTTTCTTACTCGAAACTCACTTTTCTTTCTCGAAACTCACATTTTTAACTCGAAACTCACTTTTCTTACTCGAAACTTACTTTTCTAACTCGAAACTCACTTTTCTCACTCGAAACTCACTTTTTCTACTTGAAACTCACTTTTCCTACTCGAAACTCACATTTTTAACTCGAAACTCACTTTTCTTACTCGAAACTTACTTTTCTTAATCGAAATTTCGGAAAATATTGTCAACATTGGAAGCTTGCATGTACAAATCTGAGAGAGAATGTAGACTCAGCTGGACACAACGAAAAGGAGAAAATTTTTATCCATTACAGCCCTGCTGAAAGCCCTGCCATGCGGGGACCTGTTGACAGTCATAGCACCGATTTTTCCATACAGTAAATTCCGCTGGGGGTATATTTGTGCAACAACACGAGCCCGGCACTGCGAGGAGCTGCCTTGCACAATATCCCACCCCCCCCCCCCCCACGCCCTACGCTATCCGACTCACAATCCCGTTGGTGGGTTAGGGTAGATTGGGCAGTGGTTACAAATGGCTTGTGCATTACCCTAAATACGTAAATCTAAATTTATGAACTTCCCATTGTTCTGAAGAATACGGCACGGGAATCCGGATACTGCTAACTTATAATATCAAGTTTTAATGCACCGAATGAGGGCCCCCGTAGCCTAGTGGATAGGAGAGTTGACTCTTAATCCATTAGGTTTCTCACCGCTGCAGTTAAAGCCTTGCTCGGGGCACATGTGGGAAAGCCAAGTTCTGCTTACGGATGGCCAGGTGGTTTTTCCTCGGGTTGTCTGGTTTTCGCCTTCCTTTGATGAACGATTGGCTCGATACAAGTTAGAAATTCTTAAAAAGGGCCGTAAAACCCAAAGCAAGAAACAATGCACCGAATGAAATCATCATTTAAATGTTTTACATCACGTGAACGAGGTCATGCAATGAAGACCTGGTAAACCTCACATTGACTGCATATTTACACTGATTTTGCAGTGATTAGACTTATGTGTATATAGAGGAGAGTGAACTGTCCGTTCAGACGTAAAAGAGAAAGTTCTGCAGCCATTATTAATTAAAACTAATTAATAATGGATTACTATGTACAAGATGGAAATAACGTATATGTTTTTTTTATTTTTTTTTTTTTTTTTTTTTTTTTTTTTTTTTTTAGGTGGGGGGGGGTCGACAAGCTGATATGAACCGCATACGCCGTGTGCAGTAAACAACGTTTATATTACCTCCCCTGCCAGTGCGAAATCCCTACTCAAAATTGGTTTTGGGCTACCATATTTATTTTGGAACCCTTAGTGCCCTTGTGGATGTAAACAATGTTACGTGAACGCAAATCGCATCAAGGGAGCATGCGTTTTAGTGGATCCATAGTGAACCTTACTTTAGTTATCTCTGACGTCAGTTTGATGCATATACATGTTCAAAATTATTTCTGTAGTGATTATTCTGTAACTCACTTTTCTTACTCGAAACTCAGTTTTCTAACTAGAAACTCACTTTTCTTACTCGAGACTCTCTTTTCTTACTCGAAACTTACTTTTCTAACTCGAAACTTATTTTCCTTACTCGAAACTCACTACTCAACTAAAAGTGAATCACTATTTTGACCGAACATATCCAATATGATAGTTTGTCTTATATCTGCTAGTCTGGTGTATAATGAATCATATACGGTAATGAATAAAGAATGGAAAACTTAACTGGCGAAATGTTAGATATAACAGTCAATATAATCGGGCAAATACATGTTACATCAGTTTAGTGCCTTGTTTCATTCTGTCCATGGTAACATCACCTTTCCCTATGAACGCATTGTTGGTAGTACGAGCACTTCCAATGAACTAAAGCACGTCTTAATCTGAAACACAATGATCATGTTGAGTTATTCCTACCGCGTTAATAGTTTAATTACCTTGGAAATTGCCACAGCTGTCTTCTGCCTGTTTAAGAAGTTATGCTATCATATTAACGGCAGACAGGCATGTGCAAACAGTGTAGACTAAATCAAACGTTGCAGATCTACACTGTTTGCCACCCAACTAACAGGTTTTAGAAACATCAAAAAGTTAAGTCCAAGAACTCAGTAAGGAACTTTCTAACATCTTTTAGCACTAATAAAGGAAAAATGAGGCGAAAGGTTATTTTAACTTTTTATCTTTCCAGTATTCTATGTAACCACTTTCACAGAAGACAACATGAGAGGGCTTATTGTTATCGGCTTAATACTAGTGAACATTGGCTCCCCCGACGCAGGTAATATCATATATCATTCAAAGGTTTAATCTTTTTATGCTTAGAAGACCCTTCTACCATTCCCTTTTGACAGATTCGTTTGAATTTTTATTGCGTGTCGGATTTGTTTGTTTTAGTATTATCATATATTATCGGTGTTTGATGATCCAGATGTTGCTGCTGAGTTAGCTGAAATCCATGAGAAGTTTGTTGTTGTTCCAACCGACAAGGCATCTAACAACATTGTGTTTGTTTGCATTGTGATTTCGATGGGGTTTTTTCCCTTTTAGATATTAAAAACGTAATAAACGATCCCATGATAAGCGCAAATATGGTAATTTCAAACGAAAACATACAACTGTCATATCTCATTTTGATCTAAATATTCTCTTAAATTCTGGACGTCATCAAATGCTTTCTAACTAGCTTCACTGTCTATTTCTTCATTACGTAAGTTAGATGATGAGGCGAATAAATTTTGCGATAGAAAACATGATTTGTATGAAGCAGCTCTCCTTACTAAATGTTATACTCAACATGCTCTTCGTCCTTACATTGATACTGAAATTAACCGCATCAGACACTTCATCATAATTCCGTTCATTAATAAAGATATTGAATTCATAGATTTACGTAGCATATTTCGAGATAATGATGTGGCATCAGCTATACCTTCATATTTCGAATACACGGAATCTCCTATTATTTGTTATAAATATAACAAACCTATCCGTAATACTATACTTAATTTCAATAAATTAGTTTCTGATCTTGATATTGAAACTAGTTCCCCTGATTCTTGAGATTGTAAGATTCTAAATTTTGTTATCAACCAGCGGGTCATATTGTCACTGGTAACTTGAAGATTATAACTGATTCACGAATCCGTTCAGTTATTTCAAAAGGACCTAAATATAGAATCCAAGCCCACATTGATTTCAATAAATGTCGGGAAACAATTGCCAGTGCTTTAAATGATTATTGTATGCGTTGGTGTAAACGAGAGCATGTTGAGTCTAATGCATTAAATAATTGGAAATTAAACATTTTTAAGATCATTGATGAACGTGTGTTATTTTACTTTTATAATCTTGATCTTCTCCCTCCTAAGCCTAAATTATCTTTTCGGTATTTGAAACAAGGTATCCAAGAATTTCATAGGAAGTATATTTTGGCTCCAGCTGATAAAGCTGCTAATAATGTTCTTGTTGTGTGACGACTTTATTATATCAATACTCTAATGCAAGAACTTGATAGTACCAAATCATGTGAACGGATTTCTACTGACGAGAGATCTATTGTTAATAGCTATTCTATCGATATTACTGCTAAGTTTGCAGTGAGTATTAAAGAAAAGCAAGACAGACTTCCTACGTTATATTGGTTACCGAAACTTCATAAACGACCTTATAAAGCACGTTTCATTGCTAATTCTAGTTCATGTACGACTACTGTTTTGTCCAAACTGCTAACTTCATGCCTTACTGCTGTTAAACAACATTGGATTAGATGCTATGATACTGTTTACGAAAGGGACGGAATTAATTATTTTTGGTCAATTAAAAATTCCAATGATGTTCTCAATAAATTAAAATCTAAAAACTTTCAGGCTTCTAAATTGTCTACATATGATTTTTCTACACTGTATACTACGTTACCTCATCATCTTATTAAAGATAAACTTATTGATTTAATTAACCGAACGTTTGTTCGGGAGAATACCCAGTGTTTGGCTAGCAACGAAGAATGTGCTTTTTTCACTTCTGATGTATACAATAATCACAATTTATGGTCGTGTCATAAAGTCTGTGAAGCCCTTGTTTATCTTTTGGATAATATTTTTATTAGATTTGGAACTAAACTTTATAGACAAACTATTGGTATTCTGATGGGAACTAATTGTGCTCCTCTTGTTGCAGATTTGTTTTTTTTTTTGTTATGAGAGAGATTTCATGAAGTCTCTCTCACGTGAAAATCAGGCCGACATTATTGAGGCTTTTAAATCAACTTCAAGATACCTTGATAATTTATTAAATATTGACAATATTTACTTTGACCAAATGGTGGACCGCATATGCCCTACAGAACTCCAATTAAATAGAGCAAATTCTTCCGATATCGAGGCACCTTTTTTGGATTTGAACCTATATATATCTAATGGTACAGTTTCCACCAAAATTTATGATAAACGGGACGATTTTGATTTTGATATAGTCAATTTCCCTTTTCTGGATGGTGATGTCCCCCGGCGTACCTCATATGGGGTATACAATCTCAACTTATTAGATTCGCCAGAGCTTCTTCAAATCTTAATGACTTTAACTACCGTAATAAAGCCCTTACTGCCAAACTTCTTAGGCAGGGCTATCGTTATTTTAAACTTCGTAAGGCGTTTTTGAAATTTTATCGCAGACACAGAAAAATATAGCGTCAGTCTGAAAACACTTCTGCAACAAGGTATATTGGAACCAGAATTTTACGGTGACTTAGTGTACAGATTTAAAAAAAATTGTAGGTAAATCTAACTTTTCGGAGCAATTCAGAAAACTTATTAACCGTTATAAAAGAATTGGCTATAGCCTGGATATTATGCGGCAGACTACATGCCTAGTTGTCAACCCAATCATTGTTGATGCTATGCTTCACTGTTTAATTGCACGACGGCGGTTCGGGCCTCAGACTCAATGACGGCCTCTTCGTAAAACTTTAACCAGTGGGTTGGGGATTGACGATATGTCTTTGACTTGGCCCGCCGTGGTTCAACTATTGGTTTTCATTTACTCTGGCATACAGTAGAATTAGCCATGAGTACTCTACTTTGTTTATTATAGTGATTAATTTGATTTTTATGTTTTCGCTTTGATGCATGGACTGAGTTAGGAGCCTTTATGCAAACCGCGAATTTTTATGTATTTCTGTATTAAGAGTAAGTAGCATCGGGACCAAGGGTGAAGTTGGCTAGCTGTAAAAGTGCTTTAAAGCCCCCGGTGGTTTACTCTACTGACCGTTCTAAGGCGGTGGTCCCGGTGTTAGTTTTACTCTTTGGTGCTTTGTGGTTTATTCTGCAAGGCGATTTGTTGTATGTCTTACCTTGTGCCATTTTGTTCTTGTGTTTTTCAATCCTTTTAGCATTGCGATTACCTCGCTTGGGGAAGAGAGAGCTAATCATAGTGCTTTTCGTATGTTTGATCAATTTGTGCTTGTTTAGATTTGTCGGTTTCCTCTCCCTCTTGATGTCTGGGAAGGGCTGCGGTTTGTGATTGTGGCACTCCCTGGACTTTTCTCTTACCTTTTTTGCAAAACACACTATATAAACTGCTTAATGGAAGAGCTTGGTCTGAATACCATGACCGGAAACCCTACATATAATCTAACTGCTATGTCCAAGGTCGAAATTCTACAAAACCACAATTCGGTGATGCTGACATTCGGAATTTCCCTCCCAGAGGAAGATATTGACCTTCCCAAACTGTACTGGATTCCTAAACTTCACAAGAATCCGTACAAACAGAGATATATTGCGGGTTCAGCTAAGTGCTCAACCAAGCCTCTTTCTCAGATTCTAACACGAATCCTAACCGCAGTTAAAGAAGGCCTTCAGAAGTATTGTGGCACTGCATATGCCAGAAGTGGTGTTAATCAGATGTGGATCCTGAAAAAAACTCCAAAGAGCTTTTAGAAAATTTAGACAATCTCTTCATTCCGTCAACAGTATAAAATCTTCGAATGCTCTACTCTTTACACTACTATTCCTCATGATGCGCCACAAAAATACTCAGATGCAAATGTCATAAAGATGCTGGAATATATAATCGACAATATTTTTGTGGAGTACGGCGGAGGGATATTTCAGCAAACAATCGGCATACCGATGGGTACTAACTGTGCAACGTTACTTGCCGACTTGTTTTTATACTCGTATGAGGCGGAGTTTGTACAAAATCTCCTCCAAGCAGGCAAGAAACACCTCACGCAACAATTCAATTTCACCTACAGATATATAGATGATGTATTGTCTCTGGAAAAAAAGGTAAGAGAAAAGTCCAGGGAGTGCCACAATCACAAACCGCAGCCCTTCCCAGACATCAAGAGGAAGAGGAAACCGACAAATCTTAACAAGCACAAACCGAACAAACGTACGAAAAGCACTAAGATTAGCTCTCTCTTCCCCAAGCGAGGTAATCGCAATACTAAAAGGACTGAAAAACACAAGAACAAAACGGAAAGACATACAACAAATCGCCTCGTAGAATAAACCACAAAGCAACAAAGAGTAAGACTAACACCGGGACCACCGCCTTAGAACGGTCGGTAGAGCAAACCACCGGGGGGTTTAAAGCACTTTTACAGCTAGCTAACTTCACCCTGGGTCCCGATGCTACTCTTAATACAGAAATACATAAAAATTCGGTTCGCATAAAGGCTCCCAACTCAGTCAATGCATCAAAGCGGAAACATAAAAATCAAATTAATCACTATAATAAACAAAGACGAGTACTCATGGCTAATTCTACTGTATGCCAGAGTAAATGAAAACCAATAGTTGAACCACAGCGGGCCAAGCCAAAGACATATCGTCAATTCCCAACCCACTGGTTAAACACAAATTTTGCAGAATATTTGGAATTTATCTATCCACGTGAACTTGAAATAAAGGAAACAACGGAGACTGCAGCCTCCTCCTCATACTTGGATTGTTATCTCTGCATTGACAATGGGAAGCTTACTACTAGGCTTTACGACAAATGGAATGACTTCAATTTTCCCATTGTTAACTTTCCATTCCTGAGCAGTAATATCCCTTCTGCACCAGCATACGGCGTTTACGTTTCACAGTTAATCCGTTATGCCAGAGCCTGTTCAAATTATCAGGACTTCATAGACCGTGGGAAAGTGCTCAATACAAAGTTGTTGAGCCAGGGGTATCAAAAAACCAAACTGGTAGCAACACTTAAGAAGTTCTATGGGAGACATCATGATCTGGTCAATCCCTACAATGTGGCACTTTCCAGAATTGTTTTTGATGTTTTTGTCAGTGACGCGCCATAAGTAGACTTCCCAAATCCCGGACATACACTTCTACCGATATTTCTTTCGTTCAGGCTTATGGGCATGGTGGGCGAAGCTTGCTTACCAAGTAATGTTTACTATCCGCGGACGCCTGATTTCACCTATTATTCTTGGGTCCATGTCTGTTGCTCTGAACATTCTGATTCGTCATTCGTTTACGGATTTATGAGTTTGGATTATGGTTTAGGTACCATGACCGCAACAACATATCATAGAAATTCCTGTAGTTAACGTAAATAGTGTAGACTTTGATTAGACACCGTAGTACGCGGCGTCTGACCAGGGTCTACATTGTTTGGCGATGTCGCTTTTATGGGGCGCTAAGCATATATTGTTTAACCTGTTTCTGAAGTGATGTCTTCCATCTTTGAATTTGGACATGCCAATTGTTGCAAATAGGTGTAAGTCAAAAATCAAACCAGACTGACAAACAGTGATCCCGGTCGTTACGAGCCGTCTCATCTGGGTCTTCACTGTTTGCAAAGATGTCTGTTTCCAAAAGGGTTAAACATTATTCATCTACATATATTATTTCCTTTAAAAAAGAAAATCCCTTGAAAAGCTTTTATAATTCGTAATAGTTTTTTTTCTATATTTATTTAAGCAGTATTTTATTCATTCAGTTTATATCATTTTTTCTATTGAAAAGAAATGTTTCTACCCGAGTTGTCATCAGAGTTTAATCTAAATAACCTACACGCCTCTTTGACCAGGCTGTTTTGTTTTAAAAGTAAACATACCTATACCAAATTTAATAATTGTAAATTCAGTGTAACTATTATTAATTATTATAGTCATTCTATTAAACTGAATTTTGTTTTTACCAACAGCTGACTGTCGTAGTAGAAGTTACAATCCACGTTTCTACACATGCTGTGGAGGAGTTCTCAGCTCCGGTAGCGGACAGTCATGCTGCGGCACCCAAGCTTACAACAGCCGTTTCTACACTTGCTGTGGCGGGATTCTCAGATCCGGTAGCGGACAGTCATGCTGTGGTATCAGAGCTTACAACCCACGTTCGTACACTTGCTGTGGCGGGATTCTCAGATCCGGTAGCGGACAGTCATGCTGTGGTATCAGAGCTTACAACCCACGTTCGTACACTTGCTGTGGCGGGATTCTCAGGCCCGGTAGCGGGCAGTCATGCTGCGGCACCCGAGCTTACAACAGTCGTTTCTACATTTGCTGTGGTGGGATTCTCAGGCCCGGTAGCGGGCAGTCATGCTGCGGCACCCGAGCTTACAACAGTCGTTTCTACACTTGCTGTGGTGGGATTCTCAGGCCCGGCAGCGGCCACTCATGTTGTGGTATCAGAGCTTACGACAGTCGTTTCTACACCTGCTGCGATGGGGTTCTACGCATCGGTAGTGGGCAGTCATGTTGCGATGCCCTGTAACGCTTTCAAGCGGTCAGAACAGAACAAGAGTGATTTCTTATTGATTAAGCTCCAGGTTGGGTAACGCCTAACTGAACCAACAACACAGAAAACTCTAATCCCGTTAGAATTCTATGGGACTTTTTTCATATACATTTACATATATTTACAACATAAAAAATAATTATGACAAGCAATGACATAATATTCACAATTCCCTTCGCTACGGCCTCTAGAACATGACCTAAGACTATACTGGTTTATTATTTGATTAATCTAGTTGATTAATCAACTTGCGAGTAATAGTCGGGTTTCTAAATTCCTGTGTCGGGCAAAAATACGTAACCCTACAATTGGAAAGATATACGGCTGAGTTATATATATATATATATATATATATATAAAGCTTGGATATTGGTTCATACAAAACCGCTGTATAGCAGTGCAAAACTAATTGCATTTTCGAGAAACGCATGCATTTTGCATGATATTGGTTTAGAGTTTTGCCAAGCAACTGTAAGTTCTATTAAGCGTATAGTACACATGTATATAGTAACAGGTAAAATACATCCAATATACACCCCACTCACGAAAAATTAATCTGTACAGTTTATATCTGAATATAAAGTATCACTGATTGTTTAAAATTCTTGTCGCGTTTTATAAAACGGGATGTATTTATGGAATGTTGATGAACATTTTAGTTTGCGGAAATTACGTCTATTATTATGTTTGGTCTTTATACATTCTTACCCAGTATAGTTCGTAAACAAATGTTTGGACATTATAGACATGAAGAAATGCGCGGCGATTCCCCTCAACATGCATATTTAAGACTTACGTAAGTACAATACAGTGTTCTATACGAAATTGTTTTACTGAAAAACCATAAGCACAAACGCCAAAAGATGTCTGGTAAAATTTGAAATGTGTCATTCAAATGGTGTCATAAAATTTGCAATCAAACGTTTTCTTACAGGTTTATTGTAACGGCCATCTTGGGCGAAATTTAGAACATTTTTTGGTATTAATCCATTTCTGTATACCTTCTAATAAGGGCTATAGAAAACGGTAGAATGTTTATTTGAAACGCCGTTTGCATGATAAAATTTAAAAAGTGATGACAGAAGGAAAACGGGGTACTCTTCCTTAAATGCGAAAAACAACCAAGCTGTCACTAATGGCGCCATGTTTGCATGCATACATGAGAAAATAAACATTCTGCTTTTTCTTTTGAGTATGTTTTTGTCTTTCTTTTTCTATGATTTCAACCTGAATACAAAAAGTTTTGCATACTTATAATCTGTTAAGTATCAACTGGGTCTCCATAAAAACGTGCAAGTTTTCGCGAAATGCAATGAATACATATCTGCTATACAGTTGTTTTATATACAGACATGTCCAGACTTTCTTCCTATATCGAAATAAATCGTATATCTTTCCGATGCTAGGTTTAGCAAAAATTGAGTACTAGAGTCCGTACTATAACCAGTGCAATCCCCCGACCAAGTACGATGATCGTTGTCGTGCCGATGAGAAGGAAATGCTCCTCCTAACTTAAGATAGTGACGTC
This sequence comes from Anodontia alba, assembly GCA_964016985.1. NCBI lineage: Eukaryota > Metazoa > Mollusca > Bivalvia > Lucinida > Lucinidae > Anodontia > Anodontia alba. The sequence goes on from OZ024833.1 coordinate 56,234,906, forward strand.
ACAGTTTATAGCGCTAACACTTAATATTGTCCATTGACAATTGTCTTCGCGATTTTTTATCGTCTAAAAGGCTTTACGTACATCACCATAGTGCAGATTATATTTCATTTCCTTTGGGATCACTGGGCTCATTGTGGTATATTTGAAAATGGAGTTCTACTCATGTATACGCTAGGGGCGTAAGCAGTGTTGTAAACTTCATTACTGCTTATAAAGAGTCCCAATAAAACCGGGACTCCCATTTTCTAATCCGTAATGTTTTCTTTGTTTCCAAAGGCAGTCTTTTTTACGTTTATTTTATGTATTATTAAATAGAAAGGAAGGCAATGATCAGGAATCGACACAATTGCCTGACACCTTTCGTCCAAGGCACCAAAGGGAAAGAAGGACGCACTTAAAGCAACGGCACCACAATCAAAACACTACAAGCAGAAAGACAAAAGGACAGTTTCTTTCCCATATAACTGACCAAACGGCTATCCAAAATAAAAATTTCCACCAGGGCATGCATGCAAAGACATACAATAACAGAAATAGTAAAAAATGTAAGCGAAAAGTCCAGGGAGTGCCACAATCACAAGCCGTAGCTCTACCCAGACACTAAGAGGAAGAGGAAACAGACAACATCAAACAAGCGCAAATCAAACAAACATACGAAAAGCATTAAGATTAGCTCTCTCTTTCCCAAGCGAGGTAATCGCAATGCTAAAAAGACTGAAAAACACAAGAACAAAATAACACAAGGTTAAGACATACAACAAATCGCCTCTAGAATAAACCACAAAGCAACAAAAAGTAAGACCAACACCGGGACCACCGCCTTAGAACGGTCAGCAGAGTAAACCACCGGGGGCTTTAAAGCTCTTTTACAGCTAGCCAACTTCACCATGGGTCCCGATGCTACTCTTAATACAGAAACACATAAAAATTCGGTTCGCATAAAGGCTCCCAACTCAGTCAATGCACAAGGCAAGACTTAAAACAAATCGCCTCGTAGAATAAACCACAAAGCAACAAAGAGTAATACCAACACCGGAACCACTGCCTTAGAACGGTCAGCAGAATAAACCACCGATGAGTTAAAGCACTTTTACAGCCGGCCAACTTCACCCTGGGTCCCGATGCTACTCTTAATACAGAAATACACAAAAAAAATTGGTTCGCATAAAGGCTCCCAATTCAGTCAATGCATCGAAGCGAAAACATATTAATCACTATATATTGAAAGTCTCAATAATGTCAGCCTGCAAAAAGAGGAGCACAATTAGTTCCCATCGGAATACCAATAGTTTGCCTATAAAGTTTAGTTCCAAACCACAGCAGAAGCACCGCCTTGGAACGGTCAGTAGAAACCTTACTGGGGGGTGGGGGGTAGCGATTTCCTCGCTTGGAGAAGAGAGACCCAATCTTTGTGCTTTTCGTACGTTTGTTCGATTTGCACTTGTTTGGTTTTGTCTGTTTCCTCTTCCTCTTGGTGTCTGGGAAGGGCTGCGTTTTGTGATTGTGGCACTCCCTGGACTTTTCTCTTACCTTTTTTAAATCGTTTTTACGTGGTCACAATCCTCGCCCTTAGTTCTTACTTAAGCCTTTATGGTTTCAGTATTAATTCTTCTCTATTGATATATTTGACTTATAAAGACAACACAATCCTGTAGAATTCCGTATTCTACAACAGTTCGCTGTCGAACTCCATTGTTCTGTTGTTTTCTATATGGCGAACAGATTCTTCATTCCTATTTAGATTGGCATATGTGTGTCTCCGATCGACCATAGAATAGTTCTCTTGCGGTAACTACGTCATAGAGCCCCGACGTCGATGTGACTCCTCCGAAACCGACCTACCGGCTGCCGACGTCGGCGCCGTCGACAGTGAGCAATTCAGTAACTGTCGATACCGTCGCTCGTCATCAAAAAGTCAAACGCAAACTTCATTTCTTTCACAAACAATCATAATTTAATACACCGATTTCTAAGCTCTTTCATTTATATTATCCATAATGCCTGAATAACAACGTGGCCACGACTTTCAGGTGTCGTCACCCAAATGCCATGAAGACATTATAATTCGCTACCAATACTGGCAAACTCAGAGATATATCCTATTGAAATCATATTATATTCAAATACTTCAATAGGACTTGGTTATAATCTAGGAGTGAGAATTCTAGAATCCAAGTTCACACAACGAAAATTATTGACAACCAGTGTGCACAGATCAAATACTCCATCTGCGCAAAATTGAAATGGCAGTCTTGATCTAAAAACATGAAAAAAACTGCATGTGTCTGTGCGTCTGTACGATTATGCGCATGTGCATACGTACACGTACGTATGCGTAATGCCCCAAGTGTTCATAGTGCCAGTGCGGACACTATTGTGACTGCGCACGTTTACATGCACCTGGATACACGAGTACGAATGTGTTTACATGCGTGCGTGCGTGTGTTTGCGCATTCCTAAATTAACAACTTAAATTTGCATATCTGTTTACCATAAATTAGTATAATCCAGATTATATTCCTTACAGTATGTACCGAAAATACTACGTTTACGCAACAAGTTCTGCTGTGCGCTGTTCCCATTTCAATAAAAAAAAACTTGTGGAATGACCCTGATCAGACAACACCAATCTCAATGCAGTCTGCTCACAGTTCTAGACAATGACCAGGCAATGTATGCAGAATCGAATCAGGCGGCGCACAACAGTGACGTCCGCGAACATATTTATTTCTAATGATAGGCTGAAGGTTTCATTAACTTGTCGATTAACCAGTCTAGATATGGAACTGGACATATCTTAATTTGCAATGAAAACCGCCAATTAAAACAATTAAATAAATGCCACTAACCGAAAAATCTGACTGATGTCTCTCTCTTATCTTACTATGAATAAAATCTCCCCTAAATGGACTAATGTTACTTCTGATGTGCCCCAGGGCTCAGTCCTGGGACCACTTTTGTTCATGATCTATATTAGGCCATAATAAATTAATAGTCAGATTCTCATTTATTTTTTTTTTTCAAAATGGGGGCGGGAGTGAAATTTTATTTTTTATTTTTTATTTTTCTGGACTACACAGAAATTGGAGTTGGGTAGTCGAAATTATATTGACTTCTGCAAACCACATGTATTTGGTGAATAAAGAATACTTTTTCATAATTCCAATGTATTATGAAAAAAACAAATGGTGTGTGTAATAATCAGAATAGCCTTAAAAAAGCAACTGTAGAGCTGAAGAAAGTTAATATATCTATAATCAAAGCCCACTTTTTTCAGTTTCTCTGAGAACACTGTTGGACAAAAAAAAAAAAAAAAAAAAAAGTCATCAAGTTATTCTGTTCTGTGTGATTTTTCCTTTCCTCTCAAACGCTCTCTCTTTTGTATAAACGGTTTTTACCTGTCAGACACAGTTCACAAACAGCATATATATTTTATTTTATCTCCCAGCGATTGCCTCGATTCTTGCCGACTGGGAATCGGCACCGCTTTATCAATCGGCCCTGAATTAAAGACATGGTGGGGGTGAGAAAATTTTGGGTATCGCTGGCTTTAAATCAATACCAGTCGTTTATTACAGTTTAATTGGCAATGATTTTTACGATAACAAACGCAATTTTCAACGTGTTTTTTATCTGGATTCGAAAATGAAAGTAGAAATCGACTGGTTGTCTGACCGGACGCAAGTTATAACGAAGCGCATTTGCAACAGGGATCCAGTACACCACGAACAATAGCGGATATTGATTGTAGTTAAACGAAAAAGTTTGTGTTGGTAATTACACCGGAAGTATGTAATTTGTTGTCGTATATGCGCAATTTGCATATTTAATGTAGATTTAAGTGGAACGGAACTTGCCGATCGGCAAACCGTAAGATTTTTAATAAAAAACTGGAATATCGGAGCAGTACTCGTACTTACGAAAAAGCGTCAATAAAAAATATCGAGGCGGGGGTGGTGGTAAAAAATCGAGGCGGGCGGTAATGAGAATCTAACAATTAATTTATTATGGCCTTAATGACTTTCTTGCTATTGTCAGGTCTCAGTGCAAATTGTTCGCTTTACAAATTAATTTCTAGCATAAAGACTTTGAAGAAATGCAAAACGATTCATATGGATTATGTAGATGGACAGTTAAATGGCAACTATTATTCAACTTAAATAGATGTAAAGTATTGCATATTGGATTAAATAATCCATGTTATCCTTATAAACTGACTGACAGAAAGGGAAATCTGGTGGAAGTACAAATTGTAGAAAAGGAGAAAGACTTGGGAATAATATTTCAAAGTAATCCAAAATTTAATGAGCTCATAAGTGCCTATTCTTCAACGTCTGAAAAAACTTTATCATGATGGTCTTGCCAATCCTTGGTATTGTTTGGTCTATCCTTTTAAGTTAAGTCGATCAAAGGAAAAGCAATTGTCGAGAAGTTTGATATAAACTTACGATAAAATCCGGCCAGCCCTACGAACGATTTGACCTGTTTCTTTGTCTAACGGCATCGTTGATAGCCTATATCTTATCCTCCTTAGGCCTAACAGTCTGTCCTACAATATCATGGTCATAGCATTCAATACTGCCATATCCAATCATGCATTTCGAAGGTCTACCTGTTAATTTAGTGGACCTTGGGGTTTCAAATGCTCATCTACGTAAAATATTTATGACTCGGCAGTTTATTGATCACCTCCATATTCGGCATTGGTTCTGCATCGAATTCGGTAACCTTATTCAGTTTCCGAAAATCGACTCAAAACGGCACCGGCCCATCCTTTTTGGTAACAAAAACTATTGATGATAAATATGGAGGTACTGACGGTTCAATTAAATCAAGCATTTCTTTGGTCTCTGTTTCCATAACCTCACGAATTAAAATGGGACAGGATAACCTTTAAACAGGTTTCGTTGTCAGTAACTAGTAGAATTAGCCATGAGTACTCGTCTTTGTTTATTATAGTGATTAATTTGATTTTTATGTTTTCGCTTTGATGCATTGACTGAGTTGGGAGCCTTTATGCGAACCGAATTTTTATGTATTTCTGTATTAAGAGTAGCATCGGGACCCAGGGTGAAGTTAGCTAGCTGTAAAAGTGCTTTAAAGCCCCCGGTGGTTTGCTCTACCGACCGTTCTAAGGCGGTGGTCCCGGTGTTAGTCTTACTCTTTGTTGCTTTGTGGTTTATTCTACGAGGCGATTTGTTGTATGTATTTCCGTGTGTCATTTTGTTCTTGTGTTTTTCAGTCCTTTTAGTATTGCGATTACCTCGCTTGGGGAAGAGAGGGCTAATCTTAGTGCTTTTCGTACGTTTGTTCGGTTTGTGCTTGTTTAGATTTGTCGGTTTCCTCTTCCTCTTGGGGTCTGGGAAGGGCTGCGGTTTGTGATTGTGTCACTCCCTGGACTTTTCTCTTACCTTTCTTTTAATATGGTGTTGGGTCATATCCGTGCGACGGGTAAACTTGTCATTACATCTGGGTTTTGTTCTATTAATGATTGAACCTCGCAAATTTGCTCTGGCTATAACTTATCTGAAATACTGATCTCTATCGATTCCGTGCGCTGTATTGTCGGAAATGCACAACCATCGAGTGAATACTCGTCCGCTTCATCGGCTTCATCAATTTCCGCAACCGACTAGACTGACATCAAGAGATCAGATGCCATACTTTGACGTGCAACGTATTGTTTCAAAATATTGGCGTGATGAGTGGTTTAGATGCCGTTGACGTCATCCATTCTATTAAGTACCTCGACTACCTCAACTGGACCTCATTTATTGCCCGTAATGATTCATGGATGAGTTAGAAGACCTCCACTCGGACCGAACAAATATATGTTTTTACCACTATGGAAGCTGAGGGCGAGGGTTGGAATCCCGTAAAGCTAGCTTGATGTGGATTCAGTTCCTGAGTTCACTTACATGTATTTACTTTCCATTGTAGTAACAATTTATTGCTGTCGGTCGGGAGCAACAGTAATACATTATCTCCCACCTTAAATCTACGCTATCTTGCCCGCATAATATAATATGCCTTTTCAAGCCCTGCACTTTCACCAGATTTTCATGCGCTAACTTACATGTCTGGTCTAACCGCTCTATAAGGTCAATTACGTACTGGTAGGCAGACAATACTTAGTCATCATTTATCTCTTCAGACCATATTTCTTTCAATATCGCCATGTGGCCATTTCGTCCGTAAATAACTCGAATGGTGAAAACCCTAGAGATTCCTGAGGAACCTCCCTTATGGAAATCGTTCGGTCTTTTCGCGCAAATTCTACACAACAGTTATTTTATAGATGCAAGGTCTCGCTCTATCAACTCGTTACACATTAGATGATATACTGAGGTCGTTAATTGCTGGAGGGACAGCAACCTAGCCACATCCTTCATGAGGTCTGAAGTATTGGAACCCACAATCAGTTAACATTAGCATGATAGTGCCTGCCATGATAGTGCTATCGTGATAGTGTTTTCAACTATCGATAACTATCGCCGATAGTCTCTTCAAGTTTTGATAGTTTTTGTTCCTGTACATTTTCTCCTTCTCTAATACCATTTTGAAGCTTTTTTGACCAAATTAACAAAGTATGAGAAGAAAAACGACTTCTGCTTTGCAAACATGTTTGTTAAAATGGTGGCAAAGCTGATATTTGAGAGGGCAGTAATGTTAAGTATCTTTACAGGCAGTCCAGTTTTTATAAAATCAACTAAATTCATTTGATTTGGAAATGCTGATAGTATCATGATGCATCGTAATATCAGATCCTTGATAGTAATAGTATCGTGATAGTGGTTTCTCTAAGAGTAATAGTATCGTGATAGTCATTTCGCATGATAGTCAGTCCTAGTTAACATTTCATCTGGTACACCAAAAAAGGTAAGAGAAAAGTCCAGGGAATGCCACAATCACAAATCGCAGCCCTTTGCAGACACCAAGAGGAAGAGGAAACCGATAAAACCAAACAAGCACAAATCGAACAAACGTTAGAAAAGCACTCTCTCTTCCCCAAGCGAGGTAATCGCAATGCTAAAAGGACTGAAAAACACAATAATAAAATAACACAAGGTTAAGACATAAAACAAATCGCCTCGTAGAGTAAACCACAAAGCAACAAATAGTAAGACCAACACCGGGACCACCGCCTTAGGACGGTCAGCAGAGTAAACCACCGGGGGCTTTAAAGCACTTTTACAGCTAGCCAACTTCACCATGGGTCCCGATGCTACTCTTAATACAGAAACACATAAAAATTCGGTTCGCATAAAGGCTCCCAACTCAGTCAATGCATCAAAGCGAAAACTCAAAAATCAAATTAATCACTATAATAAACAAAGACGAGTACTCATGGCTAATTCTACTGTATGCCAGAGTAATGAAAACCCATAGTTGAACCACGGCGGGCCAAGCGAAAGACATATCGTCAAGCTACAACCCACTGATTAAAGTTTTACGAAGAGGCCGTCATTGAGTCCGAAGCTCGAGCCGCCGTCGTGCAATTAAAGAGTAAAGCATAGCCATCAACAATGATTGGGTTGATAACTAGGCATGCAGTTAGCCGCATAATATCCAGGCTATAGCCAATTCTTTTATAACGGTTAATAAGTTTTCTGAATTGCTCCGAAAAGTGAGATTTTCCTACAATTTTTCTAAATCTGTACACTAAGTCACCGTAAAATTCTGGTTCCGATATACCTTGTTGCAGAAGTGTTTTCAGACTTACACTATATTTTTTTCTACCAAGGCACCAAGGCACTGTGTCTGCGATAAAATTTCGAAAACGCCTTACGAAGTTTAAAATAACGATAGCCCTGCCTAAGAAGTTTGGCCGTAAAGGCTTTATTACAGCTGTCACTAAGATTTGAAGAAGCTCTGGCGAATCTAATAAGTTGAGATATGTATACCCCATATGAGGCACGCCGGGGGACATCGCCATCCAGAAAAGGGACATTGACAATATCAAAATCAAAATCGTCCCGTTTATCATAAATTCTGGTGGAAATCAAAATCAAAATCGTCCCGTTTATCATAAATTCTGGTGGAAACTGTACCATTAGATATACACAGATTCAAATCTAAAAAAGTGCCTCGGTATCGGAAGAATTTGCTCTATTCAACTGGAATTCAGTAGGGTATATGCAGTCCACTATTTGGTCAAATATTGTCAATATTTAATAAATCATCAAGATATCATGAAGTCGAATTGAAAGCCTCAATAATGTCGGCCTGATTTTCACGTGAGAGAGACTTCATGAAATCTCTCTCATAACAAAAAAGAAACAAATCTGCAACAAGAGGAGCGCAATTAGTTCCCATCAGAATACCAGTAGTTTGTCTATAAAGTTTAGTTCCAAATCTAATAAAAATATTACCCAAAAGATAAACAAGGGCATCACAGACTTTTTGACACGACTATAAATTGTAATTATTGTACGTATATATCAGTAGTGAATAAAGCACATTCTTCGTTGCAAGCCAAATATTGGGTATTCTCCCGAATAAACGTTCGGTTAATTAAATCAATAAGTTTAACTTTTATAAGATGATGAGGTAGCTTAGTATACAGTGTAGAAAAATCATATGTAGACAATTTAAAAGCCTGAAAGTTTTTAGATTTTAAATTTATTGAGAACTTCATTGGAATTTTTAATTGGCCAAAATAGTTAATTCCGTCCCTTTCGTAAACAGTATCATAGTATCTAATCCAATGTTGTTTAACAGCAGTAAGGCATGAAGTTAGCAGTTTGGACAAAACAGTAGTCGTACATGAACTAGAATAAGCAATGAAACGTGCTTTATAAGGTCGTTTATGAAGTTTCGGTAACCAATATAACGTAGGAAGTCTGTCTTGCTTTTCTTTAATACTCACTGCAAACTTAGCAGTAATATCGATAGAATGAGTATTAACAATAGATCTCTCGTCAGTAGATATCCGTTCATATGTGTTGGTACTACCAAGTTCTTGTATTAGAGTATTGATATAATAAAGTCGTCACACAACAACAGCATAATTAGCAGCTTTATCAGCTGGAGCCAAAACATACTTCCTATGAAATTCTTGGATACCTTGTTTCAAATATCGAAAAGATAATTTAGGCTTAGGAGGGAGAAGATCAAGGTTATTAGTGTAAAATAACACACGTTCCTCAAAAATCTTAAAAAATCTTTAATTTCCAATTATTTAAAGCATTAGACTCAACATGCTCTCGTTTACACCACGGGTACAATAATCATTTAAAGCACAGGCAATTGTTTCCCGACATTTATTGAAATCAATGTGGGCTTGGATTCTATATTTAGGTCCTTTTGAAATAACTGAACGGATTCGTGAATCAGTTATAATCTTCAAGTAACCAGTGACAATATGACCCGCTGGTTGATAACAAAATTTAGAATCTTTACAATCTCAAGAATCAGGGGAACTAGTTTCAATATCAAGATCAGAAACTAATTTATTGAAATTAAGTATAGTATTACGGATATGTTTGTTATATTTATAACAGATAATAGGAGATTCCGTGTTTTCGAAATATGAAGGTATAGCTGATATAACATTATTATCTCGAAATATGCTAGGTAAATCTATGAATTAAATACCTTTATTAATGAATGGAATTATGATGAAATGTCTAATGTGGTTAGTTTCAGAATTAATGCAAGGACGTAGAGCATGTTAAGTTTAACATTTAGTAAGGAGAGCTGCTTCATACAGATCATGTTTTCTATTATAAAATTTATTCGCCTCATCATCTAACTTACGTAATGAAGAAATTGACAGTGGAGCTAATTTAGAAAGCATTTGATTACGTCCAGAATTTTAAAGAATATTTAAATCAAAAACAGATAAGACAGTTTTATATTTTCGTTTAAAATTCCCATTTTTTGCGCTTACCATGGGATTGTTTATTACGTTTTTCAATATCTAAAAGGGAAAAAACATCGAAATCCGGCATTTTAGAAATATTTCCTTCATGGTAAATATTATTATTAAATCCAAGTGAAAAAGGGTTTGTAAACGTCTAATCCATTTAAGTTCAAGTTCATTTCTTAAAATATTATCGAACCCTACTCAACATTTCTACTAATGCTTCTGCTACATACGTTCGGTCTCAATACTATTCTACCTACAAAATCTTTCAGAAAGTCGTTTATCGCTTGGAGCGTTACACAGAAGAAGTAAATTTGCAAGTTTTTGTTATGATTTAGTACAGGACCGATGCACAAATATTTTTATTCTGTTAATTAGTCTTTATAAGAAATCGAATATTTTCAATTTTTCCCGTAGTAAAAATGGCTGCAAATTATGCAGAAATGGTTTAGGTATGCAAATTAGAGGCAGGTTTACAATAAGTTTCATTTGTTCAAAATTTCTGAAATATTCACAATATTGTTGTGAAAAAAAAAAAAAAAAAAAAAAAAGTTTTCTTATATGAAATATAAAAACAAAAAACACTTTATTATAGAAATTGCATAGGTCCAACCAGTTTTAGGCTGTAAATTTATTTTAGCGTATATAGTCAAGAAAAAAAACACAAAAATAGAAAAGACAAATTGTTTCTGATAAGATATGGTCAATAAGAACAAAATATTTTCATTTAAAATTTAACGCCAAGCAAAAAAGCGTCTTTCCGTGTGACATCGAAAGGACTATAAGTAGTGCTACTACTTCAGGGTACCGCGTCGCGTAATCGATCACGGTTATTATGTACCTCGACTTTTTATCGGAACGAGGCTTGATCGGTCTGACAATGTCATCTGCTACCCGTTTAAACGGTGTATTAGTTAGCGGTAGTTTCCCCAACGGAACCTTTGTTACTCGCCCCATTTTGATCGTTCTTTGACAAATGTCACAAAAAAGGTAAGAGAAAAGTCCAGGGAGTGCCACAATTACAAAAAAAAGGTAAGAGAAAAGTCCAGGGAGTGCCACAATCACAAGCCGCAGCCCTTCCCAAACACGAAGAGGAAGAGGAAACAGACAAAACTAAACAAGCGCAAATCGAACAAACGTACGAAAAGCACCAATAATAGCTCTCTCTTCCCCAAACGAGGTAATCGCAATGCTAAAAGGATTGAAAAACACAAGAACAAAATAACAAGGCAAGACTAAAACAAATCGCCTTGTAGAGTAAACCACAAAGCAACAAAGAGTAGACCAACACCGGAACCCCCGCTTAGAACGGTCAGTAGAATAACCACCGGGGGTTAAAGCATTTTTACAGCCGACTAACTTCACCCAGGGTCCCGATGCCACTCTTACTCACAAACTGCAAAACAGAAAGCAAAATGGGCAGCTGTTGAAGGTGACCAAAATGTTAGCATCACAACACATCTAGTAAACAGAAAGCAAAGTGGGCAGCTATTGAAGAGGTGACTACAATGCTACCACAACAACACATACAGAAAAAAAATACAGAAATCAATTCGGAAACCACAAAGTCACAAAGAGCTACAAAGAGAAAGAACAACATCAGGACCACCGCATTAGAACGGTCAGTAGAATAAACTACTGGGGCTAGTGTGTGGGGGAGGGTGGGGATGCGGTTAAAGTACTTTTACATGCAACATCACCCTGGGTCCCGATGCTACTCTTGATACAGAAATTATAAAAATTCGGTTCCATGAAGGCTCCCAACTCAATCCATCAAAACGAAAACATAAAAATCAAATTAATCAATATGATAAACAAAAACGAGTGCTCATGGCTAATTCTACTGAGTGTCAGAGTAAATGAAAACCAATAGTTGAATCACAGCGGGCCAAGCCACAGACATATTGTCAAGCCCCTACCCACTGGTTAAAGTTTTACGAAGAGGCCGTCATTGAGTCTGAGGCCCGAACCGCCGTCGTGCAATTAAAGAGTGAAGTATAGCCATCAACAATGATTGGATTGATAACTAGGCATGCAGTCTGCCGCATATTATCCAGGTTATAGCCAATTCTTCGGAATTGCTCCGAAAAGTTAAATTTTACCCCAGTTTTTCTAAATCTGTACACTAAGTCACCGTAAAATTCGGGTTCCGATATACCTTGTTGCAGAAGTGTTTTCAGACTGACGTTATATTTTTCTAACAAGGCACTGTGTATGCGATAAAATTCGAAAACGCCTTACGAAGTTTAAAATAACGATAGCCCTGCCTCAGAAGTTTGGCCGTAAGGGCTTTATTACGGCAGTTAAAGGCACTAAGAATTGAAGTAACTCTGGCGAAGCTAATAAGTTGAGATATGTATACCCCATATGAGGTAAGCTGGGGGGGGGGGGGGGGGGCGGGGGGTGGACATCGCCATCCAGAAAAGGTGAATTGACTATATCAAAATCAAAATCGTCCCGTTTATCATAAATTTTGGTGGAAATCGTACCTTTAGATATACATAGATTCAAATCCAAAAAACGTGCCTCAGTATCGGAAGAATAGGTCTTATTTTATCGGAGTTCAGTGGGGTATATGCGGTCAATATTGTCAATATTTAATAAATCATCAAGGTATCTTAAAGTGAAATTGAAAGCCTCAATAATGTCAGCCTGATTTTCCCGTGAGAGAGACTTCATGAAATCTCTTTCATAACAAAAAAGAAACAAGTCTGCAACAAGAGGAGCACAATTAGTTCCCAGCGGAATACCAATAGTTTGCCTATAAAGTTTAGTTCCAAATCTAATAAAAATGTTATTCAAAAGATAAACAAGGGCATCACAGACTTTTTGACAATACCATAAGTTGTAATTCTTGTATAAATCAGAAGTGAAAAAAGCACATTCTTCGTTGCAAGCCAAAGCCGCAGCCCTTCCCAGACACCAAGAGGAAGAGGAAACCGACAAAATCAAACAAGCGCAAATCGAACAAACGTAGGAAAAGCACTAAGATTAGCTCTCTCATCCCCAAGAGGTAATCGCAATGTTCAAAGGACTGAAAAACCACAAGAACAAAATAACACAAGGCAAGACTTAAAACAAATCGCCTCGTAGAATAAACCACAAAGCAACAAAGAGTAAGACTAACACCGGGACCACCGCCTTAGAATGGTCAGTTGAATAAACCATCGGATAGTGGGTAAAGCACTTTTACAGCCGGCCAACTTCACCCTGGGTAGACCTACAAGACCGTGCCACATCTCCTCAAACATCTGGTCAAAAATCTCAGTCACAACCCAATTCAATGTCTAATTCATAATTGACCAGCCATCAATGATTCGTGAGCCAGTTTCAACGTGTTTTGTCGAAAATTATCGGAACAATAAGTTGTAACGATACCTTATTTCCCAGAGTAAACTGCCTATATAACAAGTCCTTTTTCCGTAAAAACTTAGTTTCACCTCTATTTAATCCTCGACTCTTTGTATTGACCCCTGAGTCTGCTCTACGCCTTATGTTTTCCAAATTGGGATCGGATATTTGGGCGTCTGGAACGATTGCTTATTTTTACTTAAAATCGTCCTGAAATGCTTGTTTTTTTTTTTGGTTTTTTTTTGGGGGTTTTTTTTTTTTGTTGTTGTTTTTTTGTTTGTTTGTTTTTTGTTGTTGTTTTTTTTGTGTTTGTTTGTTTTTTTTTTTTTTTTTTTTTTGTTTTTTTTTGTTTTTTTTTTATTTTGTTTTGTTTTTGGTTTTCACTTAAAATCTGATCTGGGACGTTAAGTTTCATATATGTTTTCTCATCTTGCTTAGCCTGTGCCTTTGTAACTACACCCGTTGAGAAATGTTACATATCTGGTAACTCAGAACCATCAATGTTACCAATCACCAAGTCATATAAAGTGTCATCCATACACAGTGCCTCAGTTGGACCCTTAAAAATGGACAATCGACATTAATGATTGCCTAAGGATATCTTTGCGTAGTTTCATCTGTCAGAGTCACAGCTGACTCTTTTCCTATCAACTGATCCTGCGAAACGAAGTTTCTTCTCACGACCATCCCAGTACAACCAGTGTCCCTTAGAACTACAGCTTTCTGCCCGTAAACTGCACCTGTTGCCGTAGGTAACCGTGACTTTAAATAAAAAATAGCATACCCTTTCCTTATCATTAATATCTGAATTCAAGGAACTATCAACTTTACTCTGACAAATAATCTCTATGCCAGCACAGGACCCTTTATGTCCCTTTACTTTATAAAAGTTACCCTGGTAACCTCCCCCTGTTGCATTATCGGACATTGCTAACGCCTCTACCATGACCGCGGTTATTTCCTCTACCGAGGCCCCGACCTCGTTTATTACCACGACCTCTATTAAATGCATCTCCCTTAAACCAATTACTACTCGTCTCCGCGCTAGAGGCAGTCACCAGCCTCCCTCCATCATTAACAATATCTGCGCTTGACGCTACCTTTCTACCGAGATTATTCCAAGATTTTTTTTATGTTAAATGTGGTTTCCCAAATCTACACTTAATTTAAGGCTCATTGTTCGATTTATAATGCAGTATGTTGGACAGACCAAACGGGCCCTTAAAACAAGGTTTAAGGAACATTTGCTTAAAATCAAAAAAGCAAAGAAAATTGATACGTTTCTTTATCAACATTTCCTGAGTACTGGTCATTCATGATCAGCTAGTAAAGTTTTGGTTCAAACTGTTGAAAGAATTATACACAAGTCCAATTCTACCGAAAGATTCAAAAATATTTTAAGACATGAACTTGAACTTAAATGGATTAAACGTTTACAAACCCCTTTTCCACTTGGATTTAATGATAATATTTACCATGAAGGAAATATTTCTAAAATGCCGGATTTCGATGCTTTTTCCCTTTTAGATATTAAAAAACGTAATTAACGATCCCATGGTAAGCGCAAAAATGGCAATTTTAAACGAAAACATAAAAACTGTTTATCTCTTTTTGATTTAAATATTCTCTTAAATTCTGGACGTCATCAAATGCTTTCTAAACTAGCTTCACTGTCTGTTTCTTCATTACGTAAGTTAGATGATGAGGCGAATAAATTTTATGATAGAAAACATGATTTGTATGAAGCAACTCTCCTTACTAGATGTTATACTCAACATGCTCTTCGTCCTTACATTGATTCTGAAATAAACCACATTAAACACTTCATCAAAATTCCATTCATTAATAAAGGTATTGAATTCATAGATTTACCTAGCATATTTCGAGATAATAATGTTATATCAGCTATACCTTCATATTTCGAAAACACTGAATCTCCTATTATTTGTTATAAATATAACAAACCTATCCGTAATACTATACTTAATTTCAATAAATTAGTTTCTGATCTTGATATTGAAACTAGTTCCCCTGATTCTTGAGATTGTATAGATTCTAAATTTTGTTATCAACCAGCGGGTCATATTGTCACTGGTAACTTGAAGATTATAACTGATTCACGAATCCGTTCAGTTATTTCAAAAGGACCTAAATATAGATTCCCAGCCCACATTGATTTCAATAAATGTCGGGAAACAATTGCCAGTGCTTTAAATGATTATTGTACGCGTTGGTGTAAACGAGAGCATGTTGAGTCTAATGCTTTAAGTAATTGGAAATTAAAGATTTTTAAGATCATTGATGAAGTGTGTTATTTTACTCTAATAACCTTGATCTTCTCCCTCCTAAGCCTAAATTATCTTTTCGATATTTGAAACAAGGTATCCAAGAATTTCATAGGAAGTATGTTTTGGCTCCAGCTGATAAAGCTGCTAATAATGTTGTTGTTGTGTGACGACTTTATTATATCAATACTCTAAAACAAGAACTCGGTAGTACCAAAACATATGAACGGATTTCTACTGACGATAGCTCTATTGTCAATACCCATTCTATCGATATTACTGCTAAGTTTACAGTGGGTATTAAAGAAAAGCAAGACAGACTTCCTACGTTATATTGGTTACCGAAACTTCATAAACGACCTTATAAAGCACGTTTCATTGCTAATTCTAGTTCTTGTACGACTACTGTTTTGTCCAAACTGCTAACTTCATGCCTTACTGCTGTTAAAAAACATTGGATTAGATACTATGATACTGTTTACGAAAGGGACGGAATTAACTAGTTTTGGTCAATTAAAAATTCTAATGATGTTCTCAATAAATTTACATCTAAAAACTTTCAGGCTTTTAAATTGTGTACATATGATTTTTCTACACTGTATACTACGTTACCTCATCATCTTATTAAAGATAAACTTATTGATTTAATTAACCGAACGTTTATTCGGGAGAATACCCAATATTTGGCTTGCAACGAAGAATGTGCTTTTTTCACTTCTGATATATATAATAATCACAATTTATGGTCGTGTCAAAAAGGCTGTGATGCCCTTGTTTATCTTTTGGATAATATTTTTATTAGATTTGGAACTAAACTTTATAGACAAACTATTGGTATTCCGATGGGAACTAATTGTGCTCCTCTTGTTGCAGATTTTTTTTTTTTTTTTTTTTTTTTTTTTTTTTTTTTTTTGTTATGAGAGAGATTTCACGAAGTCTCTCTCACGTGAAAATCAGGCTGACATTATTGAGGCTTTCAATTCAACTTCAAGATACCTTGACGATTTATTAAATATTGACAATATTTACTTTGACCAAATGCTGGACCGGATATACCCTACAGAACTCCAATTAAATAGAGCAAATTCTTCCGATACCGAGGCACCTTTTTTGGATTTGAATCTATGTATATCTAATGGTACAGTTTCCACCAAAATTTATGATAAACGGGACGATTTTGATTTTGATATAGTCAATTTCCTTTTTCTGGATGGCGATGTCCCCCGGCGTACCTCATATGGGGTATACATATCTCAACTTATAAGATTCGCCAGAGCTTCTTCAAATCTTAATGACTTTAACTACCGTAATAAAGCCCTTACTGCCAAACTTTTTAGGCAGGGCTATCGTTATTTTAAACTTCGTAAGGCGTTTTCGAAATTTTTTCGCAGACACAGTGCCTTGTTAGAAAAATATAGCGTTAGTCTGAAAACACTTCTGCATATCGGAACCAGAATTTTACGGTGACTTAGTGTACAGATTTAGAAAAATTGTAGGTAAATCTTACTTTTCGGAGCAATTCAGAAAACTTATTAACCGTTATAAAAGAATTGGCTATAGCCTGGATATTATGCGGCAGACTGCATGCCTAGTTGTCAACCCAATCATTGTTGATGGCTATGCTTCACTCTTTAATTGCACGACGGCGGTTCGGGCCTCAGACTCAATGACGGCCTCTTCGTAAAACTTTAACCAGTGGGTTGGGGCTTGACGATATGTCTTTAGCTTGGCCCGCCGTGGTTCAACTATTGGTTTTCATTTACTCTGGCATACAGTAGAATTGGCCATGAGTAGTCGTCTTTGTTTATTATAGTGATTAATTTAATTTTTATGTTTTCGCTTTGATGCATTGACTGAGTTGGGAGCCTTTATGCGAACCGAATTTTTATGTTTTTCTGTATTAAGAGTAGCATCGGGACCCAGGGTGAAGTTAGCTAGCTGTAAAAGTGCTTTAAACCCCACGGTGGTTTGCTTTACCGACCGTTCTAAGGCGGTGGTCCCGGTGTTAGTCTTACTCTTTGTTGCTTTGTGGTTTATTCTACGAGGCGATTTGTTGTATGTCTTTCCGTGTGTCATTTTGTTCTTGTGTTTTTCAGTCCTTTTAGTATGGCGATTACCTCGCTTGGGGAAGAGAGAGCTAATCTAAGTGTTTTTCGTACGTTTCTTCGGTTTGTGCTTGTTTAGATTTGTCGGTTTCCTCTTCCTCTTGGGGTCTGGGAAGGGCTGCGGTTTATGATTGTGGCACTCCCTGGACTTTTCTCTTACCTTTTTTACTTGCTTTGACCCTATCAGACTTACTGATAGTGTAACCCTTTCTATCTTTATTCTCGCGTTGCCCTTTTGCCACCGACTAGATACGCCGCTCGGCGCTTCAGCGAACAAGTCGGCTTCTCTATCCACCCCATCTAAATTCTTAAATGACGGGCTTCAAATGAACATATAGTTCTCTATGACACGAATCTATAAACTCACATATCGCCTCGTGCGTCCTTTCAACTTCAGCCAACGTTAGCTATTCGTTTAAATAGCTGCTTAGCTTGCCGGCCTCGGTGGCGCAGTTGGATGCGCGTCCGACTGGAAACCAGAAGGTCGCGGGTTCGACCTCCGCCAAGGTCCGCAACATTCTTTCGTGGAGATTCATTATGAAATATTTTCTACGGTCATTCTCTCCCTTCCGCTGATTCAAGAAGGGCAGTTGTCAGTTTCTGGTGAAAGAATGTGCACAATACTGATTAACCGCTTGGAGGACTAAGCCTGCCCAGTAAACGTGTGGTTAGGTAAACTGACCGCGCTCGACATGACCCCATTGGGTTGACTAGGCCGTAAAACCTCAACACAAACAAAAGCTGCTTAACTTACTACTGAACTGAATAAAGGTCTCAGACTTATCAAGCCTACTATAACGAAACGTCTCACGAATTCCACGCTCCGTCATGTCAAATTCTTTAACGCTTCCGTCAATTTATCATAATCGGCCGCGTTCTCATTTGACAACCTATCTAATGATGCACTTAAATTTGACAACCCATTTAATGATGCACTTAAATATGCCTCTCATAAAATCTCATCCCAATTGTTAGCTGTTGCGTACTTCTCAAACGGAACAAATAACTATCCATTTTGTCTTTATTATCATCGAAGTACGGCAGCTTGAGATCCCGCGCATGAGCTGACTGGTCCTTTGACTTTGCATGCTCCATATCGGATTTATACTTTTCTAATTGACGAGCTAATAATTAAATTTAACATTGTCCAACTAAAACGCTGGTCACTAATTTAACGGATACGCGTTAAGAGCTACTACACACTAGCCTTATAATGTTAATGACGTAATGCATCGGTGACGTTCGGAACTGACGGTTATCAAGAACCGAATATATAGTACCTAGACAATATAACCACATTACGAGTTATCGTCAAACAATGAAGTCTAAATTATTTTATCTATGCCATACTGGGTAACCACGTCACTAACTAAGCGTCATAAATTAACGTATATTGACGTTTGATATATATTAACGTCGGTTGAATACAACGTATTTCTACTGACCAACAAACGACTTTAGTTTTACCGTCATATCTGATGTTACCTTGCATGCGATATTACGTAAAATGAATAAATGTGAACTCAAGCATAAACTGGATCTGAGGAACGGCTATAGGGTAACCAAACCAAGGACAATATTGAGTAACTAGATGAAATGGCTAATCAGATTATTGCTAAACATTGTAAAGAATATCTAAGTTCCCACTCAGATATGTCATTCTGGTTCCTATCAAATTTGGAACACTAGAATGTTGCACTTTATGTGTGGAAAAGGTTATAAGTAGGATGAATTTTTAGCCCAAAATTTATTGCACTTTTTTCCCTTTCCTTTAAATTGGGCTTATTCAACATATATCAGTATAGTCAATACAGAAAGGATCCGACATGCTAAACCGGAACCTAATCAAACGGAAATCATCTCACTTCTGACACCAGTTGTTACGTTCTAAAGCTGTCAGGTAGGAACGAAGGTAAGTTCTTATTGATTAAGCTCCAGGTGGGGTAACGCCTTATGTATCAACTACACAGAAAACTAACACCGGTAGAATTCTGTTTTTACATATATATTTACAATATAAAACATATTATAACAATGATATAACATTCACTATTCCCTTTACTTAGGCCTCGATAACAATAATAACATGACCAAAGACTATCCTGGTTTATTGTTTGATTGATCTGGTTGATAAATCCACTTGTGAGTACAGTACAATCACCCGACCATATATGATGATCGTTGTCGAGCCGATGGGAAAGGAATGCTCTTCCTTAACTTAAGATAGTGACGTCACATTTTATATATATCGCTAACACTTACTATTATCTTGAAGTCACCAAAAACACAAGGCATACCTTAGTGATACCAGCTCAGTATCCAATAAGGCGGCATATTCAAATGTATGCAAGACGGTCCAGACTAGGCTTAGAGATATGCAAGACTCCTGAATGAGCAGTAAGGCAGATGAAATCCAGTCCTTTGCAGACGGAAAGAATATGAAGAAGTTCTTTGATGCGCTAAAGACAGTTTTTGGTCCCCAGAGCTCAGGAACCACCCCTCTTCTTAGTGCAGATGGAACTAGTCTTCTGATTGACAAAGATGCTATCTTGAAAAGATGGGCTGAGCACTTTGATAGTGTTCTTAATCTGCCACCATCTATCAATGATGACGCTATCAACAGATTACCACAGGTGGAATGTAATCTGCTGCTTGACGAGTTCCCAACCGTCGCTGAAACAGTGAAAGCAATAAAACTTCTGTCTTCTGGCAAGGCTCCAGGATCAGATGCAATACCTGCTGAGATCTACAAAGCAGAAGAAACTCCAGTTGCAAAGAAGATGACAGTTATTTCACATTCTGTGGAGAAAAGAAACTATCCCTCAAGAATTCAAGGATGCGTCAATTATCCACCTATTCAAACAAAAAGGAAATCCTCAGTTGTGTGATAATCATCGTTGCATCTCCCTATTGTTGATTGCTGGGAAGGTCCTTGCAAGAGTTCTACTTAACCGACTGAATGAACATCTTGAACAGTCCGGGCTTCTACCAGAAAGCCAGTGTGGATTCAGAAAGGACAGAGGAACAATTGACATGATCTTCACAGCAAGGCAGCTTCAAGAGAAACGCCAGGAACAGAACATGGACCTCTACATGACCTTTGTTGACCTTACCAAAGCATTTGATACAGTCAGTCGTGAGGGTCTTTGGGAAATTATGGCAAAGTTTGGCTTTCCGACCAAGTTCATAGCAATGGTGAGGCAGTTCCACGATGGCATGCTTGCACGGGTCCAAAATGATGGTGACTTTTCTGATCCATTCCCTGTGACAAGGCTGTGTACTAGCCCCAAGTCTGTTCAGCATGATGTTCCCTGCCATGCTTACAGCTGCTTTCCAGGGTGGTGACAATGGTATACCGATTAGGTATCGCTTTAATGGGAAGCTTTTCAACCTAAGAAGGTTGCAGGCCAAATCCAAGGTGCAGACAGAGGTGCTAGACGAGTTTCTCTTTGCTGATGACATGGCAAAGGGTGCTCCAACAGAAGAGAAAATGCAAAAAGGTGTAGATCAAGTATCTGACTCCTGTGACAACTATTATCTCACAATCAGCATAAAAAAGACCGAGGTGGTTTATCAACCAGCAGCTGGCAAAAAAAAGGTAAGAGAAAAGTCCAGGGAGTGCCACAATCACAAACCGCAGCCCTTCCCAGACCCCAAGAGGAAGAGGAAACCGACAAATCCAAACAAGCACAAATCGAACAAACGTACGAAAAGCACTAAGATTAGCTCTCTCTTCCTTTCTCTGACCACCGCCTTAGAACGGTCAGTAGAGTAAACCACCGGGGAGCCCACCATTACAGTGAAAAGTCAAAGATTGCAAGTGGTAGATAAGTTCACCTATCTTGGAAGCACATTGTCAAGAGTCGTGCACATTGATGATGAAGTCAATGCCAGGATTGCCAAAGCAAGTGCAGCATTTGGCCGATACGTGGTAGTGTTTGGGGTCGAAGTGGAATCAGGCTCGACACAAAGCTGAAAGTCTACAAAGCTGTGGTGCTGCCAACACTATTGTATGCATGCGAAACATGGACAGTTTACGACCGGCACGCCAAAAGACTGAACCACTTCATTCAAGCTGCCTTAGAAAACTTTTTAAAGATTTAGTGGCAAGACAGGATTCCAGATACAGACGTCTTGAAAAGGGTAGGGATGCAGAGTGTAAATACTCTTCTGAAACTGGCACAGTTAAGATGGACAGGCCATGTTACCAGGATGCCTGAGGAACGTTTGCCAAAGAAAATCCTCTATGGAGAACTAGAAATGGGCAAACGCTCCCATGGTGGTCAGAAAAAGCGATACAAAGACACCCTCAAAGCCTCCCTCAAGGATTCCAACATACCAGAGTCATGGGAACAAATAGCACAGGACCGAGCAAAGTGGCGAGGCCTCATCAGAAGAGGTACTAGTGAATATGAGGCAAAAAGAATCAGCGAAGCCGAGCAGAAACGTGCACAGCGCAAAGCCAGAGCTATGGCATCAGCAATAGAGCTGTCTTGCTCTGACCTCTGTTGTTCTATCTGCAACAGACAGTTTAGAGCTAGAATTGGTCTAATCAGCCATCTTAGAACACATAAACAGTAGCATTTCTCGCATGGGATTAAGATTGGTTATTGTCGGTAATGACAGACGATCTATATATGCTGTTTGCAAAAGGCTATTATTATTGCCTATGGCAATGAAAGAGTTAATTAACTGTGTTTAATTTCTCTACAAGCTATCTAAATGCCAAAACTCGTTATCTGAAAAAAGTTTATAGTAGACTAAGGTGTCAGTTTGTTCATTATTTAGTCCATACAATCAAATATACGTGTCATGACAAAATTGATCATTATATTTTCTGTGCCACAGTTTTACTCTCATTGACTGTCTTCCCTAAAACCACAAAACAACATAAGACTGGTAACTGCAGGAATACGTCAAAATGGGATCCTGTCATGTGCTATGTCGGCTTTGAGGTTAATAAATTTGCTTCCCTCTTCAACAGCACGAAGAGAAATCGGTCCTCAGACTAAAATGACCGCATCCTTCGCAGTCTGTTTCAGAAGATTGGCACCTGATTATCAACGTCTGTGGTGGGGCCCATCGTAGTCCTGTCTGTGATTTGTGTTCTGGCTTCAGATCGTCATTGAGCCATTTGCTTTGTTTCTACATAGTGTTTATGATTATATGTTTTGATTACGTGTTTCACTGATGAGGTAAAGGGTATTTATGCTCTTTTTAAAGTTTGGAGCGGAGCTGCATCGGGCCCCGAGGTTATAAAACATTTTTCATGCTGAACTCAACTGAGCATGAAATTTGTCCTGCTAATGAATCTCAAATTACTGATAATTGCAAATTCTTTCTAGCTAAACATAGCTGAGCATGAAAATTTCTCTGCTAATAAATATGAAAATGCCAACTGTTGTTCGCATTTTCATATTTATTAGCAGAGAAAATTTCATGCTCAGCTGAGTTGAGCATGAAAAAAGTTTTATAACCTCGGGGCCGGAATTAAGGGCGAGATTTCGCGCGAGTAAAACTGGTTTCAGTCCCAAGTATTTTTTTTTTCTACTGACCGTTCCAAGGATGGAGTTCTTTGTTCATGCGCCGGTAGTTTCATTTGTGACGTTCGTCATTGTTTTTCTCATTTCTTCTTTCGGTACCTCGAGAAGGCTGTGGTCCATGATTGTGATCGTTTCCTTGGTATATTTATTTATATTTTAGGGCAATAACATCAGCCCAGGTGTCCCAATAATTGGTCTAACGTGTACTGAAGAGAAAAAAACGCAGGGTAAAATTTTGTTCTGATTTTACACAATTTGTTTTGTCAGCCGTCTGAGGATGACAGGACGTGTTGCCGACCGACCGCGGTCTGGACGTCCATCGCGACGTCAGAAGAGGGCAATTCGTTTCTCGCACTTGCGCAATCGTCACCTAACTACCAACAAAACTCCCTAACTACCATTGGCACTATAATCGCCCCGCTCACCACGGAACTGTGAGAAATGGATTACGCGAGGCTGCTATTCGGGCTCGCCGTCGTTACGCCGGTCCACCCCTGACTCAGGCACGTCGCATGCATCGTATGGCGTGGTTGACGGCACATGTCCCCAGAAGATTTCCGATGAGGCAGTTGAGACGGATCCCTTTAACTGACGAGTCCCGTTTCACTCTTTTTCGCCCAGATAGTCGACGTCGTGTTTACTGACATTGCGACGACGCTTGCGTTTTCGAGAGGGATAGATTTGAGGGCCGTTCAGTTATGGTCTGGGGTGGCATTTCTCATTGTGTAAAATCACAGCTGATTGTGATAGCGGGCAACTTTTACAGCAGGAAGGTACAGGAATGAAGTCCTCCGCCCCGCTGCAGTCCGGCTTGTGCAGCAACGTCATTTGATTTTACAGCATGATAATGCCCGGCTCCACGTAGCCATAGTTTGTCGTATTTTTCTTGATAACCATAACAGTAGCCCGTTGACTGACCACCATACAATCCAAATTTGCCCCCGTCTGAGCATCTGTTGGACGAACTGGTCGGAAGGGTAGGCAAGTGCCGGAATATCCCTTCCAGAATCGCCCAGTTGATAAATGCATTGTTAGAAGAATGGAACGACATTCTAATGAAAAAGAAAATGCATTAATGAACTATATGCAGGGTAGAATAAGAGTGGCAACAGCGTTGAGAGACGGGGCACACCAGACACTTTCAATTACAGTTATGAGGGTACCTTCCAATGCGCTTCAATTACTCGTACTAACGAGTTTTTGGTCACAAAGTAATGGAAATGTGTCCAATATAGATGTTACTTTAAATCAATGAAAATATTTAATATGTTTTTTAAAACATCATTTTAATTCAGCATAAAAGTTTACCCCGTGTTTCTTTTTCACTTCAGTATATTTACTTTAAGTATAATGGGACATATCCAATCTTTAATACACTTGTCATACGATCTGAACAAGTCAATTAAATAACGGATGTTGATGTGCCTAAAATTTACTGGATGAGTGGCTTGACATTTCACATGAATTTTCCACATTTTTATGTGCCAATCGCAACATTTTGAAATATTTATTATTTTTCAAACAGAATAAGGCTAACATTTCATTTGAATCGCCTAATTTTCTCTAAAATTAATAGAAAATTTATATAGATTGTCGTCTGCTACATTTGCTAGGCATTTTAAGTGTTAATGATCCGAATGGCAATGAAACCGTGACTTGAAACATTTGAAATGTTTCTATGCAAACGTAGGTGAACAATTTCACAAGGACTTTTTTATAAATTCGATATTAATATAGTCTACAGTATCCAATGAATATGCAAGCGAACTGATGCGCAGTCTGATCTGAGCCTTCGTTGTCCGCTTATGCTCCCATTGACGAAAACTGGCGATAATTTCTCACGGATATATTCGAACAATCACCTGTAGAATTCTTGCCAAGTTTGATAGGGAATTGTGTAGGAAAATAATCTAATAGATCAGTTTTCACAAGAAATGCATAAGTAAACAGCAAAGGTTCTGACCAGACTGTGCCGATGCCTTCGCTGTGCATATATGCTCCGAAAGCACATTTTCACATGACGCGGATAAAAATTACTATTTTAGGGATACATCTCCTTTCTTAAACATTTCGTAAATGTTTTTTTTTTTTTTTTTTTTTTTTTTTTTTTTTTTTTGTTGTTGTTGTTGTTGTTGCTTGTTTGTTGTTGTTTTTATCGTCGCTGTTGTTGTTGTTGTATTTTATTGTTTAAACATAAAACTGGTCTTAATTAAGATTTGATCACGAAGTGCTGCAGAGTCTCATTATGGGTGACAAAACTGACACACTCACATCACATCGGTTATCCGGAGGCAACTAACGCAACAGAGAACAACGAATGCAATTAAAATCAACAGGCGGGAATATGGAATAAGTATCTGTCTGAGAACAACTTACCACGGATCAGTCTGACCTGTGATAAGTTGGTCTCAGACAGGTACTCACTCCCTATTTTCACATATTGATTTTAACTGTGTCCGTTGTTCTCTGTAGCGTTAATTGTCTCTGGATAACTGGTGTGTTACATGGGAGACAACTCTGTCAAAATAAAATTGCCTGCTTCCCTTCTAAAAAGGATTCTATTCTAAAATGTTTAGAACCCCTTGTCGGAAGAGGCTTAGTGTGCAGGAAGGCAAACAGGAAGTCATAAAAGTTGTCTCTCCTGTACAATTGACGTAAAATCTATCAAGAGTATCTCTTCCCCTTAGGAGACGGATACACTCGGCAGATTTCCCGCTACTTTTAACAGGGGAGAGAACTTTTGTGATTTCCTGTTTGCTTCCTACACCCGAGCTCCTTCTGAAAAGATCCTACTCTAAAAAGAAAGAATTTGCTCCCAACGGGGAGCAAATTCTTTCCTTTTAGAGAAGATCCCTTTTCAGAAGGGATGCAAATCCGTTTTGACAGAATTGCTTCTCCTGAAAGCGTATTCTTTTCCAACAAATGTTAAAAATAATAATATTATATAAAGCTCAACGTAAGAAAATGTACCTTACGGCATGTACGCCCAGTGAGGACTCAGACCAGACTGCGCATCTGCGCATCACAGTCTTCTATTTCCGTTATTAGAAGTTTTAGTTCTTGGCTATCCATAGTGCGCCCAGTGAAGAATCTGACCAGTCTACGCGAATGTATATTCGGACAGCATAGACCTTGCTCATCCGGGCAGTCTGATAAGGACCTTCGCTAACCGTGAACAGACTCACTGGATACGACAGAATATATCAATAAACAACAAAGGGCCTATGAGACAGCGCGAACGCGCATGCTGATCTGAGTCGTTGCTGTTTTGATATGTTCTGCGACGTCTGATCTGTGTCTACACTGTTTGGTCAGGCCTGCCTTTCAGAAATCATCCTGGGTCCGCCCCTGCAATGAACTTAAGACTCCGTTTTTTTTTGTTTTTTTTTTTTTTTTTTTTTTTTGTTTTTTTTTCTTTTCCTATATGTTATTGTTTCCAATGGCAGCCATTGTAGATTTATTTTGCCAAATATAATAATAATCTATTACTGAACGAGATTTTTATGTGAAAAGATGCACGTCACATAACAGCCTATCGTGACTAACTAACGTGCAGTCTGTTCAGAGCTTTCGTTGTCCGGGTACAGCATATTTGAATATTGTTGAACATAATGGGTTTTAAAGATAGGCGTAGCGCTCCTTACGCACATTACGCATGCGCGTAACATGTGTGACAAAAATAATATTATTTGCAATAAAGAAACATCAACTAACATAAAACATTTTGCTTCTTTACCATAGGGATTGCTCTTGAAGAAAGAATTTATCGTTTCCAAAATAGGGGCTACTCTTAAAGGAAAGAATTTGCTCCCAAAGGGAGCAAATTCTTTCCTTTAAGAGTAGCCCCTATTTTAAAAGCGACACTAGGGAAAAGGTTTCAATATTTTTCCTGGATGTGCGTGAAAATAATTCCGTTCTGACTACGCCACCGGTAAAGGCTCTGATGATACTGCGCTGATACGCAGCCTGATACGGTTAGTGCTGTTTATATATGCTCTGAAAGACACGGGTTTTTTTTGTTTTGTTTTTTTTTGGGGGGGAGGGGGGTTGTTTTTTGTTTTGTTTTTTTGGGGGGGGGTTGGGGGGGGTGTTTGTTTGTTTGTTTGTTTTTTTGTTGTTTTTTTTTTTTTTTTTTTTTTTTGTTTTTTTTTTTTTTTTTTTTTTTTTTTTTTTTTCTGAACGCACAGTATAAATGAAGCCTAAACATGAAAATGTATCTTCGGACAGTGTTTGCCTATCGGAGACTCAGATCAGCCTGAGTAGCCACATTTGCATGCCGCTCTTACATAGTCAAGTATCTATGGTTTCAATAGGCAGTCAGCGAAGAATGTCAGTGGCGTAAACAGAACAGAATCATTGCTACGCATATCCAGGAATAATCTAAAAATTCTCCCTAGTATTGCTTTGAAAATAGGGGCTATTCTTAAAGGAAAGAATTTGCTCCCACAGGGCTCAGCATCTAGTGTTTACCAAAAAAAAATATACGCTATATCAACCATACCCAAAAATGTACGGTATATCAGCCATGCCCAAAAACATATCTGCAGATACTAGCATACCCCAAAATATTCCCATTGCTTTCTTTTTACAAAAGTGTGGTTTTTTCATTCATTTTTCATGTATAATGATTGTATTAGTAATATAAATGCTTTAAACATTTTCCAACAGTTGCTCCATTTTTACTTTAATGGCACTGAACTGATGCACAGCAGAAATAGGGTTGTTAAAACTAAATAAAAACAACTATCAGTTCAACAGGTTCTGACCCTGATTCTTATAATACCCTAAAAAAAACGAGAATATTGACAGACCAAAAAAAAGGTCTGTTTTGATAGTGACCCCAAAAAAAACCTGCGATGGCCAATACCCAAAAAATAGCCACTTTTTCCCCAAACCCCAAAAAATAGTGAAATTCAAAATTCTCAACAAAAAAAATAGTCCTAACCTATACGTAGCAGGCAAAATTCAGAGCACCCCCACCCACCCCCCTGGATTTATTTTTAAGTTTCGGATCATTATATACATGTAATTAGTAAACAGAAATGTCTTCAGCCAACCAGCAGCTTAGCCAACAAAAAAGCGAAAACTCAGATCCGTCTGCGCACTCGCGCATCTGACCAGAGTTATTTCGCGACAGTTCGTCCATACCGTAGCAAGATACTTCCCCATATGTTTCAAATAACTGAACAGTAAATTTTAGAACAGATGAAATCGCTCATCGGTATTAAATTTCTGCCCTCAAAATTCACTAATCATTATTTTTGGGACGGAAATTCGCTAATCAGTAAACCCCAGTGAGACCCTCTAGAATAAATAGATACATTGTGAACACAGTACTTTTCTACATCTAGATCTAGTGATGTTTGTTGTTTTATGGAAATTAGGTATTATTTTGTTAGAACATTCAAGCTAAATATTTCTTATGTCAAAACATTTTATAGACGGGATATTAAAGGTTGTCATTCATCGTATTTTTAGTACAAAATCACCACTTTGCTGTTATCTTTATATGACCGTTTCTTTTAAAATTGATGAAGCTAGAAGTATTAAGATAGACTTGTACCCTATGTTATTTTTTCTTCTTTCTATCATCATTTTCAATTACTCAGCTACATCGACCCTGATAAACAAACGCGTGTCACTATTGTAATTGTTGAATGAGTCGAAGACTAACGTGATTATTCGATTATTGACCGGCGCGCCGCGGTCTCTTAATATAGCTTTGGATTTTTACATATGTAAGACTATTCGATTAGTTCACGAAGGACGTTTTATATTTGCCGGGACGTCGGTTTGTGACGATCCCGGCAAATATAAAAAATCTTAAAACAAACTGTGTTTTAAGCAGATTACTGTCTATTTTATTTTCATTTCAATCAAGAATTTTTTCAAGCTTCATAAAAACAAACATTAACGCTTTCGGTGCCAAATTTCAGACAACATTTGTCGTCTGCTTTCTTTTTAACAAACTATCGCTTGAAAAGAAGTTTATACGTAAAGTTGAAAGACTGAATGTCAAACAGCGTAGACCCAGATGAGACGGCTCATATGAGCCGTCTCATCTGGATCTATGCTGTTTGCAAAAGCCCATTATTATCGCCTGTGGCAGTGAAAGTTAAAGAATCACATTGTTGTTCGATTTTACCTGTTACTTTGAAAATTCGTTAAACTTTATCTGGTATTGTGACACATGTATTTACAACCGTTAATTCAATTATCAACAAGCGTTGATTGCAGTTCTTGTCTATTCTAATGCGCATCTTATTTCAACAAAGTAATTAACCAAGATCATGAACTGTTTTGAAGACGTCGAATAAACACCGATTCAACAATGCCTCACCGCTATGTGCCCTCCGGGACATATATATATATATCTTCAGATAATTCCATCAAATACACTTCAGTTTCTACTATTCCAATTACCTAGGTCACGTCATGTAATCAAACATCATATATTCGCGCACATACGCGCGCCAAAAAAACCACTCGCACATGTACATATGAATGTAAACTGATGTACTGTACTGTTATATTGAGGGGAGGGGTGCAAGTTCTACTTTACCAGAACAACTTATGGGAATGATTTTAAGATAATTGAGATAAAAGAGCTCAGCTTTTTAAGCAAATTGATATGTTCAATGTTGAAATAGCAAATCTAGTTTATATGTGTTTGGCCTTCTTATATAAAATGATGGAATATACTGGGACCTAATGGTATCAAATGTGGGACATTCAAACAGAAAGTGAAATTCATCACCCAGTTTGTTTGACTGGCAAAAAATACAGGTTCTTTGAGCATGGTCTACATTTCCCCCTGCCGGTTTCAACCGGTAACTTGTGGTTACCGGATTTAAATTTTAAAACAGGCAAATAGTGTGATTCTTGTAACAGTTTCAGATATGGTTAAAAAACAATTGCATGCTTGAAAATTCGGTATGTTAAACCTTTCGACGAGTTCTCTAATTTACCATGCCAGTATTGCAACTCTTTGCTTTTTAATGTTTCACTTATACTTCTTTTTAGACTTTGTGGAGTATCTACAGTCTGAGACAGCCAAATATCATATCTTCCAACTGATGTTAATATATCTTTGATACCAAGTGCCCACTTATGTTGATAAACCCCTATATAGGTATCATTCAGCATTATTTTATATAGTAAATATGCTATTTTGCTTTGCTTATCATTTACTATGGATATCCAATAGTTGATCATTCTGAGTTTGATATTCGCTTTGAGCGTATACCTACCAAGTTCCGCTTGCAAAATATAAATTGGAGTGTTCTTTCTTAGGCCTTTAATTCTACGTAAAAATTCAGTATGAAGTTTTTCAATTATCTCAGTGTTCTCAAATCCCTAGACTTCTGTACCATATAAAAATAGGTACAATAGTATGATCAAACAGTTTCAGTTGCAAATCTAAAGGTACATTCAAACTACGATTTTTTAAGAACCAGAAGATGCATAGCTTTTTTAGCTTGATCATAGCAGTTTTTCCGAGCTTTAAAGAAAGCCCGTATTTTTTTTAAAAATAAACCCCTAAATACTTAAAGAAGTCAACGATCTCGATGATATTCCCGTCCAATTCGAATTTAGAGTTATCCAGGTTACGGAATCCAAAAGTCATAACCTGAGTTTTCATATAATTTATATCCAATCTCCACAGCTTTGAATACTCCAAAAATGCATTTAAGTTCCTTTGAAAAGTTACAGGGTCAGTTGCAAAAATAACTGTGTCATCAGCGTATAAAAGTGTTAGGAGCTTCAAAAATGTCAAAATATCACCATGTTGAACCTCAAAGTTAACACCCGAACAATTTTGATCTGTCAAGTATTCATTCAGGTCATTCAAAAACATACAAAAGAGAACAAAATAAAGGTTCTCATCCTCATGATAAATGTCAAAGAACTCCTAGGGTTGGTTTGCAAAACACATCATTTCATGTTTCTGTACACGTTATGTATAACCTGCAGAATTTTACTATCAATGCCACACTGAAGAAGTTTTTGCCAAAGACCAACTCTTCATACTGAATCAAAAGCTTTTCGGAAATCGATAAAAGAGCAAACAACCTTATTTTCCTAGCTTTCAAAATTTCAGTCAGTGAATGCAGGGCAAATGGTCTGTTGTCGAATATGCAGATCTAAACCCGGCTTGGTTTTCGTTCATAATTTCAAAAGTGTCTATGAATTCATTTAACCTAGAGCTGATTATCGACGTAAAAAGTTTACTCAGACAGCTTATAATGTAATTGGTCTATAATTTTCAGGGCTGGTTGGGCTACCAGAACGTTTATATATTGGACAAATAAACCCCTTGAGCCAAGTTTCAGGTATAATACCAGTATCTAAAATAACATTGAAATAGTCCTTATAAATTGGGAGCATTATATCCATTGTAATGTTTAGATATTCGTTTATTATGTTATCGTCAGATGGCGATTTATTATTATGTAACTAACTAATACATTTTTTTTATTTCCTCTGTTGTGATTGGAGAATTTAATATTTCATCATGATTTTGCACGTTTATCTGTGTATCATCCTGTTCATCATTAACACCTGCATTAATATTTTTAAAATATTCATACAGCTCTTCAATCTTAATTTTTTATCGGTTAAAGTATCATCCAGTTTATTCAACAGTCTCCAGAACTCTTTCGGCTTCTTACTATGTAATTTTCTAAGCTTGTTTAGGGTCTGAAAATTATGTCTTTTACATAAAAATTCATCATATTTTATAGGCCTTACTGGTACTGCATAAATATTCTTTATTTTGTTCAGTAGGGGTTGTATTATAAAATTTTCCTGCTCTCATATATTTTAATCTAGCATTCCTACATTTAAATCCATACCATGGTTTATCAGAGCTATCTCGCTGATACTTTGTATTTGAATTTTTTTAAATGTTTGTGCTACTGAAGATTGAAATATGTCTTCTGAAATTTCAACAGCAACATGATTAATAAAAGCTTCATCAGCAATGTGGTTTTGCACCGCATGTTATCATGCATGTCATTTATTAGGGTCATATCAATATTTTGGACAAATGTATTTTTATTCTCTTCTCTCCATCTATATTCATTGCTCGATAATGGTTTTCTCAGTTTCTGTTTAGATTGACCAACTTCAAATTAATAAACTGTATTAAGTAAACTGTGGCCATCAGTGAAAAGGGGGTCTAGAATTTTAACAGAAAAATCAGAAATAAATTTAAGCCTTTCAAAAGACGACAATGAATAGTCAATAATCGATATGTCTTTAAATGTGAACGCCTCAAACCTTTATCCTGACCATATCTACCATTTAAAATAAAAAATGTTATTGCTTTTACATATATCTAATACAAAAAACGTCCGTCGTTATTTAAGAGCATGTCTTTATTGGCTCTCTCGACTCAGACAGACAGCTACTTTTGTTGAAATAATTTATTATGACGTCATCATACTCTAAAACCCTTGCTAGCTCATCATCTGCAATCAGATAATCTGCATTAATACCAGTGCGAGAATTGTAGTCACCGACTAAATATACATATTTATGAGAAATACACATATCGGTTATCTCTAATTCAAATTGTTCCATCTCATCGAAATTCCGAAAACGCGAGCCTACTAGTGGCACATTATGTGACACTGTAGTACACATTTTCGTCAGTTTTAGTAAAAGACTTATCTAACTGTATCCAGAAAATATAGTCAGATTCATGCTCAACTACCGATACATAATCACTAATTACGTGTTTAACAAACACACCTATTCCACCGGATCTACGGAAACATTTTTGCCTGCGGGCTTGATGTAGAAATGTGTACCCTGGTAAATTTATTGTATCATAACAGTCTAACTTAGCAACAAAATCAAATGTCATAACTAAACCTATAAACTCGGGGTAGTTAAGTCTATTTTTAAGACCACTAGTGTTCAAACACCCAAAAGGAAGACGCCTAGTTAAATTTTGCTCATGTATATTGTTGCTACTATTTGAATTATTGTTGTTTCCGTACACATTACTACAATTAGTGTTGCCACTGCTGATTGTAGAATTTACTGATAGTTAATCTGTTATATGCACATGTATAGAAAATTGTTCATCTGTCGTGTTTGCACTCCCCGTTAGCTCCTAAACTGACTCATAACACTGTTTATAGTTTTGTCACTGGCCGTAACGGTTGAGTCCGAAACTACAGTCAAGTTCACTTTAGGGGAATTCGTTGATTCTGAAGGCATAGCAAGACCGCCTCTCTGAGGGCTGTTAACCAGTAATGACGCGCTACTAGTGTAACGCGCAGCCCCAGCATACGTTCTTGACTTGGTAGACGATGTAGTCCAAATCGGCGGAGTGTCTGTTTTTCAATACATGCATTGAATCATAATGATGAACAACCATAATGATTAACAAGCATATTTTATATGGAATTTGTCTTACTCTATATTTTTAAAAGATTTGACTGTCAAATTCGATACGTTGCCAAGTTTATGTTATTGTTTATGAAGTGTCACAGGCATATGCTGGGTTTATTTAAATCTATACCTTAGAGAATGCAAGATCATGCAAAGTTAAAACTGTGTGTCACCATAGCGCAAATGACTGTGAAATGAGGCGTGTATCTTTTCCTAATGTTGGGAAGCCCGTTGGAGTAGGAGCGATAAATTTCACAGTCATTTACAACTATGGTGAAAATTATGCATACTGGAGAGAAACCCATTGTTTGTATTCAACGTTTATACTGTAACCCAGAAGACACAAAACGTAGAAAAAAAAGTTTGGATCAACGTTGATTTAACATTGTTTCAACGTCGTGTGTCCACTGGGTCAGTGTTTAGATTTTGCAGACCCATTAACAGTAATTCAGTCATATTAAACGATCACTGCATGGCCGTACATTTGTATGTAATTGTATTAAGTAAATATCTAAATGCCGCCATTAAAATCTTAAAGCACTCCGTGATTGCTTATAATCCGTTGGCTACCGTTAGCAGGTATCCCATCAGGCACACAACGTTGAAAAAACGTTGAATCATTGTCGATTCAACGTTGGTTCCACGTTGAGTGCTCACTGGGAGTTTTGTATCCTGTATATGTGAATATCATTTTTTTCCTGATTTTTATTCTTCGTCATAAATAAAATTAGTTTGGTAATAAAATAAAACACTTAATAAAATGTTTTAGCTTTTTTCTGTATTTCTGATTGAGAGCGATATAATATAGACTAGTATGAACACGTTAACAAGGCAATGCGGTGTCGAACCTTACACAGGAGATAGTGGGGTGTTCATGGCTTTTCTTATTTCTGCTCTAAAACATAGACCATGTGGGTACTCGGTTAAAGCACCACTACTATACTGCAAGTGTTTGTGTTTCTTTTCTCATTTTTACAGCCATAATAGTCGCACTATGTTGCACAGACGTGTTGTCTTATATAAATAGTCCGTCAAGTGGTTCAAACACACTGCAAAGAAGATCACGGTAAACCCTGTCTTACATGTATAGGGGAAAGTGATATGTGCACTATATTTCTTATTTCAGCTCTGAAACATGGTAAATTGGAATGTACTCTTTAGAACTGCCATAACTTGTTATTATCTGAAAAGTTTATCTTTATTAATGCAGCATATACATATTAACTTAACGTAATTACATTAGTGTATCAAGATCAAACACCGTCTCTGTATAGTGACTTTACCACTGGACACGATCTGTAAACAGAAAAAAAATATTTTAATTTATTGTTATGAAAACAATACTAAAAGTCAATGACATAAAGACAACACTGAAAACATGTCATGTATACATGTACTTTTCTCACACGGATACGTTTGATACTCAGTTCTATCAATACACTAAATGATTGGCGTCAATATTTACTTTCATTAAGTAAAATTATCAATATACCATAGACAATTTATTTTTAACACGTTTCTTTTCAAAATACCCCTTTTACAAGGTGCTTCTTGGTATTTCCATGTACTTTCCGGTATTTTGATTGCTTTCCGGTATTTTGGTGCTTTCCGATATTTCTATGGACCCCTGAACTTATATTGTCTCCTCAAATTATTGACCGACGCGCCGGTCTCTTAATATAGCTTTGGATTTTTACATATGGAAGACTATTCGATTAGCTCACTAAGGACGTTTGCCCGGGACGTCGGTTTGTGACGATCCCCGCAAAAAAAAAAAAAAAAAAAAAAAAAAAAAAATCTTAAAACAACTGATTAATGTCTATTTTATCATCATTTCAATCAAGTAATTTCATGAAGCTTTATAAAAGCAAACATTAAAGAATCACATTGTTGTTCTTTTTTACCTATTACATTGAAAATTTATTGTCCCCCGCCTTTTCGAAGAAAAGCGAGGGGACATGGTATTCGGCTTTCCGTGGTGCGTAATGCGTGATGCGTGGTTCCGAGTTTGTAGTAGGTATCTTGTGAGCGCAACTCCTTTTTTTTTTTTTTTTTTGTTTTTTTTTTTTTTGTTGTTGTTTTTTTGTTTGTTTGTTTTGTTGTTTTTTTTTTTGTTTGTTTTTTTGTTGTTGTTGTTGTTTTGGGTTTTTTTGTTGTTGTTTTTTGTTTTTGTTTTTTTTTGTTGTTGTTGTTGTTGTTTTGTTTGTTTGTTGTTGTTTTTTGGTTTGTTTGTTTTTTTGTTTGTTTTTTTTTGGTTTTGTTTTGTTTTTGTTTTTTGTTGTTGTTTTTTTTTTTTTTGTTTCTTTTGTTGTTGTTTTTTTTTTTTTTTTTTTTACAGAATCCTTTTTTTTTTTTTTTTTTTTCACTCAGTTGCTTTTTTCACATTTTTAACTTAGACTTTTTTGCATGGTTCCGAGTGTGTAGTGGGAACCTTGTGAGCGCAACTCCTCCTACAGTTTTATACCGATCCTTCTGAAACTTCACAGGTATCTTCAGCATGGTGCTTTTTACAGAATCTTGAAATTACATTTTTGTTTACTTTCTTTTACATTTTTAACTTTTAACAGACTTTTTGCATGCTTCAATACTATGAAAAGGCATATAGTAGTCGGTACCTTGTGAGCACAACTCCTCCCACAGCTTTAAGCAAATGCTTCTGAAACTTTGCAGGCATTTGCTTGTGGTCTGAGGATATACATGATATACATGTGCTCTTGAAATCTTGAAATTATGTTGTTGTTGTTGTTTTTGTTTTTTGTTTTTTTTTTTTTGGGGGGGGGGGGGGTTTCATATTTTTAGCTTCATTTTTTTTCCTGCTTTAATACTTAGGTAAGTGATACAGGACCAATGGTCCTCTGGTTAACTTACTCATTTTTAACAGCACAAATAAAAATAAGGCGGGGAACATAAATTCCCTATTGAATTTGCTTGTTAAACTTTAGTATACCCTTGTCCCATATCTCTATGTAAACATGAACAAAATTTGCGCCTTTACGTCTTGGATATAATTGATGTACCAAACCCTTAAATTCGGGATTTTCCGTAAAACGTACTGAGTTCAATTTTATACCTACGGAAAAATAATCCAATGAAAATAGGTTTTACATCCCCGGGTAGGTGTTTGGCGGGAAGCGGAAATGGAGATTGTAAACAATGATACTGAAATGTGATAGAAATTCTTAAATTTGAGTGAAGTAAACACTCAGATTTGGAAATTAAAAATGTAAATAACATAAGATTACATAAACCATTTCCCCTATTATTTATCAGCTTTCCCCACCCCGTACTGTATGCCATAGTTTACGTTGTTAGACCGGGAATTTTGACGCATATCTAATTTGACGCTCTTTCATTTTTCTTCCTATTCTTGGACTTGCAGAAACTTTTTTGTAATGCCTCATCGGTGTTGGGGTAGAGTAACATAAGAGAGTCACATCCAGGTGTTTAAGTAGAACTTCTTGGAAAATTACAACCATGTAACCATGAATGGTCAACATTTTGAAAGAAATGCTTAAAGCACATTTTTCCTTTGAATTGAAGCTCAAAACTTTAAAGATGCATCAGCTACATCTGAATCAAACATGCTTCTTTGTTACAGTGTCGCCTGATGCATTTATTCACAAGTATGATATATGGTTGAAATGCTATTGCATACACAATATTACTTTTCAAATAAATATAAGGTCTTATATGAAAATATTTTGCAACTGGAAGAAGAGAAATTCATAAAGTATTTATCTGTGTATTTTTTTATGCCAAGCAGATATAATATGATGAAAAATATTTTTGCTGACAATAAATAATCTGTTAAGAATATATTTTATTAAGACAAGTGGCAAATTTGTACATGCAAGCAGGAGAAAGAAGCATTTCAACTGCCCTACCCCTTAAAAGTGAAACATAAAAATGGTGGCAATTTGCAAAATGAGGTCAGATTTTTAAAATCTATACAGGTGTCATTCAACAGTGATTCTTGTCATTTTATTTTGTTCTAACAGACAAATGATGCTGCCTGAACATGGTCCTAGTATTATTGTAAAACTTAAATTACTATCATTCAAGAAATATAGCAGCCTATTAGATGCGCCATTTCATATGAGTGTAAACCAAAATGACAGTCACCATGGTGATCCTATTTCACTTGGAATATTTATGAAGGCAGTTGATGCAAATTTATTTTAATGATATTAAATAATGTTCTAGAAGTCCATGATTGTCTTACACAAAACAAATGTACTGGGAGTTGTCCGTGAAATTAATGACATGTCAAATAATGCTTAAGTACGTCAAAACCCATGAGTCTAGGCTATTGGTTTGCCTACTCCTGACTTTCAAAACTTTTTTTGTTTCTTATTGACTGCAGCCGGTCGTAGTCGGCCGTTAATTGTAGGATGCAGAATGGTAAAGTAAATGGAGAAGAAAATGCCTGCCCAAGGCGGGACGAAACCATGACGTAAAAACTACTCTGCTTTCAGGAAGTCCGTTGTTGTTTTTTTGTTTTTGACTCGCGCTTTGCATAGCCAGGAGTTCCAACTTCCACGGCACCGAAGTACTTACTATTTGAAATATGCAAACTTATAAAAGCTGAAACTTGCATCCAAGTTTATACATACATGCCATTAGTTGTTGACAGACATCTGTGAGATTTTGAAAATTTTTAGGGGAGATTTGATGAAATTCTGTGAGATTTTTATGAAAGTCACTTTCAAGCTTATATAAGTAAGTTAAAAACCATTATTTTAATGAATTAAGCTTGGGACAGCCATGCTAATGTGTGGTTTATTTCTAGTTCTTCAAAAAGTAGCTTATTAAATGGTATGAAAATTCTGTGAGATTTGAAAATCTTATGGGAAATGGGGTCCAGAAGTGCCAAAATTCTGTGAGATTTTGTCTCACAGTGTGAGGTATGGCATGTATGTTTATACCACTGGATTTCCTTGATATAGCCTCTCAATATATCTGTCAGTAAAACTTTGCCATCATCAAGTCAGTTCACGCATAGCCCAAAAAGTTTACAACCAACTGAATTTGACTGTTTCCAGAGTGTTTACCACACTACCAATGTAAGGGGATAAAATCTTCAAATATGGGACGCCGCTTTGTTCTGAAGTCTGGATTTGTTTGAATGTTATTTACCACATGTTAATGAAGGAATTTCAGTCAATATTAAACAATTTGAACTCAAAAGTATAACCACTTTTAGCTATAAAATAACATATTTACAGTTCTTTACGGGTCACACGAATCACCGAAATACCGGAATACTACCAAAATACCGGAATACCCGTGAAAAATATAGGTACACCTATGAAAGATGCCTATTAAAGACACCAATATTGGCTTTAATTAATCAATTCAGTAATATTATGTCAACCTAATGGAAAAGGGATAATACTTTAACCTAAAATAATTTGCAAATTGTCTTTGCAATTTTTTTTTTTTTTTTTATTTGAAAACATTGTTGATAGTCCGCTAAATCAGAGCCAGAATACGACCGGAATACCCGCGAAAAACGTGAATTACCTACACTTCAAACGAAAAGTACATACAGAATAGATCAGGTAAAAGAACAAAAAAAAACAAAAAACTCTTTACCCCGAATATCGGCATTTTGCAGACTTCCCCCAAACACTCTGAATCAAACCGAGTAAACGTAATATTCAGCGGACAACACTCGCAAGTCCGCGCAAAGTATGTGTTATGCAAAGTTGTGCGAAGTTACTCGGATTCGTAATGTTGTACCCGGAGACATTTTTCCACCATATAGAACAGTCTGCGTGAAGTTATATCGTCCACGCACATGCGGATGCGCAGGTTGATCTGAGTCTGTGCTGGTCGCAAAGGTCTTATTATCCCAAAAGTGTTTTCCAAATTTCCGCATTCCGATCCACCAGAATTAGGCCAATTCCCTTGTTTTCTTAAATATTAACCAATGCTGCCTTGTTCCCTGAATATATTTGGGTGCTCCCTAGGTCCAAAGAAAACCCCGGTAGCCCCATTCACTATTCGAGCACGTAACATGGGCCACAACAACGCTCCATATGAAAAAGTACCGGATTCTTTGGCTTAGTCTACTCCGGCCACATAAGTGGGTCCGGCATGGTCATTTTTACTTAATATGCTGTAGAAAACAAAACAAACACATGAAAATCACAAAAATCACAAAGAGAATCAAACATCTGCCCCCAATCAACGAATTACATATTTATATTTGGTATTCCTGTAACTGCCTTTTCCCATGCAACAACCGCACGCGCTCAATATAAATGACGTACTATGGTAAAAGACCGGGAAATTCTCACTCGCATGCAGCAACCGCACGTGTCAATATTAATCAACTTAAAGGGGCGCTTCAGCTATCAAAGAGGCATTGAATCAATAAGACAGCCCATGTGAAAAGGGTGTCTGTCACACAAAAACACACTTTACGCACACAAGGGACAAGAGAGGCTAATGGCAATTCAAATGAGTGAGTGAGTTTTTTTTACGTCCTAGGAACAGCCAGGTCATAGAGGAATGTGGACCATGGTTTAAAGTCCCATATTAAAGGCTTGAGAAGCCTGGGATCGAACCCATGACCCTGGGAGACAAAGCGAGCAGCTTTACCACTGTAACACCCCACCGAGGCACCATTTCCCAATATTTCATACAGTTTCAAGAAAATATCTCAAATAGTTTTCAAGTTATAGAGTGGACATAAATATATTACAGAATTCACTAAAATATTTTCGGTGTTCAAAGGGCCATAACTCCAAAAGTAGGCTCTATCGTCAAAGTATATGAACTGTTGAAATGATTAATAGCTTATGAATAAGCCGACCCCGGAAAAGTGTGTGGGCTCGACAAGACCTACATAGTGTTGACTGGGCCATTTTTAACTCCAGTTCAAACCAAAATTACGTCGGTACAAAAGTATGATTTACAATGTTCTTACAATGAACCAGACGACAAAACGTACTATAGTACAATGTACGTGTGACCAGCAAAGACTCTGGTCTGTCTGTGCATCAACCCACTATATAAAGCAAGCTTCTTGGATAGCCCAGAGTCCGAAGAAGGTGCATACTGAACGATCAGCAAAAGATCTGATCAGAATGATGTTACAGTCACACTGTTTATCCCGCTTTGGGCAGCCCGGCTATCGAAGGTAAATACGATCAGCGAATGCTCTGATCAGAATGTGCATTTGCGCAGACTGACCCGTTTTGTTAAACCCATAGATTGTAGGCGGTACATACAATTAGCGAAGGCTCTGATCAGACTACTGATGTGCAGGCTCAGAGTGTGCAGGCTAATTCGTCTCTTCGGACAGGTTATAGGTTTTACCGTGCACAGACCCATGCGCGATTTGTTTCTGCAAACCATAACGCTTAACATTCTGGGTAAAGTTTTCAACAGACATTTTGAAATATTTTTATCATTCTTCCAAGAAAA
Organism: Anodontia alba; assembly: GCA_964016985.1. Taxonomy (NCBI): domain Eukaryota; kingdom Metazoa; phylum Mollusca; class Bivalvia; order Lucinida; family Lucinidae; genus Anodontia; species Anodontia alba. Next base: position 56,275,896 of record OZ024833.1, read on the forward strand.
CAGGATTTGCATTTCATGCAAATTGTCTCCATTGCATGAAATGTCAAATCCTGTTTTCTTGGTAATAAAACAAATAACGATTTTTTTTTTTTTTTTTTTTTTTTTTTTGTCGTCTGCTGAATTAGCCCAGATAGTGGTAATTCGATACCTGCGAGCACCAAGTGTCACGTCTTTGAGGTCTTTGAGCAAGACACTTTGTCCTCGTATCTTAGTATTGGTTTCTACCCAGGAAGACGCTGCCTAGAACGTCCGTGAAGACATATGACAATATTATGTGAAGATGCTTTCCCGCCGATGCTAGGTTTATACGTGCGTTTCTTTTACTCGTTAAATAAATTACAGTTCTGGTTTTGCATATCGAATGTTGAAGAAACAAAAACAGAACACTTTACATGGAAACGAAAGTTTTGAAGATTGCTCTATAAGCAATTAAAGATAATGTTATTAATTTATATACCTTAAGAGAATAACATAACAATATTAATTTGTACCCTGGTAAATGCGGGGTAACGTCCTCACACTGCAGGGTTTTACTCTTTTAAGGGAGCTAACTGCAACTGACTATTAAAAGGGAGTTAACTGCAATTGCTTTACAAATCTGGCCCATGCGAAACGGGATGGGGAACAGCATTTTTTTACGAATCGCGCCAATTAAGCTTATAAAATAGCGTTTAACCAGTACACTGGACCCTCTTCCTCCAGAAACTTGTAACTGCCAATCTTGAAGCAGTGGAAGAAGCTAATGACCGTAGCAAATACATGTGTTTCATGTTAAGTGGGGATCGAATCGCGTTTGATTCCCGCCGGTGCGATATCATTTTTCCAATGAAGTCAGTGCAAACAACTTACAGCTCGAAAGGAGACGTGTCATATTTATATGAGGGTAAAACGAAAGAGCTTTCCAGAGAGAGAGAGAGAGAGTTTGGAGGGTAAAACGAAAGAGCTTTCCAGAGAGAGAGAGAGTTTGCAAAACTTGTAAGATTCTGGCTGGTCCATTTCAGGTACATCCGGCTATGAGATTTGGTTATTCCTAGAAAAATGGCTAAACTATTTTTGCAAACAGTGAAACCTGACCAGACGCCGCATTCTATTATCTCAATATGACTTTCTTTTTTTTTTTGCTGTTGTTGTTGTTGAAAGAGGCATAAATAAGACACCAGGTCACGGGGATTTAAATGGACAGTCGTATCCCTGGTCCAATCATCAACCGTCCAGGCCTCGATCCGAGCAGTGTAGATACATTCCAGCGTATCCGTTTCTGTCTCCCTTGTCAAATTAAATGTATCCATACTTTGACCCTTGAAGCGCTTAGCATATTCAGCAGACGGCATTTACATTTTTTTTCTTATTTTCCTGTGTAAATTATGCGTGACATTACATGTGAATCATTTGCTGGGGCAGACAATTCAAAAGAAATGTTCATCCTAATTTTCACCGTAAAATACTAAAACAGTTAGATCGACATCTCCTCTAGAACTTTCAGCAGTGCTTCAGGGGTTCAAACTATTTTCTTGGCAGCAGCAGCACCTGTAAAGTATTTGATATGACAGTAATACATCAAATTGTCTTTAAGATGTAACATAAAAACACTGGACCATGAAATATAGGTCACAATGACCTACAGATTGATGCAACGATTCTCATATTTATAAAGGCGTGCTGCTGGAACACATTATGTATATTAATATATTTATATTATATTTAAAAGAATATTCATACAAGCTACATGGGTGTAAGGATGACGTTACTCATCATGACTGCATTGGTTGTTTAATCTGCGTAACTTTCAAACATGCGTAAATGATTAACTTTCGGTGTGTCGTGTTTGAGACTTACTACTGGCCATATATATATATTTTTTTTTATATACATCATACATAACTAAATCAATCGGAAGAAATTATTCACTCAATTGATAAATATTTTATACAAAAAGTCGTATCTACTTTTTGTTTGAAGTGTAGGTAATTCACGTTTTTCATGGGTATTCCGGCTCTGATTTAGCGGACTATCAACGTTTTCAAATAAAAAAAAAAAACACTTCAAAGACAATTTGCAAATTATTTGAGGTTTAAATATTATCCCTCTTCCATTAGGTTGACATAATATTACTTAGTTGATTAATTTAAGCCAATATTGGTATCTTTAATAGGTGTCTTTCACAGGTATACCTATATTTTTCACGGGTATTCCGGTATTTCGGTAGTATTTCGGTGATTCGTGTGACCGGTTCTTTACTGTTCTTGTTTTTCTTTTTTCAATTAATTAGACTTGGAAGGAAGGCATTAATACACTGTCCCTCCTCAAAACCCTGGCATCTGAGCATGTTTTAAGATGTGTCCAATGTGGACAGAAGTCACATTTACCCCAGTTTACCAAACATATAAATACTGCCTCTCAGATCTTCAGGTTATCACTTGCAACAAGCACTTTTCCTCCTTTGAAACATCAACGTCACTATCTCCTGCACATAATCGTCGTGAGGGGGGTGTTGCAGCACCTAAAGAAGAAGGAAGATCACTATTGGCACTTTCTTCTGATAGCAATTCCAAGGGCTTAAATTCCCTTAATTGCTGATTCCCAAGGTACTGGGCTGTGGCTCATTTTCACTATGATTATTTATTAATATACGAGGGATGTTCGAAATGAATTGCCAATTGTCCTCTAGCTTGATATCCACATGGGGCACGATAAAAACCAATACATACCTGTATAGGGCTATTCAATATCTACACAATGGTGTATAAATGTACATGTTAGACTAAGTGTAAGACATAAAATTTGCCATTTGACTATACGCAGTCATTGATCACTGCAGTAAAAATGGTTGGTAGAAGAGTCGACAAAAAAGATGAAATACGGGCTTACATCAAAGCTCGCTCAAAATTTGGTTGTTCTTTGAAGAAGCTGATGACTGAAATTTCTACTGCTTTTGGACCTTCTTGTGTGTCTTATGACACAGTTCGGCGGTGGAAAAAGAAATTTGAGTCTGGTGTAGAGTCCATCAAAAATGCACCGAAATCAGGTAGGCCAAAATCTGCATCTCGTAAAGAAATCGTTTCCAAAATAAAGGAAATCATTGAAGGAGATGCCAGATTTACAGTTCGTGATATTGCACGAAAGGTAGGCATATCACTATCAACGGTTCACCTTATTTTGAAGAAGCATTTGAAAGTCAGAAAGATTTCTGCTAGATGGGTGCCACATCTGTTGACTGACGAGCAAAAGAGGCAACGGGTTAAGGTGGCCAAAAAGCTGCTTCAAATGTTTCCAAAATATGACAAAAAGCAGTTTGCCAATGTCGTCACAGGTGATGAAACCTGGGTCCATTATTTTGAGCCTGTCAGAAAGGTTAGCAATAAGATCTGGGCCACTAAACACAGCAAACGCCCAATAATTGCCAAACGTTCTTTGAGTACAAAGAAGGTTTTGTATGCAATCTTCTTCTCTGGTGAAGGAGTCGCAATAAAAGTGCCAGTGAAAAAAGGCAAAAGCATCACCGGAAAGTACTACAAAGACGTAGTACTGAAGAAACTGAAAAAGTATTTTCAGAAACGACACCCTGCCACTGGTTTTAAACATGTCCTTCTACATGACAATGCCCCAGCTCATACCTCCGCAATAGTTACGGCATTTTTTGAAGAAAGAAAAAGTAACTGTTTTGCCTCACCCCCCGTATTCCCCAGACCTTGCCCCATGTGATTTCTTTTTGTTTCCGAAATTGAAAGCATTCCTTGCTGGGCGGAAATACCAGTCCCGACAGGCACTTGGATCTGCAATTCATCAGTACCTTACGGTCACACGAATCACCGAAATACCGGAATACTACCGAAATACCGGAATACTCGTGAAAAATATAGGTATACCTATGAAAGACACCTATCAAAGATACCAATATTGGCTTTAATTAATTAATTAAGTAATATTATGTCAACCTAATGGAAAATGGATAATACTTTAACCTAAATAATTTGCAAATTGTCTTTGAAGTGTTGTTTTTTTTTTTATTGTTTTTTTGTTTTTTATTTGAAAACATTGTTGATATTCCGCTAAATCAGAGCCGGAATACGACCGGAATACCCGTGAAAAACGTGAATTACCTACACTTCAAACGAAAAAGTACATACAGTGCAGCTCAGGTAAAAGAACAAAAAAACAAACAAACTCTTTACCGAATATCGGCGTTTTGCGGACTTCCCAAAAACACCCGGAACCAAACCGAGTAAACGTAATATTCGGCGGACAACACTCGCAAGTCCGTGCAAAGTATGTGTTATGCAAAGTTATGCGAAGTTACTCGGAATCCTAATGTTGTACCAGGAGACAATATTTCTCGCGAAGTTGTGCGAAATTCCTCGGAGTAATTTGACTAAATACCTGTCCCTGTTTTTATTTATTTAATAAATAAATTTATTTCGATATATTTTTAATAAATATATTTATTTATTTATATATTTATTTTTCCACCATATAGAACAGTCTGCGTGAAGATAAAATCATCCACGCTCATGTGGATGCGCAGGTTGGTCTAAGTCTACGCTGGTCGCAAAGGTCTTATTATCCCAAAAGTGTTTTCCAAATTTCCGCATTCCGATCCACCAAAATTAGGTCAGTTCCCTTGTTTTCTTAAAATATTAACCAATGCTGCCTTGTTCCCTGAATATATGGTGCTCCGTATGTCCAAAGATAACCCCGGTAATGGGCCTCAACTACGCTCCATATGAAAAAGTACCAGATTCTTCGGCTTAGTCTACTCCGGCCACATAAGTGGGTCCGGCTTGGTCATTTTTACTTAATATGGTGTAGAAAACAAAACAAACACATGAAAATCACAAAAATCACAAAGAGAATCAAACATCTGCCCCCAATCAACGAATTACATATTTATATTTGGTATTCCTGTAACTGCCTTTTCCCATGCAACAACCGCACGCGCTCAATATAAATGACATACTATTTTAAAGACCGGGAAATGCTCACTCGCGTGCAGCAACCGCACGTGTCAATATAAATTTACTTAAAGGGGCGCTTCTGCTATCAAAGAGGCACTGAATCAATAAGACAGCCCATGTGAAAAGGGTGTCTATCATACAAAAACACACTTTACGCACACAAGGGGAAAGAGAGGCTAATGACAATTCAAATGAGTGAGTTTTTTTTACGTCCCAGTCATAGGGAAATGTGGACCATGGTTTAAAGTCCCATATTAAAGGCTTGAAAAGCCTGGGATCAAACCCATGATCCTGGGTGTCAAGGCGAGCAGCTTTACCACTGTAACACACAACCGAAGCACCATTTCCCAATATTTTATACTGTTTCAAGAAAATATCTCAGATAGTTTTCAAGTTACAGAGTGGACAAAAATATATTACAGAAATCACTAAAATATTTTCGGTGTTCAAAGGGCCATAACTCCAAAAGTAGGCTATATCGTCAAAATATATGAACTGTTGAAATAATTAATAGCTTATGAATAAGCCCACCCCGGAAAAGTGTGCGGGCTCGACAAGACCTACATAGTGTTGACTGGGCCGTTTTTAACTCCAGTTCAAACCAAAATTACGTCGGTACAAAAGTATGATTTACGATGTTCTTACAATGAACCGGATGACAAAACGTACTGTAGTACAATGTACGTGCGACCAGCAAAGACTCAGGTCCGTCTGTGCATCGATCCACTATATAAAGCAAGCTTCTTGGATAGCCCGAAGAAGGTGCATACTGTACGATCAGCCTATGGTCTGATCAGAATGTGATGTTACAGTCACACTGTTTATCTTGCTTTGGACAGCCCGCGGCTATCGAAGGTACATGTAAATGCGATTAGCGAATGCTCTGATCAGAATGTGCAGTTGCGCAGATTGACCCGAGTCTTCGCTCGTCGCACAAGACGTTTTGTTAAACCCATAGATTGTAGGCGGTACATACGATTAGCGAAGGCTCTGATCAGACTACCGATGTGCAGGCTCAGAGTGTGCAGGCTGATTCGTCTCTTCGTACAAGTTATTATAGGTTTTGCCATGCACAGACCCATGCGCGATTTGTTTGTGCAAACCATAACGCTTAACGTTCTGGGTAAAGTTTTCAACAGACGACATTTTGAAATATTTTTCTCATTCGTCCAAGAAAACAGGATTTGCATTTCATGCAAATTGTCTCCATTGCATGAAATGTCAAATAATAAAACAAATAACTTTTTATTTGTCGTCTGCTGAATTAGCCCTGCAGATAGTGGTAATTCGATATCCGCGAGCACCAAGTATTGTGTCTTTGAGCAAGACACTTTATCCTCGTATCTTAGTATTGGTTTCTACCCTGGAAGATGCTGCCTAGAATGTCCGTGAAGGCATATGACATTATGTGAAGATGCGTTCCCGCCGATGCTAGGTTTATACATGTGTCTCTTTTACTCGTTAAATAAATTATGGTCTTGGTTTTGCATATCGAATGTTGAAGACACAAAAACAGAACACTTTACATGGAATCGAAAGTTTTGAAGATTGCTCTATAAACCAATAAAGATATTTTAGATAATGTTATTAATGTATATACTGTAAGAGAATAACATAACATAATATTCATTTGTACCCTGTTAAAAATCCAGGGTAACGTCCTCACACTGCAGGGTTTTTAGCTCACCTGAGCTCTGCTCAGGATGAGCTATTGTGATCACTTTTCGTCCGTCGTCCGTCCGTCCGTCCGTTAACATTTTCAAACGACTTCTCCTCTGAAGCCGCTGAGCCAATTTTGCTCAAATTTCATATGGAGCCTCCTTAGGGTGGGGGAACGAAAGATTGCTAAAATGGTCGCGGTCCGTCGACTAAGATGGCCGCCATGCCCATATATGGTAAAAACCTTTAAAAATCTTCTTCTCCATAACCGAGGATGCCTTGGGGCTGAATCTTTGCATGAATCATCGGGGACGGGAGGTCAACCAAAGTTGCTAAAAGAATTGTCGTACGTTGACGTTTGACCTTTTTACGGCAAGGTCAAGTTCGCTTCCCTATGCATTTATATGAGCTCTATACATTTGAATGGGAAAATTGTTAAGAGTTTCAAACGACTTCTCCTCAGAAGCCTCTGAGCTAATTTTGTTCAAATTTCATATGGAGCCACCTTAGGGTGGGGAAACAAAAGATTGCTAAAATTGTCGCGGTCCGTTGACCAAGATGGCCGCCATGCCCATATATGGTAAAAACCTTTAAAAATCTTCTTCTCCATAACCGAGGATGCCTTGGGGCTGAATCTTTGCACGAATCATCGGGGACAAGAGGTCAACCAAAGTTGCTAAAAGAATTGTCGTACGTTGACGTTTGACCTTTTTACGGCAAGGTCAAGTTCGCTTCCCTATGCATTTGTATGAGCTCTATACATTTGAATGGGAAAATTGTTAAGAGTTTCAAACGACTTCTCCTCTGAAGCCTCTGAGCTAATTTTGTTCAAATTTCATATGGAGCCACCTTAGGGTGGGGGAACGAAAGATTGCTAAAATTGTCATGGTCCGTTGACCAAGATGGCCGCCATGTCCATATATGGTAAAAACCTTTAAAAATCTTCTTCTCCATAACCGAGGATGCCTTGGGGCTGAATCTTTGCATGAATCATCGGGGACGAGAGGTCAACCAAAGGTGCTAAAAGAATTGTCGTACGTTGACGTTTGACCTTTTTACGGCAAGGTCAAGTTCACTTCCCTATGCATTTGTATGAGCTCTATACATTTGAATGGGAAAATTGTTAAGAGTTTCAAACGACTTCTCCTCTGAAGCCTCTGAGCTAATTTTGTTCAAATTTCATATGGAGCCACCTTAGTGTGGGGAAACAAAAGATTGCTAAAATTGTCGCGGTCCGTTGACCAAGATGGCCGCCATGCCCATATATGGTAAAAACCTTTAAAAATCTTCTTCTCCAGAACCGAGAATGCCTTGGGGCTGAATCTTTGCACAAATCATCGGGAAGGAGAGGTCTATAAAAGTTGCCAAAAGAATTGTCGTACGTTGACATTTGACCTTTTTACGGCAGGATCAAGTTTGCTTCCCTATGCATTTGTATGAGCCCCATACATTTGAATAGGAAAATTGTTGAGAATTTTAAATTTCTTCTTCTCTGAAGCCACTGAGCCAAATTTGCTCACATTTCATATTGTGCCTTCTTAAGTCAGGGGAACGAAAGATTGCTAAAATGGTTGCGGTAGGTCGACCAAGATGGCCACCATGCCCATATATGGTAAGACCCTTTAAAAATCTTCTTCTTCAGAACTGAGGATGCCTTGGGGCTAAATCTGTGCACAAATCATCAGGGACAGGAGATCTACCAAAATTGCTGAAAAGATTATTGTACGTTGACATTTGACCTTTTTACGGCAAGGTCAAGTTTGCTTCCCCATGCATTTGTATGAGTCCCATAACATTTATATGGGAAAATTGTTGAGAATTTGACGACTTCTCTGAAGCCACTGAGCCAAATTTGCTCAGATTTTTAGCTCACCTGAGCATGAAGTGCGCATGGTGAGCTATTGTGGTCAGTCAATGTCCGTTGTCCATCATGGGTCATGCGGCGTGAACAATTGCTTTAAAGGCCTACTCTTCCTACACCCCAGGGCCAATTGACTCGATACTTGGTAGGAAGCATCAGGGTGAAATGTAGATAAAAAAAAATAGCTAAAATCGTTCCGATCGGAAATCCAAGATGGCCGCCATGGCCGCCATCTTGAAAATCTTTTTCGCTTCTTCTCCTGAACCGAAAGGCCAATTGACTCCAAACTTGCTAGGAAGCATCAGGGTGACTTGTAGATCAAATATAGCTAAAATCGTGTCGGTCCAAATTCCAAGATGGCCACCATGGCAGCCATCTTGAAAATCTATTTTTCGCTTCTACTCCGAAACCCAAAAGCCAGTTGACTCCAAACTGGTTAGGAAGCATTGGGGTGACTTATAAATCAAAAATAGCTAAAATTGTGCTGATTAGAAATCCAAGATGGCCACCATGGCAGCCATCTTGAAAAGCTATTTTTCGCTTCTTCTCCTGAACCGAAAGGCCAATTGACTCCAAACTTGCTAGGAAGCATCGGGATGACTTGTACATAAAAAATAGCTCAAATCGTGCCAATTAGAAATCCAAGATGGCCTCCATGACAGCCATCTTGAAAATCTATTTTTCGCTTCTTCTCTTAAAACTAAAAGTCAATTGACTTGAAACTTAGTAGGAAGCATCAGGGTGACTTGTAGATCAGAAAATAGCTATAATCATTCCGATCAGAAATCCAAGATGGCAGCCATCTTGAAAATCTATTTTTTGCTTCTTCTACTGCACCGAAATGCCAGTTGACTCAAAAGTTGGTAGGAGGCATTGGGGGTGACTTATTTTACTTGTAACGTTTAGAAAATTTCAGCATTTTAACCTTGTAAGCAAGATATTTCAAAAACTGTTTAAGCCATTGCCTTGTCATAAGAGTATTGGAAAAATGTTGCATGCCATCTGCATATCTGCAGTGGCGGTTTCACTCAGGTGAGCGAGTTGTGGCCCGTGGGCCTCTTGTACTCTTTTAAGGGAGCTAACTGCAACTGACTATTAAAAGGGAGTTAACTGCAATTGCTTTACGAGACTGGCCCATGCGAAACGGGATGGGGAACAGCTTTTTTTACGAATCGCGCCAATAAAGAGGGGTCATGCTTATAAAATAAGCGTTTAACCAGTACACTGAACCCTCTTCCTCCAGAAACCTGTAACTGCCAATCTTGAAGCAGTGGAAAAAGCGAATGACCGTAGCAAATACATGTGTTTCATGTTAATTTGTTACTTTCTTGTACTTGTATTATGTAATAAAATATGTTTAAACCAAATACATGTGTTTCATGTTAAGAGGGGATCGAATCGCGTTCGATTCCTACGGTGCGATATCATTTTAACTTCGTAATACATTAACCTATAGATAATGTGCTATTCTATTCTGTTATTCACCCCCTCCACAGAAAAAACGACCTTTCAGTCGTTATAAAGTCTTAATTCAGAAGGTCCCTTTAACAGTTACCTGTATGACGTAGTTCCTCCCGCTCAAATGATCACGTGTCAGTTTCTTTTCTGTGGACTTTGAATGTTCAAGGATTATTATTCTGTGTTAGAAAAAATGGATTAAAATTATTCTACACGGTTAAAATTTTTATATCCTTGACTTTCTCTGGTTCTATATTCACTCCTTCTACTATCTATGTACTTATTTTCGAAATATCGATCTTAGATTTCTTGTTTTCTCAATGTTAAATTTCTTCCTTTGTTTCCGCGTCAGTCGATGCATTTCGCCCGCGGCAACTGTGGCCATTTAAAAGCTAAATGGGATACACATTTATCTTGTCTAACTTGTAATTCTTGCACACGTATCTCTCCGTGTTATATTTGTAGTTCCTGGACAGAAAAAGTTTGGAACCTAGCAGAAAGAAGACGCCTTCATGCTACTAGAAAATCAGTTATGACGCAGAAGAGAAAACAAAAGAAATCAAAGAAATCCAAGAAGTCCCAGTCAGACATGTCTGACAACGGGACAGTTGATGGGAGCACCGCCCCTCATAGCTTTACTGCTCGGGGCAGGACCCATCAAGGTGGCAGCCTGGCGGACTTAGAGTCTGACCAGGCACTAAGCCCACCAGTCACCAGTCAACCAGTCACCAGTCATCCAGTCACTGGGCAACTTATCTCCGTTCATCCAGTCGCCAGTCAACCAGTCACCAGTCAACCAGTCACCAGTCAACCAGGCACCAGTCAACTAGGCTCCAGTCAACCAGGCATGGGTTTACAGTCATTCGCGTATGACCTACAAACACAAATTCCGCCTGGTTATATTCCTATAAATGTGCCTGTACAAAGCTACGCTCCTTCCATAAGTAGCCATATTTCACAGGGTAGTGTCCACAGACTATCCAATGTCTTTATTCCTGGTTACGAACGTTCTAATAGACTATAACTTCCTAATCCAGCTTCTTCCTCTAGACAGATTATTCCACTCGAACCTGATTTTTCGCAGGTCTCAGATCCGAGTGTAATGATTGAGCCTCCAAATTCAAATGATTTATCTATCTCCAGACCTTCAAGGAAGGATCAGTCTAAAAGAGAGCATAAATCTAAAAAGAGAAGAAGACATTGATCGTCCTCTTCTTCTATCTCTACTTCCAGATCAGACTCTTTGAGTTCTTCTCGGCGAAAGAAAAATTCAAAGAGATCTAAGCACTCTCATAAAAAGAGAAGAAGACGATCGATGACGCCTTCTTCTTCATCAAATTCCTCCCAATCTCAACTTGACATTGGTAGATATACAAGGGCTCATAAATCTCCCCAGGTTGTTCAAATGCCAACTCCAATACAACCTGAGGAGACTAATTTTAGTCAAATCACAAATCAACCTATTAATTACGATCAGATTCAGCCGAATCTCACTCAACAGAATAAGGAGTCAGATTCGGAAACTGAATCCGAAGTCTGGTCATTTGATCGTGCGATTAACGAGGTCTTCCGGCTTCTTCCTCCTGAGTTATGCCCCAAAACTCAGCAGGATCAAGCTCCATTAAAACCTCTCTCTGGGATCGAACAATTAATGGAGTCTCGTTCCACTCCATTACTTGTCCTCCCACAATCCAAATTAGTACAAAATACAACAAAATATATTCAAAATAGACTAGAATCGGACAAATGTTCAAGAGATTGGATTTGCCCGCAAAGCTTGGTTTCGGCTCTTGCTCCGACTAAATTCTACAAGAGCCAAAACCAATATTTGCCAACTGATAATATCCCTCAATTAGAAGCGGATGCGTCGCTCCTAGACATTTCTAATACAGGAAGAGCTTCTATTCCGCTCAAGAATCTAGAAGCATGGGAAAGGAAGGCTAGAAAACTAGTCGCTATTAATTCTCATGCTGATCTATTTTCTTCAGCTGCCTTCCTTTCATTACAACAGGAATCGATGTCGGTTGCGGCCCTTTCCAGACTTCTGGAGGCCGTAGCCAAATCGATTAAACATGCTACTGCCATGTCTACACTTTTAACTACTGAATTATTCCAAGCTAGGAGGGACGCAGCCCTAGCTTCGTCTAAACTACTACTCGACAATTCCACATACGAGTTAAGGAACGCTCCTATTAACTCAAAATCCTTATTTGACGGCAGGATAAAAGAAATAGCTAAATCAAACTTCGAAGCTCAACAGCAAAGGTTTCTAGCTTCTACATCCATTCAGTCACAATCTCATTCTTATAAGCCTCCTTCGCAGAGCAGAGCTTTCAAGATACCTAAATATCCTGCTAAACAAACAACATCCAGACCTAAACCTACGCAGTCGTATAGGTCCAAAAATATTCCTCAAAGCTCATCTTCTCACATTAAGAAAGATAATATCAAGAGGACTGATAACATCCGTCAGTTCCCCTCCTCTAAACCTGCCTCTTCCTCCGCAAGATTATGAAGGCCCGCCCTTTCCACTGCCTGCTCTTCCGCTCGCGGACATTCCAGTGGGAGGACGATTGGCCCATTTTGCGGAAAAATGGGAGGAAATAACAGACAACAAATGGGTCCTCTCTATCGTACAAAACGGATTCAGGATACCATTCATCAAAATTCCTCCTTTGTCATCTGTTCCGATCAGAATGAGTCAATCCTCCTCCCCGTTTCTCAGAGAAGAGATCGAAAATCTTCTCAACAAACGGGCAGTGGAAAGGGTACAGAATCCGGAAACTCCCGGCTTTTATTCCCGGATATTCCTTGTGCCAAAAAAGAACGGAAAGTTTCGTTTAATATTAGACCTGTCTTTATTAAACCGTTACATAGAGAAACAAGCATTCAAAATGGAGACAGTCAAATCGGTAAGACAAGCGATGAGACTCAACGATTGGGCTGTCTCCATAGATTTAACAGATGCATATCTACATGTGCCGATACATCGTCAATCCAGGAAGTATCTTCGTTTCGTACACGAAGATCAAGTATATCACTTTTCGGCCCTACCGTTCGGAATGTCCCTAAGTCCGTTAATTTTCTCGAAACTGATGGACGTTATTGCAGCTTTTCTACGCCAACGTGCCATATCAGTTTTTCCATACCTAGACGATTGGCTGATAAAAAATCTGATTCACAACCGTCTGATTACTCAGACAAAGATTTGCATTCAAACTATTCAAAGCCTAGGTTTTCTGCCAAATCTCAAGAAGTCAGACCTCTTTCCTGCTCAGAAATTCACCTTCATAGGTATGGAATTTCTGACGCAACAAAATTTAGTCAGGGTTCCAGCGGATCGTGTACAGAACCTAATTCTAACAATCAAGAAAATAATGTCAGCAAAACATGTATCGGCACGAACTTTCCTTTCTCTTTTTGGCAAACTCAGTGCTGCAGCAGACCTTGTTCTCCTGGGCAGACTGCACTTACGTCCTCTTCAGATGTGCCTGCTGTCAGTCTGGAAACCTCATATTCTTCCTCTCGATCACCCGATCTCGATAAACGGCATGATTCGATCTCACTTACAATGGTGGATAAACCCCATTCGATTCGAGACAGGGACTTCAATCCATCCTCCAGACCCCAAATTCTTCCTTTATACGGATGCCAGTCATAACGGATGGGGAGCTCATTTAGAGCCGACAACACTGTCCTTTCATGGTCGCTGGACAAAAAACCAATCCCAGCTCCATATCAATATGTTAGAAATGATGGCCATACGATTAGCACTGAAACAAGCCAAAACATTTATTCACCATTCTTGCATCATGATATCCACAGACAACACAACGGTGGTCTCATATATCAACAAACAGGGTGGCACTCATTCCCCCAATCTTTGCGTAGAAGTTTGGAAAATACTCAATTGGTGCCTGGAACAAGACATAGTTATCAGAGTACGTCACATCCCAGGCAAATTCAACATTCTTGCAGACCGCCTCTCAAGACTAGACAAACCTATCAAGACAGAATGGGCTCTGGATCAAACAGTTGCGAATTCAGTATTCCAGATGCTCAACTTCCCAAATGTGGATCTGTTTGCGACAAGATTCAACCACAGACTCCCATTATATGTCTCTCCAGTACAAGACTACAAAGCACTAGCGATAGATGCCCTGTCCATGGACTGGAATCATGCATATGCTTTTCCTCCTTTTATTCTGATACCTGCTGTTCTAGAGAAAATCCGACAACATCAGTGCAGAATAGTTCTCATAGCTCCGTTCTGGCCACAGCAACAGTGGTTCTCAGAACTTCTTCTTCTATTAGTGTCAGCTCCGATTCGTCTGCCACTAATTCCAAGACTACTGACTCAATCCAAAGGAAGATTTGTACATCAAAACCTCCCAATTCTCGACCTTCACGCTTGGGAGTTATCAAACAATCAATCAGAGATAAGAAATTTTCACAAAACGTTGCAGATTTTGTCTCCAGATCAAGAAGAGCATCTGCACAAAAAGTCTACGATGCAAAATGGACCATCTTCTCTAATTGGTGTCATACAAAAAAGGTTAATCCGATCTCGGCCCCTATTACAGTTATAGCCGATTTCTTAATCTTTCTTTTTTCGGAAAAGAAATGTCAGATTAGTACTATTAAAGGTTATAGATCTATGATCTCTAACACTTTAAAATTCAAAACTGGTAATAGAATCGGATCTAATCCAGTTTTATCTGAACTTATCAGATCCTTTGAACTTCAACGACCAGTACAAAGATCTCTTACACGTAAATGGGACTTATCATGGGTTTTAGTATGTCTACAAAAACCACCTTTTGAACCTCTTGATAAGGCTTCTAAATTTCACGTTACTATTAAGACAGCCTTTCTCTTAGCTCTTGCCACTGCTAAAAGGTGTAGTGAAATACATGCTCTAGCTATGGATTCACAACATTTAAGATTTAATCAATCTGATGGTTCAGTTTCCTTGATTCTTAAATCTGGTTTTTTAGCAAAAAACCAGCTTCCTTCTGTTAAACCAGATCCTATTGTTGTTCCTAGTCTTGCTCGAATATGTAAATGGGAACATACTGACAGACTTCTTTGCCCCGTTAGGGCTCTGAAATTCTATCTCAAAATGACTAGCTCTTATCGCCAAAATAGAACTAGACTTTTTCTTCCTATTAAAGGCAATAAGGATATCTCTAAAGATATTATCTCGAGATGGATATCTTACACTGTTAAACTTGCCTATAGGAAACTCACTAAACGAGATATCTCTTTCCTTAAAATCAAAGCTCATGAAGTTAGAGCTCTTTCCTCTTCTTGGGCTTTCTTCGACAAAGTTCCTCTCAATGATATACTTCAAGCAGCGGTTTGGAATAGTTCATCAACTTTTGCCAAATTCTATCTCAGAGACATGTCTCAACAAGCACAGAATCTCCAAAGTTTGGGCCCCATTGTAGTGGCCCAAAAAGTGGTGGGGGGCCAACAGCAATCAGCTATGGATGTGTAGACAACGTCAACAGCCCCCCTAGACCTGATGCTATACTAGAGAGGTACTAATTATATCTTTATTATATATATATGTTAACCCTGGATTACTTTATCCTTGGTTAAAGGATCTTATTATTGCCTTAAGCACTAATTATGTCCTCATTATATATATATAAAAAATAAATCCTTTTATTAAGCCTTAATTCAGAAGTTGGGACTAACTTATTAGGAGAAATCCTCCCTCCTATTCTACAAATTCTAGCACATTATCTATAGGTTAATGTATTACGAAGTTAAAATGAAGTTTTTTAAAAGTAAAACATATTTTAACGAGTAATACTTAACCTATAGATAAGTATTTATCGTCCCACCTCCCTTCCCTCGCTCCTTTCTCCTAATTGTGTATTGTTTTACACATAAAAGAAACTGACACGTGATCATTTGAGCGGGAGGAACTACGTCATACAGGTAACTGTTAAAGGGACCTTCTGAATTAAGACTTTATAACGACTGAAAGGTCGTTTTTTCTGTGGAGGGGGTGAATAACAGAATAGAATAGCACATTATCTATAGGTTAAGTATTACTCGTTAAAATATGTTTTACTTTTAAAAAACTTCATTTTTCCAATAAAGTCAGTGCAAACAACTCATAGCTCGAAAGGGGACGTGTCATATTTATATGAGGGGGAAACGAAAGAGCTTTCCAGAGAGAGAGAGAGAGAGAGTTTGCAAAACTTGTAAGATTCTGGCTGGTCCATTTCAAAACTTGTTTGCAAAACTTGTAAGATTCTGGCTGGTCCATTTCAGGTGCATCCGGCTATGAGATTTGGTTGTTCCTAAAAATGGCTAAACTGCTTTTGCAAACAGTGAAACCTGACCAGACGCCGCATTCTATCATCTCAATATGACTTTTTTTGTTGTTGTTGTTGTTGTTGTTGTTGAAAGAGACATAAGACACCAAGTCACGGTGATTTAAATGGACAGTCGTATCCCTGGTCCAATCATCAACCGCCCAGGCCTCGATCCGAGCAGTGTAGATACATTCTAGCATGTCCGTTTCTGTCTCCCTTGTCAAATGAAATGTATCCATAATTTAACCCTTGAAGCGCTTAGCATATTCAGCAGACGGCATTTACATTTTTTTTTCTAATTTTCCTGTGTAAATTAAGCGTGACATTACATGTGAATCGTCTGCTGGGGCAGGCAGACGATTCAAAAGTCTGCTGGGGCAGACGATTCAAAAGAAATGTTCATCCTAATTTTCATCGTAAAATACTAAAACAGTTAGATCGGCATCTCCTCTAGAATTTTCAGCAGTGCTTCGGAGGTTCAAGGGTGGTGCGAAGGTGCTGTGTATCTTACATCACCGGGGCGTCCAACTAATATTGGCTTACAGTTGGGCAAGGCCTGCTATCCTTGTAGTGGGTAAGGGTAGAGGGGGAATGTTTTTATTTCTTCTGTTTCTTCACTTTCATTCCTGTTCCTCTTTCTTCCCTGTCCCTCTCTTTCATCTCCTCTACTCTCTCTTCTATCTCTTTTCTCCCTTTCTCTGGGAGACGACACAAAATGACCCTCAAGGGTTGACGTGTCGTTAAACCCCAACACAATCAATCGGAGGTTCAAACTATTTTCTTGGCAGCAGCAAAGTTTTGTTGTTGTTGTTTTTTGTTGTTTTTTTGCGGGGAGAGCGTTATATATAAAATTTCGCGATGTATTCGGGTTAATATTAACACAGGTTGATGCAACGATTCTCATATTTATAAAGGCGTGCTGCTGGAACACATTATTTATATTAATATATTTATATTGTATTGAAAATAATACATACAAGCTCCATGGATGTAAGGATGACGTTACTCATCATGATTGCATTGGTTGTTTAATCTGCGTAAGTTTCAAACATGCGTAAATGATTAACTTTCGGTGTGTCGTGTTTGAGACTTACTACTGGCCATATATTTTTTATATATATCATACATAACTAAATCAATCGGAACAAATTATTCACTCAATTGATAAATATTTTACACAAAAAGTCGTATGTACTTTTCGTTTGAAGTGCAGGTAATTCACGTTTTTCACAGGTATTCCGGTCGTATTCTGGCTCTGATTTAGCGGAATATCAACAATGTTTTCAAATAAAAAAAAAAAAAAATACTTCAAAGACAATTTGCAAATTATTTGAGGTTAAAGTATTATCCCTTTTCCATTAGGTTGACATAATATTACTTAATTAATTAATTAAAGCCAATATTGGTATCTTTGATAGGTGTCTTTCACAGGTATACCTAAATTTTTTCCGGTATTCCGGTATTTCGGTAGTATTCCGGTATTTCGGTGATTCGTGTGACCCCAGTACCTTATTACTGTGCCCAAATCAGCATTTCTAGCCACGGGGAGTACTTCGAGGGCATGAAATGAGTACTTTTGGGCTCACTTGAAATTTGAAGTCTCCAGATAGAAATAAGCAATTCATTTCGAACATCCCTCGTATTTCACTATTTTTACATTTTTACATCACTTCCATCAGAATACTTTGCTTTTTTAGTTGATGGCACTTTTTGCTGTGTTTTCAGAATATCAGTGTTAGAGTTTTTCATTAAACTTCCAGCCAAGAATGGTGGCATAAATTTTTTAATAGATTTCTTTGGCACTACTTTCTTTGTTGTCCTAATCTGGAAAAAGTCTGCTGCTGACTTAGATGACGATTTAGGTGATTGGGCTTTGTCAAAGACTGGTTTGTTTGACACTTGTAGTTGTTTTTCACAATTAACTTCTTGAACTTTTTCGCTTGGTGGTGGGTGGAGTTTTCTTTGAGACGTTTTCTTTGGATAATAGGTTGTGTGTTTCACTTAAAGTATGGTTTTCTTCATTTTTCGTGATGTGAAGGCAAAAGTAACAAAAATTGTCGCCTTAATAATCACCATTTACTGCTGGAGCAACTTGAGAATCCTTAATGGCCTTGTTATTAAAGGAATGAGTTCCTGTTCTGCGGAATGCAGATATCAGATTTTCTGCTGAAAGAGATTTCAAGTAAGGTCTAGAAGTAAGCTCTGCAATCTGGTATTTTGAAATGCTCATTCCAGGATTTCTCTTCATATAACTTTGACACTGAATAGTACATGCTCTTAAATTGCCCAAATACACCAACATCCAGTGGCTGCATTAGATGACTTGAGTATGGCGGGAGAATAAACATAACATTTTTCCATTTGGCCCATTCAGCTAAGGTGAGGGATATATGGGATCTGTGTCCATCATACATAAGGAGAACTAGTTCATTTGACTTGTCTCCAGGCAGTTTCACATACTTAAGAAAATGTTTTGCCAGATAATTATGGAAGACAATAGAGTTTGACTGCCCAGATTTGGACATTTCACCGGCTGAACTGGGACATTCGCCGTTCAGCAAAGAATCATTCCAACGTTGACCCGGAAACACATAATAAAGTGGGACATTATTTCCTAAGGCATTTCCAGCAGCAATTATTGTTACTGTAGAGCTACGTGATGGTGTTACATTTTGGGGTATAGCGTTTTTATCAAATACGTCTTCTGGAGGTGAGTGTTCAGAATTTACACCAGTCTCATTGACATTGAACATACATGTACACTAGGGTTTATCTTATAGACCATTATTTGTTAAGAAAGCAAGTTTTAAATAGTAATTGTCAAGGGCTTCTCTGGACGCTGACTTTGCTCTTGCAATGCAGGGGTCATCCTAGAGGGCGATTTGGGAGAAAGTCTCCCTAAGCTGGCTGAATTCTCCCTATCTTGAGCTGAGGGAGAAGTGAAAATGTATAGAATATATAGGGAAATCCAAAAATTGGACCAAAACTTCTCCCTGAAATCCTGAAATTGTTGCAAAACTTCTCCCTCTCTGTAAGCTCTAGGATGACCCCTGCAATGGATAACAAAAATTTTGAGGTTGAACAATCTTAAGATTCGGCCATCTTCTTATGAATCCATAGAACCAATTATTGCTCAATGAATTTTTGGCTTTGACAGTCTTTCCGAGAGAGTCAGCATAATATTTAGCCATATATTGAAACGATGCGTTACTATAACCATAACCAAATTCAGTCATGTAAGTGATACGGGTGACTGTTTTCTCTTCATCATGACTGAAAATTGTATCAAACCCTATAGTAACATTAAGGTCTACCAGGCTAAGAGTTCTGCCTCGAAGTGTAGATTCCGGTACACAGAAGTATCCGGCTGCTCTATAAACAGACACACCTCGTTGGGTAACTTCAAACGCTCTTTGTAGATTTGCCAAGTCATATTGAAGCTTTTTATACGCCCGTTTGAAAAACGGGACATATTATGTTACGGGGTATGGCGTCCATCCGTCCGTCCGTAAACTTTTTCGTTTCCGGCTAACTCCTCCTACAGTTTACATCCGATCAAGCTGAAACTTGGTATATAGTTAGACCATGATGTGGTGCAGCGCATATTGTTTCCAGGTTACAGTCCACCAAATGTTTGCAGTTATTCCCCTTAGAAAATTTCTGTAAACTTTTCATTTCCGGTTAACTCCTTCTACATTTTACATCCGATCGAGCTGAAACTTCATATATAGTTAGACCATGATGTGGAGCAGCGCATATTGTTTCGAGGTTACAGTCCACCAAATATTAGCAGAGTTATGCCCCTTTGAAAATTTCAATAGACTTTTCGTTTCCGGCTAACTCCTCCTACAGTTTACATCCGATCAAGCTGAAACTTGATGTATAGTTAGACCATGATGTGGAGCAGTGCATATTGTTTCGAGGTTACAGTCCACCAAATATTAGCAGAGTTATACCCCTTTGAAAAATTCTATTAATTTTTCGTTTCTGGCTAAATCCTACAGTTTACATCCAATCAAGCTGAAACTTCATGTGCAGTTAGACCATGATGTGGAGCAGCGCATATTGTTTCGAGGTTACAGTCCACCAAATATTAGCAGAGTTATGCCCCTTTGAAAATTTCAGTAAACTTTTCGTTTCCGGCTAAATCCTACAGTTTTCATCCTATCAAGCTGAAACTTGATTTATAGTTAGACCATGATGTGGAGCAGGGCATATTGTTTCAAGGTTACAGTCCACCAAATATCAGCAGAGTTAAACCCCTTTGAAAATTTGTATTAATTTTTTTTGTTTTTGGCTGAATCCTCCTACAGTTTACATCCGATCAAGCTGAAACTTCATAAATAGTTACACGATGATGTGGAGCAGCACATATTATTTCAAGGTTACAGTGCACCAAATATTTGCAGATTTATGCCACTTTGAAAGTTTTTGTAAACTTTTTGCAGCATGTTGTTTAGAGGTAATAGTGTGCAAATTTTGTTATATAATAGATATATTTTTTGCAAATAACTAAAGTTTTGGTCATATGGGCAAGATACTGATTTTTTTTTTTTTTTTTTTTTTAACATCTTTTATTAGACTTGCAAGGAAAGGTTGTCATTATTAAATCTTTATAAATACATAATTCTTTTTGAATTTTTTTTTTTTTTAATACTCTTCTGATTTGGCTCCCTTGAAGAACAAAAATAAAATCGGTATTAAACAAGTTAAAGGTTTACAAAAAAATTTCTTGCAGCATTTTGTTTTTTTGATTGTTTATTTTTGTTTTGTTATTGTTTGGTCCGATATTGAAGTAGAGGAAAACCAAATCAGCTCATATGAGCTTATAATATAGCCATGCTTCTGTGTTGTGTCCTCCGTCAGAAAGCACTTCTCCCTAGAAGCAACAAACCTCCCTATTTTCCCAGGAGGGAGAAGTCACTTCTCCCTTAATTTCTGGGCCAGCTTGGACCCTTAGGTTACAGTTCACTAAATATCAGCAGAGATATGCCCCAATGAAATTTTTTTCAATTTTTTTTTTTTTGTAATTCCACTTACAGTTTATATCCGGAGCACTGAATTATGCAGGAGCCAGTTTATGTGCTACATCTTATTACTTGCCACGGGCGTATAATGCCCCGCTTGGCGGAGCTCTTGTTCTTTGTCTGTGGATTCTGAAAAGAGAAAAAGGAGAAAAGGGTAACATGATATGTTTACCAAAATTGTCCAAAAACACTTAGCACCAGAAGCACCTAGTAGGCCTGATAGCCATAGCAGGATAAGGGTTAAAGTAAATGTTTAAATACACATGACGTGTTCTACAAACATAGCTACAGATGAGAGGGGGTATCCACATAATATTTTTCTTATTTCTCGACGAAAACATATGTTGTGAGTACTAATTAGAAATGCCTCGCTGAGGCGCTTCTAATGAGTACCCACAACATATGTATTTGTTGAGAAATAAGAAAGATGTCAGCATTTTTCAAATGTCCATTGCTATGTATAAAAGGATGTTGGGGGTCTTATTTCAAAATGGTGCCGGATTTCTACATTTTGTTGATTGCAGAAGCTTTATCCATGAAAATAAAAGAACTAGAAAACCTTCACATACAAAACTTGTTTTGCAAGAAGGCATGTCGATCTATACTCTTTACATTAACACTAAATAATTGTGTTATAAAAGAATACTAATGGAGCAAGTTGAATGAAATAACTGGAAAGTGCTGAGAAATTCAAATTAGAAATAACCTGTAACTCATTTCTTGTGATGTAAACATAGCAACCTGGAGTGTAGAGTACAAACACTTTTCACATGTAAGATGGCAATCACCAGGCATGAAGCTGGCCCAGAAAAATAGGGAGACATCATATCTCCCTCATAGGAAATTAGGGTGATGTGTTCCATGATCTGGGAGATGTGACAATCCCAGCCTGCTTAACTTGCGCAGTGAACGCCGCCAAACTTTTAATTTATTAAATAATTTTAACAATCTTTTTTTTTTTTTCTTTCTTTTTTTTTTAATTATTATTATTATTATTTCAGTGGTAACAATACTTGAAGCCTTTCATTATTTTTTGCATGTAGAGGAGATATTTATATTTAGTGGTTTCTTTGGCAAATGATTCAACCTCGCAGTGGCACCCCTCCTCCACTGCCTTTCAATTTTCATTTAAATTCGGTACCTCACTGCACCCAAAAAGTTCGCTGCTGTCCTCAGCTATCTTTTAATCTTGAGTGTTATTGACATTGAGGGTTTTGTTAGTGAAGTAAAACATTTATCAATCAACCAATTAATGCTCTTTATACGTCACCGCAAATATATACATCAGACTTCTGTGTCAAGCTTCCCGCAAAACATCATTTCAGTGTTTACTTTGCACTGTGTTGCGATCGATATCTGCTGCGACAAAAAGTCTGGGTCTTGTTTATATGCAGAAGTTTCAATCTTCTGCGAAAATTCGCAGAAAAATAATTGGTGCAGTTTGGGTCCATTTTTAATATATATGTATGTTTCGAATGCATTTCTGACAAGGAAAGGCTCTGCAATTTTACATGGTAATAAGTTCGTTTTTCTCACGGAGGTGTTTTCCGCCACGAGTTCACTTGACGTCACCGTTATGAGCACGCGGTTTCTTCATGTGGGAGCAAGCGAAAACATAACTCTTTAACTTGTACTGGAAACGTGAACATCCAAGAATTGCATACCGTCACCCGGTGCGCATCTGAGCAGTCCCATGAGAAGCTACACAAGATTTACTGGACACATTCTGCGGGACTTAGAAATTGCTTTTAGCCACTAAAAATAACTATTTTAATGCACAGAATGCCCTTGCATAAGCGATAAGGTACTATTTTGCTTGTCACCTGTGACCGCATGCTGTCTTGCAAAAGAAAGGGTCAACATTATAATAAAAAGGTGCATTTGCGATCATGATGAAAATTCCGTGTCCAAAAAATTTAAAATGAAAAAAAGAAAAAGAAAATATGATCAGGCACGTTAGAATGAGGAGGGTGGATTGCGCACCAGTCAGAATCTAGGTCAGATTGTCTGCAAACAAACAATGTGATTTTACTTGGAAGTGTCAAATAACTAACGAGTGAACCTGTCTGCCGATAATCCTAGCCTCAAGGGATGAAAGATGACACCTACGTCTGTATTGTTGGTGAATCAATCGGTCAGGATAGGCAATACACACTGAAAAATTAAGGCGACGTCAACATCGCTTTTCTATATGAACTGAGCGACGTCTGCAGAAAAAAGGATAGCACATCGCCCACGTCACCTGCGAACATCTTCCCAGATCACAATAAAAGCAGATAAATTATCCTATCACAGATTCCTTCAGACAAAATCATACTTGTATCCCATGATTCAAACAGAAACTTGTGAAAAATGTTATTTATATACATTTATAGTCCTGAGATTATGCAATCTACATACATGTAGGGATATACTTTTTAAGAAGACAGTTATAATTTTATTCCAGTAATGGAAATAACACTAATACATGTAATATATTGTGAATCCTGTTTCTTAACTATAACTGAAATATAGTAAACAAATTCTGTCATTTAGCCACTGTTTACTGGGTACCATTTATTAAGTCACAACCATTTGTGCCCCATGTAAGACACAAATTTAAATCTTATTGCCATATTCATACCTAGTAGTGAGTATATACATTATTCTGTAGCATCCTGAGCTAGCAGACACCTGGTAAACATATATACAGCTGAGCACTAATCAATAAGCCCCGCAAACATTTTCTGGTGGTAGCTGCTACCGCAAATGCCAGTTTAATAATTCAAGTTTAAAAGTTTATTCTCACTACAAATTACAGTAATAACATTACTGGTTATAATAATTATCTTAATGAGTAAATAACCTCCCTTTGCCTTAATTTGTTACATCAACTCCAGAAGGGGGTGGTCGGGTGGTGCGAAGGTGCTGTGTATCTTACATCACTGGGGCATCCAACTGATATTGGCTTACAGTTGGGCAAGGCCTGCTATCCTTGTAGTGGGTAAGGGTAGAGGGGGAATGTTTTTATTTCTTCTGTTTCTTCACTTTCATTCCTGTTCCTCTTTCTTCCCTGTCCCTCTCTTTCATCTCCTCTACTCTCTCTTCTATCTCTTTTCTCCCTTTCTCTGGGAGACGACACAAAATGACCCTCAAGGGTTGACGTGTCGTTAAACCCCAACACAATCAATCAACTCCAGAAGTGCCGGCCTCGGTGGCTCAGTTGGATGCGCCGTCCAACTGATGACCAGGAGGTCGCGGGTTCAATCCCCGCCGAGGTCAGCAACATTCTTTCATGGAGATTGATCGTGAAATATTTTCTACAGTCATTCTCTCCCTTCCGCTGATTCAAGAAGGGCATTTGTCAGTTTCTGGTGAAAGAATGTGCACAATACTGGTTAACCGCTTAGAGGACTAAGCCTGCCCAGTAAACGTGTGGTTAGGTAAACTGACCGCGCTCGACATGACCCCACTGGGTTGACTGGGCCGTAAAATCTCAAACACAAACAAACAACTCCAGAAGGGAGATAACTTCAAAGAGCCTTTCACTAATTTAATATTATGCAAAAATATGTCCGGCAAAGTAATGTCCCCATGTTCCAATAAAATGGCCCTTATTTTTGGGATCCATGGGGCCATTGGCCCTACCAGAGTAAATTCTTGGCAGAACACTAGCGGTTACTGAATGCCCTGTATTTGTATGATTGACTGAAAAAAAATTAGTGAAACTAATATTATTTTCCAGGTTGTAAATTATTGGTGGAACAGATTTAAAAATGAAACAGAAAGATGAAGAAAGAGCAAGCTAAATATAGTGAGTTGTTTTCCTTTGTCACTGCTGTAATTACAAATCTTTTTTTGCTGGGGTTTAATTATAGACAAAAATGAGTGGTATTTCCCTTCTTTCCCTAGATGTTTCATGCAAGTTACCTCAGAGAGTTTGCATGAAATGTGATATGAATAGACTGAAAAATACTCCAAAATTGTAGGATGTAACATATTCAGTAGTTTAAAGTCAGCTGTACTCCATAGCTCTTGATAAGGCGCTTTTTTCCACCAAAAAGTATCTATATTTTTCTTATTACTGGATGAAAACATATGTTGTGGGTACTCATTAGAAACGCCTCGGCGAGGCACTTCTAATGAGTACCCACAACATATGTTTTCATCCAGTAATAAGAAAACTATTTACCCAATACCCACTCTTACCTAGACCTATGTTCTTGATTTCGTAAAGAGTAAATTATGTTGAGCATATCATGCTCTGTTAACCTTTTCAGCCCATGCAGGCCGAATCAGATACCTGTGCAAACAGTGTAGATCCAGATGAGACGGCTCGTAATGAGCCATCTCATCTGGATCTACACTGTTTGCCATTCTGTATTTGATTTTAGACTGAAACCCCTATTAGCATCAGTGGACATGTTCAAATACATGGATGGAAGAGTTCACTTCAGAAATTAGGGATGAAAGGGTTAATGGCCTAGTGCAAGATGTGGACATTTTAGTATTCAGCTTTTTTAGGCACTTTACTGCATTGCCAAATCATGCCTCTGATGTCTTTGATGCCCAGAAAACTGTGCTTGCCTAATAGGCATCTATGCCCATTGAACGCTTCTAGTTGTCCAGGCATCATGTTTCGAAGATGATTCGAAAGTAAAGGAAGTTGTCCCCAGTGGTTGAAAAATTGTCATCTTGCACCATACAGTACTCAAGGCTTACTGACTGATCCTAAATTTTGAACATGTCCATTTTCAACCTGTTGATGTATTTAAAAACTGCTTGATAAATGGCAAATAGTGTAGACCCAATCATTGTATGGCATCTAATCTGGGTCTACACTGTTTATTCCCATCTGTCTGAATCCTTAGGGTCAATACCGTATCTTTTTCTTCTGATGAAGTTTCATTGTTAATATTCTGATTTTGCAGAGATAAGTCCAAAAGGTAAAAGAAAGCTTGACTTCCCTAAGAAAAGCAAGTCCACAGTGAAACTGCCGCTAATTAGTAAGACGGTGTATTTAGATGTGAAAGATGTTAAATGCACAAGAAAATTAGAAACTGACTTAAGGAAACTTGGAGCTGTAAGTAATTTATTCATTGTTTCAGTTTAATCTTTACCACTTTCTGGGCAAATTCAGCAGATGACAAACTGATTTTTATTTTCCCAGAAATTAAGCTTTGATATTTCATGAAAATTGTCTCCTAAAAAGACAATTTGCATGAAATGTCGAAGCCAATTTTGTGGGAAAATATGTAAATTTTTACCCAGAATGCTAAGCATTAATATGCCTTAATAATGCAAATGACCCTCATGAGTTGATGGTTTATTAAAGCTGAAATCATCGTCATTTTTTTTTCTCGTTTTTAAGGCCACACCAGCACTTTGAAACTCAAATTTTGATAGAAAAAAGCTTGTGTGCACACCAATGGCTGGAATTTTAACAAACTAGCACAGATACATTGTTAGGACATGGGAAAAAAGTGATTAGATTTTTGTGACCTTGACCCCATTTTCAAGGTCACTACATTCATGACATTATAAAGACTCTAAGATGATCAGATACCTGTGATACATGATTAAGGACAGACATTTTGTCTGTTTTGACTAGACTGTGATACAAAGCAGAGACTATTTTGTCTGTTGCTTTGACTAGACTGTGATAATCAAACAAATATTTGTAAACTAAAAACATGGACTTTTTTGTCTGCTGCTTTAACTAGACTGTAAAACAAATGATCTGTGAAAATAAGCAGCTGTAATATTTGGTCCACTCATCCTGGAAGGATCTCTGCTGCTTTGGTTTATCTGAACTTGCTAAAGAGATGGGTTCACTTCAGTTTGGGACTGGGAGTTTTCGTTATCGAGATCGCCATCAGCGGCAGTCTCAGACTGAGAGGCCTTGCTGTCCATGTCGGTCTGCTTTGCTGACCTAGCAGACTGAACAGCATTTGCTGTTTGGGGTCTAGCTTTATTATCTTTTTAGGGGGGCATCTTTTTCTCCTTTCAAAAAAACAAAAACAAAAAAAAAACAAAAGCAAACAACAACAAAAAAAAAAACGATCACTGTTTCCTGTTGACAATTGCAAGGTCAAACGGTGTTACGATAAAAGATCTGATCTCAACAGACTAAAAACCAATACTTTAGTGTCCGCTAAGGTTTCCTCCGGTACTGAACAACTTGGTATTGATTATTTGACTTTATAGGTAAAATTGGTGTACCGTAGAGATACGAGGCCTTTCAGTACTAGCTTTTACCGAATACTGTACTAAACCACTTGCGCATTCGCTTTTTCCGAAAATGAAAGTAAACAAGAAGCAAAACATTCGAGATTTTTTATGAGTCCACGGGACTCACCGAGGCTAATTTTTTGTGTCCTCTGGCGAAATTATGCGAACAGAACGCAGGACGCACGCCTTAAAAAAATCGCTGTCACGCCGGCACTTTGAAACTTAAATTTTGATTGAAAAAAGTTTTATGCTTTATGCGGGGGTATTGAATAAGCGCCGCTTATTGACAATTTTCATTTTGTTTGACCATGTTTTTTTAGATGGCTGTGGTATTTTTATACCCCACCACATGAAGGTGGAGGGGTATTATGGTTTCATGTTTGAAGTCCATGTGTCTCTCCGTCCATCCATATTTTGTTTCCTGATGATAACTTGAGTAAACATCAATGGATTTTCACCAAACGTGGTTTGTGCATTGATGTTGTGGAGATCTGGTTTGGGATTGCTAATGGGCAAATTTTGTCAAATTTTGACAGAATTATCTGCCCAAGACACGCCCATATTTTTGTTTCCAGATGAAAACTTATGTAAATGTCAAGGGATTTTAACCAAACTTGGTACATGCATTGATATTAAGGAGATCTGGTTTGGGAATGCTAATGGACAAATTTCGTTAATGTTTAACAGAGTTATCTGCCCGCGACATGATAATGGCGGGGTATTTTAGTTTAACGTTTTTATTTATTTATTTTTTCAGACCATCGAAGAATTTCTGAGCAAAGATATCAATTACCTTATAACAAGCCAGCCACATTCAAAAGTAAGACGAGATCCTGATGACCTCAGTCCAACGCCAAGCCCTTTTAACTGTGATCCTTCTCCATCCCCTGGGAGTGTAGATGACAAAAAACTTTCTACAGTTAGTATATTATCATTAAATATAATAATAGGCAACAATTATGCAAATTCTTTCCTTTAATATAGAGTAGACCTCTTTTCAGAAGAGGATTGATGTATAGGAACGCAAACAGGAAGTCACAAAAGTTATCTACTGTAATAACCCTTAGTATTGGGACAGACAGGCTTTGGCAAACAGTGTAGACCCAGATCAGACACTGAAAATGCGGCATCTGATCAGGGTTACACTGCTTGCCATACATCCAGCAATATTTTAGACACATCAAGAGGTAGAAGAATGGACTATTTCAAATTTTAGGACACATATGGTAAGTAGTGTTATTACGGTATCCAGTAAAAAAAAATGGCAGAAAATCTACCAGCTGTATCAAGATCCCTTAAAAAAATGCAGAAAAATATGGTGCTGGTTTTATCCCATTAGTGTTTTGTTTCCAAAAAACTAATCTTTGCAAACAGCATTTTGTTATTAACCCTAGTCCTGCTGAACTGGGATTTGTCCTGCCTTTGCAAACAGTGTAGATTCAGATCAGTTGGCTTCTGAAGAAGCCAACTGATCTATATCTGCACTGTTTGCCATTAAGTATCTAAATAATTATCAACAATCTGGATTGAGCAATCTGATTGGCTTAAAATTAGAAATGGGCATGACAGCTTAATTTATTCAGCAGGACAAGGGTTAATGGAGAACAGCTCTTGAGTGAGACTGTGCAGTCCTTGCCTTCAAATAGGAAAATTTTGTTTTCCCACAGTAATCTTAGCTATAATTTGAGATATTTTTTTGCACTAAAACATATGCTGCCTGTATCCATAACGTGTTTTGCTGCAAAAATACCTGGAGCTATGTAATCTTAGTTTGAGATCTTTGTTACAGGTGACAAGAGGCAGAGCTATTGCAGAGAAAGCCAGAATACAAACAAAGGTAAATATGCTACTGTTCTAAAGCATGTCTGTTTTCATTGTCTCTTATCTTAATGGTAGATATAAGAATTAACAAATGACATTTTTTTTTTTTTTTTTTTTTTTTTTTTTTACTTTTCCTGTGGATGGTAGAGTGGCATTCCCTTCTGATGAAATTTTAGGAGGTTTGTCCTGCAACTAGGGCTGTCACATTTACAGAAATCTGTAAATGTTTACACAGAATGTCATATACGAAACAGTTGCCCGAAACAATTTTGAAATCATTTTACAAAAAGACAAGTGAACCAGTGTTATTTAATGTTAACTATTTACTTGTTTTGATAAATTTCAATCATAGGAAGATTTGCTTCTGCCGACATGCCGTAGCATTCAGTCATATGCATTTCGAGAAAATCCTGGAGACGTAGCATTAAAATGTTATACAATCAGGTGTGTAATTGCCCATTACTTTGAAGATACTGCTGTACTGTGTATTTGATTTACCAATTTCTGATTGGAGCACATATTGAGGGAACATATCAGAAACAACATTTTGTGATCGCATAATTGGCAGAAGCGAAGTGTGGGTAGTTTGATAGAAGGAAGAGAATGAAATAAAACAATGAATTTTGCATCCAAACAATGCCATTAAGTACTTCATCTAAATTCAGTAAAATAAACAGTCAACTTTGATTCATTTTTGTACGAAACTTCCTTCTTGCCTTGATGATCAACAACAGTAAAAATCCTGCCAAACTGGGGACCAGGAAGTACAAAGGAAGTGAGGATTATTATGATGTAAAATTTTAATGATGCCATTAGTTTTATCATTTGAAAATCATATGTTCTTGTAAAGTGCTAGTCAGTTCTGTAAACTTTTACTAGACAGACACAAAATGTTCCCAGTTACACGTTTATAGCCCTACCTGCCATTCACTGGCTTTGGACAGATATTTTCTGGCCTACCTTGAAGCAAAACCAGTGTTTGGGACATTTTTCTCATCAAACCCATTCTTTTCTCTAGCCCTCTTTCTGGGTGGTGGCTCGACATGACTAAAATATTGTAGACAGCTGTTAAACCTCAACTCAAGCCAAGCAAACTTACTTTTCCTTAACTCTTTCAGATCTGAAGACTAAAATAGATACATTTGCAAACAATATTGTCTAATAAATCCTGATGAGTTGGCTCAGAATGAGTCGTCACATCTGTATCTACACTGTTTGTAGTTCAGGGCCCAGTTGTTCAAAGCATCATTAGCTTAACAAGCTCATTAGTGGTCAAAATGTTAACTGTTCATGGTTATATCTAATTCATGGTTATTTTTGGTGAAAAAATGTGAGTAGCTTTTGCAAATGCAAAAGCTACTCACATTTTTTCAACAAAAATATTAGCCTATGTGCCATAATTAATGATCAAAGTTTTAACGAACACATTAACTAACGATATTGTTAGTTTCGAACAAGTGGACCCTGTTTGTTATTTTTGACTGATAGCCCCGTTTGCAACTTTGGATGTGCCCATATTCAAAGATTGAAAAGTCCACTTCAGAAAGTTCAGGGTGAAAGGGAGAGGTGAAAGGTTTGAAAGCAGGGTTGGCATGTTGTTTAAATTTTGCTTAGTAATTTGTATTTACCCTAAATTCTTTACATGTATATTTACATATTTAAGAGTAAATATGGTGGATGATTTTTCAGTTGGATTTAAGGGGAATGGTTACTTTTTTAGGGTATGAATGAGGGGGATGGCAATTCTTTCAAAACCATTGTGTGCATTCTGAAAAGGGTCTACTTTCAGAGCAGATCCCATTTCAGACGAGGAATTGAAGTAAAAGCATATGTTGTCTATAATCATTAGAATTGCCTCTAAGAGATGGATGTATTTCTAATGAGTACCCACAGCTTTTATGGAGAACTGGAAAAAATTACAAATCTAAAGACTTGGAAAATGCCTGCCTATGCTTTTAAAGGGTATATTAGTAGTTATAATATGGTATAGAGATTTTTCAAGACCCAGACATTATACCATATTTACCCATAGTATTGAGGTTCGACCCCCGCAGGTCGGTAATATTCTTTCGTGGAGATTGATCGTGAAATATTTTCTACGGTCATTCTTACCCTTCCGCTGATTCAAGAAGGGCAGTTGTCAGTTTCTGGCGAAAGAAAGTGCACAATACTGGTTAACCGCTTAGAGGACTAAGCCTGCCCAGTAAATATGTGGTTAGGTAAACTGACCTCGCTCGACATGGCCCCATTGGGTTGACTGGGCCGTAAAACCTCAACACAAACAAAGATAAGTCCAAGCAAGCAGTGTAGACCAGGATCTTCACTATTTGCTTCCTCAGCAGCTGAGCAGTTTTTAGACACCAGCAGGTTGTAAAATTAACTAAGGTTACAGAAATGGGGTAAGCAGCTTAAGTGTCCAAAAATTTATGGTAAATTCTGCTATGTATGAAATGCCCAGGTCAGTTCTCATTAGACTGTAGATTGAGATGACATGTAGTGTGATCCAAACACATTCTTTCAAATGACTGTAGATTAGACTGTAGGTTGAGACAGCATGTAGTGTGATCCAAACACATTCTTTCAAATGACAAGAAGATACCTCTTGTTTGTTGTCACTCTGACAGATGTTTCATTATTGTTTATAGAGCACCAGTACACTGTTGGACAATGCTGAAAAATGGGGTGTGAAAATAGTGACATTAGAAGGTAGGTATAATTAATGTTTAGCTTTTATAATTTCTGTAGGTTTCCTCTATTACTAGATAAGAGAGGTGGCCAGATAAATATATTTCTTATTACTTCCATGAAAATATGGTAAGGGTATGCATCATCAAGGCACTTCTAATGAAAAAATGCATATTTTTGTTTAATGACTAATATACTTTTTGCTTCCAGGCTGATGAAGGTCGCAAGGCAAACATTCCGTAGAACTGTGTGAACAGTAAAAATATATAGGTTATAATTATTCTTCCTGTGAAGAAAATGTATGCTTAAAAGTAAGAAAAATATCAGCGCTGTATATCTAGCAAACAATTAATACAGGCAACCCTCTTCATACTGACATTTGATACAATGACAAAATTCGTTATAATGACAATTTGACTGTCATGAAACCTTCGCTTAAGAGGTAACTGTTAGTCACAAATTATGCAAGAATATTGTATTTAATAATTTAAAGAAACATGTTTTGGATATTTGTTAGAATTGCCTCAGAGAGGCAATTCTAACAAATATCCAAAACATTTGTTCTTTGAGGAAATAAGGACAAAAGAAGACCTTCCATACATATCAATCTGCTCATTAATTATTCTGTACAAAACAGCAAATTCATTTTAATGGCGAATTTTTTGAGAACAAATGCTGTCATTGTAACGAGGGCTCACTGTATTGAAATGTTAATCCAGAACTGTGAAGCTTCAGATAAGAGGAATAGTCAGAAAAATATGAGTACTTTTTGTTGAAAAAAGCATCTTGTCTGGAACTATGGAGGAATATTGCATTTATTTAATATTTTTTTTCCAATAGTGTTAAGCAGTGTATTCAAATGAAAACAATACAACTCTGTAAAAATGTTTTCATCCTTGTAAAGCCCTAAACTGGCTAAAAAAAGGTGACATAGCTCCAGATGAGGCCCTGTTTTTCAACCATGAAGTACTTAGGTTTTTCTTATTTCTCCGTGAAAATGTGCTGTTAGTACTCTGAAGTGTATCTAAACCCTTGTCCTGCTGAACCCAGATATACCCTGCCTTTGCAAACAGTGTAGATCCAGATCAGTTGGCTTCTGAAGAAGCCAACTGATCTTGATCTACACTGTTTGTCATTAAGTATGTGGATTTGTATCAAAATCCAGAATCAAGTAATCTGATTGGCTGAAAATCAGAAATGGGGCGTGGCATCTTAATTTATTTAGCAGGACAAGGGTTAAAGTATCATGAATACCTGTTTGTGGAGAAATTTTTGTGGATACTCCACTATTACAGCTTGTGTTGGATCTTTACCTTCCATATTTACCATATGTATTCAGAGAGACAGGTCTGAGCCAACAGTGTAGACCCAGATGAGATGTTGCAGAATGTGGCATATTATCAGGGTCTACACTGTTTGTCACTCATCCAGCAATTTTTAGACACATTTGATCAGTATTTTGTGGTTGACTGTGGTTTCTCATTAATTGTATGGTCTAGGGTCCAATCCAGAATATTTTGGTATTGTGATTAAGTTGCATGAGGGTGGGGCCAAGTAGCTTGTAGAGATATATAACACTAATTACAGTAAACTGACCGTGCTCAACATGACCCCATTGGGTTGGCTGGGCCATAAAACCTCAACAACATTAACCTTAGATACTGAAATTGTGCATTACTAAAATGCACCCTTCTTTGTGGCAAGTATCCAGAAAACGTTTTTCTTTGTCTTCTGATGACTGCCTAAGAGTGTGTTTGGAAAGTGTTTCATTTGCTTATTGCAATCTTTTACTTTACAGTGGCCTTCAAATGGATTGACAAGGAATTGAAAAAACTGCCCAAGAATTCTCAGAATATCAAGGTACAGCTGACAAATAGTTTTCTTATTTCTGCAAGAAAAGACATTCTTTGATCTGAGATGATTGTATTAAATGAGATGTCAGAAAATGTTTTTTGTAGAGAAATTAGGGGAAAAAAAATTTAACCCTGGTCCTGCTGAACCCGGATATACCCTGCCTTTGCAAACAGTGTAGATCCAGATCAGTTGGCCAACTGATCTGGATCTACACTGTTTGCCATTCAGTATGTGAATTTATATCAACAATCAGGATCAAGTAATCTGATTGGCTGAAAATTTGAAAAGGGCGTGGCATCTCAATTTATTCAGCAGGACAAGGGTTAAAAAAAATATTCATAACTCTAGATAAGGTGCATTTTACAATCAAGTACATGTAGTACTGATATTCCACCTCCCCCCCCCCCCCCCCCCCCCCCAACACACACACACACACACACAACAAAAACAAATATATGTGTCATGGGTACTCATTAGAAGCATCTCATTGAGGCACTTGTAATGAGTACCCACCACATTGTTTTTGTAGAGAAATAAAAGCAGTATTTTATCTGGATACTGCTTCTGTCTAGAGCTATGATTTTTCTCATATTACAGCTTGTTTTTGACCTGTAGCACTCTGCGGGCTAATTGAGCAAGTAACAGATGAGTGACATTTTTCATAGAAAATGAGACGGGCATTTCCTTCAAATTGTCTCTGAAATAAGACTTGATAATTCATTCGAAAAGAGACTACCTGAATGAAATGTTTCTGTAACAAATTTAAAAAAAAAATATTCATTTGAAATTATTGTCTGATTCAGATTATTACTGCTAAATGCAGATGTTAGGTCCACTGAGGGAAAAATGATATTTTATGCAAACAGTCAAGACCAAAAAGATCTTTCTCCTCACCTACTTAATAACTAGGACCTTACCGTATTTACCCAGAGAATCGGGACAGCTGGGGCCAACCAAATAGTGTAGACCCAGATCAGATGCAGGGTCTTCATTGTTTGCCACTCATCCAGCAGTTGAAGTTTTTTTGACTTATCAACAGCTGGGCTTCATAGTGCAGTTGCTAGCACTTCTGACTGCATTTATCAGGGATTGCACGTTTAGCTTTCATGGAGATTGATCATGAAATCATTTCCACAATCATTCTCCCTCTTCCACTGATTCAAGAAGAGCAGTTGTCAGTTATTGGCAAAGGTGTGTGCACAAGTATTAGTTAAGAGGACTAAGCCTGCCCAGGAAAAGTGAGTAGGTTAAATAACCAGATCAACACGACCTGGCCCGTAAAACTCCAACTCCCTCATAGACACATCAACAGGAGGTGAAAATGTACTTGCTGAAATTTTAAGACAAGTATGGTCTGGAGTAAAGGTATCCCAATATTTATGTCAATACATGTACAGTCAAACCTCGATGATTCGAAGTGCAAGGGACTGCAGAAATTCCTTCGAATTATCGGTAGTTAGAATTTGCGGTCGGTAATTTTCGGATATGTTCGGAGGATTTAATTCAATACCGTTGAAGTTATGGGAACATCTGCCTAAGCATTAAAGAATATGAGCTGCCTGAAGGTTGAGCGAATCATCTCTTACGCTTGACAGGCCTATGAAGCCAGAAAATAAAAAGAAAACATGAACTTACAGTTTTATTTACAACTGTCAACAATAACAAAAATGAAGGCTAAATGTAAAGAAATGAACCATTTTACTGACGAAATATTTAACCTTGCAAAACGCGGAGCAGAATGGGCAAACGCTGACAGCTAGCAAAGATTTGTATCAGTCTGCAATAAACTGGCTGATACAGATCTGAAAGAGCTAACTACACGTTTCTAGCCAATTTTGTTTCGCTTTTTTGCCCCTACTTTCACTTTTAAAAACGTCCATAAATATTCCGGAAGTTCGTCTACTTTTAGTTTTATCAGAATTGTTATTTTTGCTTTAACCGCACTACTACAGATCCTTCGTATTTACACGTTACATGAATCACTGATCGTCTCTACACTGAAAAAATCCAGTAATCAATGTCTGCTTGCCACATCTTTTTTTAAAGTCCTGCTTCATTAACACATCTGTCATACGTCCTAAACTGATCAAAAAGTCATCTGAATGTTCACATTGCTCAAAATAATTCTGAAGTTTCGCACAAGCATCCATAGCTTCACTGAGGGATGTTGGCAACTCGGTATCTCGTCGGTCGGCATCAATATTCTCATTGTCGTCGGCATTATCGTCGGCATCTTGGGACTCGGTAAATCTGCTGCTGATGATGTCATTAATGATGTCATTGTCGGTAAGTCGTTCACTTGTTGGAAGGTTGTCATCTACTGTCATGTAGTCTTGAATCGTCGCCGTAGATAAGCCCAGTTGTGCCAGTCTAGCCAGTGGAATATCGTCCTCCGGGTCGTCGTCAGTTCCGGAATTTGTCTCTGTGACGTCGTTTGAAGAGTCTGGACATTGGAAATTGGCTTGTCTGAAACAATTAGCGATTGTTCTCGGCTGCACCATCTCCAAGGCCTGTTGCATTAGTCTCATGGCGTCGAGTAAAGAAATGGTAAACTCCTTCTTCTCGTCGATTGCTTTCATCTGTCGCAGAATGACTCTCTTTCTGTAGTGGGTCTTGAAATTCTGAATCACCCCTTGGTTCATAGGCTGGGTCTTGCTTGTTGTGTTTGGCGGAAGAAAGATGAGCTCAATGCATTTCAGTCCCCGAACTTGTGGATGGGCTGGGCAATTGTCAATGACCATGGCGATCTTTCTTTTCTGTCTTTGGAGCTTCCGGTCTAGTTTCTTCAGCCAGTCGGTGAAAATTTCGGAGGTCATCCACGCTTTCTTATTGCTGGTGTAGGGCGTCGGAAGCGTCTTCTTGTTTTTAAAACATCTCGGGTTGGCCGACTTTCCGATGATCAGAAGCGGAAGTTTGTCATTTCCACTCATGTTGGCGCACACCAGTGCCGTCAGTCTTTCTTTACTCTTTTTGCCACCGTGACAGTCGACTTTCTTGTACTCCAGTGTCTTGTCGGGTAGTAGAATATAGAAGACACCAGTATCGTCGGCATTGTAGATGTCGTTGGGGATATACTGGTCAAGAAGTCTACGTAGGCGTTGTTCCCATTCTGTCATGTCCGTAGATGCCGTGTCGACTGACTTGGCCTCACCACAAACTTTCTTAAACGTTATTCCATTCCTTTCTTTGAAGCGCTCAAGCCAGCCAGTTGAAGCCCTAAAATTTTCAACTTCAAGCTTCTTGGCAAACTCTTCCGCTTTAGCCAGAAGAATAGGCCCAGACACAGGAACATTCTGCTCTCGGACATTTGAAAACCATTTCAAAATGGCGCTTTCAACATCATCAAATGACCCTGTTTTGGCATTCTTTCGTTTTGGTCCGAATTTGAGATAGGACTCTTTGATAGAATTCGCATTTTTAAGCCATGTGGACAGAGTGCTGGCCGGGATATTGAAATCCTTGGCAATCGCAGACTTGGATTTCTGTCCTTTCTCTACTTCTAAGATAGCTTGGTACTTGGTCTCAAACGTCTGTGACTGGTATTTTCTCTTTACTCCTTTCTTTCCTGTTGCTGACCTGGCTATACTCCCGTTACCAGGTCCTTCACCAGGTTGCTCAGCCCAAGTCGCAGTTACCGACCCAGTTATCCCCCCATTGCTGGGTCCTTCACTGAGTTGCTTGGTGGCGACAGAGTTTCCTTCAGACATGCTGACAGGATAAGTGAAGAAACGAGGTGTAGATCGGGTTTTTATGGCTCTTGATAGACAGTGGAAGAGAAATTAAGCTTAATTGGACGGAGGGATCAAAGATGTTGCGCTTGTTGTTTTTGCTACATGTAAACTATAATTGAAATAAATCAAAGGATGAGAAATGTTCAAATTAAAATTCATTTAAGTTCATGAATGCCCCATAATTAAAACACTTAAAAACATCAAATAAAACGATCATTGCAAACGATCTAATTATAGACACCCTTTACTCATTTAAGGATCATCTCTTTATTGTGGTGTGACCGTTAATCCAGTGTCAGTTACCTGTAGCGAATAAACCCGTGAAGTCACTCGGGTGTGTAATAATCGAACTTGCCGCACAAAGAAATCATGATCATCAGGCGTGACCTTGATTGGCAGTTTGGAATTTTGAATTTAGCAGGGGATTATACTGTAATAGAATTTCTTTGATCGGGTCCGACGAATCTGTTCGGAATATTGACCGTTTATCTTGTGTCAATTACCTATAGCGAATAAACCCGTGAAGTCACTCGGATGTGTAACAATCGAACTCGCCAGACAAAGAAATCCTGATCACCATGCGTGACCTTGATTGGCAGTTTGGAATTTCGAATTTAGCAGGGGATTTTAATAGGAATTTCTTTGATTGGGACCGAAGAACCTGTTCGAAAAATTGAAATTCGAAAAATCGGTGATATTTTTGCAATTAAATTATAGTGAAAAAAGTCGGGACCATCAGTCGTCTTCGAAAAATCCGGTAGTTTCGAAAAATTGGCGTTCAAACTACCGAGGTTCTACTGTATATGGAAAATATCCAAGAGATTGTGGCTAGTCTGTATGGATATAAATCTTTGTTGTTTGCTTCAAAAGTTGCAGTTTTCAGGTGTGGGGACTTGATCTGGAAACATACGCTTGATGTGATGTAGAGCATCAGATAAGTTACTATGCTATTAATATGTATGTATTTTAATAAAATCAGCTAAGACTGTGCTGAAAAATATTTTTAATTTTCTAATTCCAGAAGATGTCATAATAAAATTCATAGCTGTAAATATTAAAGGCACTGTTTTCAACCAAAATTAGTTTCTGGATGAAATAATGTTGAGGGTACACATGATTAAAGTGCCCCTGATGTGATTAGGAGGTTGCCGGTTCAACCCCGCTAGGTCGGCAACATTCTTTCGTGGAGATTGATCATGAAATATTTTCTACTGTCATTCTCTCCCTTCTGCTGATTCAAGAAGGGCTGTTATCAGTTTCTGGCGAAATACTGTGCACAATACTGGTTAATTGCATAGAGGACTATGCCTGCCTGATAAAAGTGTAGTAAGGTAAGCTCGACATGACCCCATTGGGTTGACTGGGCCATAAAACCTTAACACAAACAAACAAACAGACAACAGTCAGAACATGTCTCTGTTCACTATCAGGAAGTGATGCACTTTCAAGGAAGACAATTCTGTCAAATTTGTTTTAGCTTCCTTCTGAAAATGGGTTTAAAGTGAAATAATTTTCTTCTTGTTTTAGAATCCTTCTCCTGTAGGAGCAAATTCCTTCCTTCTAGTACCCCTTTTCAGAAGGGGCTTGGTGTACAAGAAAGAAAACAGGAAGCCACAAAAGTTGTCCCTCTAGTAAAAACTGGCAGGAAATTTACTAGTTCTGTTCTTTCCCCTAACAGTCATGTTGATTTGTCCCAGTAGGATGAGCAATGCACATGTAAATGTAACCTCAGGATGTTGCAAATAAAGGCATAATGGTAAATGTCCTAAAATTTTGAACACTTTATTCCATATCTTTTGGGCCCAAATTTTGCTTTTTATGCAGTTGTTTCCTAAAATACCTAGTGGAATTGCAAACAGTGTAGACCCTGATCAGACTGCTTCTTCAGGAGCAGTCTGATCTGGGTCTGCACTGTTGGCATATGCCATTTTGTCTGACACTTTTAGGACATTTACTGTACTTTTTTGTTTTTTCCAGGATTACAATGTAAAAGTGAAATCAGGCATCTCCCATCGTGAGTATTTACTTGTTTCCCATTTTGCTGGAGATTTTCTTTACTTAAATAAATTTAATCCACAAAATTTGAGAAAATGCACTCAGTGCTCTAGATAAGATGTGTTATCTTGTTTCTCTACAAACATCTATGTTGTAGATACTCATTAACCCATCTATGCCTGGCGTCCCATAAAAGGGACATTAGCAAACAGTGTAGACCCAGATCAGATGCTGCAGAATGTGGCATCTGATTTGGGTCTACACGGTTTGCAGTAAGTACTGGGATTTCTGTAATACGTGATTGTACTGAAAAACAAACCAGACACCCTTTAAGTTGGAAATGTACCAGTCCAAAGTGAGAGATAGAATAGTCTACCAGGCATAAATGGGTTAAGATCGCACTGAGGCATTACTAATGAGCATGCACTTAATGATGTTTTCATGGAGAAATATGGCTGGCCTCAGTGGCTCAGTTGGATGCGCCGTCCGACTAGAGACCAGGTCGTGGGTTCAACCCCCGCCGAGGTCCGCATTATTCTTTCGTGGAGATTGATCATGAAATATTTTCTACCGTCATTCTCTCCCTTCTGCTGATTAAAGAAGGGCAGTTGTCAATTTCTGGCGTAAGAATGTGCACAATACTGGTTAACAGCTTAGAGGACTAAGCCTGCCCAGTAAAACGTTATTTCATTTCTGATAGCTTAACTCATTGCTTATGTGAAGGTACAACTCCTGTTCTAATAGCTTAAATATTATTTCAGATAAAACTTTCAAGGCCCCTTTCTTGAAGATTGAAGCAGATACCCACATTTATCGACCGTTCACTAGTCAACTAGAGGCATGGCCAAGGCTGAATGTAGACACACCAAGGGGCTCTTGTCCTTTTGATGGAACACTGATAGCCCAGGGGGACAGATCACGAGAGGAAAGAGGAGAGTTATTGGCAGCCCAGGTTGACGTATCCACACCAGATACTCCACAAGAAGAAAAAGATGATATTGCTTCAGGGGCAAGAACTCACACAAAATCAGTGGAGTATGTTCATAGATATCTGATTGTATGTTTTAATGCGAATGAATACGCTTCAAGGAAAATAACACTTACATGGAAATATTTACTTCCTTTCTCATTTGCTGCTACTCTTAAAGGAAAGAATTTGCTCCCTATGGTTGCAAAGTCTTTCCTTTTAGAGTGGCCCTGATTTTTGAGCGTTTTCTAATACAAGGGAGACAACTTCCTTTTTGCAAAAGGTGTGTTTCTTACAAATGCATCTTGGTATATCCATTTTAATACCAAATTGTAGATTGGGTATACATGGATGCGTGTCCCACTGGTGATGAGGAGGTTGTGGGTTCAACCCTTGCCGGGTCTGCAACATTCTTTCATGGAGATTTAATCATGAAATATTTTCTATGGTCATTTTCTCCCTTCAGCTGATTCAAGAAAGGCAGTTGTCGGTTTCTGGCAAAAGAATGTACACAATACTGGTGAACCGCATAGAGGACTAAGCTACCCAGTAAACATCTGGTTAGGTAAACTGACCATGCTCGACATGACCTCATTGGGTTGACTGGGCCATAAAACCTCAACACAAACAATATATTTTGCAAAAGATGTTTTCTTTCAGTCTACTAGATATTCATGTCTAGCTAAAGGACAGGTAGGATGGGCTTGTGTATGGTATTTAACCCTTAAAGCACCAGTCACGACTATTGTCGTCTGCTTTGTCTTCTGCCCGTTACTTTAAAAGTCATTTCTGCAAACAGTGTGGACCCAGATCAGGAGCAGTCTGATCTGGATCCAGTCTGTTTGTCTGTATGCAAAAATAGGTTTGAAAAGTTTGCAAGAATATTCAGCAGACGACAAACAGACGACATTTTCAGATGCAGGTTTTCTTGGCGTTTTAAGGGTTAAATCACAAAAACAAAAGAAATTATGTTTTGTAGACTAATCAGAAAAACTGTTCAGTAATCCTCAAAACATGTACTATAGTTTTCTGTGATTTTGGAAAAGTCAACAAAATTAGCACATTGCTATATTTACCTTAAATATTGGGACAGACAGACCTGAGCAAACAATATTGAGCCAGATCAGATACTGCAGAATCATCTCATCAGGGTCTACACTTTTTGTCACTCTTTTTTTTATATATTAAAGATGAACTCATTTCAGCTAAGTATTGATGGTTGATTTTTATGCCCCTACCAAGCACACCCCACCCATCCTACCTCATGTGAAGTGGAGGAGGGCATATAGTTTTACCCTCTGTCATACATCTGTCCATTTGCCCATGTGTCCGTCTGTCACACTTTAAAGTACTGTTCCTGTCTTCGCAACTTCCTACAGTTTTCGAGGTAATGATTTGAAAGTTGTACCATAATAAGGATATAGACTGAGTATGTGCATTAAGGTCACAAAACTCTTGATCAGGGCCCAGTTGTTCAAAGCGTCGTTAGCTTAACGAGCTCGTTAAGGGTCATTTCGTTAACTGTTTTAGTGGATTCAATATACAATATTCTGATATTTTTTGCTGAAAAAATGTGAGCAGCTTTTGCACTGCAAAAGCTACTCACATTTTTTCAGCAAAAAATTTCAGCATATTTGCGTATCACTGGATGTAAATTTTAACGAATCGTTAACTAACGACATCTTTAGCTTTGAACAACCGGGCCCAGATGTTTATTGCTAGAGATACATACCCTTGATTTACTTAGAAAATTTGTCTTATACACATGGCATAGTAGGATTCGTGTCTCTGCAAGTTCTACAGATTTCAAGATTACGTTTGGAAACTTGCAGCAATGTAAGAATGTAGGCTGGGTAATGGTAACAGAACTTAATCAAACTGGCAGTAGCGGGGCATTCGTCCCATTTTTGTTCTATCAAGCCAGGAATGAAAAATCAAAGGATGTTATGCATGATGCATGTAGCGCATTCATGCTTTATTGCACAATAGTGACCATTGTGTTTTTTTTTTTTCATGGCTGAATGAAAAGAAAAAGAAATAAAAACTCAATCCTCAAAGTTAACGTTGTTTGCAATTTTCATAAATTTGCCTCTTAATAAATCTCACGATACAGCTGCTGGTCCTGATGACATTCATTATCAAATTCTTAAACATTTACCCGATAACGCTTTAAAAACTTTATTAAATATTTTAAATGATATTTGGATCACTGGAAAATTTCCAAAAGACTGGAGTAGAGCAACGATTATACCTATACCAAAACCAAATAAAGATCATACTGAAGCTACTAACTACAGACCTATTGCTTTGACAAGTTGTCTATGTAAAACAATGGAGAGAATGATTAATGATAGACTGGTTTGGTTCTTGGAATCAAACCAGCTTATAACAAAATATCAAGCTGGATTCAGAAAAAATAACTGTACAAACGATCATTTGATTCGTTTGGAATCTTTTATTCGTGATGCCTTTGTTAAAAAAGAACATGTAGTAGCTGTATTTTTTGACCTTGAAAAGGCTTACGATACTATTTGGAAACATGGCATCATGAAAGATTTACATAAATTAGGCCTTAAAGGCCGATTACCACTTTTTATTCAAAATTTTTTATCAGATCGAACATTTAATGTTCGAATAGGTAATACGTTATCGGACATATTTAAACAAGAACAAGGTGTACCACAGGGGAGCATTTTATCACCTACCTTGTTTGGCATTAAAATTAACGATATTGTTAAATGTGTGAAAGACCTTGATTGTTCACTTTTTGTTGACGATTTTGGAATATTTATTAGATCGAAAAATATGGAAACCATTGAATTCAAACTACAACGATGTTTAAACAATATAGAAGATTGAGCAACAGAAAATGGTTTCAAATTTTCAAAAACAAAAACTCAGTGCGTTCATTTTTGTCAAATACATCAGCTACATTTAGATCCTCATCTTACCATATACGGTAGTCCTATTCCAGTCGTCAGTGAAGCAAAATTCCTAGGTC
The DNA here is from genome assembly GCA_964016985.1 of Anodontia alba. NCBI lineage: Eukaryota > Metazoa > Mollusca > Bivalvia > Lucinida > Lucinidae > Anodontia > Anodontia alba. The sequence continues at coordinate 56,319,449 of OZ024833.1, forward strand.
TTTTGTTCGATAACAAATTATCTTTTATACCACACATCAAAGCTTTAAAAGCTAAATGTCTTAAAGCACTTGATATTCTTAAAGTTCTCTCCAGTTCCGACTGGGGAGGAGATCGTACTGTTCTTTTAAATCTTTATAGATCTTTAATTCGATCTAAACTGGATTATGGATCCATAGTTTATGGATCCGCTAGAAAATCTTATTTGAAATCTTTGGATACTATTCATCACCAAGGTTTACGTCTGGCTCTAGGGGCTTTTCGTACTTCCCCCGTCGAAAGTTTATACGCTGAATCAAATGAACCATCATTATATATAAGAAGAGAGAAATTGTCTCTTCAATATGTTACTAAATTAGCCGCCAATCCACGTAATTCAGCTTATGATTGTGTTTTTAATCCTAAATACGAAAGATTTTACAATAATAAACCAACGGCTATCAAACCCCTTGGTCTAAGAATACAACCATTACTTGAAGAGGCCAATATTAATATTAAAAATGTTCAGCCCTTTTCCTTTCCATCAAAAGAGCCATGGACGTTAAACCCTCCAAAGATTGTTCTAGATCTTCATAAAAATAAAAAAACAGAAGTTGAGTCGCATATTTTTAAAAATGAATTTTTAGAAATAAAATCAAATTATAAACATTACCTGTCAATTTTTACAGATGGTTCGAAACAAGATGAGAAAGTTGCTTGTTCTGTTATTAGTCCAAATTTTACTGACAGTATCAGATTACCTGATAATAGCTCCATTTTTACCGCCGAAGCCAAGGCAATTGATAATGCACTTTACCATATTAGAGAACAGTCTGAAAAACAGTTCATCATTTATTCAGATTCTCTTTCTGTATTAAAATCTCTTAAAGATTTACACCATAGAAATCCATTAATTCGGCAAATTCTTAAAAAATATTATTACCTTTCAGTTTCAAAAGAAATAGTATTTTGTTGGCTTCCCAGCCACGTTAATATTCGTGCAAATGAATTAGCCGATTTAGAAGCCAAATCAGCACTATCCTTAATGATAACAAATTTCAAAATTCCTCACTCCGACTTTAAATCAAACATCAGTCAATACATCAACAACAAATGTCAGTCTGTTTGGGAAACACAAACTCAAAATAAACTAAATGAAATAAAATCAAATTTTAACAGCAAATGCACATTCACTAATCTCAGCAGAAAAGAACAAACAAAAATCACCAGATGTAGACTTGGACACACTAGAATTACTCATTCTTATATTTTAAAAAATGAACAAGCTCCATTCTGCATTCCTTGCAACGAACTATTTACAGTCAAACATTTTCTTATCACTTGTGCAGAATTTGATTATATTCGCACAAAGTATTTTAATGTAAAAACTATAAAAGAACTTTTTAATGATATACCATCTAAGAAAATGATCGACTTTCTTAAAGAGATCGGACTTTTTAATAAAATATAATCAGTATTTTTAATAAATTAAAATAATTGATACTTTATCTTTTTAAAATGAACACATCAATCCCAGATATTTTTAATTTCTCATTAAATAAAATCATCATATAATATAAAAATTATTAGACGCTATATGCCCTTTTAGGGTTGAGCGTCTATAAACAAAACATCCATCCATCCATCCATCCATCCATCCATAAATTTGCTTTCAGAAATGGTAAGAGCTTTGTATTTTGTCTTTATAGCACCAGGTTGGTGCGCACAAAAAAATTAATTTGGTGGATGTTTTTACCCGAGTTGAGCACCATGACAATGACAGATGATAAAACGTGTCCTGATGACCTGTCAGATTTGCATAGACTGACAGGAGATTGAAATAAAATACTTAAGAGAATTAAGAACAGAAACATTTATTATATACAAAGTAATGAAATACAGAGAATTATTAATGAAATAAAATGCATATTTTCACTAGTGAAATATATAGAGGATATTTACTCTTTTGCTGTGAATACCATAAATATTGTCATCGAGTGTAATGAAAACATCAGTATTTTCACGAGTGCGAAGCACGAGTGAAAATTTGAATGTTTTCATTACCCGAGATAAAAATTTTTTATGGTATTCACTGAAAAAGAGTAAATTTTCTTTTTATTTTTTTGTTTACACGCCAATGCGCGTTTCTGACGTCATAAATAACATCACCAAACAAAACATGAACGTCATGGCGTCGACGCTCAGTGCTTAACATGTGTAACGCTGGAGAGACTACAAAAAAAAAAAAATCGGCAAATCGAAATAATTTTGATACCAAAATGTTCCTTACATTCTAACTAAGAAAATGCATACCAACACTTGATACTTTAGTTAAGAAACAGAGAAGTTAGAGGTGTTCAAAAATCTGAGGTGGAGGTAAGATCCACATCTGAAACAATGAAGAAAACCGAAGTCGCCCAAAGCGAGGAGTAAAAATATAAATCGTATCAGTCACTATAGTGAAATGATACGATATCATTTCACTAGTGATTGATACCACTTTTATTTTCACCAGATATACATTGATTTCATCGCTAACAATAAAATAAAAGTTTTATATTTTCACTAGTGAAAATATAAAACTTATATTTTCACTCCTCTGAGCAGTGAAAAATATAAGATCTGGATCTACTTTTTTCTTATTTACATTAATGTTTTCATTACATGAGATGAAAATTTTTATGGTATTCACTGGGAAAGAGTATTTCTTTTTATTAGCTCACCTGAGCAAAAGCTCAGGGTGAGCTATTGTTAACACCCTATGTCCGTCGTCCGTCGTTCGTCGTCAACAATTAGTTTGTTAACACTCTAGAGGTCACAGTTTTGACCCAATCTTGATGAAACTTGGTCAGAATGTTTGCCTCTATGAAATCTAGGTCAAGTTCGATACTGGGTTACTTGGGGTCAAAAACTAGGTCACCAGGTCAAATCAAAGAAAAAACTTGTTAACACTCTACAGGTCATAGTTTTGACCCAATCTTGATGAAACGTGCTCAAAATGTTTGCCTATTAAATCTAGGTCAAGTTTGAAACTGGGTCACTTGGGGTCAAAAACTAGGTCACCTGGCCAGATCAGCAGAAAACCTTGTTAACACTCTAGCAGTCACATTTTTGAAGCAATCATCATGAATCTTGCTCAATGTATTTGTCTTGATGATTTCTAGGTCAAGTTCGAAACTGGGTCACCTGGGGTCAAAAACTAGGTCACCTGGCCAGATCAGCAGAAAACCTTGTTAACACTCTAGCAGTCACATATTTGAAGCAATCATCATGAATCTTGCTCAATATGTTTGTCTTGATGAATTCTAGGTCAAGTTTGAAACTGAGTCACTTGGGGTCAAAAACTAGGTCACCGGGCCAGATCAGCAGAAAACCTTGTTAACACTCTAGCGGTCACATTTTTGAAGCAATCATCATGAATCTTGCTCATTTTGTTTGTCTTGATGAATTCTAGGTCAAGTTCGAAACTGGGTCACATGGGGTCAAAAAGCAGGTCACCGGGCCAGATCAGCAGAAAACCTTGTTAACACTCTAGCGGTCACATTTTTGAAGCAATCACCATGAATCTTGCTAAAAATGTTTGTCTTGATGATTTCTAGGTCAAGTTCGAAACTAGGTCACTTGGGGTCAAAAACTAGGTCACCTGGCCAGATCAGCAGAAAACCTTGTTAACACTCTAGGGGTCACATTTTTGAAGCAGTCATCATGAATCTTGCTCAAAATGTTCGTCTTGATGATTTATAGGTCAAGTTCGAAACTGGGTCACTTGGAGTCAAAAACTAGGTCACGGGCCAAATCAGCAGATACCTTGTTAACACTCTAGCGGTCACATTTTTGAAGCAATCATCATGAATCTTGCTCAAAATGTTTGTCTTGATGATTTCTAGGTCAAGTTCGAAACTGGGTCACATGGTATCAAAAACTAGGTCACCAGGCCAAACCAGCAGTAAACCTTGTTAACACTCTAGCGGTCACATTTTTGAAGCAATCATCATGAATCTTGCTCAAAATGTTTGTCTTGATGATTTCTAGGTCAAGTTCAAAACTGGGTCACATGGTGTCAAAAACTAGGTCACCAGGCCAAACCAGCAGTAACCCTTGTTAACACTCTAGCGGTCACATTTTTGAAGCAATTATCATGAATCTTCTCAAAATGTTTGTCTTGATGAGTTCTAGGATATATTTGAAACTGGGTCACTTGGGGTCAAAAACTAGGTCACCGGGCCAAATCAGCAGAAAACCTTGTTAACACTCTAGAGGTCACATTTTTGAAACAGTCATCATGAATCTGGCTCAAAATGTTTGTCTTGATGATTTCTAGGTCAAGTTCGAAACTGGAATACCTGGGGTCAAAAACTAGGTCACCTGGCCAAAGTAGCATAAAATCTTGTTATCACTCTAGCGGTCACATTTTCAAGCAATTATCATGAATCTTGCACAGAATGTTTGTCTTGATGAGTTCTAGGTCAAGTTCGAAACTGGGTCATGTGGTATCAAAAACTAGGTCACCGGGCCAAATCAGCAGAAAACTTTGTTATAATCATTTTGAACTTTGATCAGAATGCTTGCCTTGATCAGTTCTAGATCAGGCTCTCAAAGTGCTATGTTGCTCAGGTAAGCGTTACAGGGCCATCATGGCCCTCTTGTTTTAGTTTTACATGCCAATGCACGTTTCTGACGTCATATCTAACGTCACCAAACAAAACAAAACATGAACGTCATGGCGCCAAGGGACAAAACTGCGTGTCAGACTTTCCCATGCAAATGCAAGATTTGCATCTCTTCTATCGAAAGTGATGTATATAATAAAAAGAAAATTCAAATGTTTGTCGTGAATATGACTTATTTCATCGAGTGAAGTGAAAAAATGTATATTTCATTAGTGCCTTCGGCACGAATGAAATATACATTTTTTCACTTCACTCGATGAAATAAAAGTCATATTCACGACAAACATTTGAATATCCTCTACTTATTGTATAGCTAATAAAGAAAAGTCTGATAAAGCCAAAGGATATATTCTTTCTTAGTTTTATTGTTATGATTGTGAGTGAGATTATCAGCAACTTGTCCTACCTCTGGTGTTAGGTTTTACCACAAGAAGTGCAGTTGTAGGTGAGGCACCAGATGTATTTGTTTATTGGGAAATGAATTAAATTTTTACAGCAATCAGAAAGCAGGAAATAAAAAATGCAAATAAAAAGTAATTATTTGTCTTGTTTGTAGGACAAATATTGTGAGAGGTGATGGTTCCCAATATTTAGAGTAACTACAGTACACATAAGATATTTTTGTAAGTTTTCTGAAAATGTAAAGGATAAATGAGCTGTGGACTGCCATTGAATGAACAAAAAAAAATGTTCTAAAACATTCCTTCTGTGTACTTTTATGCATTAATTGGATTAATCTGCTATCTAAACAATTCTTTTTTGGAATACTGAAACATTGATAATGAACTACTTTTCAGTTCATAAAAAAAAAAAGTACTGATAAAACCATACCAGACTGCTACGTAGCTCTACTAACATTTATAACATCCTTGTGAGCACTGTTTATGTTGCCAGTTGCTAAAGTTCATTCCTGTTTGGAACTTGACCTTTCTTAAGTTTGTTGTGATGAAGAAATATGAAAAGTATCAACATTTGGTTTAAAAAAATAATGTCTTACCCTGAACTATGCAGAAGTTCAGTAACACTTTATATATACTGTTTGTTTGTAGTTGTTGGGCATTTTGTAAGCATTACTTCTCCCATTTCTAGCTATGATCAGAAGTTCTTTAACTCTTTGATTATAGTAAATCTGTGAAGAAGTCAGAGTCTGATGTATTTGGAAGCTCAAGGCTGTTGACAGCTGGAGAGTTGAGACGGCAAAGAGAACAGAAGCGACGTCAAGAGAGGAAAAGGGGTTATTGCGAATGTTGTCATGTCAAGTATGAAGATCTGGATAAGGTAACTTATTTTGCAGCTGCACAAGCTAATAGGGAAATAAGCAGAAATCTTGCAACTATTTTTGTCGCACCTGCTTGTAGCAGGGTGCGACATAGGCGTCCGCTTTTCCGTCCGTCAGTCCATCCATTTGTCAACATTTATGTCGAAGTTCGGCATTTATGTCCAACTTAGTATTCTAATCAGCTACAAGACTGAACAACCATCAAACCTTGCATGAAACATCTCCCTGCCCTCCTGACTTGTGACATAGACATCCGCTTTTCCGTTCGTCCGTCTGTCAACATTTATGTCAAAGTTCGACATTTACCTCAAAGTTAGTATTCTAATCAACTACAAGACTAAACAACCATCAAACTTTGCATTACACATCTCCCTGACTTCCTAATTTGGCAGTTATCTTGACCCAGTGACCTTGACCTATATTTTGCGCTCCAGTGACTTTCACACAGTTTTCGTTGACGCTCCAGGTCTTCTTAATTGTAAGGCCTACAACCACCAAACCTTGCATAGTGCTTCTCCTACATGTACTGACTCGGCACATACCTTGACCCAGTGACCTTGACCTATATTTTGCACTCCAGTGACTGACATATTTTGCGTTGACGTTCGATGTCTCCTCAACTATAAGGCCTACAACTATCAAACCTTGCATAGTGCTTCTTCTCAATGTACTGACTTGGCAGATACCTTGACCTGGTGACCTTGACCTATATTTCTCGCTGCAGTGACTTTTACACATTTTACGTTGATGTTCAATATCACCTCAACTATAAGGCCTACAACCATCAAACCTTGCATAGTGCTTCTCCTAGATGTACTGACTCGGCAGGTATATTGACCCGGTGACCTTGACCTATATTTTGCGCTCCAGTGCCTTTTACACATTTTACATTGATGTTCAATATCACCTCAATTATAAGGCCTACAGTCACCAAACCTTTCATAGTGCTTCTCCTCAATATTTGGACTCTACAGGTACTTGACTTGGTGACCTTGACCTATATTTCGCACTCCATTGACTTTTACTCCTTTTTTACACCTTTTGGGTCGACATTCTATATGTCCTCAACTATAAGGCTTTCAACCACCGAACCTTGCATAATGCTTCTCCATGTAGTGACTCGGCAGGTACCTTGACCCATTGACCATGACCTATATTTTGCACTCCAATGACTTTGTTAGATATCTCCTCAAATATAAGGCCTACAACAACCAAACCTTGCATAGTGCTTCTCAGTGTACTGGCCTAGCAGGATTTTTGACTCAGTGACCTTGACCTATAGACAGCGCTGCAGCGACTTTGACACATTTTACATTGACATTCTATATCACCTCAACTAAAGGCCTACAGCCACCAAACCTTGCATAGTGCTTCTCCTCAATGTACTGACTTTGCAGGTACCTTGATCCAGTGATCTTGACATATATTTTGTGCTCTAGTGACTTTTACACATTTTATGTCCATGTTCGATATCTCCTCAACTTTAAGGCCTACAACCACCAAACCTTGCATAGTGCTTCTTCTCGATGTACTGACTTGGCAGATTTGTTGACCTGGTGCCCTTGACCTATATTTCGCGCTGCAGTGACTTTGACACATTCTACGTCGACATTCGATAGCTCCTCAACTATAAGACCTACAATCACTAAACCTTGCATAGTGCTTCACCTCAATGTACTGCCTTGGCAGGTATCTTGACCTGGTGACCTTGACCTCTATTTGACACATTTTACATTGATGTTTGATATCTCCTAAACTATAGCGCCTACAACCACCATATCTTGCATAGTGCTTCTCCTTGATATACTGACTTGGCAGGTACCTTTACCTGGTGACCTATATTTCACACTCCAGTGACTTACACATTTTATGTCAATGTTCCATTATCATTAGGCTGTATAAACGAAAAGTCAGTGCTGGAGATATAGCCATTAGAGGAATGACACTGGCTGGGAATATATATGCCCCACTAGGCACTTTGTCTACATTTTCTTTTAACCCAGTCGTCCAACTAAGCACTGCTAAGAATGAAATAAACTTATTTAATAACCACGTTCTGATTGTGGCTCCTGTGACTTGCCCCAGCAGGTGCGACGCGGCCTTTCTTGGAATTCTTGTCTTTAAGTATATTTCTATAAAGAGCTGTTTAATGTGCAACTTCATCATAAACAAGATCATTTGATGGAGAATTTATTTTTGTGGATTTTATCGATGTAAATGTACAAACACAGGCAAATTACAAAATGTTAAAGTATTTTATGAGTGGTTCACTGGTGTTAACACATCAGTATGATTCCTACAATATAGAGATGAACAAATCCACATAAAATAAGAACTTGAACACCGATGGCTTTACCATGGCTAAATTCTAACTCGTTTTTGAGTCCTTAGGAGATACTCTTGATAGCCCAAGAAAGCAGATATTTTAGGGAAATTTTTTATCAAGAAATATATGTTGTGTGTACTCAATACTACTCATTAAAATTGCCTCATTGAGCAATTCTAATGAGTACACTCAGCATACTACAGTGTAGCTCCAATACATCGCGGTCCGTTATTTCGCGAAATCCAGTATATTGCGAATCGGCTTTGGCTCCCAAATTTTCCATAAGCAAAAAAATTTAAAAACATAAATGTTTGTTGTTTTATTTAACTTCAGAAAAAAAAAATGCGTTCCGCCTCTGGTAATTGATTTTTCACGCCTATCCCGACGCTAAGTCGCGTCAGATATGACAAACAATCCACTTAGTGTCAATCAGCGCACACGTCGATTATAACTGGCAAACAATAAATTATATCGCCGTTATTGTCATAATCATTATCATCATTGAGTACATAGATCTACCCAATGCTCAGTCAGTGGTGCCTACAAACTAATTTTGCTCAACAGGTGAAAACGGTCCACCTCCTTTTCAACACCAGCAAATTTTACAAGACAGTTGTCTTATGATGTTTCTGTCCCACATACACAGATCTTAGTTCGTTTATTTTACACTTCTGTAGCAATAAATATTTCAAAAGAAAACAACTGTGTCCAAAAAAAAAATAACAATAAAACTAAACTAAAAAGAAATTAACTTTGATAAACAACAGGTTTTTTTTTTTTTTGCACCCGAAACGCAATAATAAGCAAAGGGAATTATCTTTGCACAAATGAAGCTATTTGAGTAGCTTCCCTTCACCGTTCCAGAGAACCAGAGTATCCAAAATGGCGTCCTAAATTGTCAACCCGATGATTTCTTGTTTTTCAAACATAGTTTATCGGCTGGTTTTGATTGAAATTACTTGTTAGACATAGCGCACCATTGTAAATTTTGCCATTGAGCAATTCTAATCCAACTTTAATTAGGAACTATGGCTGACAGCATGATTGAATTCCATTTGCCCATGATGTCTCAGCAAACTACAAAGGGACAAACCAAGCGAGTGTTATGCATGCCGTTATACATGCATGGTACATGTCTGGACATATTGCGCTCCGTTTATATCGCGATAGCGGACTCTGGACCCCGAGGACCGCGATATATTGGAGCTTTACTGTATTATAATACAGAAGATTGAAAAGACATCCCTAAATTAAATCAGTTTGCCTCCTGGCCTGGCATTATGATTAACCCGCAGTGGCTTGAGTTACCCAATTTACATGGTCCCAAAGATGTTCGAGTTATTGAGGTTTGACTGAACTTTACCTGGTTTATCTGGGCCAAATATTTAGGGTAAATACAGTATGTATATATGTAGGATAAGAAGCTCATGATACATCACTGTAGTTAAAAGGGGTATACAGTCTAACCTCAGTGACTCAAACATTTTTGGGACGGTGGAAATTTGTTCTAGATATGGGTAGTTTGAGCCACTGAGGGTTAGTTATTGCACCAGGTTAGAAGACAAATGGGAATAATTTATGGATGTCTTTTCGATCTTCTAAAAAATAATCGTATGTAGAGTGTACTCATTAGAATTGCCTTAAAGAAGCAATTCTAATGAGCACACAAAACATACATTTTCATGATAAAATAGGAAAAAATCCTAAAATATCCCTAAGTATTTGTTTTCTTGAGCTGTCAGAAGAATTTCCTAGTGACTCAAAAATAAGTTTGAATTAGCCACGGTAAAGGAGTCGTCAGTGTTTGAGTCATTGACAGTTTTCCTGTATATTGTAACTGAGGTAGTTATTCTTTTTATAGCTCCAGTTAAGAGAGTATCTGTGAAATGTGAGGCACTTCTAATGAGTACCATCAACGTGTTTTCATGGAGAAAAAAGAAAAATGTCAATAAGTTTTGGTTGAGTTATCTCTTAATGAGCAGTTTGATATGTGTCTGCTCTTTTTCTCAAGCAGGTCTGTCCAACTTCTTATAGTAAATATGATAAGCAGCAGATTTCATATGACGATGTCCTTTTTACAGCATGTCAGAGACGATCAACATCGTGAATATGTTAGAGACAAATCCCACTTCGAGCATTTAGATAGGCTGATTAAGACAGCTCCCAGCCCCGCAAATTTCCTGAAGAATGAGAAAATGAAGGCTCTGCAGCAGATTTCAAGGAACAGATCACCAAGGTTTGGAGTTGCTGGATATACCTTCTATTTGCTGAGTTTATTCTTGAAAGACATTTTAAAATACTGTCAAGTATCGTAGTTAAATGGTTTGAGGACACTATAGCTCTTTAGCATACTTCTCTTGAAGATGGAAAAATCCATTAGACTACCTGATAGTATATCTAAAAGTCTGGGCCCAGTTGTTCAAAGCGTCGTTAGCTTAATGAGCTCGTTAAGGGTCATTTCGTTAACTGTTTTAGTGGATTCAATACACAATATTCTGATATTTTTTGCTGAAAAAATGTGAGTAGCTTTTGCACTGCAAAAGCTACTCACATTTTTTCAGCAAAAAATTTCAGCATATTTGCATATCACTTGATGTAAATTTTAACAAATCGTTAACTAACGATGTCGTTAGCTTTGAACAACTGGGCCCTGCTGGCTGAATTGCAGATAGTCTAGACCCTGATCAGATGCTACAGCTGATCTGAATCTACATGATTATACCCTCAGCATACAAAGTATGCTAAGGGAGTATATAGTTTTTGTCTTCTCTGTGTGTCTGTCTGTCTGTGAGTTAACATTTATTTTTTGTCAAAGATTTCTCAAGAACTACTATACCTAGAATCTTGAAATTTTGTACACATGACAAGTATGACTAGTTGTATTGTGGAAAAGAAAATAGAGGCGATGGGGCCAGGTCCCTTATAGTTATTTCCCTTTGTTGTTCTGGCTACTTGTGGTATCACTGATGGCCATGGCCGGGGCTATTAGTGAGCATATTTTTCACAGGTATCAGTGGCAGAATATCTGGGCTAGATACAGCAGCTCACCAAAATGGAAGTATACATAGCTCCAGATAGCAGGAATATCCAAGTAAAATTCTTTTTACTTGTCCATGAAAACCTGTTGTGGCTATTCTAAGCCGGGCGCTTATAATGACTACTGACAACATATATTTATACCCCCAGCATACGAAATATGTTTCGTATGCTAAGGGAGTATATAGTTTTTGTCTTTTCTCTGTGTGTGTCTGTCTGTCTGTGAGTTAACATTTATTTTGTGTCAAAGATTTCTCAAGAACTACTATACCTAGAATCTTGAAATTTTGTACACATGACAAGTATGACTAGTTGTATTGTGGGAAAGAAAATAGGGGCAGTGGGGCCAGGTCCCTTATAGTTATTTCCCTTTGTTGTTCTGGCTATTTGTGAGTAAACATTTATTTTGTGTTAAAGATTTCTCAATAACTACTGTACCTAGAATCTTGAAATTTTGTACACATGACAATAAGACTAGTTGGAGAAATAAGAATTTAATAATTTTGGGTCACATTTGCCTTTGATTTGCATTGCAGGGCCCAGTTGTTCTAAACTAACCATGTCATTAGTTAACGTATCGTTAAAACTTTGATCATAAAATATGGCGTATTTGCTAATATTTTTGCTGAAAAAATGTGAATAGCTTTTGCACTCATATTTTTTCAGGAAAAATACCTGTGAATTAGATAATGTACTTATTAGAACAGTTAACATTTTGACCACTAAGGAGCATGTTAAGCTAATGATGCTTTGAACAACTGGTCCATGAACTACAGTATAAGCCTTAAAAGATATAACATCCTCATTGTCACATTATGGCATTATAGCATTTTATGGATGTCACCTGCTGCAGGTACTTACATGTAGTACGGTAACCAGTCAATCTCTGTAAATACTTCACGAAAATACTGCAGAATCTGCAGTTTTTACATGATTTGAGACGAAAACACTACACAATCTTCTTTTTCTTTGTTTTTGGTTTGCACATCATGTTAAACTGACTGTTAATCTGTCAACAAACAAACAGACTCAAAATTAACACATGGTATTTACATTAAAGTGTAAAACTAACCCATACAAGCAAATAAGAGACCTCATACAGTCGTTGGGTCCTCGGACAGTTAATTTTGGACCATGTCTATAAAGCAGGGTTCTGTTAACTAACATGGTTCGATCCTTCGACCTGGACTTCCGTGTTATAACAGTTGGGGTGTATTTGGTATTATGATGTATGGGTCCAAATTTATTCAACAATATGCCCTACCAGGCCTAAGACCTTAAGGACAAGGACATGTTCTTAGAATTTTTGTTAAAGAAAGTTTTGCTTTAAAATTTTGAACAGCTCATATTTTCCAGACCACATTGTGTAAAGGTCATTTTTAGCTGACCTATAACATAGTGGCAAGGTGAGTTTGGTGATCACATTTTGTCCATCAAACATTTGTCCGTCCATGCGTCCATAAACAATTTTTTTCAATCAATATCTCCTAAACCACTGATTTGATTTTGACCAAACTTCTCAGGAATGATCCTTGGTTGGTCCTCTTTCAAAGTTGTTCATATGGTTCCGATCTATTACACATCTAGGTCACAGGAGCTAACAATAGTTTTTAAACTGAAAACTTAAAAAAGTATTCTTGTCTGAAACCAGAAGGCCCAGGTCTTTGATATTTCTTATGTAGCTTCATCAAGTGGACCTCTACCAAAGCTGTTCAAATTATAGCCCTGGGATCACTTATTTTACATAGACCCATATAGCGAAAAACTTGAAAAAAATCTTCCTGTCTGAAAGCAGGAGGCCCAGGCCTTTGATATTTGATACATAGCTTCACCTAGTGGACCTCTACCAAGATTGTTCGTTATTGCCCTGGGACCAAAAATGGCCCCATCCGGGGGCCGAGACATTTTCCATAGACATATATATAGAAAACCTTCAAAAATCTTCTTATCTGAAACCAGAAGGCCCTAGCCTTTGATACTCGGTACATAGCTTCATCTCGGTGACCTGCCAAGATTGTTCAAATTATACCCCTGGGGCCAAAAGTGGCCCTGCTCCGGGGCTGAGAAGTTTTACATAGACTTATATACGATAAAAAAAAACTTTAAAAATCATCTTATCTGATAGTGGAAGGCCTAGGCCTTTGATATTTGGTATGTAGCATTGTCTAGAGGTCCTCTGACAAGATTGTTCAAATTATGCCCCTGGGGTGAAAAGAGGCCCCGCCCAGAGCGGGGTGGGGTCACTTGTTTTACATAGAGCAAAAAGCCTTCAGCAATGATTAGGCCTTGGACTATCAAACTAATAGGAAGGATGGACCTGAAGAGTAGATGATCTTTAAGTTAAAGGTCAAGGTCACAATGACCTTCAGTACAAAAAAAAAATTATAATTCTGCAATACTTATGGTTAGGACTCTCAAACTTAGTAGAGATGTTGGTCCTCACCAATAGATGATCCTGAGGGCAAAGGTCGAATTCACCAAGACCTTCAGTACTAAAATAAAATACTTGATAACTTGACAATTCTTAGGGCTAGGACCCTCTAACTTAAGGGATGTTGGTCCTCAGCATTAGATGATACTGGGGGTAAAGGTCATGGTCAAGGTCAATGCTTGGAGCTAGGACCCTCAAACATAGTAAGGATGTTTCTTCTGACCAGAAGGACATGGTCAAGGTCACCATGACCTGTTGAACCACCTTGTCCGGTGGACCTGTCTTTTAGTTTGGTAAAGTCAACCTCAGAATTTAAAATTTGCCTTCCCTGGTAGCACATGCCTTAACATAGACTTACTTTGCAAGAAACTTTAAAAAAACTTCACTGAATTTTCTGAAACCACATGGCACAGAACTTAGATAGATTGCATGTTGCATTGTCTGTTCGACCTCTACAAAGTTGATTGGTACAGTTTTTGCTAGATATCAGAATGTAAAACATTTTAGTGAAAATCGAACCGCTAAAAGAGACTTTTACATGGTTTACCTTCATTGAAAATCTATAACTTAAAGCACTTTGATATATGCATAACATGATTCAGGTGAGCTATATAGGGCCATCATGGCCCTCTTGTTAACTTAACCTATGTTTAGTCACAATAAAACAACCATACTGATTTCATTTAAATCAGATGTAAAAAAAAATTAGTAACAGAAACCAACTTTTAACATTTTTATGGTTCCACAACATAGAGGAGAAAGATTTGGTTAATACCAGTATTTAACTTAACTAGCATTTACTTGTCATCAATCCACTTTATGAATTGTGTGTTCATTCTGACATTTCTTACATAATGAGATGTATGGTAAATGAGCTAAAATTTCCTACACCAAAGTTTCTGACAAATAACGTATGCAAACAGTGTAGACCCAGATCATGCTCCTTCCATTAACTGAAATTATCATGGGTGAAAGTTTTCCGGATTATACCGGAATTCCGGATTTTCCAGTTCCCTACATATCATTTTTGTGAATCGTGTAAATCCGCGGAGATTTTCGGGGGGGGGGGGGGGGGGGGGGGGGGGGGCGGGCGGGGAAGGTGTATATCTTCCGGCTGACGTATTACCGTGCGTGTCTCTTCAGCTTCGTGCTATTTTTAGATTTGTTTTCTCGTCCCTCTTCTTATCTCTTATCGCAGTCTTTCCCGCCACTATTCTACATCTTCCGACTGACGTATTACCGTGCGTGTCTCTTCAGCTTCGTGCTATTTTTAGATTTGTTTTCTCGTCCCTCTTCTTATCTCTTATCGCAGTCTTGCCCGCCACTATTCTTATCTTTCGACAAAGGAAGCTGAAATCAACTGTTTACTCCGTGTACACGATTACTATTTTTATTGTTAACTTGGGAGTTGTAAGTGTAACTATGAAGTTCTTAGAGCGAAATTCTGACACTAAGCTGCTAGAAAAAGAAGTGAAGAACAAGTGGAGATGGGAATGGCTAGACGAGACTGATTCTCTTGGACAGAAATATGGAGAGTGGCTGAAGAAACCGGATGCCATGGGCATGGCGTTTTGTGATGCATGCGGGAAGACAATCAGCTACAAGTCGAGTGGAAAGAAGGCATTACGTTTGCATTCTGAGGACAGCAACCACAGAAAGAACTTAAGGACTGTTAAATCTAACCAGGTATGTGCCTTTTTTTGTCTGTCTAGCTGGAAAAAGGTGGTACTAGGAACGCAGACACTAGTCAATATGTCCTAGTACCCCACCCACCCTTTTTCCTCTCTGTCTTGTCCAACTCTTTTTATTTAGCCTGGAATTTGGGTAGGGGGGTTAATGAAATCGGGCTTACGCCCCTAGGGGAACCTATGCCCAATTTTTTTTCAAGATTGGACTTAGTTTTTTTGGCGGGGGTGGGTGCGCGCGGGTGGGGGGGGGGGCGGGGGGTGGGGAGCGGGAACCTGCCGAAATTGTCGAGTTCCGTCTTCGTTTTTTTTTTCAGGGTGGCTGTGTTTTGTTTTGGGTGGCTGGCATTTTTTTTAAAGGTGGATTTTTTTTTTTCTGGATGGCTGGCATTTTTTTAAGGTGAAAGCCAGGATGTCAGCCTGGTAATCTACCAGAGAATATACAATGAGATAATACAAATTCCTCTACGTGCTGTTGACAGACTATCGATCAGTGTAAACATCAAAGCCGTGTTCTGTAGAAAATTTAATTTTTGCACTGCGACAAATTGCTGTTGACCGACAAATTGCTGTTGACCGAGACTATTGCTGTTAGTTGGCTCAGTCAGTCACCATACTTTGCACTAAGGGCTAATGATATGATGTTTGACATGTCAATGTGGCGTTGTACTACCCAGTGTTATGTTGGTGGTGAAGGAACTATTAAAAATTACTGTACTACACAAATCTGGCTCAAGCTGGAGGCCTCGGTGGCTCATTTGGATGCGCCCTCCGACTGGAGACCAGGAGGTCGCGGGTTCAACCCCCGCCGAGGTCGGTAACATTCTTTTGTTGAGATTGATCATGAAATATTTTCTACGGTCATTCTCTCCCTGCCGCTGATTCAAGACGGGCAGTTGTCAGTTTCTGGCGAAAGAATGTGCACAATACTGGTTAACCGCTTAGAGGACTAAGCCTGCCCAGTAAACGTGTGGTTAGGTAAACTGACCGCGCTCGACATGACCCCATTGGGTTGACTGCTGTAAAACCTCAACACAAACAAGCTGGAGGCTTGCAAATGGCAGAAGAGAGGGACAGGGCTTTTATACAAATCATATACTAGTCATTGCATTATACTTAGTTAAGCTGGCCGAGGTTTGACTAGTGATCAGGCGGTCCCCTGGTCCAGCAACAGCGTTTCGTGGAGACTGATCATTAAATATTTTCTGTGATCATCCTGTCCCTTCCACAGATTCAAGAAGGGCAGTTGTGAATTTTTAGCGAAAGAATTTGCTCTGTACTGGTTCAGCACTTATGTACACGCCTGTACAGGAAAAGTACATGAGCTTGACATGACCTAAATAGCATTACACCAAACCAAAGTGAAACTTCATGTATATATTTTTGTTTTTTTTTGTTTTTTCAGGTGCTCCCAGGATCATCAAAGTCAAAATCCACAGCAGGTGCTTCAATGATAGAGAGAACAGCACAGATCAGGGCAGTTACAGTGGCCTTCTTAAGTGAATGGTGCCTACCATTCTCCCTGGCTGAGAATTTGCTCAACTATG
Organism: Anodontia alba; assembly: GCA_964016985.1. NCBI lineage: Eukaryota > Metazoa > Mollusca > Bivalvia > Lucinida > Lucinidae > Anodontia > Anodontia alba. The sequence continues at coordinate 56,336,400 of OZ024833.1, forward strand.
CGAAACGTGTGAGTGAGGATATGGCAGCCTTACAGAAGACTACAATATCAAGAACTAGTGCTTCTTACATTACCACACACGGTGTAGCAACCTGTTTCAAAGAAGAATTGAAACAGAAATTGAAAACCAAGGATCTATCATTGAATATAGACGAGGCTACAAACAACAACAATGATAAAATTCTGAATGTTATTGTACAGTACTTTGATACTGACTCTGATAGAGTGGTCGTTGACCATTTGGGCTCAAGAAAGCAAAATCAGGCAACAGCTGCCAACATTCTGGAGTCAGTTGAGAATGTTCTACAAGAGTATGAAATTGGCTGGAATCAGATTGTTAGTGTATTGATGGACAACTGTAGCACCATGAGAGGGGTCAAGGGCGGGGTTGAAGCCCTGATCAGGGAGAAAAATCCCAGTCTAATGGACATCAGTGGTGACACCGTCCATATGGTGAATAATGTGTCCAAAACCATATTAAACCAGGTTGACTCTACTGTGCAGGACCTATGTAGTGACATCTATTATGACATTGAAGAGTCACCAAAGGTTCGTTCAATATTTCAAGAGGTTCAAGGTCTGCTGAACAATGGTCATGTAAAGCAAATAATTCGTCCCATATCAAGCCGTTTCCTGCAGATGTTGGATGTATGTGACAGGGTGGTTGACCTCAGTGATTCCCTGACAGTGTACTATTACAGTTTCCTCTCTGAGTATGAGAAAGCAACTTATAGGTATGTAAGCAAGCATATACATGAAAGGTAAGAGAAAAGTCCAGGGAGTGCCACAATCACAAGCCGCAGCCCTTCCCAGACACCAAGAGGAAGAGGAAACAGACAAAACCAAATAAGCTTAAATCGAACAAACATACGAAAAGCACTAAGATTAGCTCTCTCTTCCTCAAGCAAGGTTATAGCAATGCTAAAAGGGCTGAAAAACACAAGTACAAAATAACACAAATCAAGACTTAAAACAAATCGCCTCCTAGAATGAACCACAAAGCAACAAAGAGTAAGACCAACACATATCTTTATTACATACACCAAGTTCTGGAACAGAAGGCCTAGTGGTTTTTCTCCGGGTTTTCTAGATTTTGCCTACTGATTAACACAATCATCTTGATAGCTAAAATAATCTTCAGAGGGCCGTAAAACCAAACAAAAGTCACTATTACTTATGTTATAATATCTTTATTTGGAAAAGTCATGGTATGCAGCAGGGCCTGACAAATCCATTGCCCAGCTGCCCGAGACAAGTCCAAATTTTGGCTGGGCAAGTGAATTTTTATTTGACTTGCCTAGAAAAATTAATAGAATATATAGGAAATATTGTAATTCTGAGCCATTTTCAAGATGTTGTGGAATGCTGGGGAAGTTGCTGAAACTTGGATTTGTCAGGCCCTGGTATGCAGACATCTGGGATTTTGTCATTTTTGGAGGTTGTCAAAATATTTCAAATGTAATAAATTTCAGCTGGAATGGTACCTTTGATTGTTTGAGAGGGTATTGCACAGATACATATGCTAAAAGCTCAAAATTAGGTCGACACTAGGTCTAATAGCTTTGTTTTAACACTTACATTTCTTCTAAAATTTTGTAGCTTTATAAGAAGGAAGTTGTTAAGAAGGTAAGTGAAAGATGTAATATGTAGTAGGTTGGTGAAGGGAATGTTGTAGTCCTCTAGTATTTATATATGTGAAAACTATTCTTTGGTGGCTTGGCCTTTCATATCAGGCTGTGTCTTAACTAGCTGGTGGTGGATTAGCGCTTTGTGTATTGCATTTTACATAATATACATACAGTGTATAGTGAGTAGTGAACTGGTGATAGCATATCATTGATAATTCTGCTTTCACAAATGCTGTTGGCCATCAATTTCACACTCCTGTCTTTATATATTTATCTAACAGTGCGCCAAATTCGGTGTTCCTTTTTATTGAGTTGAGTAGAAGCTTTAGTAATGCGACAACTTACAACTTAGCAATGTTATTTTATAAGCAGAAATTTGCATTTTTCTGATTTTTCTGTTGCATAATCATATCCATAAAGAAAGGATAAAAAGATTACTCTAACCTTTTCAATCCTGATTTTTTAAAGTGGCCTCTTATGACACATCCATTCTTTCAAAAATGGAATGTTAGTCGAAAGCATTAACAAGATGGAAAAACAGTCTTGATCCTGATGAAATGGCTCATTATGGGCTGTCTCATCTGGATCTATTTGCACATGTAGCTGTTCCAATATGCTAGTTTAACCCTTGTCCTGCTGAACACTACAACTTCTATCTTTGCAAACAGTGTAGATTCAGATCAGTTGGCCTCTGAAGAAGCCATCTGATCAGAATCTACAGTGTTTGTCATGCAGTTTGTGAATTGAATAAATACACTTTATCAAGTACTTTGATTAGTTAAAAGTCAGAAACGGGTGTGGCTAAATTAATTTATTCTGGAGGACAGGGGTTAAAAGAGTTAAATGATACGGCATTTTATGACAAAGATTGTCTACCATGTATTTCAGAGACAAGCTAGATGCTATTTACAGTGAAAGAAACGTTTCTGAAGAAGCTCAAGCAGCCATCACACTCCTACAAATGTCACAAGAGGAACAGCAGAAGTCTGCAAGTAGTAATAACAGAAAGGACAGAATTATTAGTCAACTGTTTGAAAACAGACATGAGACTTTCATAAAGATTAACTTGTTTAGGGGAATACTAGAAAAATTTCATGGTTATGTAAAAGTCTTTCAGTCAGAAAAACCTCTTGTGCATACACTGCACAGAGAAATGTACAGTATAACTAGAGAGGTATTTGGCATGTTCATCAAACCAGAGAATATTCCTGAGTCTGTAAAAGAACTTCTCAAGTTAGATGTCAGTGATGAGTCTTTACAGAAGTCTGATAAAGAATTACAAGTTGGCAGATATGCATACGTAGACATGAATAAAGCACGACTGGAGAAAAAGAACCATCACTGGCTTCGTACACTGTACACTGATCTGAGAGCAGGGTATGTAGCAGGAGCTCAAAAGTTGCTTAAGATGCCTCTAGGGAATCAATCTCTCAGGAAACTTTCAGTCTTGGACCCTCATCTTGCTAATCATAACCAAGCATCCAAGTCAATCATGGCCCTTGCAACGTCTCTTCCTAATGTCATCAATGAAAGCAAAAGAGGGTCCTTGGCTGTAGAGGTAGACAAATATACTACAGATAGCCAAGTACGAGAATTTGCTTCAAGCTTCTGTGAAAATGAAATGAGAATTGATGTTGACTTTTGGAGTAAAGTATTTAGCCTGAAAACATTCAACGAGCCCAGGTATCCACAATTGAAAAAACTTATATCTGCACTGCTCAGTATATTCAGTGGGCCATTGGTAGAGAGTACCTTTAATATAATGGATGACATTGTAGAAAAGGACAGAAGCAAGTTGACTATAGAAAATTATGAGGCTGTAGCTATCATTAAGACAACATTGAAAAGAAAGAAAGTGTCAGCAGTTAGTATGGTAGTTAGTGCAAACATGAAAAAGTCATGTATTAAAGCATATGCCACATATCAGCAGTTTTTGGTTAAAAAAAAAGAAGCTGCTGAAAAGAAACGAGATGAAAAACTAAAAGCCTCTGTTTTGCTGTTAAAAAAAGAAAAGGCCAAAAGAATTGCAAAATTAGTAAGACTGAAAAACAGGCGGCTAGAACGAGAAGCAGGTAAAAGGCAGAATGAAAATTCTGATAGAAGTGGAAGGCCCAGATGGAAGAGAATTAAGCTTGCCTAAGACATAGGCTTTGGGTTAGGTTTAGGAGTATTACTGAATGAGGCAATTCTAACAGCATCCAGTTTCTGTATTGCTGAAAACAGAAAACTAATGTATCTGTGTGTAAACCTTTTTAATTATTCTAACAAAGTGAGATTTTACAGGGTACACATTCAAAACCTTGTTAGTTAATATGTTTTGCGAATTTGTTGTAATCTATATTTTCTTGAAGCTGACTTGTTGTATTATACTTTAGATGCAAAAGAGTCAGATAAATATTGAATAAGACACCATGTCAAAGTCATCATTTGTTAGTTTTACTTTCATTTTAAGCTGATTTTTTGGCTTGTTAAATTGCTAAAATCAAGGAGCTCCCGGGGGCTTCGTCCCCTGGTCCCCCACCAGGGCGTTGCCCTGGACCCACAAGGGGGCCTAGGCGGCCCCCTTGACCCCCGGCCTATTTTCAGGATTTTCAGTTCTGGATACTTTCACCCATGAATTATTATTGAAAGCCAACTTTTAACATTTTTCTGGACCCACAAAAGTCTAGCAATTTTTAACTTAATCTATATTTAATTTATCTATACCGCCACCTATGCCTATGGCCTTAAGGTCAAGGTCTCAGACTTTAATGTTAAAGTTTTACATGAAATTTTCCAGCAGCTCATTTATATTCCAGACTATTTGATGGATTTGTTTTATAACTAGTATGATGATAGATATCGGTCAGATGTTCTTTTCAGTAATAACCTCACCCACACTTAAGACCTTAAGATCAAGGTCACAGACTTAAAACTTTTATGTCAAAGTTTTGCTTAAAAGTTTTAACAGTGCATATTTTCCAGACCCTATGATGGTTGGTATGATGGTAAATAAAGGTCCTAGGTTTAATTCACCATTACCTCCGCCCTTGCCTTAAGGTCAAGGTCATGGACTTTTGACGTTTATGTTAAGTTTTGAAAGGCTCATATTTCCCAGACCATATAATGGATTTGGTTTATATTTGTTTGCTAGATATTGGTCCAAAGTTTTATTCAGCAATTTATCCCATTCAGCTTCATATGATACCTGCAGCATAATAAATATTAAACACAAGTATGATTTGAAAATGTTGTTTAAAGGTCATTTATTATAACTTAACCTGTATTTAGTCACAATAAAACAACCATACTGATTTCATTTAAATCAGAGGTAAAAAAACTGAAATTTTTAGTGGAAATCACCTTTTACCATTCTTGTGGACCCACAAGATAGACGAGAAAGATTGGGTAATACCTGTATCTAATGTAACCCTTGCCATGCTGAATAGATTAATATGCCATGTCCACTTTTAATTTTCAGCCAATTTGATTACTTGATTCAGGTTGTTGAGACAAATTCACATGTTTAATGACAAATTGTGCAGACCCAGATCAGTTGGCTTCTGATGAAGAAGCCAGCTGATCTGGATCTACACTGTTTGCAAAGTCAGGGTATATCCAGGTTCAGCAGGACCAGGGTAACTTGGATCTACACTGTTTGCAAAGGCTATGCATATCCGGGTTCAACAGGACCAGGGTTAACTTGCACTTACTAGTCAGCAATTCACTATATGAATTGTGTTCATTCTGACATTTCCTACATGTTGAGATGTTTGGTAAATGTCCTAAAATTTCCTACACCAAAATTTCTGACAAATGGTATATGCAAACAGTGTAGACCCAGATTGTACTGCTCCTTCAAGAGCAGTCTGATCAGGGTCTGTACACTGTTTGCCATTCCATTAAGTATTTTATAAACAACTGCGTAAAAAGCAAAATTTAGGCAAAAAAAAAAAAACATATGGTAAATAATGTTTGAAATTTTAGGATATTTACCCAGGGTTATGGAATTATCCAATTTCATTACTTGTTCACAGAAAAGTAAATGGTCAAAGTTGTTGTCTAACCAAAGTTTACTTACCCGAAAATGGACATTTTCTTATTTCTCAAAGAAAGCATATTTTGCGGGTGCTCATTAGAAGCCTTGGTGAGGCTCTTCTCATGAGCACCCACAACATGTTTTTGAGAAATATCTGAATACTTTTCTTAGCTAGAGCTATGACATCCTTGTCCAAAGACAAGTAAATTGAAATTGCTTACTTGTCCTCAGGTAGAAGGAATAAATTGTACAAGTCGGGTATGGTATTTCCACAGCCCAGGTTTACAGTACTGTTTGTAGGGTGTATTTTAAAAGCATTGTTTACTGCCATTTCTAGTATATAGTATTATCATTTCAGTGAAGATGAAGAAGAGATTCTCCTTATTCCTACAACACCAAAAGTTAAACTAGATGATGTGCAGAAAGATGTGAAAATATCACCACATACTCCTCTTTCTGTTAAAGGCAAATCTCCAAACAAGAAAACCAAAAGTCCTGATGTTCATGTGAGGAAACTGACTCCAAGTGCTAATGTAAAGGGTTGTTTTAGAGTTACAAAAGTCCCTAAACAAATAAAAGCAAAAAGTCTAAAGACTGGAACAAGTCCCAATCAATCCTCTATAGTAACAAGCCCCAGAACAAGAAGTGGTGTGAACAGTACAACTCCAGCTCATGTTACTGAAAAGTTAAGTCCTCAAAAGACTCCAAATAATAAGTATGAGGCTGAGTCTAAATCAAAAAGTCCTTCAATCTCTACTTCAGGCCACACTACTAAGGTTCCAGTCAAGAATGCCAGCCAGGGAAAGGCAGTAGAGAGTAAAACAAGAGATGAAGAATCACCTGTTAAACTGGCACCAAAATCACCTTGTAGGTCACATACCAAGCTTGAAGTCAGATCTCCTGTTAAAAAAGTGCAACATAGAAGCAAAGTACGAAAAAGTATAAACTACGGGAAAATCGATAGTTTTAGTAGCAAAGAGCCTCAAGGTGAAAGAGAGGTGACAGAAGCAGTTGATACTGAAATTACATTGAAGGAATCTAAGGTTGAATCCCATTTAAAAGCTACAGCATATCAACAAGAAGATAAAGAAGGCATGTGTTGTGAAGAGGGGAATTCCCCAACGCTCAGAAGAAGTAGTAGATTGATAATAGATAAAGAACAAGAAAAGAAAGAAAAAGATAAAATTACAGAAATTAATAGTATTGAGATTGAGAAAGGAGACAGTGCTGCTGGTAAGAAAAATGAAATTATAACAACAGGCATTACTGAAAATAATAGGGAATTCCATGATACTTGTATTGGTACAGTTAGAAGTGGTGTGTTAATACAGAATAATTATGCAAACTATGTGGCATTAAATGTTGAAAACAAAATCTGTGATCAGGACAATAATGATAGTTTAAAGGCAAATGAAAAAGGAAAAATACTAACTGCATTTGAACAGTTTATTGAATCGGGAAAAGGTAGATGCAAACAGGACAAGTCTGAACATATAAATGGCAGTGATAATAAAAGTGGTTTGAATGCTCTGTCTCATCTTGGAGAAAAGCAGACTGAGTGTAAGTCATCAAGTGATGATTTCGAAAAATGTATATTAAATGCTATATCGCATGGTGATCTTATGTTTAAGAAAGTTTCAGAAAACACTGAAACAGACAGAGTGCTTCGTTCCAGGAATTCTATGGGTTTACAAGATTCAGTTGAAACAGGGGTTCAAGCGGACAAACATTTATCAAACATTGATCAAAAATTCCCTTATGAAGTAAATGATATTAACAAAGCAAACAAAGCTTTAAATGTTCTTCAATGTTCAGACCAGAGAATCATAAATGAAAATGAAACAAATTTGTCTTTGACACATAGTAAAGCGACAGGTGATGTGACAAAGGAACAAACTGAAATAGGGAGCAAATTTGGAAATAAAGGTGAAGAGACTTGTGATTTTGCATTGCCTCTAGACTTGATGGAGGAAGTCCTGTTCACTCCAACATTAGCAGAGAGGGTGAAAACAAGGACACGGTGTGGTTCTGTTAACTCGTACAGTCCTGTAAGGTCTCGAAGTAATTCATTAAGTAGTAACAAGTCAGACTCAAGTACAATTAGGAAGAATAACAATCTAGCAGCAAATGTACTTTTAAATAGGGCTAAAACACAACTGCAGCAGGAGAAAACTCATTTGAGGAACCAGAGCTGTAAGAAAACACTTACTAGCAATGGTGTTTTAAGTGAAACTGGGTTAAGTAAACAGAAAGAAGATTCTAGCACTGTGACAGAATCAGAAGAAAACAGTCATTCTCAGTTACATTCTCCAAAAGAAAGTCGGATATTAAAGTTAAAGGAAAATAAAAGTGCTTTTGAAAATGCACCAAAGAATTCCAAACATGATAAGTCAAAACTGGATAAAAAATTGGGTCATGAAAGTTACATCTTGAAAGTAAATGAACAGGCTTTACAAGATCCAGTCAATGCTCTAAATCCACTGGATAATGAAAGGCTATCTAGATCTAGAAACAAAAAGAAAGAAACAGATTCATATGTATGTAATAGTAGAAACAGATCTGTAGATCCTAACCAAAAACTTAACAATAGTGAGCTGTTGAAAAATAATCTAAAAACTGACATTCCTAAAGGACAGGGAAAGAAAAATTATGAAGAAATGGGAGAATTAAAGTCAAATGTTGTTCATGGAAGTGGTAATGAAACAGTGCAGCACTATAAGTTAATAACTACAAACCAAATAAATGAAACTGAACATAAACAGCCTACCTCAAAAAATAATCATGCTAATGAAGGAATACTTGAATTACCTAAAACAAATTCTGCTTCACAAAACCTTGAAATAAAAAATATTGAAAAAGGCACAAAAGTAAATCGCCAGAAAGTGAGTACAGGTAGTGCATCTCCAGTGTTCCCAGCATCACCTGTATCTAAAAGAAGAAAAGGTAAATCATGCAGTGTTAAAAAAATTGCTGATGATTCTGTTGATACTAAAACTCATGAAAAAGATAAAACTAGTCAGACAACTAGTAGGTCTCTAGCTTCCTCTGGGTTGAAAGCATGTGTTAAAAATACAGTGTCTGAAACTGGTAAGGATAAATCCTCAAAACCTATCAGCAGAGCTGTAAGAATAAGCAGAGCAATTAGAGAAAGTATTTTAGAAAATACATTGCCATCTGAAAATAAAACTCCAGGAAGTGGTTCAGCTGATATGAGTGTGTCCCACAGTGATTCAGATGAATGTAAAGATGACGTTATTCAGTTAAAAGAATCAGTTAATCGAAAAGAATTATCGAAACCAACTACACCAAACTGTAAAAAGACAGTGCCATCATCTTGTTATGGGAGTGGTTACAGTTCAACACCAAGGTCAGAACGTCGAAAAGCATGGAAAAGAAAAAAGGCTGCAGAAAAGGGAACAGCGAGTCAAACTTCTAAAAGAAGGAAACTGGACAAACTGAAATTTATTATCAAAGATAATGCATTTACCTCTGAAACTGTCTCTTCTGATACTTTAACTCAACGAGTGTCTCCAAGAAAAAGTGCTAAAATGAAACTTAACTTAGCTGAGAGAGGAAATCTTTCACACAAAACAGACAGTCCAACAAATCACAGTCAAGGAGATACCCATGTAGCTGCAGATTGTTTGACTGTTGAACAGAAAGAGACATTGTCCAGGGAGAAAAAAGAATCCAATAATTCTGTTGGAACTGAAGGGCATGAAAAGAAACTGGGATCAAATGAAAATTTCTCACTCAAGTGGGAGTGTGTCACTGAAGACCGAAACAAAGTTAAACTGAACAAAAGCTGGTCTTTATTAAGTAACAGAAGTGTGAATAAGTTGCTTTCAAGTGAGGATGGTAGAGAGTCGTTTGATGGCTTTACAGAAGAAGATATGAACACCAATGTTTCATTGGCATCCGATATGTCATACGAAGAGTGTTGGGAAGTTGATAAAAGTATTAACTCAGAGAGGGAATTTGAAGTAGATATTGTGGAAAAGAAAACTGATGAAATGAATAAGGAAGAGTTTGATGAGTTCCTACCAATGTTTTCTTCTCCTGGTAAGAGATCAGATTCTTCTTGGGTTGATGCTTGTGAAGTTTATATTGATAAATCTGTGAAAAGCACTGAGAAATTAGTTTTTAAGGGTTGGACTAGTCCAAGAAAGAAAACGGATGAAATGAAAGACAGAGAAATTGAAAACAGTTATATGTCACCAAAAAAGTCTCCAAGAACTCCAACGAGAAACAAAAGAGTAGAACGTCCTGTTGGTAATAGTGTATTTGATAGACAAAAAATAGACATGGATATAGAATTCTATTATCGCAGTCCACAGAAGAACAGATGTCAGTTCAGTCCACTCAGGGTTAAAAACGGAAAAGTAGTTGATACCTCTAGTCCTCATTGTATAACATCTACTCCTACAAGACAAATAAAATATAATAAAGATACGTGAAAATGCAAAAAGTAGACATTCAATATGGCATGCTAAACCACTGCCATCTTTATTAGATTGTCTTCCATTTTCATTGTCATGCATATTCATAGTATATTCAAGAAGTATAGTTTATTTTCTAATTTCTCAATGAAAGCATATACAGTTAAGACATACAACTGGTGATCAGGTCGCGGGATCAAACCCTGCCGGGTCCAGCAACATTCTTTATGGAGCTTGATCATGAAGTATTTTCTATGATTATTTTCTCCCTTATGCTGATCCAAGAAGGGCAGTTGTCAGTTTCTGGCAAAAAATGTGCACAAATACTGGTTAACAGCTTTGTAGGACTAAGTCTGCCCAGGAAAAGAGGCCCATATGCCTTGAAGGCAAATTTTCACATGTTGCCATTCATGATTTCATACCTTAAGTATTTGGACAAACAGACCTAAGCAAACAGTGTAGACACAGGTTAATTGCAGAATACTGATGTGATCAGGATCTGTACTGTTTGCCATTCCTCCGGCAATGTTTTAGACATATCAAAAAGTAGGGAAATAGACTCGTTCAAATCAAAAGTAAAGTAAGGAATTGAGGTATCCTTATATTTAGGGTATGTTAAAATATTTTGTGTCACATTTTAGCATTTTCAGCCAATTTCTCTGTTGTCATTTTTGTCCACATAATTATATCAGCTGTGACAAGCAAACAATATGAAAAGTGGATACAGATCAGCCATCATGTTTGCGTATGTTGATCGGGTTCATACTTAACCCATTTTAGACTAAATAAACTCCCCCATACTGTATATTGGAAGAGTTCAGTTTCAATTTTAGGTATGTCAGGCTATGTGATTTAGATATTCCTTGGGGAAAAATGGTTAAACTATTAGCAAACAGAGAAACCCTGATCAGACAGCCCATTCTGTGTTGTCTGATCTGGGTCTGCACTGTTTGCCAATTTTCCTTTTGGGGTCTTCAGATTAAAATGGGTTTAAGGGAATTGATACATCTTTCAGGGGAGGCAGCTCTCAAAATTGCTTTGCTTCCCTTCAGAAAAGAGGGTCTAGTTGGGAGCAACTATTCTTTCCTTTTAGAGTAAACTTTTCAGAACGGGCTTGGTGTGCAGGAAATCAGGAAGTTGTCTCCCATGTAAATCTGCCAAGTGTATTCAGTCATTTAGCTCTTTCAGTGCCAAATTTCAGACGAAATTTATCGTCTGCTTTTTTTATTTTAACAAATTATGGTTTGGAAAGACATTTATATGTAAAGTTGAAATGCTGAATGTCAAACAGCGTAGATCCAGATGAGACGGCTCATTGAGCCGTCGCATCTGTATCTATGCAAAAGCCTATTGTTATCGCCTGTGGCAGTGAAAGAGTTAAAAGACTAAAACTGATGTGCAAATGTGGCCAGTCCTGAGCAGTGTAGACCAAGATCAGATGCTACAAAATGCGGTATTTGATCAGGGTCTTCACTGTTTACCACTAATCCAGCAATAATTGAGACAAATCAGCTGGTAGTAAAATTGACCAGGACAAGTATTGTGAGGAATTAAGGTGTCCCAATACTTGGACATTTATGGTAAGGAATTAGATGTCCCAATAATTAGAATAAATATGCTATATAAAATTTACTGGTCACAGATTGTCGGCCAAGCCATGTGAAAATGTGTCTTTGGGCATATGCGTTGGCCTGAGCAAACCATGTAGACCCAGATCAGACACAGCAGAATGCAGGGTCTGCACAGTTTGCCAGGGGTAGTTGGGTGAGGCGAAGGTGTCCTATAGCTTTTGTCACCGGGGCGTCCAACTGATATTGGCTTCCAGTTAGGCAAGGCCTGCTGTCCTTGCAGCAGGTAAAGGTAGAGGGGGAATGTTATTTCTTCTTTCATCTCCTCTACTATCTCTTTTCTCCCTTTCTCTGGGAGACGACACAAAATGACTCACAAGGGTTGATGTGTCATTAAACCCCAAAACAATAAATGCACGGTTTGCCACCCATCCAGCAATATTTTAGACAAGTCAACAGGAAGTAAAATTGGCTAAATTTTAGGACAAGTATGGTACGGAAATAAAGGAATTAGGGTGTCCCAGTACATGAGGTAAATACAGTATGTAAAATTTGTTTACTTGTCACAGATTATATTTTCACCATATTGTAGAATCATAATCGTAATAATAAATAATCATCAAAGCTCCAGATAGAGGGGTATTGCCCTAATATTTTTCTTATTTGTCCACAAAAACATGTTGTGGGTAGGTGCTTCTAATGAGTACCCACAACGTGTTCTCATGGAGAAATAAAAATATCTATTTTTCGGTGGAAAAAAAATCCCTTGTCTGGATCTGGTTGTAGAATCATATCATAAATACCATAATCATTTCATAATCATTGTTATCCATGACTTTCATTGATTAATCATTCACCATTGTGAGTATTTTGATTTCATTGATGAGTTCAGTGAATGTGTTGAGGAAGTGTGCTTGATGATAATTCTGGGATAATTTTCTCAAAAAAACAAACAAAAAAAACATTGTGCTCAGTTAAAAATGAGTATGCCCAACATGTCTTTTTTACACATGCTTAAGCAAGCAGGTGTAATACCATTGTGCAGTTTTGCATCAACCCTAGCGTTCAAGTCCATTTCTGAATAACTATTACACATAGTCATCTTACCTGGCATATACTTTCTCCCTAACAGGAACTGAAACATTGCAGTATCATTACATGATCATGACTACTTTTTCTTTACAGTCTGACAACGATTAACTGTAACACCTATTTCTCCCTAATATGTACTCTAATACTATTGTGTCATTTTTTTACCCTGACCTATATTTCACAGCATAATTACTTTGTCATTTTTAGCACCAGCCCTAGCATTTGATTCCATTTCTGGTAAACACTATGACCTGCAGTCATCAGACATGGTATACATTTTTTGCTAACTCACTTAAACGCTGTAGTATCATTTTCTGACCATGACTTACATATCACTCTCCAATGATTTTGTCATTCTTTACATAAAATTTTCTGTTTAACCCTTAAAATGCCAAGAAAACCTGCATCTGAAAATGTTGTCTGTTTATGTTGTCTGCTGTATATTCTTGCAAACTTTTCAAACCTATTTTTGCATACAGGCAAACAGTGTGGACCCAGATCAGACTGCTCCTAGAGGTTGTCCACAGTTGGCAAAAATGACTTTTAAAATCACAAGTAGGTGACAAAGCAGACGACAATTGTTGTGATTGCCATTTTAATTTATAGCTGCCGGCAGATGCTACACCACCTTCTACGAAATTCAACTGCCTTCTGCGGAATTCTTGTTTATTGAAATAAAAATATATCCCAGTTATTACCAAATAGTCTTCTTTAACAAGTACTATATTCATCATTTTCTTTCATTAATTGATCATCTTAAACATTCTCATTTCTTTGATAACGGAATATTACTTAAAATCCTTTCATATTTCATACCATTTTGAATGTGTTTATGTTTTTTGTATCTTGGTTCATGTAATTTTTCCATGTCATCTGTAATCATTTCATTTATAATCTCATAATTTTTATGTAAGTACTTCTACATGTATCTGTTTTTAACCCTTAATATGTGGATAACCAGATATCAAGCAGACAAGTATTTCATAGTACCCTCATTTGTATTTTTTTTTTTTTTTTTTTTTTTTTTTTCAAGAAGCTAATGCTCAACATTTCGTGCAGGATATGGCAATATGGCAGCTTTATTTTATAAAGAAAAATATTGTAAAACGTCTGCTTATGTTACAATTCTGTGTAAGAAGGGTTAATGCATGTACAAGTTTCCATGCATCAAAGGTATTATGCAAAAATAAATAGCTCTTAATAAGAGGGAGTATCTGACAGGTAAACATTTTTTTCTGTTTCTCCATGAAAACATAGGTTGTGTGTACTCATTAGATGTGCCACAACGTATGTTTTCATGGAAAAATAAGAAAAATATCAGTCTTTTTTTTGTTGAAAGAAGTGCCTTATTTGAAGCTACACTGCAACCTCTTTATAAGATGATTTATTATAAGATGGTTTAGATATAAGATAGTTTAAAGATGGACCCCAAAAGTGTTATATCCAAACAAAAATGTATAGAGTATATAGAAAAATGACCATAAATGGTCATTTTTCTATATAATCTATACATTTTTGTTTGGATACAACATGGTTAGCTAACACAGCTTTCACCTTGGATCCCAGCAGTTGTGTTATAAAGAGGTTGAAGGGGTGGTCAGGTGGTGTGAATGTGTGTATCTCGCATCACCGGGGTGTCCAACTGATATTGGCTTACAGTTGGGCAAGGCCTGCTATCCTTGTAGCAGGTAAGGGGTAGAGGGAGAATGTTTTTATTTCTTCTGTTTCTTCACTTTCATTCCTGTTCCTCTTTCTTCCCTGTCCCTCTCTTTATGCCCCCAACTTCAAAGAAGTTGGAGGGGCATATTGCTTCTGGGTTGTTCGTCCGTCCGTCCGTCCATCCTTCCGTCCATCCGTCCGTCCGTTCGTCACGCTTTTTGATGCATAGCATAACTTTAAAACTGTGAATGCTACTGTTTTGAAATTTCATATATGGATTCCTCATGAAAAAATAGCTGACACATATTTTTTTTCGTGACAGGATTATGCCCCTTTTCTGAGTAATGGCCCTTTGAAAAAATATGGATGCAATCTTGTCAGCAAAATATCTCAAAAACTATTAAAGCTAGAGCCTTGAAACTTGATGAATAGACTGGTAGTGATGAGTAGACAACCTGATTAACTTTTGAAGAAATTTTGAAAAATACTTCTTGAGTTATGGCCCTTTGTAATTTTGGGCAATTTTACCTTGTCAGCAAAATATCTCAAAAACTGTTAGAGCTAGAGCCTTGAAACTTAGTAAATGGATTTGTAGTGATGAGTAGATGACCTGATTAACTTTTGAAGAAATTCTGAAAAACACTTCATGAGTTATGGCCCTTTGTAATTTTGGGCATTTTTATCTTGTCAGCAAAATATCTCAAAAACTGTTGGAGCTAGAGCCTTGAAACTTAATGAATAGACTGGTAGTGATGAGTAGACAATCTGA
Organism: Anodontia alba; assembly: GCA_964016985.1. Classification (NCBI taxonomy): domain Eukaryota; kingdom Metazoa; phylum Mollusca; class Bivalvia; order Lucinida; family Lucinidae; genus Anodontia; species Anodontia alba. Next base: position 56,351,572 of record OZ024833.1, read on the forward strand.
TTAACTTTTGAAGAAATTTTGAAAAATGCCTTTTGAGTTATGGCCCTTTGTAATTTTGGGCATTTTTACCTTGTCAGCAAAATATCTCAAAAACTGTTAGAGCTTGAGCCTTGAAACTTAGTAAATGGATTTGTAGTGATGTGTAGATGACCTGATTAACTTTTGAAGAAATTCTGAAAAACACTTCATGAGTTATGGCCCTTTGTAATTTAGGGCATTTTTAACTTGTCAGCAAAATATCTCAAAAACTATTGAAGCTAGAGCCTTGAAACTTGATGAATAGACTGGTAGTGATGAGTAGACAACCTGATAAACTTTTGAAGAAATTTTGAAATATACTTCTTGAGTTATGCCCCTTTGTAATTTTAGGCATTTTTATCTTGTCAGCAAAATCTCAAAAACTGTTAGAGCTAGAGCCTTGAAACTTAGTAAATGGATTTGTAGTGATGAGTAGATGACCTGATTAATTTTTGAAGAAATTCTGAAAAATACTTCATGAGTTATGGCCCTTTGTAATTTTGGGCAGTTTTACCTTGTCAGCAAAATATCTCAAAAACTGTTGGAACTAGAGCCTTGACACTTGATGAATAGACTGGTAGTGATGAGTAGACAACCTGATTAACTTTTGAAGAAATTTTGAAATATACTTCTTGAGTTATGCCCCTTTGTTATTTTGGGCATTTTTATCTTGTCAGCAAAATATCTCAAAAACTATTAGAGCTAGAGGCTTGAAACTTGGTGAATTGATTGGTAATGATGAGTAGATGACCTGATTAATTTTTTTGTAAATTCTGAAAAATATTTCATAAGTAATGGCCCTTTGTAAATTTGGGCATGTTTCCCTTGTGAACAAAATATCTCAAAAACTATTGAAGCTGGAGCCTTGAAACTTGATGAATAGATTGGTAGCGATGAGTAGATGACCTGATTATGCCCCCAGTTTCGAATGAAATTGATGGGGCATATTATTTTGCCTTCATTTGTCCATCCGACTGTTTGTCCGTTCATCAAGCTTTTTTTGTGCATGCCATATCTTAAGAACCCTGCACACTAGGGTTTTGAAATTTATATTTGGGTTCCCAATGAAAAAATAGCTGACTCATATTTTGTTTCTTGTCTAGCATGTTTATTTAAAGTTATGCCCCTTTGAAAAAAATCAGAATTAAATCTTGTGAGCAAGATATCTTGAAAAGTATTTAAGCTGGGTTCTTGAAATTCGATACAGTGAGTGGGAATGATGTGTACATTACCCAATTATATTTTGAGAGAATTCCATGAAAATATTGATAAAGTTACGGCCCTTTGCAGTTCTGCTCATTTTGACCTTGTCAGCAAGATTTCTCGAAAAGCACTTAAGCTAGGGTCTTGAAATATTATATGCTGATTGGGGATGATGTGGAGATTACCTGGTTTGTTTTTTAGGGAATTCCATGAAAAATTGATGTAGTTATGGCCCTTTGTAGTTCTAGGCATTTTGACTTTTTCAGCAAGATATCTCAAAAAGTATTTAAGCTAGAGCCATGATATTTGGTATACTGATTGGGATTGAGGAGGAGATCACCTGAATAAATTTTGAACCAATTAAATGAAATGTTGGAGTTATGGCCCTTCGCAATTTCGGGCCATTTAATGTCGTTGCTTTATTGTGTATAGCATAAGTTTAGAACCATGTATGCTAATGTTTTGAAATTTCATGTTTTGATTCCTCATGAAAAAATAGGTGATCCGTATTTTTTTCTTATCCCAATCATCTCCTATTTTAGAGTTATTTCCCTTTGATAAAATAACATTGAAATCATATATTTGTACTGTTGTTACCGTCATGGCTAAGCAGTGTTGGAGTCAAACAGTGTTAGAGTCAGGCAGTTGGGGGCATAGTGTTTTACAAACACCAGCTCTAGTTTATCTCTTCTACTATCTCTTCTATCTCTTTTCTCCCTTTCTTTGGGAGATGACACAAAATGACCAACAAGGGTTGATGTGTTATTAAACCCCAACACAATTATAAAGAGGTTGTGGGTATGATGTTTGTTGTAGTTAAAATTTTTCATATTATAGAGTATAACATCGAAGCAAATCTGCCACTGCATAAGTTAATGTTTTATTTGTACTTAATATTTTAAGTTGGAAATTAATCTTTTGGCGGTTTCCAGATGTTGGTAATTTTATACCAGATTTTACTTTAATGTAGTTAGTAATACATGTAATTTTAAAGAAGGTTTGACGTACAAAGTAACTTAACTAATTACATCACAGAAGCTGTTCTTGTGAAAAAATGAGAAAAAAAATCCACTTGTTTTATCCAGCCTTCTTGTGGTGAATGAGAAATAACTTCTGTATGCTGTTAATACATTTGTCTGTGTATTGGTTCATGGTTTCCACAGGTGTGATCCCTGTGGAGCTTCATTAGTCATACTGATATTACTTAGATGATGTTGAAGAGGTGGTAAAACACCAAATCATTGGTGACCTACCACAAAACTATGTCACACTGACCTACCGGCCTCGGTAGCTCAGTTGGATACGCCGTCCGACTGGAGACCAGGAGGTCGCAGGTTCAACCCCCGCCGAGTTCAGCAACATTTTTCGTGGAGATTGATCATGAAATATTTTCTACGGTCATTCTCTCCCTTCCGCTGATTCAAGAAGGGCAGTTGTCAGTTTCTGGTGAAAGAATGTGCACAATACTGGTTAACCTCTTAGAGGACTATGCCTGCCCGGTAAACGTGTGGTTAGGTAAACTGACCGCTTTGCCGGCCTCCGTGGCTCAGTTGGATGCGCCGTCCGACTGGAGACCAGGAGGTCGCGGGTTCAACCCCCACCGAGGTCGGCAACATTCTTTCGTGGAGATTGATCATGAAATATTTTCTACGGTCATTCTCTCCCTTCCGCTGATTCAAGAAGGGCGGTTGTCAGTTTCTGGCGAAAGAATGTGCACAATACTGGTTAACCGCTTAGAGGACTAAGCCTGCCCAGTAAAGGTGTGGTTAGGTAAACTGACTGCGCTCGACATGACCCCATTGGGTTGACTGGGCCGTAAAACCTCAACACAAACAAAACTGACTGCGCTCCACATGACCCCATTGGGGTAACTGGGCAGTAAAACCTCAACACAAAAAAAGATCACAATGACCTACTTAACTAGAATTAGCATCTTGTCAGAACTCGCATCTCTGCTTCTGCAAGTGCCAGTTATCTCACCACCACTTCAGGTGACCAACAAATCTAGGTCAGAGACTGTTGCAAAAAAAAAATAAATAAATAAAAAATATAAAATAAAAAAAAATAAATAAAAAATAACACCAGGTCTGGTTCTCTGGATTGGACTCCTATCTTGGCTTCCGTAAGTAGTACAATTCCCTTCTGCCTCAGCACAATCCAATCGGTCTTCAGTGGGCTCTTTTTATGATTTTTTCAGGAAAACAGCAAAGACTGATCAGACTGAAGATGTGCATACTGATCTAAGTCTTTGCTGGGAACCCAATATTTAAAGGTATTTTATCTCACATCATATTAGTGTAGTAAGACTGCTGAGTACCTCCATATTGGGAAGGGATAGGCATTTGGTCAGGTCATGATTCAGATGTTCTACTGGATCTGTTAATTTCAAGGTCTCTATGAAGAAGATAATGGGCCTAAGGGGAATGTATAGACTTCCAGAGGAGGTAACTGAAAAATGTCAGATCAGCCTGTATATCCATGCAATTCCTTGATGACCTTTTAGATTCTCTGCCCTGACCAGATTGCAGATAGCAGGATTGTCTGGGCCTCCCCAGGTAACATGATGCTATGAGAAATTGGTGTCTTGAGTTGTTCAGATTGCTTTTCTCATGATGAGGTATATTGCAGTATGAACTTTGTCAAGAGCAAAATGTGTCTGACCAGCCCCTTTGCTCTTGTTACATTCTACAGTATCTAGTGGTTATGTAAGCAGAGGGTGAAGGCATTGGTCAGATCGGTTGCATGGGCTAATGTACAGTCAACCCTCTGTATACTGACATTTGATATGACAAAATGTGTTATATAATGATAATTGGAATGACAAAATCTTTGCTTAAGAGGTGACAGTAATTAAATGAGAAATTATGCAAGAATATTGCATTAAAACTTCAAACAACATATGTTTAGGATACTTGTTAGAATTGCCTCACTGAGGCGATTCTACCAAATATCCAAAGCATATTTTCTGTGTGGAAATAAGAATAAAACAAGGTCTTTCTTATATATCATTCTGTCCATTAACGTTTTCCCCGCTAGTGGCAACTTCTGTCGTCTGCTGATAACCTTTGCAGACAGTTTGGACCCAGATTAGGCCCGACAAAACGTCTGGCCTGATCTGAATTCAAACTGTTTGACACTTTGATGGTATTCCTGAAAGATTATTTTGAAAAAGTTAAGAAAAAAAATCCTCAGATGACAAAAAAGCATACAAAATTACCCAGCATGCAAAGAGTTAAGGACTATTTACAACAGCATATTCATTTTAATGGCAACATTTTTGGGATCAAATGCTGTCATTGTAATGAGGGTTCACTGTAGTTCTTCACTGTTCATATATTCCTCAACACCTTCTTTGCTTGACATGACTCTTTATATTTCTTGGCTGGCAAACAGTGTAGACCCTGATCAAATGTTACATTCTGTGGCATCTGATCTGGATCTACACCATTTGCTTAGCCCTGTCTGCTACAATACTTAAGATGAGGTGCCTTTGTTTTATTTCCAAAATGATTTTATAAGAAAAGAAAAGCATATCAAAAATGGAATAAACATTTGAAGTACTGCTGTGTTTTGTATCTACAACCTGTATTTCATAGCCAGATGTATATCTAACTGCAGCAGAGAACTTGAAGTTTCCCCATTTAGAACTGATTGCAAATGTAAAACTATACATGAAAACTGGCATATGACTTTTTCTCATGATGAGTTGTATGATCACTTCATGAGTACATCTGTCCATTTACACAGGCTCAGGATGATCTGTCTTTGTCAGTTGTCTGGCATTCAACTCTTCAATGATTTCTTAGATGCTGCTAGGCCAATTTTTTTTAGCAAATTTCATGTGGCGCCCAATTGAGTCAAGGGAACAAAACAATAATATTGTTAGGTAAGCTTATACCATGGTCTGTTGTCCATCGTTAACTTTTCACATTTTCAACAACTCCTTAATAGCCAGTAGGATTGAGCTGAAAATTGGTTAGAGGGATTGGGGTGACATAGGAATTCGGAATTGCTAAAATCGTTTTGTTCCGATATCCAAGATGGCCACCTTTGCAGCCATGTTGTAATTCATCAAACGACATTGCCTCCAAAACGGTAAATCAGATTGAGCTGAAACTTGATGAGAGGTATCAAGGGGACATGAACAATGAGAATTATTAAAATAATTCTGTTTTGATATCCAAGATGGCCACCTGACTTCTCCCGAACAATAAGTCAGATTGAGCTGAAACTTGGTGGGAGGCATTGGGATTACATGGAGATTCAGAATTGCTAAAATAGTTCTGTTCTGATATCCACCACCATGGGGGCCATCCTGAAAATCTTCAAATGACTTCTGCTTCCAAACAGTAAGTCGACTTAGACCAAAACTTGATGGGAAGCATTTGAGAGACATGGAGATTCATAATTGCTAATTTTATTCCATTCCGATAAAGATGGTGGCCATCTTGAAATTTCTTCAAACGAAATCTCCCAAACGGATTTGGCGGAAACTTGATGGGAGGCATTGGTGAGACAGAGAGATTCAGAATTGCTAAAATCCAAGATGACTACCATATCTGCTCCCAAATGGTAAGTCAGATTAAGCTAATACTTAATGGGAGGCATTGGAGCGACATGGAGATTCAGAATTGCTAAAATCATTTTGTGGCCATCTGTGTGAAAATCTTTATCTGCTCCCAAAAGTTAAGTCTGATTGGATCAAAACTTGGTGGCAGGCATCGGGCAACTTAAAAGATTTAAAGTTGCTAAAGTTGTTCCGTTCTAATATCCATGATTTCCACCATGTCAGCCAGCTTGAAAATCTTCAAACCACATCTGCTCTTGAATGCAAAGTTGGATTGAGCCGAAACTTGGTGGCAGGCATTGGGGCAATGTGGAGCTTCAGAATTGCTAAAGTCGTTCTGTTCCAATATCCCAGATTGCTGCCATGAGGGCCAAGAAAATTGCATACGGAGCATCCTTGAGGCAAGCTCTATCATGTTTATGAAAAATTGTTGAGAACTATCATCTAAGGTGACCACTATGACTATATATAATAAAAATGTTAACTGCAAAGCCAATCAATGTGATGTGCAGTGACCCATTTCTTAGTGATATACTACTAATAGGATAGACTAGGCTATCTATTAAAATGACAGGAAATTTACTACATGCAAGATCATACAGAATTACAGATGAACAGAGTCCCCCTCTCACACCACACTCTCCCTTCCCTTTGTCCAAACTAGTTGGAAGCAAGCACCTACCAAGGTTTTTATCAAAAGATTCACTGCATACTACAGACGAGTTAAAAAGTACATCAGATGGTATTGAATTGTGCATCATTATTTCTTGGAACTTCAGTAAGTTTCAAATGAACAAGATCTGACAAAAGCCTCAAGCCATCCTTCAAGGAGGAAAGAAGTTGTTGATTTCTGCTGGCATAGGGCTAAATTCCCCCTCATCAGGACTGGTTAAAACCAACCACCTGGTGCTTCTATCAAGAGGTCCTCTATATCCTATGTAGACAGTTTAACCTATTTACATCAAGTGGACTCTTCTACAACAACTCATTGGATTGGTCTTTTTCCAGTAGCAGGGTATCTCAGTTTTTATCATTATTTTCTATAGAAATTCCTGTATTAATGCAAACAATGTAGACCCTGATCAGATGCCACATTCTGCAGTATTTGATCTATGTCTGCAGTATATGCCAATTACCCTTCTTGGGGTCTCCAGACTAAAACGGGTTAAAAAGCAACAAGATGGTAAAAATATATATTAATCTTTATTCAGTTTCATTTCTGAGGATCACTGACAATAAAGCTATTAGCAGTAAGTAATATTTAATAGTGCATTGTTATTTCTCAAACTCCAGTTAGATACCCATGTAAGATGTATTTTCAAACCCTTTTAAAAGAGTTAATCACAAGAGACAATTCACATTAAATGTCAAGCCTTATTTTCTAGCAGAAAATTCATATGAAATGCCAAGACTTTTCTCTGAAAAATAATGCTTTTTTTTTTTTTTTTTTTTTAAGAATATTGTCTGCTACAATTTTGCTTAGCACTTTTAAAGGATTCAGACAAAAGTAAGTATATATGCATGCATTATTTCTCTACCAAAAGATGTGCAACTGAGAAAAGGTCTCTGGGAGACGACACAAAATGACCCTCAAGGGTTGACGTGTCGTTAAACCCCAACACAATCAATCAATCTGAATATTTGTAAAAAAAAAAAAAAAAAAAAGTCTACGTACCTAAAGTCTGCACATTCATGCGGTCTGGTCAAGGCCACTACATAAATACCATAGTTACCAAAAGTACAACAAAGCGGCAGCAAGCAGTATGCCATTATGTCAGGATCTATACCATTTGCCACTTGTTCATCAACAGGTAGTAAATTGAATTGTTTGAGCTCAATCTGACTTATTGTTCGGGAGAAGATGGTGGCCATCTTGGATATCGGAACAGAATGATTTTAATAACTCTCATTTTTCATGTCCCCTTGATACCTCTCATCAAGTTTCAGCTCTATCTGATTTACCGTTTTGGAGGAGATGTCTAATAATAGCATCCTTCACAGATCAGTGAAGGACTTCTTTACCCTTGTCATGCTGGATAGATTAAGATGCCACACCCTCTTCTAATTGTCAGCCAACCGCGCTCGACATGACCCCATTAGGTTGACTGGGCCGTAAAACCTCAAGACAAACAATCAGGTTGCTTAATCTAGGTTGTTGATACAAATTTACAGACAAAATGACAAACTTCAGATCCAGATCAGTTTGCTTCTGAAGAAGCCAACTGATCTAGATCTACACTGTTTGTAAAGGCAGGGGCACATCCAGGTTCAGTAGGACCAGGGTTTAGAGAACTACTGAAGAGTCAATGAAACCAAGACTTGGATTTTTGGTTTTTTTATGCATTCTTTGTTACCAGTGGCAACCTTTATAGGTTTTATCCTTCATAAAAGCATGAGTTGTGAAGTACTGGATAAAATTGCAGGTGCAGTATGAAACAGAAATTGCCTGTGTATTGAAATGGGCCTGTTCAGTTATTAGGTTAACCCGTATCATGCTGAATAGATTAAAATGTTACGCCCACTTCTTATTTTCAGCCAATCAGATTGTTTGATCCAGATTGTTGCAATAAATTTACGTACTTAAGTATGGCAAACAGTGTAGCTTCAGATCAGTTGGCTTCTTCAGACGCCAACTGATCTGGATCTACACTGTTTGCAAAGGCAGGGTATAACCGTGTTCAGCATGACAAGGGTTAAATATGTTACATGGGATTGTCATTAGAACCGTCTGGAGAGAATCCCTATCAAATTTTACTGACTGATTTTCTCAACATGCCATATTTTTTGTGGAAAAGTTAGGGTGTATGATACAATGTCAAAGGAAATTGCTTACCCATAAGTACAGACCACTAAGAGATTAATTGAAATTGTGATTCACCAGAGCTAAAGTTAAGCACATTTTTGGTAGAATCTGATACAGTTTCTTTTTTTTTTCTTTTGGGAAAAAAAAAAAGGAGAGAAGTGTCTGGATGGCCAGGAAGTTAGCACTACCGACGTTGAATCGAGAGGTACACCAGATTCAAATATGCTGGAGGTGGAATTCAGCTTATGACTGAACGGCACTTCATTGCACAGAGCCTTTCATTATCACCCTTCCATCTTCATCAACGGATTTTTGATTAACATGCAAGTACAGGGGCAACATTGGAGCGTTCCACGTGTCCATACCAGCGGAGCCTTCTCTCCTTCAGAATGAGGTCCAGATCCTCAACGCCAAGCCGCACAAGTAGCTCATTGGATCTGGTGGTGACAATGTCTTGCGGCTTGACATTGCAGATCTGTCTGATCATTGCCCTGTCATTTCGATGCAGACGTTGGAAGTTTGGCTTTGTCAATGGCCAAGTCTCACTGGCATGGAGCATTGCGCTCCACATACAAGAGCTGTACAGGCAGCCACTTGTCTTGAAAGAGGGGTGGCGGGAAGAGAATTGGTAGCAGATCCTTGAACTTCTTCCAGGCGGTTTTCACACGTGGTTGAAATTTCACAGCCACCAGCTGCTGAGAGCATGTCTCCTTGGTAGCAAAAGGTCCAACTTGGACTTCCCTCTGACTGGTGTACAGGAAAGTAAATAGGACATCTATGAAGTTGTCTTTCTTGTCAAAAATGGTAGAAAATAAACGGGTGTATCCAATTCTCTTAACTTTCCATAGTTCCTTTCTGAGGTCTTCCATCCAAGGGGCGTGCAGTTCCTTGGCACCGTATACATCTGTAATCAGGATCCTTTGTCAAGCGCTTGAGCCCACTGCATTTCTTGTGCACCCAGTACTTGCAGTCGTTGCAGAAGATACTGTTGCTGCCCACTCCAGTGCAACAATTGGCATATGGAAACTCACCTGAACTCTGCAAGAGGTCTAAGCCCGTACCACAGATCATGATCTTCGTCTTTCCTGCATTTAGTCCTTTCTCCTCCATTGCTTCTTTCCAAGTCAAGAGCCTCCGGACACATTCCTTGAGCGATTCAGCAATGATAACAAGGTCATCGGCATAGAGGTCCTCCCAGGGGACTCCAGAGCAGAACTCGTTTGACAAGGTTTCAAGCACAATGATGAAGAGCAACAGGCCGAGTATCGAGCCTCGATGAACACCGACCTTCACTTCAAATTCTTCACTGTACCCCTCAACACAGACAGGGCTATATAGAGTCTCTTGTTGGCAGCTAGATACTTCTCTTGCAGCTGCCTGACAACAAAGATTGCGTCTGTTGTGCCTCTGCCTGAGATGAAGCCAAAGTGTGAGTCATCAATTGACACCATCTGATGAGGCCGTCCACAATCCTCTCCAGGACTTTCATGACCTGCTCTGTCTTGAGATCGCGGTAGTTCCCCTTTCCAATGCACCCCCCTTACCCTTGTAGAGGCTGACAATGAAACTTTGCTCCCAATCAGAGGGTACTTGCCATCGCGAATGATTGCAGCTGCGAGGTCACAGATCATGGAGGGGCCCATGTCACCAGCTGCTCGTATCATCTCTACCACTATGCCTAATGGGCCTGGTGCTTTGCCTGCCTTCATCTGAGAGATAGCCTTCTTAACCATATCAGTGGTGATTGGGATGGATGGACCTTCCACTGGTGGTTGGTCAGACAGGTGGTCTGGGTCCCAGTCAAACTCAACATTGAGAAGCCTTTGGTAGTGCTCTAACCAGGCCTTCTGCTTCGAATCTTCGCTCATTGACATCTCCCCTGCATCATTCTTCACCAGTTGGTCACCAACAACATCAGCATTCTCTCTTCTAAACTGGTTAGCAAGGCGGTAGACTTCTGAAGACTTGGCGTCAATATTCTCTGTAGACCTTCTTATCTGCTTCTTGACGAGCATGGTACACTGCATGTCTGTCAATGCGTTTGGCTGCATCTTGCGATGCCCTAGTGCCTTTACCAGTCTTCCAGGCCTTGAAAGCTTGCAGCAATGGCCTTTTCCACATGCTCATTCCACCACCAGGTTTCACGACGTCAATGGTGGGGCCGAGTTGTGCCACACACCTCCTCACTTTGTCTTGAGCAGTCCAGTCTTGATGTTGTTTCAGATATCCTCAGTGGCATCATCAGCTACACAATCTTGATATGACCTAAGTAATTTTGAAAGGTATGTAAAACACAACATCATCAAAAAAAAGAACATTTGTACTCAAAAGAATCACCTATGCAAGGCAATTCAAATGGATACTAAATCATGGTTTAGTACTAACAACCATGCCATAGTACTATAAATCATGGCATAGTACTACAAATCATGGCATAGTACTACAAACCAGGGTACAGAACTACAAATCTGAGTATAGTACTACAAATTAGGGTATAGTACTACAATTATTAGGGTATAGTATATGTACTACAATTCATGGTGGTGTATAAATCATGGTACAGTACAAATTGTACAGTACTACAAATTATAGTACAAATCATGGTATAGAACTACAAATCATGGTTTGTTTGTGTTGAGGTTTTACGGCCCAGTCAATCCAATGGGGTCATGTCGAGCGCGGTGAGTTTACCTAACCACACGTTTACTGGGCAAGCTTAGTCCTCTAAGCGGTTAACCAGTACTGTGCACATTCTTTCGCCAGAAACTGACAACTGCCCTTCTTGAATCAGCGGAAGGGAGAGAATGACCGTAGAAAATATTTCATGATCAATCTCCACAAAAGAATGTTGCCGACCTCGGCGGGGGTTGAACCCGCGACCTGGTCTCCAGTCGGACGGCGCATCCAACTGAGCCACCGAGGCTGGCATCAAATCATGGTATAGTACAAATTGCAAGACACCTGGCTTTTGGATGAAAATTTTAAAGGTGCCATCTGATCTAGGTCTTCACTGTTTGCCATTCTGTCACAACATTTTAGGTACATCACCAAGTAGCCAAATGGACTTGAGCAATTTTATGGATAAAATCAACTATCATTAAGGTGCCTGACCGGCTTCATTGCATGTGCCTTTACTTTCCTTTGGCTAGATCTTGTCAATATAAATGTCTATACAACATTTTATTAAAGTATTCCATACTGTTGAAGACCTATGGCTATTTCCACATTTTGGCCACAGCATTGCCTCGGTCAGTGAAAATTGGTACTTGGCAAGCCCATTGGCTAGATCTTGTCAGTAGCAATCTGTGCAAAAAATGAAGAAGGTATTCCTAAGGTGTCAAGTAATGCGTATTTTTGCTGTCACATTTTGGCCTCGGCATTGCCTTGGTCATGGAAAGTGGCATTTGGCAATTCCTTTGTCTGGATCTTGTCAATAATGTGTATATAAAATTCTATCAAAATATCCCATATGGCTGAAAACCTACAGCGACTTCAAAATTTTCAATTTTTTTACTTTGCCTTGGTCAAAGAAAAGTAGCGCTTGGCAAGTGTATTGGCTAATTTTTGGTGGTTTCTATCAGTATGCCAAAAATTATCAAACTACAGTATAACCTCAATGGCTCGAACACGGATGGCTCGTTTACCGTGGATGAATCGAACTCTTTTTTCAGTCCCTTTAAAATTCTTCCAATAGCTCAAGAAAATAAATATTTAGGGATTTGATTTTTTTCTTATTTTATCATGGAATTGTATGTTGTGTGTACTCATTAGAATTGCCTCATTGAGGCAATTCTAATGAGTACACTCAACATACAATCATTGTGTTGAAAATCGAAAAGATTTCCCTAAATTATCGCAGTTTGCTTTCTGAACTGATGCCATGATTAACCCTCATTGGCTTGAACTACCCATGTCTCGAACGAATTTCCATGGTCCCAAAGACCTTCGAGCCATTGAGGTTCGACTGTATTCCCAACGGTTTAAGCACTATAGACATTTTCGCATACTGACCACAGACAGACAGACAAGGTTATTATAGGGTACTCTTCAAAAGTCAATATTTCAGTCGGTCTGTGGGTCATGCAAATTTGGTAAAGGTCAGAATACTTAAGGTAATTATATTACCCACAATATACCTTTAAGTGGAACCGTGGAAAGTTAAGGGGATTGGATACTCCTGTTTTTGACAAGGAAGACAACTTCATAGATGTTCTATTCACTTTCCTGTACACCAGTCACCTGAAAAGGGGTCCACACTAAAAGGAAAATTTGCTCCCCCTGGGAGCTAAGTCTTTCCTTTTAGAGTACATCCCTTTTCAGGTGGGACCAAAAAGCAATTCTGACCAGGTTGTCTCCCTTGAAAGTGTATCTATTCCCCTTAAAAGGTCCGAATAAGGGAAATCCCTGTACCCACAGTACAAATTTTGGTGGAAAATTAATTTCAGAATAGATCTTTTATCTAAAGCTGAAGTACCATTTGAGCTGGATTATTCAAAAGGTGTTAACAGGCAGATAAGCCTATGCATGGGCCCAGTTGTTCAAAACTTAACGAAATTGTTAGCTGACATGGTGTCAAAATTTCTATCTTGAAATATGACAAATACAGTCAAATTTCAATGGCTCGAACATCTTTGGAACTGTGGAAATTTGTTTGAGATATGGTAAGTTCAAGTCACTGAGGGTTAATGACTGACATAGCACCAGGTCAGGATGCAAATGGTGATAATTTAGGGGATTTTTTTATTTTCTACATAATAATGGTATGTTTAGTGTACTCATTAGAATCACCTCAATGAGGCAATTCTAATGAATACACACAACATACAATTTCATCATAAAATAAGAACATCTCCCTAAATACTTGTTTTGTTGAGCTATCAGAAGAATTTCGTAGGGACTCAAAAACAAGATCGAATTAGCCATGGTAAATTGCTTGACCCATATTCTTTCTTCTTTCCTGCAATTCTTTATGGTTGAGTTAGGCTGCTTTTCAGACTTTCACCAATATGTAGATGATCTGATTTAATTTTGGTGAGCTGCTATTAATCTTTGAGCAAATTATGCCCTTTTCAGACTAGCATTTTAGCGCTTTTGCGATCTCTCGAATATTTTGAACCATGTATGCTACTTTCCTTTAAACTTTTGTCATCTTGTAGGGACAAATGTACATTTGGGGGCATAGTGTTTTACAAATACACTTCTAGTTTCTGAATATGAGCCAGCGCACGACAAAACCTACAAAATGGTATGTGCACCCAGCAAAGACTCAGATCAGCCTGGGCATCAGCCCAGTCTGATCAGAGTCTTCGCTGTCTGCATAAAGAAAGCTTGGGTCCTTAGCTATCCATTGAGCATACAGCGAAGACTGCACATGCCATTCTGTTGGTTTGTTCATGCGCTGGCTCATATGTCTTTTATCTGGAGCTGGAGTCTCATTTGAACTGCATCATACAAAAGGCATCTTCAAGGAATATACAGATAAGATGGGTCAACATAGGCATATACACAGTCTGCACAGTCTATGGCTCGCTATAAAATTTGTTGATGCTATGTTATGAATATGGTAAATACTCTAAAAATCTGGGCCCAGTTGGTCAAAACTAACGATGTTGTTAGTTAACAGTTAAAACTTTGATCATTAAATATGGCATAAATGCTAATATTTTTGCGGAAAATATGTGAGTAGCTTTTGCAAAGCTTCTTACATTTTTTTCAGCAAAAATACCTGTGAATTAGATATTGTACTTACTAGAACAGTTTAAATCTTGACCACTAATGAGCTAATTAAGCTAAGGATGTTGTATTTACTAGAACAGTTAAAATTTTGACCACTAATGAGCTAGTTAAGCTAAAGATGCTTTGAACAACTGGGCCTAGAACAGTAACTAATCTCAAACAAGAAAAGAAGCAGGAAGAATTCTCTGAGGAAAGTCACCAGTTTTGGTACTAAATTGCCTCCCTTTGAATAATTTGTTACTGCCATTTTGAGAAAAGTGACTTCTCTTTCAAGAGAAACAGTTTTTGCAAAAGAAACAATTTAACTCAAAGGGAGGCAACTGAAATGCCTCGCTTTGCAAACAAAAAACTTACTTCACTTCATTGGTGAGGACAGATAATAAATTTAGATCTCATTATTATTTTTTATTTTATTTTTAGAACATTACGGTAAGTAAAAGGCTGAGAGGAGACTACACAAGTGCATAATAATCTGTGCCTTTCTCTCAAAGACATTTTCACTTGATGTGGCTCATTTCTCATAATGCTAAGATTTTTGCAGCCAATGATTAATATCTTTAACCCTTAAAACGCCAAGAAAACCTGCATCTGAAAATGTTGTCTCTTTTTGTCCTCTGCTGAATATTCTTGCAAACTTTTCAAACATTTTTGCACACATCCAAATGGTGTGGACCCTGATGAGACTGCTCTTAGATTGTTTGCAAAAATGACTTAAAATCACAAGCAGATGACAAAGCAGACGACAATTGTTGTGAGTGGCAGTTTAAGGGTTAAGTTAACAAGCAAAGAATAAGTACTACAAATAAATATAAATCTATCAATATGCCATAATTATAAAATTATTATCATAGTTCTAGATAAGACAAGTATCCATATAATTGTTAAATCCCATGGGTGTAGACAACCACAGAGTTTGCCAGTGCTCTGGAAGCACTTTATGAAAGATTATAGACTGGTCCAATGCTATTTTGATGGAAAATGTATAACCAAGTATTAGCTTTCACAAAATGCTTGGTTTACACATTTTTTTTTTTTTTTTTTTTTTTTCCTTCTTTGGAATTTGCCTTTAACCTATTGTAGTCCCGAGACCCCTAAAAGGGTAACTGGCAAACAGTGCAGACCCAGATCACTCCACATTCTGCGGCATCTGATCAGGGTCTCCACTGTTTGCAGTTTTGCCATTTTTCTTTAGGAATATCTAAATTATATAGCCTGACATACCTAAAACCAAAATTAGAATCTTCCAATATATAGTGTGGGTGAGTTTATTCAGTCTACAATAGGTTAATGCTTAAAATGCTCATTAAAAATTTAAGCAGAAAACATTTTGATATATTTTTTCTAATTTTCCCCAGCAAACAGATTTTGACATTCCATGCAAATTGGAGACAATTTGCATGCAAATTGGAGACAATTTGCATGGATGATGATAATGAGATTGGGTTAACGACACATCAACCCATGAGGTTCATTTGCGTCAAAATTTGCATGGAATGTCAAAGTCTATTTTTTAGGAAAAATAAGAAAATATCATCAATTTTATCATCTGCTGAGTTTACCCAAAGAGTAAATGTTAAAATAGCAAGGCAATTCAAATAAATACATAACGTTTTTTTGTTGTTTTTTTCTCCTGAAGAAAATACTCTATTTACCCCAAGTATGT
This sequence comes from Anodontia alba, assembly GCA_964016985.1. Taxonomy (NCBI): domain Eukaryota; kingdom Metazoa; phylum Mollusca; class Bivalvia; order Lucinida; family Lucinidae; genus Anodontia; species Anodontia alba. The sequence goes on from OZ024833.1 coordinate 56,367,562, forward strand.
GGACACCTTATCTCCTTGCCAAACTTGTCCTAAAATTTGAAAAAGGACATTATGCTACAGTTGATGTGTCTAAAATACTGCTGGCTGAGTGGCAAACAGGGTAGGCCCTGATCCAATGCTCTGTTCTACAGCATCTGCTTGGTCTATACTATTTGCTCAGGCCAGTCTGTCCCAATACTTAGCGTAATAAATATGGCAAGAAAAAATATCCAAACCCTTTTGTGGGAAATGTCCTGTCTAGAGCCACGATTTATTTATAACAACCAACAATAAACAACCTCTTGTACAATAAAACAAGATTCTGCCAAGCAAAATGGGTGCTAACAGCATGTGTAAACAGTAAAAGCCCTGATCAGCCTGCAAACCCAAGCAGTCTGATCAGAGATTGCTGTCTGCTAACAGATTCTAAAGCAGCCAAAGCTTCTTAATAGTGAAGCTCTGATCAGAATGTGTGGATTAGCAGACTGATGCATTCCTGTATTCCTTAATGTGCCAGTTGTAACAGCACAACAACATTCTAATTTATTTTCCTGAGGAAATAGGGCTTGACATTTCATGTGACTTGTCTGCTTGACATACCAAGTCTTATTTTTCTTGGAAAAACAAAACGTGAGAATGTCCTGCAATAATTTTGAATGGCCCTTTAAGGGTTATATGGTTAGCACCTTTTTTGTATGACCCCACTCAGATAATGGATAAAAGATACATATATATTATTATGACTAGAAAAAAATATGCATTGAACTAAGTGCCTTTAACCCTCAAAGCACCAATTACAACAGCACAAAACAACATTCTATTTTTTTTTTTTTTTCAAGAAAGACTTAACATTTGAGATTAAAGCGTCAAGAAAAACTGCATCTGAAAATGCCGTCTGTTTATGAATGTCTGCTGAATATTCTTGCAAACTTTTCAAACCTATTTTTTGCATACCGGCAAACAATGTGGACCCTGATCAGATTGCTCCTATGGAGCAGTCTGATCTGGGTCCACACTGTTTGCAGAAATGACTTTTAAAATCACAAGCAGAAGACAAAGCAGACGACAATAGTTGTGATTGGCGCTTTAAGGGTTAATTGTATGCTAGGCAGATATTGCATATGAAATGTTAAGCCTCATTTCCTCAAAAAGAAAAAAAAAAAGTTGCCATCTGCAACAACTTTGAATGGTGCTGTAATGGTTAAAAGTGGTCCAGATAAAGTAAATATTAACCTTGGTCCTGCTGAACACGGATATACTCTGTCTTTGCAAACAGTGTAGATCCAGATCAGTTGGCTTCTTCAGAAGTCAACTGACCTGGATCTGCACTGATAGCCATTAAGTATGTGAATTTGTATCAACCATCTGGATCAAGTAATCTGATTGGCTGAAAATTAGAAGGCATGGCATCTTAAATTATTCAGCATGACAAGCGTTTAGAAGATATTTTCTGCTATTTTGCTCCAAAACATTGCATTGACTTGATTTGCCAGAACAACGTATATATTGTGGGTACTACTAGACATCATCCAGCAAGGCTACAGTCAGTACTCAAAAATACAGGAATGAATTTCATTTTGTGGTTTTATCAATGTGTAAACACTGGGAATTTTGGATTTTTTCAGTACAAATGCTTTTTTGAATAAATGTAAGCCTCTTGTCTTGGAAATATTTTGTTGTGAAAATAAGAATGATAAGCATGAGGATGCTAATTCTCAATTACACAATACAACTTGTGGTATCAAATGTTTGTACCAAATTTCACATTCTTAGGTGTAGTAGTTGCTGAGAAATCTTTGACACAAATTTCCCAATGCAAAATAGATTCCAGCATCATTTCTAGTACACAATATTTTTCAACCCGCTGTAGGTGTATACAAAGTGTGAAGACTCTGGCTCTCATAGAGCTGAGAAATCTGTGGCAAAAAATTTTATTTGGGAGAAAGAAAAATGAAAAGTAAAAACATGATATATAGAGACGATACAACAGCAGACAGACACCAGACATCACCCAGCAAGGCTGCAGTCAGTACTCAAAAATACAGGAATGAATTTCATTTTGTGGTTTTATCAATGTGTAAACACTGCAAATCACACACAAAAATACTTATGCTAAATTTGTAATTCACTGGCATTTATACATTTATAAAATCCACAAAAATGAATTGTTCCAACTTAAAATCATTTTTTATGTTGGAAATGTGGGTTTAGCTCATTTTAGAAAATTACGCAAAAAAAAAAAAAAAGGACAACACCACGACAACATAAATTCCAGCACTATGATTTTCTTTTACATAATATACTTCAACCTTCTGTAGGTGTATACAAAATTGGCTCTCATAGAAGCTTTGAAACCTGTGACAAAAAATTTTACTGGAGAGAAAGGGAAAAAAATGGACAAATAGAGAACAACTTGAAAATTAGGTCAAGGTCACCAAAATGTAATCAGTTGTTTGCCATGTCCCAATAATTTAGTTAGAATCAGATCACTGGTTCAAAAGATATTGCACAGACAAGAAAGTTTCACAGAATTTTTTTAGTTTTTCCATTGCTGTCGCCTTGAAAATTAGGTCAAGGTCACCAAAATCTAATCAGTTCTTTGTTATGTCCCGAATGTAAGAATCCGACCACTGATTCACAAGATATTGCGCTGACAAGAAAGTGTCTAGAATTTTCAGTTTTTCTACTGCTGTGACCTTGAAAATTAGATCAAGGTCACCAAAAGTAATCAGTTCTTTATTGTGTCCCAATTATACAGCCATGAAATTTTTGATAATTTTCCAATCACTGGTTCACAAAATATTGTGCAGACAAGAAAGTGCGACGCCAATGCCAATTAGATCCGCACCGAAACAATATGTCCCCCTCACCGGAGGTGTGAGGACATAATGTTAAGCATGTACTAGTTTGGCTTTGATTGGTCCAGTGTTTTCTGAAGAGAAGCCGTTCAATAGTGTGGACAAGGGATGGCTGAAGGAAGGAGCCTGCCTATTCTACAAGCTCAACTATGAGCCTTAAGGCTCAGATGAGCTAAAAACATGGTCTTTTTTCTATTAAATCTACTTTTATTATCTGGAGATAACTTTATTTTAGTCTCACTTTAATGCTGGTCACTTTAAACTGCTGGTGTGCCATTCCATGTCATTAAAAGCACTCAAGGGTGTCCAGAAAATACATAACCATTCTTGTTTATAACATATCTATAAAATATGATTTGCTTTTTTCCTTTTTGTATACTGGCTGAAATAATTTCTAACCTTTTTATTGGCTGTTTTTTTTCTAACTAAACATTTTATTGGCTGATCAGATTTCTAACTAAGCCTTTCTAACCAGTATGACTAAAGTTTAACCCTTAAAGCATCAGGGAAAATGCATAGCAGATGCCATTCTAAATTTTCTTTTTATTTTTCATAGAAAATGGGTATTGACATTTCACGTGAATCATCTGTCAAGTAGACAATTCACATAGAATGTCAAGACATTTTCTTTGAGAAAATAATGAAAAAAAAAAAAAAAATGTCATCTGCTGCAGTCGTGATTGGCGCTCTGAGGGTTAATTCCTCTTTAGAAGTTTAAACAACTGTATTTGTGTTCCCACTTCATTTGAAACTGATCAAATCATAAAAAACTGAGCATTTACCCTGCTATAGACAACAATGAGCAATCATGAACTTTTTTCTTTTTTTTTTTTTTCTTTTTTTTTTTTTTTTTTCAAATTGTTTGTTGTTATAACGATCTCATAAAATGCCAAGGCATTTGCTTCATGGAAAAAATATTTGAGCTACTACATTGGAAAATACACTTTTGAAGAAAGTGAAGGCTCAGATCACCCTGCATATACAAGTAGTCTGATCAGGGCTTACAGAATTTTTGACTATGGTAGCTTATCATCACGAAAACATGCCTATATAATGTTCACCCCCTTAATTCCCACTTTTATATAGTAAAACTGGGGTTTACAGGGGAATACATTATTTTTCTTATTTCTGCTTAATACATAGATTGTGGGTTCTCGTTAGAACCGCCTCATCACGACGGTTCTAACAAGTACCCACAATCTATGTTTTGAGCAGAAATATGAAAACTGACATAAATATTTGTCTGAAAATTTTACGATTTTTGGTGGAAAACTTTCAGTATATTAGAATAGGTATGTTTTTGTAATGTAATGATGTACAGCAGAGGCACTTACCAGACAGTGGTCTGCTGATCTGCAGCTTTACACACCAAGACACACTTTCTCAAGGGGAAGCACCAATGATTTTAATAGAAAAGGATTACTTAGTAGATTTTGTTCACTCTCTGCCACTTATTACAAGGGAGAGAATTTCTGACTCCTACTTTGCTTTCTGCCACTTATTACAACAGGGACAACTGCTATGACTCCTTTGCTCCCTTCCTTGCATATCAGTCCTTTTGTAAACAGAAGTCTATTCTGAAAGAAAAAAACTTGCTCCAAAAGCATTTCTTTAAGAGCAAATCCCTTTTCTGAAGGGAGGAAAAAAGTATTTTGACAGAGCTGTCACCCCTGAGCGTATAAATTCTCATTCTTTTGTAATCTGCTCATTGTCATATGCAGCAGAACAAAGGTTCAGCACTTAACTATTTGCATTGCTACTAACAAATTCCAGAAATAAATGAGGGCTTAAGGTGAAAGGATACACCTTGATATTTTGCTGTCATTTTTTAGAGGGGAGACAACTTTTGTAACTTTCTGTTTGCTTTCCTGACACCAATTTCCTTCTGCAAGGAGTCTACTCTAAAAAGAAAGAATTTGCTCCTCTTGGGAGCAACTTCTTTCCTTTTAATGTGGACCCCTTTCAGAAGGGCGGCAAAACAATTGTGAAAAGAGTTACCTCCCCTGGAAGTATTTCCACTCCTATCTAGATGAACGGACACATCTGAAAGACTTTGCAGCCATGTTGCAGAAGGAGACAGACAGGAAGTTGCCTCCCAAGTAGTTGCACTCTTTCAAAAATGATGACTGGAGTCCTAAAATTTCATACACAAAAGTGGCTGACAAAATGGCATATGCAAACAGTGCAGACCCAATCAGACTGCTCCTAAAGGAGCAGTCTGATCAGGGTCTACAGTTTGCCATCCCACTAAGTATTTTAAGAAACAACTGCATTAAAAGCACAAATTAGGCCAAAAAAGTATAGAATAAAAAGTTTGAAATTTTAGGACATTTACCGTATTTATTTCCCGCCTCTTTCACAATGAGTCGTGTTACAAACTGGTGATTCTTTCATGCTTATAAACAAAATCCAAGAGACTAGCTCCAAATGTGTCCATTGCAGGAAGGATTTAACAACTTACGATAATACATCTGCCATTTGTGCACATTTACCACTGGAAGTTGTTTGTTGTTTGTGTTGAGGTTTTATGGCCCAGTCAAACCTTTGGGCCATGTCAAGCGCAGACAATTTACCTAACTATACTTTCACTGGGCAGGCTTAGTCCTCTAACCTCCAAATCACCAATCAGACTAGTATCCAACTGAGCCACTACGGCTGGAAGAGTTTAAGTTGAGAGTCTGTGTGGATGGCACAGCAGCCTATTTGATTGGATAGGGCTGGGACCAAAAATAAACAAAAAAAAAACAAAGTGGTCAAATTTTACTCTGATTTTAGAGAAACATTTCACTGACTGGCCTTGAATGCAGACAAAGTATTGTGATAAAGTAAGTTCCCTCCCCTGTCAGACACCTTGACCCAAAGAATGGGCCTTGTTTCTGGAAGTCCTGAGATGCTCTCAAATAGGCCCACCCCTCTAAAAGTGTATACTGACTTGTTCCACAAGATAAGAGTTAAGTCCTTACCATACTTATCCTAAAATTTGAACAAGTCCATTTCACTACTGCTTGATGTGCCTAAACACTGCTGGACTGAAAGTCAAACCATGTAGTCCCTGATCAGATGCCACATTCTGAGCTAGTCTACACTGTTTACTCATGCTGTCCGTCCCAAATACTAAATATTATTATAGTGTATGTGAATACATTCTTCCCTTACACTACCCAACCACCCCTTGTCCCTCCCAAACATACATTTATTTCTGGAAGTTTTATTTTTAAAATTACATCTTGTGCATATATAGTCTAAGAAAACAAAACATGAATAAAACAAAGGAAATCTCAATACATGTATAAAATCTAATTATAATAAATTATAATATAAATATACTTCATCTGTCAGCAAGTGAAATATGCTATCATAATTAACATAAATTCTCCGAAATCTTAAACAATCTTAAACAATTGACGTTGTGTGGACGCTTCTACCACAACTCTTTGAACCAGTTCTATGCTTGAAATTATTAAAAAAAAATCCAGGTAATGTTACTGAAAGAGAAAGTAACCTTACATGCTAAGCAGTCACTAATTGATGTACTGCAATTTGCTTGCTGGGCCATTATTCCATTGCAGACAACTGATTAATTCTACTTGTGGCCTGCTGAATCCATATCACCATATTTGGGTTAAAAGTAACATCAGGAGAGACCTCAAAATATGGCTTTCATTTTTTCAAAACTTTAATGTGATTTCTGTGTTTCATAACAGGTTCTGGATTTTGAGTGCAGATGTGGAGCTGTACTCTGACAGTGCAGGTAGTACTGGCTTCAGCATCCACTTTGCAGGTAGAAGGTGTTAACTCCAGGCTGGCAGATTGGTTTAAGTCATGACTGACAAAGGATATAACAGTACTGGAATTGTTTCCAATTGTAGTATCGCTGGGAAAATAAAACAATTTTTTTTTAACCCATTGTATACTGAATAGACTCTCCCACACAATATATTGGAAGAGTCCAATTTCAATTTTAGGTATGTCTGAGATCTACATATTGCTAGAGAAAAATGGCTAAATTATTTGCAAACAGTGGAGACCCTGATCAGAGGCCGCAGAATGTGGCATCTGATCTGGGTCTCCATTGTTTGCCAATTAACTTTTTACGGGTATCCCGACTACAATGGGCTAAATATTAGAAAATGTCTGCTACAAGGGTTAAAACTGAACAAGTCCATTGAATATTGAAACTGGCTGAATGACAAACAGTGCAGTCCCTGATCAATCCACTACTATGAGAAGTTTAATCTAGGTCTACACTGTTTGCTCCAACATGTCCAAATACTTAAGATAATATGTACACTACTCAAAAGCAGATTTCACTTTTTGCACTAACAACATGGCAAAATCAAGATAGTTTTCACAAGCCTTCAAGAAAAAAATGCTCAAGACAAAAATATAGAATGCATAGCTCAAAATAAGAGGTGGTAGTCAAGTAATATTTTTCTCTCTTCATAAAAACATGCCTCAGTGCGGCACTTCTAATGTTTACCCACAACATGCATGTAAGGTCACATGGAGAAATAAGAAAAAATATCGGAATTGGCTGAAAAAAAGCACCTCATCTGGAGCTATGTAAAAGCACCACAAAGCCTTGCGTAATACCTCACACTGGTCAAGGATACAATCATACATGTATATATGAAACTGATGCCAGTAACAAGGACAATGATCTCATCTGCAAGCAGTGGAATTGTTAAGGAGTATTTGGTGATATTTTTTTTATTTCTCCATAAAAAAGTATGCTGTACCTCACTAAGCCACTTCTAATGAGTACCCATAACATGTTTTATGGACAACTGGAGAAAATTATCCCTTAATTATCACCATCTACTCCTTTTTAACAATTCCTCTGTGCAAGTCATACCATGGACAGGACAGTGACATCATAGGATAATGGTATGATGTGAAGAAAACAGTACAATTTTAGTGCCACTAGAGAAAGCAGTGATGCCACTAGACTGGACAAGGAAGCTACAACAAAGGACACCTGCTACTCAGGATTATATGATGCAACCACACAGGACAATGATGCCACAATGAATATGACATCACAAGAGAGGATAATCTACTAGAAAGTACAAGGACACTGTCAAGAAACATGATGCCACCTTCCAGAACAACAATGCAAGCAGAAAGGACTTCGACAACATCCAGAAAGTTCTCCATGCAGGAACATGGCGGGTAACAATGCTAAGGACATAGACAATATCCAGAAATATGGTGCTCCATGCAGGAACATGATGCCAACATAGTAATAAAGCCAGCAGAAAGGATACAAACAATATCCAGGAATATGGTGCTCCATGCAGGAACATGATGCCAACACAGACAGTAACAATGCTAGCAGAAAGGATACAAACAATATCCAGGAATATGTGCTCCATGCAGGAACATCATGCCAACATGGAGGGTAACAAAGCCAGCAGAAAGGACAAAGACAATATCCAGGAATATGGTGCTCCATGCAGAAATATCATGCCAACACGGAGGGTACAAAGCCAGCAGAAAGGACACAGACAATATCCAAGAATATGGTGCTCCATGCAGGAACATCATGCCAACACGGAGGGTACAAAGCCAGCAGAAAGAACACAGACAATATCCAGGAATATGTTGCTCCATGCAGGAGATCATGCCAACATGGAGGGTACAAAGCCAGCAAAAAGGACACAGACAATATCCAAGAATATGGTGCTCCATGCAGGAACATCATGCCAACATGGAGGGTAACAATGCTAGTAGAAAGGACACTGACAATATCCAAGAATATGTTGCTCCATGCAGGAACACAATGCCAACACAGAGGGCAACAATGCCATAGAAAGGACAGAGACAATATCCAGGAATATGAAGCTCCATGCAGGAACATCATGCCAACATGGAGGGCAACCATGCCAGTAGAAAGGACACAGACAATATCCATGTATATAGTGCTCCATGCAGGATCATCATGCCAGCATGGAGGGTAGCAATGCCTATAGAAAGGACAAAGACAATATCCAGGAATATGGTGCGCCATGCAGGAAGATCATGCCAACAAGGAGGGTAATAATGCCAGTAGAAAGAATACAGACAATATCCAGGAATATGGTGCTCCATGCAAGAACATGATGTCAACATGAAAAATGATGCCACTGGAAAAGAATATTGATGCCACTAAGCTATATGAGCCAATGTAGGAAAATGATGCCAATATTTAGGGTACTGCATTTACCACAACTATTCAGACAGACAGACCTGAACAAACAGTGTATATCCAGATCAGATGCTGCAGAATGCAGTATCTGATCAGGGTCTACACTGTTTGCTACTCACCCAACAATAGTTTAGATAAATCAACATGTTGTGAAACAGACATATTCAAATGTTAGGACAAGTATTGTAAGTAGTTTAGTTTAGGACAAGTATTTAAAAAAGGAGTTGTTTGTTTGTTTGTGCTATTCAGGCTTAACACTGCTTTCAACAATCTTTCAGTCATAATGCCACTATGTCTGGATGTGGCAGGGAGCTCATTTTTAGAGTGCTGCCTCACTGAAATATCACACCCTAGACACTTGACATGATATTCCATCCAGTCACAATATAGTGACACTGAGATGACCAGTTCTGACTTTTAAGGTTTTGGTATGACTTGGCCGGGGATCAAACCCGCAACCTTCCGGTCACAAAGTGGATGCTCTACCAACTGAGCCTCTGTGCTGGTATTGAAAGGTGTTAAGGTGTCACAATATTTAGGATGAATACATTAACAGAAGGCAGGAGTGATATCATCAGACAAGAGTGGTGCTACCGAACAGAACAGCAATAAGAAGATCCGTAAATAAGATGTCATTGCCCAGAGCATAAAAGTATCTTCATATCCACTAACACAACCACAATCCTATCACAGAAAAATCAACCAGTTGCAAGCCAACAACTGAGCTACAATGTGATAATATGTACCTTCAAGCACATGCACCTAGTTAACCCTTGTCCTGCTGAACCCAGATATACCCTACCTTTGCAAACAGTGTAGATCCAGATTAGTTGGCTTCTGAAGAAGCCAATTGATCTGGATCTGTGCTGTTTGCCATTAAGTATATGAATTTATAGCAACAATCTGGATCAAGTAACATGATTGGCTGAAAATTTGAAATGGGTGTGGCTTCTTAATTTATTCAGCAGGACAAGGGTTAAGACTCACATCAGCTTGCACATTCATGCAGTCCAATCAGAGTAATAAGAAGAAGCTCCCCGCCTATAGAAACTTTGGATTCATGACTATCCACAGAGCACCCAGCCAAGACAAATCATGTGCTAATATGTAGGCACATTTGGGTCTTTTCTGTGCACACATGAAGGCTTTCAACTGCCCTCCTGTGAAAAGGTAGAGCTGAATTTTTTTTTAAATAGGGTAAAAGTAGGAATATTAGTCATGCAAAGTAGGGATAGTAGGAACGTTCTGCAGGTTTTCAGTTTCAGATAAAGGTTACAATATGCAAATATTGTTACCTCTGAACAATAAAACAGCATTCCAGTGGATTAATTGTGTTTGGGTTAATGATACGTCAACCCTTGTGGGTCATTTTATGTCATATCCCAGAGAAAGGGAGATAAGAGACAAGAGATAGTAGAGAAGATTAAAGAATGGGGCAGGGAAGAAAGAGGAACAGGAATGAAAGGGAAGAAACAGAAGAAATAAAAACATTCCCCTCTATCATTACCTTCTACAAGGATAGCAAGTCCTGCCCAACTGTAAGCCAGTATCAGGTGGACGCCCCTGTGATGTAAGATACATGACACCTTCACCACATCTGACCATCCCCACCATTACAGTGGAAAGGAAATGCCAAAATAAAACACTAAGCCTCCAACCATATGCTTGCCTCTAAAGATAATACAAGGTAAAAATGGCCCAATTTACAAAGGACCATAACTCATGAAATATTTTTCAGAATTTATTTAAAAGTTAATCAGGTCATCTTCTCATCACTACCAATCTATTCATCAAGTTATGAGGCTCTAGCTCCAACAGTTTTTGAGATGTTTTGCTGCCAAAATCTACAAATGGCTATTACTCATGCCCAGAAACAATAGGCTCCTTCAACTTCCTTCTCATCACTACCAATCTATTTATCGTTATGAGGCTCTAGCTCCAACCATATTTGAGATATTTTGCTGACAAGGGAAATATGCCCAAATTTACAAAGGGCCATTACTCATGAAACATTTTTCAGAATTTATTCAAAAGTTAACCAGGTCATCTACTCATCATTACCAATCAATTAACCAAGTTTCAATTCTCTAGATCCAACAGTGTTTCAGATATTTTTCTGACAAGGTAAAATGCCCAAAATTACAAAGGGCCATAACCCATGAAGTATTTTTCAGAATTTATTCAAAAGTTAATCAGGTCATCTATTGTCACTACCAATTTATTCATTAAGTTTCAAGGCTCTAGCTTCAATAGTTTTTGAGATATTTTGCTGACAAGGGACAAATGCCCAAATTTACAAAGGGCCATTACTCATGGAATATTTTTCAGTTTATCCAAAAGTTAATCAGGTCATCTATTCGTCATTATCAATCAATTCACCAAGTTTCAAGGCTCTAGCTCCAAGTTTTTGAGATATTTTGCTGACAAGGTAAAAATGCTCGAAGTTACAAAGGGCCATTACTCATGAAGTATTTTTATTTTTTTTTTTCAAAAGTTAATCAAGTCATCTACTCATCACTACCAGTTTATTCATCAAGTTTCAAGGCTCTAGCTTCAATAGTTTTTGAGATATTTTGCTGACAAGACTGCATCCATATTTTTTCAAAAGGGCCATAACTCAGAAAAGGGGCATAATCCTGTTGCGAAAAAATATGTGCCAGCTATTTTTTCACGGGGAATCAATATAAGAAATTTCAAAACAATAGCATGCACAGCTCTAAAGTTATGCTATGCATCAAATAGCATGACGAACGGACGAACGACAAGTTGGGGGCATAATAAATGTAATTAGGATTGAGGCAAAGAAATTTTACAAAGTTTGTGACTACTACTCAGAAAAGTTTCATCTTATTTTTAAAAACACTGAGCACGCAAAGAAAAATATTATAACTTTAATCACTTTAGGCATTTTTTACCAAAAAAGTAGGGATAGCAGGGCATTTTTTAAGAAAAAGTAGGGCTAAGTAGGGAGAAGATCAAAAAGTAGGGAAAAGGTAGGAAAAGTAGGTCAGAGTTGAAAGCCTGCACATGTCCAAAGGTACATTTATTTTTAACAGCGCAGCTCAGTTAGTATATATTCTTCCCCAGAATACAGACTTTTGCATTTCATTAGAAGTGCCTCTTAACCCTTCTCTTGCTTAACACGACATGCCTTGTCTTAGCAAACAATGTACATCCAGATCAGTTGGCTTCTGAAGAAGCCAACTATTCTGGATCTGCACTGTTTGTCATTAAATATGTGCATTTATATCAAAAACCTGGATCAAGTAATCTGATTGGCTGAAAATTAGAAGTGGGTGTGGCATCTTAATTTATTCAGCATAAGAAGGGTTAAGATTGACTGGTTCAAATGAAATGAGTATTTAGACGATAATTTGGGCCATTCCGTGCGAAAATGTGTCTTCTTGCAAATGCAAGCCTGATCAGGACCTTCACTGGCCACTATCAGAATCACTGGATACTACTGAATGTTTGAATGGAGAGCAAAGGGCTGGATGATATTTTGGGCATGCACAGGATAATCTGAGTATGCGCACTTACCACATGTTCAAAGGCACTTTCTGAATCAAAACATATCTTAACGGGATGTGACTGGTACTTTAAGGGTTAATTCAAAGGTTTTAAAAAAAAAAAAATCAAAATCAGAAAAACAAATGAGGTAGATTCAAAAGAGAACTCATTATCTGGATCTACACTGTTTGCAGAGGTTTAGGCCTTAGCACTTAACACTGGGTAAAATTTTCAGCTGATGACATTTTGAAATATGTTTCTTATTTTCCCAAGAAAATAGGATTTGACATTTCATGCAAATTGTCTCCATTGGAGACAATTTGCATGAGATGTCAAATCCTAATTTTTGAGAAAATAAGAAAAATATCACCAATTTGTTGTCTGCTGAATTAGCCCAGAGAGTGGTAAGGTTAAGGGTTAAGTTAAAAAGAAAAAATCAGAAAATGGTGTATATCCAAAAGGGAATTCTCATTATCTGGATCTACACTGTTTGGGGACTTTTAAACCTTAAAGCACCATTCAAAATTGCAGCAGATTACATCTTAATTTTTTAACTTTTCTTACAATATAAGACTTGATATCTAAAGTGAACCACAAGCCTAGCAGATGTATTACATGCTATATTAAGCCTTATTTTGAGGGAAAATTTTCAAACTGGAGGCCCCTAGGGCCAAAGATCTCTCACCTGGAAGAACTTGCCCAAATACCAGCTTAGATTCCCCATCAGAACAATTTTAGCTTTTTTTTTATAAACATGTCACCCTGATACTTCCTATCAAGTTTTGAGTCAATTTGCCTTTGGGTTCATTAGAAAGTCAAATAGATTTTATAAATGGCAGCTGTGGCAGCCATCTTAGATTTACAATCTTTACAGCTTTGGCTATTTTTGATCAACAAGTCACCATGATACTTCCAACCAAGTTTCCAGTCAATTGGACAGAAGTTTAAAATAGATTATCAAGATGGTGGCTCTTGCGGCCATCCTGGATTTTTTATCGAACCAATTTCTATGTTTTTTTGTTTTTTTTTTATGTAGAAAACACTCTGATACTGCCTACCAAGTTTTGAGTCTTCCAATAAGAAGAAGTTCAAAACAAGACTTTCAAGATAGCGGCAATGGATTTCTGACCGAATCAAATTTTAAACTATTTTTGATCTACAAGTCACCCCTGATACTTCCTACCAAGTTTTGTGTCAGTTAGCCTTTCTGTTTAGGAGAAGAAGTTCAAAATTAATTTTCACCATGATGACCATCTTGGATTTCCAATCTGAACTATTTTAGCTATTTTCAATCTACAAGTCAGCTCAATACTTCAAATGAAGGTTTCGAGTCAGTTGGCCTTTCGGTAAACAAGAAGAATTACGAAATGTATTTTCAAGATAGTATCCATGATGCCATCTTGTATTTCCAATTGGAATGATTGTAGCTATTTTTTATCTACAAAAAGTCACTCTGATACTTTCTATAACCTTTTGCGTCAATTGGATTTCAGTTCAGGAGAGGAAGTTCAAACTAGACTTTCAAAAGGGTGTCGTGGTGGCCATCTTTGATTTCGGATCAGAACCATTTCTGCTACTTTTGATCTAAAAGTCACTCTGATACGTCCTACCATATTTTGAGTCAGTTGGCCTTTCTGCTCAGGAGACGAAGTTCAAAACAGATTTTCAAGATGGCGGCCATCTTTGATTTCCAATCAGAATGATTTTAGCTATTTTCAATCTACAAGTCAACCTGATATTGTCTACCAAGTTTCGAGTCAACTGGCCTTTCGGTTCAGGAGAAGTTCAAAATTGATTTTTAAGATGACGGCCACCTTGGATTTTGAATCAAAATGATTTTAGCTATTTTTTATCTATAAGTCGCCCTGATGCTTCCTACCAAGTTTTGAGTCAACTGGCCTTTTGGGTCAGGAGAAGAAGTTCAAAATAGATTTTCAAGATGATCACCATGGGGCCATTTTAGATTTTTGATCTGAACAATTTTAGCTATTTTTTATCTTCAAGACACCCCCATACTTCCTATCCAAGTTTCAAGTTAATAGGCCTTTTGGTTCAGGAGAAGAAGTTCAAAATAGATTTTTGATGGCTGCCATAGTCTTGGACTTTGGATAGAAACAATTTTAGCTATTTTTGATCTACTAGTCACCCCAATGGCTCCAACCAGGTTTTGAGTCAATCTGTTTGAGGTGTGGTCAAAAATGTGAAAACCTGCTGGACAAACAGACGATGGACAAAAGACAATGACATAAGCTGACCTCGAGCTTCTTTGCATTAGATGAGCTAAAAAATGTTCACATCATTTGATGCTGATGTGATTGGTGCTTTAATGCTTAGCACTCTGCGTAAAATTTTCAGCTGATAACATACTGAAATATTTTTCTTATTTTTCCCAGAAAACAGGACTTGACATTTCATGCAAATTGTCTCAAATTTCAAATCCTGTTTTCTTGGAAAAATAAGAAAAATATTACCAATTTGTCTTCTGCTGAATTAGCCCAGAGAGAGGTAAGGGTAAAGTTCTGATTTTGTTTTGGCCTGCATTTGCTAATGGTTAAAGCGCAAATTATTGTTTTCCCATAGAGTGCACAACTGGTTAAAAGTAAAATATAATTAACAAGCTATAACAATACTGTTAGCAGAATAAATAGAAACAAGTCTATGGAAATATATATTAATGATGAGGTACGAGGATTACTGGATCGCCATGGTTAATGTAAATCTGTTTCAATACTAATCAAACTCTCCGTCTGCTCTTTATCCAGATCTCGAATCCTGAAAATACAAAACAAATATTAATCCTTTTGACCTGACATGGACTCTTCCATTTCTGGACACATCCACTGTTGCATATAGGGATGTAAGTAAAAAATCAACAAAATGGCAAACAGTGTAGATCCTAATGAGACGGCTCTTTAGAAGCCATCTCATCTGGATCTGCACAATTTGCAATGGTGTCTGTATTGGTCTGTAGGGAGGAAAGGGTTAAGGTGTATAGAGTCAAGTTCAGAGGAGACAACTATGTCAAAATTGTTTTGCCTTCCTTCTGAAAAGGGGTCTCCTCTAAAGAAAGAATTTGCTCCCCTTGGGAGAAAGTTTGTTCCTTTCTAGAGTAGACCCTAATATGCATGGAAGCAAACATTAAGTCAAGTGTTGTCTCCCTTTTAAAAAGTGGCAGAAAATGAACTGGATGTATGAAGCCCCCTTCAGGGTCAACAGAAGCCCGATCAGACTGTATGACAGACTAAAATCTACTGGTAACAAGAAGAGACCTGCTCAATATGCATAGATAGTAGTGTTGCTACTGATGATCAATTAAAATCAATCATCTGTCTCTTTCACCTCTTGCGACTGATGATTGGAAAGATTTTTTATAGTCGACCAATCAGATAACTCTATTTTTAGAAACCTATTTTTCTCACGTTTTACTTTTTATAGGCAAGTTATAGCGAAATAAAATTCAAAGCTGACTATTTGGGTCATTCTAGATTTGTGGTCAATAAAAATGCAAAAAAAAAATGACAAAATAGCCTTAAAAATGTCAACCAAAAAGTACTGACATTTTTCTTACTTCTCCATGAAAACATATTTTGTGGGTACTCATTAGAAGTGCCTCACAAAGGCACTTCTAATGGGTACCCATAACATATGCTTTCATAGAGAAATAAGAAAAATATTACCTTGATACCACTCTTATTGATCTGGATTAATGAATAAGTACCTGGAAGAGGGCTAAATTAAGAGTGAATATATTTTCAACAAGTCAATTATTAATCGATGATCAGTCGGTTTTACAAAACTGATGATCGACTATGAAATTCAGGCCAATTCCCAACACTAATAGACAGGCAAGATGATCTGGGCCTTTGCAATTCTTATACACATTAAGTCCTTTTCTTGCTAGGTGCAGTTAATTCTTGAAGCAAAGTCATGTGATATAGCTATGTCCTTCTATCAATTACTCATGCATGGACCGACCAGTGGACACACAGACAATGTCCATCCATTTGTCCATTTGTAACTAATGCTTACTTCTCATAGACCATTAGGGTTTCAAATGTTGAACTTGAACGTCTTTTGATTGCAACTGTAGAAGTTTAGAGTCTATTGGCCTTTCTGCTAAGGAGATGAATTTCAAAATAAATTTTCAAGATGACTGCCATGGCTGCCATCTTGGATTTCCAATTGCAATTTTCTACCAGTCACTCTGATACTTCCTACTAAATTTCGAGTCAATAGATTCAGGAGAAGTTCAAAATAAATTTTCAAAATAGCTGGCATGGCCGACATCTAGGATTTCCAATCCCAACTATTTTACCTATTTTTGATCTACAAGTCACCCGAATACTTCCTATCAAGTTTCAAGTCATTTGGCCTTTTGGTTCAGGAGAAAAAATGTTCAAAATAGATTTTCAAAATGGCAGCCATAGCAGCCATCTTGGATTTCCAATTGGAACTGTTTTAGCTATTTTTGGTCGACAAGTCACCCCTTTCTTCCAAGTTTTGAGTCAATTGGTCTTTCAGTACAGGAGAAGTTTAAAATAGATTTTCAAGATGGCCACCCTTGTGGCAATCTTGGATTTCTGACTGGAACAATTTTAGGCCATAATAAATTAATAGTCAGATTCTCATTTATTTTTTTTTTTCAAAATGGGGGCGGGGGGTGAAATTTTATTTTTTATTTTTCCGGACTACACAGAAATTGGAGATGGTTGGCTGAAATTATATTGATTTCTGCAAACCACCTGTATTTGGTGAATAAAGAATACTTTTTCATAATTCCAATGTGCTACGAAAAAAACAAATGGTGTGTGTAATAATCTGAATAGCCTTGAAAGAGCAACTGTAGAGCTGAAGAAACCACTTTTTTCAGTTTCTCTGAGAACACTGTTGGACAAAAAAAAGTAATCAATTTATTCTGTTCTGTGTGATTTTGCCTTTCCTGTCAAATGCTCTCTCTTTTGTATAAACGGTTTTTACTTGTCAGACACAGTTCACAAACAGTATATATATATTTTTTTTATCTCCCAGCAATTGCCTCGATTCTTGCCGACTGGGAAATGGCACCGCTTTATCAATCGGCCCTGAATTAAATACATTGTAAATACCCTGAATTAAATACATTGTAGTGGTTGAGAAGATTTTGGGTATCACTGGCTTTAAATCAATACCAGTCGTTTATTACAGATTTTCACGATCACTAACGCTATTTTTAACGTGTTTTTTTACCTGGATTCGAAAATGAAAGTAGAAATCAACTGGTTGTCTGACCGGACTGAAGTTATAACGATGCGCATTTGCAACAGGGATCCAGTACACCTCGAACAATAGCGGATATTGATCGTAGTTAAACGAACAATTTTGTGTTGGTAATTACACCGGAAGTATGTAATTTGTTGTCGTATATGCGCAATTTGCATATTTAATGTAGATTTAAGTGGAACAGAACTTGCCGATTGGCAAACCGTAAGAGTTTTGATTAAAAACCGGAACAACGGAGCAGTACTCATTCTTACAAAAAAGTGTCAATAAAAAAAATCGAGGCGGGGGGGTAAAAAATTGAGGCGGGCGGTAATGAGAATCTAACAATTAATTTATTATGGCCTTAGCTATTTTTGATCTTCAAGTCACCCAGATACTTCCTACCAATTTTTGAGTCAGCTAACTTTTTCGTTCAGAAAAAGTTCAAAATAGATTTTCAAGATGGTGGCTATGGCAGCCATCTTTGATATCTGATCAGAATGATTTTAGCTATTTTCGATCTACAAATCACCCTGATACTTCCTACTCAGTTTTGAGTCAATTGACTTTTCCATCAAGGGAAAAAGTTCAAAATAGAGTTTCAAGATTGCAGCCATCTTGGATTTCAGATCAGAACAAATTTTGATCTACAAGTCCCCCTTAAACTTCCTACCATGTTTCAAATCAATTGGCCATTTGGTTCAGGAGAATAAGGTTCAAAATAGATTTTTCTATTTTTAGCTCTGGTGGACATCTTGTTCATTGGAGCAGAATCATTTTAGCTACTTTGCTAGAGTCACCTAGGCAACATTCCTGAGAACTTTGACTGAAACTGGCCCAAGGGTGCAGGAGTTGTCATTTAAAGCAGATTGTTAATGCCACACAACACAGGACAGATTATGTACAATGAATGACAGACATTAACCGATCACAATAGCTCACCTTGAGCACTTTGTGCTCAGGTGAGATAAAAAAATATAGTTTTTCTCAACCTGGTCATGAAGCGTATCAAATGAACTTTCCCAAGGGCCCATTTCCACTCCACCCACCCCAGGGCAAAGCTTTTGCCCTGGGGTGTGTGGAGTGGAAATGGGTCCCAGGTGGGATGTGGGACGGGTTGGGTTGAGGGTCAAAATAATACATACTCAGAACATGGTCATGTAGCATACCAAATCCAATTGCATGAAAAGTAGAACAATCATAATATCATATCATAATCGGATTTTTGATTAACGTGCAGGTACAGGGGCAACATCCACACCAGTGGCCCCCCTTCCAGATAGCTGGCTTGCTGCAAGCATGGCAGATCTCACACCAGATCTCCAAGTATGTCTATCATGAGGGCTGATGGCCGAGACCTTCCACTCTCTGCAATCCCTCTCTGTCAGCTGTTTCCATGTCATCTTGGGCCTCCCAGGTCCACGTTTTCCATCAACCTGTATGTCAAAGGCTGTCTTGACTGCACCATTGGAGCGTTCCACATGTCCATACCATCGGAGTCTTCTCTCCTTCAGAATGAGGTCCAGATCCTCAATGCCAAGCCCCACAAGTAGCTCACTGGACCTGGTGGTGACAATGTCTTGCGGTCTGATATTGCAGATCTGTCTGATCATTGCCCTGTCGTTTCGCTGCAGATGCTGGAGGTTTGGCTTTGTCAATGGCCAAGTCTCGCTGGCATGGAGCATTGCGCTCCGCACACAAGAGCTGTACACACGGCCACGTGTTTTAAAAGAGATGACGTGAAGAGAGAACTGGTAGCAGATCCTTGAACTTCTTCCAGGCAGTTTTCACACGTGTTGTAGTTGAAAGTTCACACCCACCTGCTGCTGAGAGCATGTCTCCTAAGTAGCAAAAGGAAGCTACCACCTCAAGCTTGTCAGGTCCGACCTGGACTTCCTTCTGTGGTCTGCCATCCAAGGTGCGTGCAGTTCCCTGGCACCGTGTACATCTGTGGTCAGGGTCTTTTTTCAAGCGCTTGAGCCCACTGCATTTCTTGTGCACCCAGTGCTTGCAGCCATTGCAGAAGATGCTGTTGCTGCCCACTCCAGTGCAACAGATGGCCCTTGTAGGGCAGGTCTGGGCCAGATTTTGGATAGAGCAACATGTATCAGAATGTGGTCATTTAGCATATCAAACAATGCCATGATAAGTAGAACAAGCATTTTCTTAAAGTTTTGCCCTGGAATAGTTCTAGTGGGGTGGGATTCACATACAGAAAATTCACATGAAATGCCAATTATATTTTCTCTGAAAAACAATAAATAAAAGTTAGAATGTTGTCTGCTACAATTTTATTCAGCACTTTAAGATTTAAGTTCCCTGTCTGTTTGACATGGGCTCAAATTATGAAACAGAGTAAGATACTCACCTTGCAATAGGCACAATACGTCGGGCACATAGGCAATGTATTATTTTCTTGACAAGCAGAAGAACTGGGTCCCAGGTCTCGAAATGAGTAAGACAACTAACACCGAAAAAAGCTGCGAAGATTGGTAGTGATCCCACGTAGAAGAGCCATGTATAGTGGTCCTGAAATAAAATAAATATCTCGTCACAAAACCAGTCTAAATGCGTAAAATCCCAATCATGGCCAAGCAGATGGCATTTTGATCTTTTCATTTTTCAGAAAACATATGGCTTGACACTTCATGTAAATCATTTGCTGGGCAAATGATTCAAACCTTATTTTCTCTGAAAAATAACTATAAACTAGAAATCTGTCCAAAGGAGACGGATGCCTCCGCCTGAAAAACTTAATTGCAAATTGCTAACCCCTTCTTGGATGCGGATGGAGATTGACATACAGATAGACCGACAGACAGGGGTAACACTATATGCCCTTTCCACCATTCTCTGAATGTTGTCTGCTACACTCTTGCTTTACACATGAAGGATTAACAGTCTGAGTAGAATACTGGGTTTGTTTGTTTGTGTTGAGGTTTTACGGCCCAGTCAACCCAATAGGGTCATGTCGAGCGCGGTCAGTTTACCTAACCACACGTTTACCGGGCAGGCTTAGTCCTCCAAGTGGTTAACCAGTATTGTGCACATTCTTTCGCCAGAAACTGACAACTGCCCTTCTTGAATCAGCGGAAGGGAGAGAATGACCGTAGAAAATATTTCATGATCAATCTCCACGAAAGAATGTTGCCGATCTCGGCGGGGGTCGAACCCACGACCTCCTGGTCTCCAGTCGGACGCGCATCCAACTGCGCCACCGAGTCCGGCAGAATACTGGGTAAAACTTTCACTAGACATTCTGATATACATGTAGATAAAAGGTAAAGGTCCCCTACAGGGGCGTAGGACAGTCCACTGTATCTTGGGCTAGAGCATATGAAAGCTAGAGACCAATCCTCTCCTCCACATTACCTGAAGGATACTCATTCTCTGTTGGGAGAACCGAGTGTTTTTTTCAATGGTCTAAGCTGGGCTTAAACAGGCAACCTTCAGCAGCACTGCAGTCGAATGCTCTAGCTACTCAGCTACTGTGCCTCTCATTTTGATATACAGTCGACTTGTTATCTCGACTTCGCTTATCTTGAATAACTGCTTATCTCGAAGTGAAAAGCTGGTCTCTACTTTAACATGGTAATATAACAACAGGTAACAAATTATTGTGGAAAAGAGGAGAAATTGCTCCTATAAAGGAGCAATTTCTCCTTTTTTCCACAATATTTTCAATATATCTCTAACTTCGGGGGTCAAATTACATATTCATTTGTGAAATGTGGTTGTTTGAATTACATGTATTTTTTTATGAATTCTGCAAATCTGATATATTGAAGTACAGATATCTTGAAGTATTTCAGAGAATCCCTTGGATTTCCAGATAACAAGTTAACTTTAGTTTTCCAAATTTCTTTTTCTTTTTTTTTTTTCAAAACAACAGGGTCTGACATTGCATGCCAATAGTCTCCTGAGGTTGCCAAGAAGAACAGGTTCAAAGTCTCAAAATAAGTACAACTACATGTACTAACATCTAAACACTTTAAGGTAGTGAATGCACTTAGAAAAGCTAGAATAATGATCCTGAAAGAAAATAAAAAGCAATATCAACTTTTCTCATTATAAGTCAATGGCAAATATATTACCATAGCAACCACAGTTCTTGTCCTATTGAAACAAAAAATATAATTATTTGTTCCCCCTGCCTATATATGTTATATGTGAAATACCGTAAGAATCAGAATCAGCTTCACGGTTTCAGAGAAGTTGTTTGAAAAAGTTGACAGGCCGACGACAGATACCTGCCTGTACTATAAGCTCATCCATGAGCCTAATCAGCTCAGGTGAGCTAATAATTATTTCATCACGAAACCAGTCTAAGTGCTAAAGGAGACCATTTGCATGAAATGTGAAACCCTTTTTTTTTTGTTATTTTCTCAGAAAATAGGGTTTGATGTTTCATGCAAATTGTCTCATTTTTTCTTATTTTCCCAGGAAACGTGCTTTAGCATTTCATGCAAACTGTCTCAATAGCTTCCCAGAATACAGTATCTGATATTTCATTCAAACTGCCTCTTTAATTTCAAAGATAATCAGGTTTGAAATTTCATGCACATGATCTCCAAAGGTGGCACTTTGCATGAACTGTCAAACCCCATTTCATGGGAAAAATAAGCAAAATGTCACCAATCCAATGTCTGCTGATTTGGGGTTGGTTTAGGATGGAGTTAAATGGCCCTGTCAACACTATTAAAGTGATGTCGAGTCAGTCAGTTTACCTAACCACACTTTTCATGGGCAAACTAAGCAGTTAACCAGTACTTGTGCACATTCTTTTGCCAGAAAGTGACAAACTGTCCTTCTTGAATCTGCCGAAGGGAAAGAATGACCAAAGAAAATATTTCAGATCAATCTCCACAAAAGAATGTTGCTGGACCTGACAGGAATCCAACCCACAACTTCATGATAACCAGTGGGATGTGCATCTGACTGAGCCTCCGAGCCGGCCCCTTGTCTGCTGAATTTGCATAGAGAAAGATGATGATTTGATGTTCTACATCCCTTTCAACATTATTTAAGTCATATCAAGTGAAGGGAGGATTATAATGAAAGGCTCTGTTGTGCAATGAAGTGCCATACAGCCATGAGCTGGATTCCACCTCCAGCATGATTTGAACCCAGGACCTTGTGATCTGAAATCCAAGGCCCAGTTGTTCAAAGCGTCATTAGCTTAACAAGCTCGTTAGTGGTGAAACTGTTAATGGTTCTAGCAAGTACAATAGCTAATTCACAGGTATATTTGCTTAAAAAGTGTGAGTAGCTTTTGCAAATGCAAAAGCTACTCACATTTTTCCAGTAAAAATATTAGCATATATGCCATACTTAATGATTAAAGTTTTAACAAAATTTCTTAACTAAGGACATCGTTAGTTTTGAACAACTGGGCCCTGAGCGCTAATCACTCAGCCACCAGGACACTTCTTGCACAGAGTGCTATTGGCTAAGGCATATATGAATAGTGTGTGACAAATCAAACAGTACAAAGGTACAGCTAGGTACAAGAGCAGTCTGATCAATGCTTGCATGCACAGATCATTTTTTTAAATTTTACAAATTCCAAAGTGACTTCGTGAAGTGTTAATATTTGTGAATTTGTTTCCCACAGCTGACAGTATTTGTGAAAAATGGGACTAAATGCTAGGACTGATCCAATGTGGATAATTGGACAGAAATCAGGCCTGGAGGTTATAAATCATTTTTTATGCTCAATATAGCAACAAATTTTCTCTGCTGATAAATATTTAAATCCAACAATAGAAATTTTCATGCTCAGCTATGTTTAGCAAGAAAGTATTTGCAACTGTTAGAAATTTAAGATTTAATAGCAGGACAAATTATTCATATTCAGCTGAGTTGAGCATGAATAAGTTTTATAACCTCAGGGGCCTGAATGCCTATATCACATCTGCTCACCAAGCGAAACATCTGAACAAATGGTATGATTACTTACCCCTCTTATTATCACATCTGCTAGCATAGTTAAAGGTGTGACAAGACTAAGGGATGTTGTAGCTATCAAAGATGATGTTAAAAAACAACCCCTGAAATTGAAATTGTGTAAAATTTATCCATTGTTTTGGTGTTCTGGGCCCGGTTGTTCAAAGTATGGTTAGCTTAAGGAGCTCGTTAAGGGTCATTTCGTTAACGGTTTTAGCAGGTTCATTATACAATATTCTGATATTTTTTGCTGAAAAAATGTGAGTAGCTTTTGCACTGCAAAAGCTACTCACATTTTTTCAGCAAAAAATTTCAGCATATTTGCCTATCACTCGATGTAAATTTTAACAAATCGTTAACTAACGATGTCGTTAGCTTTGAACAACTGGGCCCTGAGGTTTAATGGCACTGTCAACATGTATGTAATGTATGTGATGTATGTAATATCTGTACGCTTGTTTGTATGTATGTACATATTTATGTGCAGGTGGAGGGGGTGCGTACATTCTAGACGACCAAGATATATATAACCAAACACTGCTCATCTTTAGGTAAGCAGCTGGAATGATGACAAGGAAAAGCTCTGTACAATGAAGCTTCATACAGTCATGAGCTGAATTCCACCCCCAGCAGCATTCAAACCCAGACTCTCGAGATTCTTTGTCCGAAGCATCAACCACTCAGCCACCAAGAAGCTTCAACCAAACATTTCAGCCATACTTTCTGTGGTGGTGTTGTTATTAAGATTTTCTGGTTTAAAATTAATTTTCACCATGGAAACAAATCACCCTGTCCACTTTACACCCAGTCTAGGACATGCCAAGTAGGATCTTGTTTCACTAACGGTCTGAAATTTCCTGGAGCCAGGCTAATAACCCATAATCCTCAAATTACCAAAAAGATTAAGGCACCCTTTAACAATGTCCCATTATAAATCTGGGTGATATTTTGGTTGCCATGGCAATTAATCAAAATGGCTGACACAAAAACCCTAAATCTGAATTCAGCAC
Organism: Anodontia alba; assembly: GCA_964016985.1. Lineage (NCBI taxonomy): Eukaryota > Metazoa > Mollusca > Bivalvia > Lucinida > Lucinidae > Anodontia > Anodontia alba. Next base: position 56,392,290 of record OZ024833.1, read on the forward strand.
AGACACTAGCAAGATTTCTACCATTAGGTTTGAATCACTTCAACAGTTTTGGAAAAGCTGCCATTTATAAAAGTGTTAATAGACAGATGAATGGGCACTCGGACAATGGAAGGAAAGAGATCACTATATCTCATCCTAATCAATATCTATATGCAAGAATGGTAACTCTAAGAAATCTGCACAATACAATAAACCCAATGGTCACTTACAGCTTGCCCCAATGAAATATCAACAGATTCTAAAAGGAATGACCCTTAAATGAACACACAAAAATGAAAATAGCTGCTGTGTTTGAAGACTAGTCTGCCTCAGCTAACCAGGCCTCATCAGTGACCCTCAGATAAATTTTCAGAATTTTTGGAATGGATTCAATGATCACAAAAGATAAGAAAATATAAATAACACTACAGTGAATAATGGGGTGATGTTTTTCGGCAGCCATATGACACTAAAACAAGCAGATAAAAAAATTCTACAAGGAAATATCTTGGGGGCAATGAACACACACACATACAAAAAGAGTGAAAATTTTATTTTATCCTAAAAATTTTAATAGTTAAGGGTAATGGACAACCTCTAAGAGAAAAAACAACTTTGACATGAAAACACTTACTTCCATTCTCATCCAAGTGGTGGGGGTGGGGGGTAGTTATTCTTAAAGGAAAGACTTTGCTCCCTTGGTTAGAGTAGACCCCTTTAGTTAGACTCTTTTTCAAAAGGGTGGCAAAATAATATGACCACGTTGCCTCTCCCTGAATGTGTATCAATTTCCCTTTAAATCAAATAAGCAGGCTGGGCTCAGTTGTTCAAAGCTAACGATGTTGTTAGTTAACGATTCGTTAAAATTTACATCTCGTGATACGCAAATATGCTGAAATTTTTTGCTGAAAAAATGTGAGTAGCTTTTGAAGCAGTGCAAAAGCTACTCTCATTTTTTCAGCAAAAAATATCAGAATACTGTATATTGAATCCGCTAAAATAGTTAACGAAATAACCCTTAACGAGCTCGTTAAGCTAACGACGCTTTGAACAACTGGGCCCTGGTCTTTTCTGTAAATGTTCTCAGAAATACTGTTAAAGGACTTTTTAATGAGGAGTATCTGGGGATAATTCTGAGATAGTGTTATCTTATTTCTCCATAAAAAAGAACTTCGTTGAAAATTTTATGTCATACCTGCTTGCTAAAATGTGAAAACAAGCACCAGAAGAGTGAGAGCTGCCATCCTTGTTTAGCTCAGTGACACATAACAATCAGTGAAGTGAAACTAGCTGTGAAGTTTTACAGTTTGTAGACTTTACTCAGGGTGAATGCTATGGTGGACAAAAAAGTGGATGTAAGTACACAGATAAACAAACAAATGAACGGACAGAAACTTCCATGCCTAAGCAACCCATGCTAATGCAGGTGCAATAAAAACATATGTTGTAGTTACTCATTAGAAATGCCTCTTATGAGTACCCACAACATATATTTGTATGGAGAAATAAAGAAAATTACCCAAGAATTATCATCAAATACTCCTCATGAACAAGTTCTCTCATACTCACCATAACCACAAGAACTCTGAGAGTACAGTACCTACTATACCATTGATGGCTATAAACATCCACTGTCTAGCATCAGGCCACTGGAATGTTTCATAATGACTGTAGTGCAGTATAAAAAATCCTGGCCATAAAAATATAGCACTAAATAATCCTACAAAACCTGCAAAGAAATAATAAGCAGAAGATTTATTAAGGGGTTTTTGGATGATAGTTCTGGGACAATTTTTTATCAATTCTCCAGCATTCTATAACAATATATGCTGTGGGTACAAAACTTTTTTTTTTTTATATATATATTGCTGTTGAGATTTTTATTGAAGAAAAAGAACAGCATTTTTTTCTGTAGAAGTTTGTTATTTATGTTAATTAGAATGATGAATCAGATGATAGAGTTATAGATTCAATACTACTTTGCTGAAAATTTTTGTTGTTTATAAATAATTCTAATCATGTTCAGTTATAAAATGATAACAAAAATGTTTTTTACCCAAAAAGTATTCATTTTATTCTTATTTCTCAGGTAAACATAGATTCTAGGTAATTCTCTGGTTGACATTCCAATGAGTACTCATAACATATACTTTCATGTAAAAATAAGAAAGATAATCTACTGTTTTGTGGACATGCATTTCAGGCTTTTGTGCAAAAAATATGAAGTTCTCAATAACAAATGTACCAGTAATAAAAACAGAAAAAAAATATACATATTCTGAATTTTACTTTATTTGTTCATATTTTCCCAACAACAGTCAAAAAACTGCCAAACTATTTTTAACAAGGCATTTTGACATTGTAGTTTTATTGGACACCATTTTGTTTTTGAATAGTGTCATCTAAGTATAACCCTGATGACATAAGTGGATAGTAACACTATTCAACAACTTGGAAATAGTTGACTGGTATAATAATACAGAAACAAATATAGAAATCATTTTTTAATCTAATATACAACACCTAGTCTGTGTAAATAATGACTGAATCAGACTAGAGGTCTGGTTTAACTATCTAACATGTCTTGAAGATCAGGCCCCGAGGATATAAAGCTTTCTTCATGCTCAACTCAGCCAAGCATGAAATTTGTCCTGGTAATGAATCTCACATTACTAACAATTGCTAACAAGTTATTAACAATTACGAACAAATTCTTTCTTGCTCAACATAGCTGAGCATAAAAATTTCTCTGCTAATAAAAATGAAAATGCCAATTTTTGTTGACATTTTCATATTTATTAGCAGAGAAAATTTCATGCTCAGTTGAGTTGAGCATGAAAAAAGTTTTATAATCTCAGGTCTGGAGGAAAAAAGTTATGGAAAATGCTTTGGTTTCAGTGAAAAGTGTGTCTGTTTAACGTTAGTTTTTAAAGTGCTGAGTCACTAACAACTGCAGCAGACAACATTATAAAGTAGTTTCTTACTACTTTTCTAAGAATAACAAGACTTGGAATTTCATGTGAACAGTCTATATATACCTAGCAGAATTTCCTAAGGAGCAATTTCTCCTCTTTTCCACAATATTTTCAATATATCCCTAATTTCAGGAGTCAAATTACATATTCATTTGTGAAATGTGGTTGTTCTATCTATTTTTTTCCACAATACTGCAAATCTGATACGTCAAGGTTCGGATATCTCAAATTATATTAGAAAGTCCCTTGGACCTAGAGATAACAAGAATCGAATGAATTAAAAAAATTTTTAACATGCCCCATACACACACCTGCTACAAGTACAGCAGGCCTATATCACCACCCTCCCATCCATAGATGATTTGGTGTTTTACATCCCTTTTAACAGTATTTCATATCAAGTTTATGGAAGGGTGAACTAAAGTGCCATACAGTCATGAGATGAATTCCGCCTTCAGCGGGATTCAACCCCAGGACCATGGTCCGACGTCGGGAGAGCTAATCACCAAGACACCACCCTACCACTCATAGTACTTACCAAAAAACAAAGGTATATCAAGTTTATCTTCATGGTCTACTCGTCGCCGTAGTGCCACAAGGTAGACTGCATAAAGAATTGCCCCGGATAAAGCCCAAAAGGCACCAGCAGGGACCTTCCCTTCAAATTTCATATCTGAGTAGGTCACCATCACAACACCGGATATACTGGAATAGATAGAAAGTACCTCGTTGAAGCTTATGTAGCACCTGCGTACTAAAATGTGAAAACAAGCACTACAAGAGTGAGAGTTGTCATCCTTGTTTAGCTCAGTGAGATAAAACAATCAGTGGTGAAATTAACTCTAAAGTTTTACAGTTTGTAGACTTCCACAGGGTGGTCGCTAGGGTGGACATTAGGATGGACATAAGTACACAGAACAATGAACAGGCGGATAGAAACTTGCATGCCTAAATCACCCATGCTAATGTAGGTGCAACAAAACTGAGCTGGCGCAAAGTAAAATGGCCATGTCAAGCATAAAAAGTGCCTTCTAACATGCACAAAATGCACAGATTCAGATCATCCTGCACATGGGCAAAGTTTTATCCTGGCCTTTGTTCTCTATTCATACATTCTGTAATATCCAATGATTCTGTTAGCAGACAGAGAAGGCCCTGTTCAGACTGCATGGATCTCCCATATGCCTGAAGACACGTTTTTGCATGGTGTGGCCCAAATGTTATCTTACTCATAGCTTAAGATAAGAGGAGGTAAAAGGTAAATATTTTTTATTATTTTCCTATATCTGCATGAAAACATGTTACGGGTACTTCAGATAAGATGCTTTTTCCAACCAAAGATGGAAGTATCCATAATGTGTTTTCATGAAAATAATAATTTTCTTATGTCTCTACAAAAACGTATGTTGTGGTACACATCAGAAGCACCTAAGCAAAAGAAGCCCTTCTAATGAGTACACACCAGATATGTTTTTGTGGAGACATAAAAAAAAAATATTTTCCCGATACCCACTCTTATCTTGAGTTATGAAACATGCTTGAACAAAAAGACCCAAATTCAACTCCTCAGAAAGGTACAATGTGATCAGGACCTACCCCATTTGCCATTCAGCCAGCAAATTATAGACTAGAGAATATTTTCTGGAAAACTGGAGAAAAATATGTCAAAATGTTGTCCACTGATTTTAAATTCAGCATGCTTAAAATTGACCCTTATGCTGAATAAATAAAGATGTCACGCCCACTTCTAGTTTTCAGCCAATCAGATTACTTGTTCCAGGTTACTATTATAAACTCACATCCTTCATGACAAACAGTGCATATCCAGATCAGTTGGCTTATTCAGAAGCCAACTGATCTGGATCTACACTGTATGCAAAGGCAGGGTATTATTTAGCAGGACAAGGGTTAAAGTCTTTTTTTTTTTTTTTTTTTTGGACACTTATAATGATGTAAATATTATAAACATTCCTGTGGTGAACTTTACAGATGAAAGGAAGTATTATTTATTAGAAATAGGGTAATTGACTCCTACGCAGATATGGCTGACAACCAATGTAAGTGAATGCAAATTATGAGATATGAAAGGCTAATGGTAAAGGTTAAAAAAAACATTGCATATCGATTTTTTCCTATATATTTAAAAGTAAACTATGTTTGTTTAAGGAAAAATTAACAGTTATACATATGGGCATGGTTAAGTACACTCTGTGGAGAAATCATTTAAAGCCAACCCTCTTTATATGAACACTCAATATAAAGACAAGATTCGTTATAATGATAACCTGACTGGCATGAAACTTCACTCAAGAAGTGACAGTTAATTAAAAGTTATACAAGAACATTTTATTTAATATTTCAAAAAACATATGATTTGAATATTTGTTGGAATCATCTCAGTGAGGCAATTCAAACAAATATCCAAAACATATGTTTTTTGAAGTATTAAATATCGAAAAAATATGTTTGGTTTGTGTTGAGGTTTTACGGCCCAGTCAACCCAATTGGGTTATGTTGAGAGCGGTCAGTTTACCTAACCACACTTTTACTGAGCAGGCTTAGTCCTCATAGCAGTAAACCAGTATTGTGCATATACTTTTGCCAGAAACTGACAACTACCCTTCTTGAATCAGTGGAAGGGAGAGAAGGACCATACAAAATATTTCATGATCAAGTCTCCACGAAAGAATGTTGCCGACCCAGCAAGGGTCAAACCCGCAACCTCCTGATCACCAGTTGAACATGCATCCAACTGAGCCACCAAGGCTAGCGAAAAAAATATGTTCTATGAGGAAATGAGAATTAAAAAAAAAAGACCTGTCTTACATATTCTGCTCATTAAGGATTCATTACAACAGCACATTCATTTTTAATGGCAGCATATTAGGGAACAAATGCTGTCATGGTAATAAGGGTTCACTATTCCACAAGTACAGTATTTACCTTTAGTATTGGGCCACCTTAAATACTTATCAAACTTATCTTAAAATTTGATCGTCCATTTTACTACCTGTGGATAAGTATAAAATTTTGCTGGATGAGTAGCAAACCATGTAGACCCAGATCAGATGCCGCATAATGCGGCATCTGATCAGGGTCTACACTGTTTCCACAGGCCTATCTGTCCCAATACTAAGGGTTATTACAAGTATGGTATTTGAGAACTTACCTTATAAGAACTGCAACAAGTTTGGACAGAGTAAACCTGTCAGAAGCAGAGCCAGGGTATATTGCAGCACATATAAGAGTAAACAAGGATGAAGTAGAAGACAGAACATTTACAATCCCTGCCTCGGTATAGTTTAAAGCTACTTGGTAGGAGTAATTTCCAAAGAACCACTGAAATCAGAAGAAAGACATGAAATACTGGAGAACTCCAGACAATCACTAGTCAGGATTTGATCGTCATTCTGAGAAATACTGGTTTTTATTTTACCAGGAGAATGTCTGTTGCATATCTCATAAAAACTGTCTCAGTGATCAGCAAGTTCATAGATCTAGATAAAAGGGGTATGCTGAGAAATAAATGTACTATATTCACCCTAATTACCACACATGCTCCTATAAATGCACAGTCAATCAATTTAGTAGTCTTTAGATTACAGCCAGTGTATTTTTATCTACTTTATAAAACCATATGTTGTGGGTACTCATTTGAATTGCCTCGACAAGTCGAGGCAATTCAAACAAGTACCCACAACAAATGCTTTTAAAAAGAAAATCAGAAAATTATATTGCATAAGCATCATTCAATACTCTCCTCATGAAGTCCTCTGCTGAGCTTTCTTTAAAGTGTGCCCTTATTTGGTGGATTTTACCAAGTTTTTCCAGTAATTTTTTAAACTTTCGGCGCACAGTGCAGTAATTGGTCAAATATGGTATTTGTTTTATTTCTCCACAAAATCCTATGCTATGGGTACTTGTTAGAAGCATCTGTTCTTTTTCTTCATGATGACTTATTTTGTGGGTACTAACTAGAAGCATCTCACTAAGATGCTTCTAAGTAATGCACACAATATATCAGTATTTTTTGCTTGAAAAAAAAAATAAAAAAAAAACTTATCTGTAGGTATGGAAGTATTGCAGAATAATCCATCAGATCTTATCTGTAGATATGGAAGTATTGCAGAATAATCCATCAGATGATGCATGTAATCAACTTTGGTGAGCCTAAGCCTTACAATAAAGGAAATATGTCAAAAACAAATGTTACATGTATCTTTAATGCATCTATAGGTTCTGAAAAGAAGGCTCCCTGGAAGCAAGGAACACATCACAAAAAATGAAAAAAAAAAAAAGACTCACTTTTATCCACTCTGTTCATGAACAGCTATGTAATGTAATGTAATGTAACATGCAACACCACTCACACCTCCAAGCACTAGGTTGAGCAATAGTCTATTTAAAAATAAATCAAAGTAAACCATAGTCCTTTTCTTGCCATGCACATCACATACCTTATACAGAATCAATTATCATTTGGACTTACTGTAACACAAAAACAAAGAAGGGAAATCAAGTGTAACACTGACATACATCTGTGTGGCTCAGAACTCAGTACTCCAGGTAACTATGCCAGATTTTTTTTTCCGTAACTAAGGAACAAAAACCCTGAGGAGACTGAATGGCCAAGCAGCTCTGGGCCCTCAATGCTCCCATGTCATAGCAATACTTTTCTAGTATTATGCATCTATCTTACAAAAGAGGTCTACTCCAAAAGGAAAGAATTTGCTACCTAAGATCTACTCTAAAAGGAAAGAACTTGCTCCCAATGGGAGCAAACTCTTTCCTTTTAGGGTAGACCCTTTTCAGAAGTGTGGCAAAACAACTTCATAGAGTTACCTCCCCTTAAAGAAATGTGAATATGTATTTCAAGCCGGCTTCAATGGCTCAGTTAGATGGGCATCTGACTGGTGACCAGGAGGTTGCAGGTTTGACCCCCACCAAGTCGGCAACATTCTTTCGTGGAGATTGATCATGAAATATTTTCTAAGATCATTCTCTACCTTCTGCTGATTCAAAATGGGCAGTTGTCAATTTTGGCAAAAGAATGTGCACAGTACTGGTTAACAGCTTAGAGGACTAAGCCTGTCCAGTAAAAGTGTGGTTATGTAAACTGACCATGCTTGACATGACCCCATTGGGTTGACTGGGCCATAAAACCGCAAGTCAAGAAGTATGTATTTCAATCTAAAACTACCAAATATATTTTTTGTGTAAAAAAACTTGTCTTAGCAAGAAATCTTTTAACAAGTACAGACAACAGTACTTACCAATACACAAAACACAAAGGCAATTTTGGCAACTTGTTTTATGGTAAATTTACTTAAAGCCCTAAGTCTCATTTCTTCAGCTCGTATAGCTGCAGGATAGGACATTCTAGCTATTAAGGCTTCTTCAGCATGAGTTTCTGAAATCAGAAAAATATAACAAATTTTATATTCTTAATTAACCTCAAAATCTTAACTAATGAGATTTGTACTTCTCTTAAAGTGTAATTTGTTTGTGTGCTGTTGTTGTTGTTGTGTGTGTGTGTGTTTATTTCAGTTTGCATCTTTAATCCTGTGAATAGCTTTACTTTTAGTGATTGTGATTTTAAGTTCACTATATTCACGTAAAATACCATCCATAAAAAATGACCATCCTGTCCTGCAATAGCATGAACAGCCAATCACTATCAAAGCATGTTGCTAGTATCTTTTAGGGTAAATGTAGACTCCTTCAAGAAACTTATTCTTCACTTTAAAATATCTACCTACCTTCTCAAAGTAAGGAAACTCTTTAAGAGAAGCAAAATTCTTTTAATTAAGAGTAGCCCCACTTAGAAGAGGTACAATGTATGCATATACAAGGGAAGTCAACTCTTTTGTGTTAGAGTTGTCTCCCCTTAAGAAAAGAAGTAAAACTTTTCCGCCTAGACTGCTCTCTATTTGAAGTGTATCCATTCTTCAGAGGAGTTGTTAAGGAGGAGAATTTGCTGATAATTCTAGGATAACTTTTCTTATTTCTTCATAAAAACTAATGTTGTGGGTATTCATCAGAAGCCCCTCAGCAAGGTGCTTCTAATGAGTACCCACAACATATATTTTTATGGAGAAAATTATCCCAGGATTATTATCAAATACTGCTCCTTCACAACCCTCTGATTTTTACAGGCTTTATAGCTTTCAATTTTACCACTCTCTGGGCTAATTCAGCAGACAACAAATTGGTGTTGTTTTTTTGTTTATTTGTTTGTTTGTTTTTTGTTGTTGTTGCTGTTTTTTTCTTATTTTCTTATTTTTCCCAGCAAAGAGGATTTGACATTTCATGCAAATTGTGTCCATTGGACAACATTTGCTTGAAATGTCAAATCCTGTTTTCTTGGAAAAATAAGAAAAATATTTCAGAATGATTGCTTAAAATTTGGCAAAGAGTGCTAAGCATTAACTAGTAGGCCAGGTATCTGTGTTTATAGCTCCTGGTAAGTGTATATCCAAATAAATATTTCTCTTATTTCTTCCATAACTTGTGTGTGTGTGTGTGTGTGTGTGTGTGTGTGTGTGCATTTGTGTGTGTGTGTGTGTGTGTGTGTGTGTGTGTGTGTGTGTGTGTGTGTGTGTGTGTGTGTGTGTGTGTGTGTGTGTGTGTGTGTGTGTGTGTGTGTGCGTGCATGTGTGTGTGCGTGTGTGCGTGTGTGTGTGCGTGTGCGTGTGCATTTGTGTGTGCATATGTGTATGCGTGCGTGTGTGTGTGTATGTGTGTGTTTCTTTTCTGTCCGTACAACAATACAAATAGTAAACAACCATCTTTATCTTTACTCTGCACTTCCCTACCCCCTTCCTGCTTTCCTATAGCTGAATTGACTGCTTATACTGGACATTCATAACACTATTCATTGTAAAGCTATTCTGGCTAGAACACTGTCAAGTATGGCTCCCAAACACTTATTTGCTTATGAGTTCAATATATTAACAACTTGAGTTAAGGCGACAGTTTCGGACAACTGCAACTCAATTCCAATGAGCACCAACATAATAGCTTTCTGGTTCAAAAATCTTACCAAAAAGTCATCTGGAATTTTCCCTTCTATGAAGTTTCATATATATGAACCTTTTTATGTAGGGTTATACCATTCAACTGACCCCAACCATAATGTGGGCAGCAACACGCAAAAACATGTCTTCGGACATATGCAGACAGCAAAAGCCAAAATCAGCCTGTGCATCCACATGGTCTCATCAGAGCCTTCACTATCCATTAACAGAATCATTGGATACTACAGGACATATGAATGGAGAGCAAAGGCCAGGGCCCAGTTGTTCAAAGCTAACAACATTGTTAGTTAACGATTCGTTAAAATTTACATCAAGTGATACGCAAATATGCTGAAACTTTTTGCTGAAAAAATGTGAATAGCTTTTGCAGTGCAAAAGCTACTCACATTTTTTAGCAAAAAATATCAGAACATTGTATATTGAATCTGCTAAAACAGTTAACGAAATGACCTTTAACCAGCTTGTTAAGCTAACAATGCTTTGAACAACTGGGCCCAGAATAATACTTTGTGCATAAGCAGGATGATCTACGCATATTGTGCATGTTCAAAGGCTCATTTTGGTTTGATGCGTCCCATTTTATAAAGAGACTGTCCTGATATATCTTATACCTTACCTGTTAACTGTCTCACTTCCATTAAATTGTTGAATCTAACAGATCTTGCGCTCTCTACAAGATAATTAGGAAATAATTAACAGGAATAAAACTTCTGAATCAGAATACTGAAAATAATCTGAACCACAACTCAAGATAAACACATGTTGATCTAGAAGTGACAAAGTGTTTCTTATTTCTGCAGAAACATATGTTGCGAATACCATATTTACCGTAAGTATTCGGACACCTCAACTACTTACCATACTTATTCTAAAATTTGAACAAGTAAAATATTGTGTCTAAAAATTGTGGGGTGAGTCAAACAGTGTAGACCCTGATCTGACTGCGATGTCTCATCTGATTCTGCACTGTTTGCTCAGGCCTGTCTATCTGAATACATACTGTAAATAGTGGTACTCAACAGTTCACCTTCTGCAACAAAAAGCAAGGTTATTTTTGATGAGTCAACTTTTGACTCTTTCTTCACAATGTATTTTGTTTGTGTTGTGTTGAGGTTTTACGGCCCAGTCAACCCAATGGGGTCATGTCGAGCACGGTCAGTTTACCTAACCACACGTTTACTGGGCAGGCTTAGTCCTCTAAGTGGTTAACCAGTATTGTGCACATTCTTTCGCCAGAAACTGACAACTGCCCTTCTTGAATCAGTGGAAGGGAGAGAATGACCGTAGAAAATATTTCACGATCAATCTCTACGAAATAATGTTGCCGACCTCGGCGGGGGTTGAACCCGCGACCTCCTGGTCTCAAGTTGGACGGCGCATCCAACTGAGCCACTGAGGCCGGCTCACCGGGTATTTACATCAGATATCAAATTTAAAAGATGTTACCACATATTTCAAGGCAGCAATACTGGTTATATAATAAGGATATTAGTAAATCTGACATAAATGCCAAACATTCAATAAACTTTGCTTTTATATTTCAAGTAGCTAGTATATTAATACATGTAAAGAGTAAAACACAGCATACAATATTTATGTTTATTTCTAGACATAAGGTAGAAATAACATCCAGTTTCAATGCCAGAAAACTGACTAGGTATGACTTCCAGAGAAGCCAGATTTCCTTTATCCCGTTGCTGACAGTTATTGGCAGTTAGGTCCTCTTTCTCTGAAACACTTTATTTAATACTATGTCCTTTCATCCCACAGTTTCTGAAATAGAATCTTCCATCTCTGAATTTGGATGTAAACAAGGGTGACTGTAAAAAATCTAAATATAATGGCAAACAGTGTAGATCCAGATGAGATGGCTCATTATGAGCCATCTCATCTGGATCTACAATGTTTGCTTAGGTATATGGTTTGGCCTACAGGGCTAAAATGGTTAAGAAATGGTGCCATACCGGTGAGCTCATTTATGTCTGAAGAACTGCTACTTTTGTCATCATACTTCAAGGGCACATAGATTGGCTCACTCTGAAAGACATATCAACACTTATATAGATTTAGGGGCCAGCTATATATAGCATAATAACCCTAAGAATTTAGACAGATAGGCCTTGCAAACAGTGCAGACCCCAATCAGATGCGGCATCTGAGCAGGGTCTACACTGTTTGCCATAATACAGCAAAATTCTAGAAACATCAACAGGTAGTAGAATGAACTATTTCAGATTTTAGTACAAGCTTGGTAAGTAGATAAGGTGTCCCAATATTTAGGGTAAATACCGTATGTACATTAGAACATAGTAATGGTATTTACCCTAGATGTTGGAATACTGTTACTCCTTACAATTTACCTTACTTTTTTAAAAGTTTGAATAAGTCCATTTTACCACTTGTCGATATCACAGTGCTTAAAGAAATGCTGGAATAATGACAAAGTATGCCCCGATCAGATACCACCCATTCTGCCATGTCTGACCTGGGTCCACGTTGTTTGCTCAGGTCTCAAACTGACTGCTGAGAATTCAAACGCATTAATCCTTAATGCACCCATGGCAGATGCAGCAGATGGCATTCTAAAATATTCTTTTTTTTATTTTTCTGAAAAAAATAAGGCTTGACATTTGATGTGAATCATCTGTTACCAAATCTATTTTCTATTAAAATTGCATGTTACAATTTTGAACAGTGCTTTCAGTGTTCATATACATTCTGATAGCTGTGAATGTAAGGTCAACTTTAGCTGTGACTATAACATCAGAAAGTTGTGCATGAAAGTTCTGACAGCCATGACAGTTGTGAATACAATGCAACATCTGTGATTACTATATAGCTATAAACATGTATGATTAAAAATGTGCGATAATATCTTAGGAGAAAGCTTGCCGATATCACTCAGTACGTGTATTGACATGCTTACTTGATACTGCACCCTTACACAGATGCCTTGGAATGTTACAGTTACTGTACATGACATTGCTTTTTGATGTCACACAAAACATTTTCACAAATTCATGCCAGGCGGTGAATTTTAGATAATAAACATGCTTATTTTGAGGCTACAAAAAAAATGAAAAAGATGTTAATTATATTTTTACCTATATAATATAAAAGGATTATAGCATTAATACTGATAAATATTTTCCCCCAAGTTCATGCCCTTTGATATCTCAACTTGGGACAATATTCACCAATATCAGTGCAGTAATCCTATAATACAAAGCCTTGCAGATCTAAGAAGAAGCAAAGACTGAAAATAGTAAAATGTATTTTGTATAAATCTATTACAGCACCAGATACGATGCATATTCTTTGTTGTTGTTGTTTTTGTGTGTGTGTGTTTTGTTTTCGTTTTTTTTTTTTTTTTCAACAAAAAAATTCAGTTATTTCCTTTTCACTGGAAGTGCCTGAACAAGGTTATTCCAATGAATACCCAGAGCACAAGTTTTTTGGGGGTTTTTTTGCAGCAAAAAAAAAAAAAAAAAATGCCTAACCGAGGATCTCTCTTCTTTACAGCTATGCTCTACTTACCAACAATCCTTCATTTTCTAAGAGGTCACTTCCGTCTGATGATAAAACCTGAAGAAATAGGGAAAGATATTCAGGCACTTTCTTTTACCATAGCCCTGAATAATGCTCTTCTTTCAACAACAACTCCAACAAAAAACAAAAAAAAAAAAAAAAAAAAAAAAAAAAAATTCTGATATTTTTTTTTTAGTTTCTCAAATTAAAACCTACACAGTACAGTCGACTCTCGTTATCTCAAACTCCAAGGGACTCTATGAAACACTTCGAGATATCCGTACTTTGACATATCAGATTTGCGGAACTGAGGAAAACAATTAATTGCACAACCACCTTTAACAGAATGAACATGTAATTTGACTCCTAAGCTAGAGATATATTGAAGGAGCTAAGGAGCAATTTCTCCTCTTTTCCACAACATTTTGTTGCCTGTTGGTAGATCTCTGTATTAAGACAGGGACCAGATTTTCATTTCGAGATTAGCGGTTATTTGAGATAAGTGAGTTCGAGATAACGAGAGTCGACTGTATTTTGTAATGACAGTGGAAAAATGTTATACATGTATGTTAATTTCAGTGTTGTTTTTAATGTTCGTAAGTCTAGATAAGAGTGGCTATCTATATTATCAGGTAAATATTTACCTTATTTCTCCACGAAAACATACATTGTGGGTACTCATTAGAAGCACCTCACCAAGCAGTGCTAGCACTAACTGTCAAAATCAGGACTTCCTAGCTCCAATATCTGGAAGTATTGATCAAATTTTTTCACTCACTTTCAGAAATTCAACCTCAATATTCTTATACTCGCATTTATGGAGTAAAACCGCCATTCTTAAGCTATATAACACATAAATTCATTCTAAATTTTTGTTATAAATGACTAAATATCTAAAAGTTGGGAGTCCCAGACTTCCTGACATTGATTTTTTGAAGTCCCAGGGCAATTTTTGGGAGTCTCTGACTCCCAGACGTCCCTTAATGCAAGCACTGCCAAGGTGATTCTAATGAGTACCCACAACACTTGTTTTTATGGAGAAATAAGAAAAATATCAATACTTTTTGACTGAAAAAAAGCACCTTATCATGAACTATGATGTTTGTGGGTGTGTTTAATTTCTGATGTGAATCATATGATATAACATTCACAGAAGTGCATACATGCAGCAGAACTAACAAAAACAGTCCAGATGAAATCTGTAGGACAACCGGATATGTTAAACTCAAATCCGTTGGTATGACAAAAATTCTGAGAATTTCAAGTACATTTTGATCATTGTCTGACCTGTTTCAAACAGGTTTTGAAAAGTTTTCATGTAGTCTGCTAAAAGGGAGAGGGGCAACTCAGAGTTTGTTTTACATGCTAAAGTATCAGGACATACTGATACCCCAAAGTGTACTGGTATGCTTATCAGCACAACTGATACCACAATATATCAATATATCTATTCCCAGCCCTACAAGATGGTCATTTCATTTATATATTAGTAGTGAAACCACAAAACCACTGCTGAAAAGCTGAAGTCAGAATACTTACATTATGTTTCTTACACTGTTGTCGCCATGGTTTCCAGAATAGAAATCCCGTAAGATAGAGTGTAAACATGGCTGTCTTGGCATATGTACTAAAGAAGGGTTTACCAAAGTGTTCATCTTTGAATAAAGACTGAAAAAAAAATGCAAAAAAAATAAAAAATAAAAAAAAAAAAAATATATATATATATATATATATATATATATCATAGGTCTAGATCAGAGTGGGTATCAGGTAAATATTTTTCTTATTTCTCCACAAAAACATATGTTGTGGGCACTCACTAGAAGCGTCTTGCTTTAGAGGTGCCTCACAACATATGTTTTTGTGGAGAAATAAGAAAAATATAAAGAGTTTTCAACTGAAAAAATGCCTTATCTGGAGGTCTGGTTAATGCTTGTTGTTTTGTACCAGAACATATCTTATGAGATGATTCCAATGAGTTAGATATGTTTTGTGGAAACAGAAAAAAAAAATCCTGACTACTCACTTTATCTAAATAAATATGACTCAATTTCTCAAACCTAGTAGAATAGCCCATTTATCTGAAAATTGTCGCAAAACTGAGTAAACTGTGGATTATATGCATCAAAGATTATTCAAAATTTAGTTTTGAGAAACTGATGGAAGATTAATGTTCTGTCCATCTGACATCTCTCTGTAGTTTTTCATCTGGGCCCAGTTGTTCAAAACATTGTTAGTTTAACAAGCTCATTAGGTCAAAATGTTAACTGTTCTAGTAAGTACAATACTAAATTCACAGGTATTTTTGCTGAAAAAATGTGAGTAGCTTTTGCAAATGCAAAAGTTACTCACATTTTTCAGCAAAAATATTAGTGTATATGCTATATTTAATGATCAAAGTTTTAACGATACTTTAACTAACGACACAGTTAGTTTTGAATAACTGGGCCTTGGTGTATTATATATAGGAAGTACATGTATATAATTTGCAAAATTTCATTTGAATGGGGCATTGCAGCAAACTGCATGTATTTCCCAAAGTGAACCACAAGTTTTGTACATTGGTTCAAGATCAGTCACATAGCTCCAGATAAGGTATCCTTTCAATTGAAAAATACTGACACACATTCTTATTTCTCCACAAATAGGTATGTTGTTGTACTCATTAGAAGTGCCTGGGTGAGGCATTTCTAAAGAGTACCCACAGAATATGTTTTTGTGGAAAAATAAGAAAAATATCATGTGGATACGCCTTTTATTTAGTTTGGATAGTGCCTTGTTTT
Source organism: Anodontia alba (assembly GCA_964016985.1). NCBI lineage: Eukaryota > Metazoa > Mollusca > Bivalvia > Lucinida > Lucinidae > Anodontia > Anodontia alba. The sequence goes on from OZ024833.1 coordinate 56,408,592, forward strand.
TTATCATAAGGATGTACTGGACTGGCAGATGTGTGCAGTATCAGTCATTAACCGTTTTCAATGATTATTTCATAATTTTTCTACAAAAGATCAATTTCTACATCACAAATAATCCAATTTCTTTTTTTTTTTTCTTTTTTCTTATCACAAAACCTTATTAAATGAGAGGTGTAATGCCTATTGCTTTCTGGAATCTACAGTGAAGTTTAATAATGAGAACAGAGTGTATTACAGTTAAGGCTGGCACAATTAATCGGATAACCAATTAATCGATTAATAAATTCCACAAAATGATTATTGTTAAATTTGCTAATAATCGATTATATGTATTTGATTTCTGTGGCTGTTACATTACCATATGTATCCTAAGGATTCAAACACCTCAACTGTTTACCATAGGTGTTCTAAAATTTGAACAAGTATGATTTACTACCCAAAATTGTGTCTAAAAGTAGGTGGATGAGTGGCAAAGTGTAGACCCTGATGAGATGCCGCATTCTGTGGCATCTCATCTGGGTCTACAGTTTGCTCATGCCTATCGGTCCAAATACATATGGTAAAGTATAACATATGGTAAGAGTCGTGCTTAGACAGTAAACCTAAGATTATGATCAAATCTATTATTGACCAAAATGGCAGAACTGATAACCGATTATCTGTTTAGCCCTGATTAGCCAGCCCTAATTACAGTTGGTTAACTGAGTTTAACATCCCACTCAACCTTACTTCACTCAAGTCCAGAAGCTGCCTCTGAATTTGTAAGAATTTCATCCTATCTGAGACAATGACAAAAACAAGTCCTGTCTGAAGTTATCAGAAGCTCCGAAGAACATTCATAAACTTGCACAATAATGCAACAGTTCTAGCAAATTTGCATAAAATACATCTCTGCATTACTAGTAATCTAAATATGAATCAGACATTACAGCTTTATTGAAACAGCAATGATATATAGTTTGAATGCCAAACAGCATAATATATCAGAGGACTTGTTAAGGAGGAGGATTTGGTGATAATTCTTGGATATTTTTGTTTCTTATTTCTCTGTATTAAACTTCTTGGCAGAATACTGATAGTGTCCAAAAAGAATAGTGTTTTCAGAGAAAACAGATGTCCCCCCACTGAATTTTCAGTTTTTCTGCTGCTGTTATATGTACCTTGAAAATTAGATCAAGGCCACCAAAATCTGTTTAGTTCTTTGTTATGTCCCAATTATATATCCATGAAAATTTGGTAAGAATCCAACTACTAGTTCACAAGCTATTGTGCAGACAAAGTATCACACCAATGACAACACTAATGCCAACGGGGTGAGATATAAATATTTAGTCTACAGTAAATGTTCTAAAAATTCAAACAGTAAACTCTCAGTTTCACACATGTAAGACATATAGTATTCTTTGAGTGAAGCACCTTGTTTTGTAAAAAGATGCCTCCCTTTGCAAAGTTTGTTACTTCCTCAGAAAGCTTAGAAAATAAAATTGGTTACTTCCTCAGAAAGCTTAGAAAATAAAACTGTCATAATAACCCTCAGTATTGGGACAGACAGACCTGAGCAAACAATACAGACCCAGATCAGATGCTGCAGTTTGTGGCATCTGATCAAGATTTACACTGTTTGTCATTCAGTCCATCAGTTTTTATCAATAGACACATGTAGTTAAATGGACTTGTTCAAATTTTACAATAAGTATGGTAAATAAGTTAACCTTAACCACTCTCTCAGCTAATGCAGCATAAACCAAAAACTGGTGACATTTTTCTTATTTTTCCGAGAATATAGCCTTTGACATTTCACACAAATTGTCTGGTAAGGAGACAATCTGCATGAACTGCCAAAGCCTTTTTTCTGGGGGAAAATAAAATGAGAAAAATATTTCAAAATGTCGTCTACTGAAATTTTTACCCAGATGACTGAGCGTTCAGGGGTCTCAATAATTAGGGTTAACAGCATAGGTTCAGGGTTCTCATTAACTCCAAATATGAAGTAGTGGATATTTATTTTAATAGTTGCGACCACATGTCCAGATAAGAGTGAGTATCAGGTAAATATTTTTCTTATTTCTCCACAAAAACATATGTTGTGGGTACATATTAGAAGCACCTTGCTGAGGTTCTTCTAATGAGTACCCACAACATATGTTTTTGTGGAGAAATAAAATATACTTTTGGATTGAAAAAAAAGCATCTTAACAAGAGAGGGGGACTCTTATTTATCTGAGAAATGTGGCAAAATTGCATTGTGGCACTCCTACTTTTTGGATCAAATGGCTCGGATTTTCAGAACCCTAGTGAGAACCCTGTAGGTCTCACTTTTATTCTTCTGTCCCATTTATTTAGAGCATTTACCGTAATTATGGTACTAACCTTAGTCAACTCCGATGAGGCAACCCAGATAATGTCGACAATCAGCAGGACAAATATTCCCAGAATAAATCTCTGCTGTTTCGAAAGGCCATTTAAACCAAACATGGTCAGCTATTGGTACGAAATTTCATATCATTTCATCTGTTATTTTAAGTCCCACTCCTTGACATTCCTAAATAGCTGAAAACCTAGAAAAAAACAAACAAAAATAAAACAAGACTTTTATATTTCTACGGAAACAGGTTTTTTTACCTGCTGAAACTTTTAATAACAGTGTACATAGCTTCAGACAATATTGAAAACCTGATGTATGTTGTGGGTACTCATAGCTACAGATAAGAAGGGGTATCCACATAATATTTTTCTTATTTCTTGAAGAATACATATTTTGTGGGTACTCATTAGAAGCGCCTCACCAAGGCGCTTCTAATGAGTACCCACAACACGTTTTCTTTGAGAAATAAGAACAATAACAGCATTTTTCTGATGAAAAAAGCGCTTTATCTGTTGCTATGGGAACTCATTAGAAGCACCTTGGTCAAGCACTGCTAATGGATACCCTTAACATACATGTACATGTATGTTTTCGTTGAGAAAAAAAATATCAGCAATATTTGGTTGAAAAAAAGCACCTTATCTGGAGCTATGAACATATTTCATTGTTTGTTATTTTTACATACAGAGCTGCTGTTCAGGAGTTTTTCATAAAAATTCTGAGATACATTTTGTAAGACTCACTAGTTCTGCATAAAAACGTATGTTGTGAGTAATCATTAGATGTGTCTCTATGAGATGCTTCTAATGACTAGTAATGATACAATAAATGTTTTCTTTTTATAAAGATATAGGAAAACTAATCTCAGAATTATCACCAAATACTCCTCCTTAACACATCCCTACATAAACATTGCAAGAACTCATTTGCAAAAAGCATGCTGAAGCCAGTCAGAAGCAATTCTAGTTAGTACCAGCACCCACTATGTATTCTTTTCTAAGAAAATTAAATATTTATCTTAAGTTATAACCAAACTTATAACTTTTATTATGTAGCATACTAAAAAAAAAAAAAAAAAAAACCTTTTTCTGATCACTATTAAACATCAATCTACCACCAACCTACCAACCATGGACAGGCAACTGATCAACCACAGACAGCGTAACTGGTGATCTATGGTAGCAGTGATGAACAAAAGTACAGATATGTCACTGAAATATCATTGAAGGGCTGTGAAAGAATATCACTCATAGCTCCAGATAAGGTTCTTTTTTCAACTGAAAAGCACTGATATTTATCTTAATTCTCCACAAAAACATATGCTGTGGATACTCATTAGAAATGCCTTATGGAGAAAAAAACAGAAAAATTTTATCTGGATATTCCATCTTATCAGGAGCTTTGACCATCAGCACCATATGAGGATTCACTCTTCCAATATGCCACAAGACAAAATATTTAGACGTAAACTTCTAAGTACCGGCACAAATTTTGTTCATGTTTACATAGAGATATGGGACAAGGGTATACTAAAGTTTAATAAATTTTCAATGTAAAAGGTAAAATATTGAACAACAATGTGATTCTTTAACTTTCACTGCCACAGGCAATAATAATAGGCTTTTGCAAACAGCATAGATCCAGATGAGACGGCTCATATCTAGATCTACGCTGTTTGACATTCAGTCTTTCAACTTTACGTTTAAACTTCTTTTCAAGCAATAGTTTGTAAAAAAGAAAAGCAGACGACAAATGTTGTCTGAAATTTGACACTGAAAGAGTTAATGTTTGCTTTTATTAGGCTTTATGAAATTTCTTGATTGAAATGAAAATAAAAAAGACACTAATCTGTTTATAACACAGTTTGAAAGAAGATTTTATTTATATTTGCCGGGATTGTCAGTTTTTGACGATATAAAAAGTCCTTAGTGAGCTAATCGAACACGCTCCCATATGTAAACATTCAAAGGCTTTGGCAAAGCTATATTAAGAGACCAGCATGATTCCCACACCGGTCAATAACAGTTCCACAAAGATATGAGTGGGTAACAGGAAAATTTCTTATTTCTCCATGTAAACATATGTTGTGGGTACTCATTAGAAGCACCTCAGTGAGGTGCTTCTAACGAGTTCCACAACATTTGTTTTTGTGAAAAACTAAGAATAATACATGTAACAACTTTTGGTTGAAAAATGCACCTTATCTGGAACTACAGTTTCATCCATATACATGTATTGTTGTATTTACTAAAGTTATCATCTAGAAATCAAAATACGGATGTGTCGCGGGCAGATAACTACCTATGTCAAAAACTGACGAAATTTACCCATAAGCAATCCCAAACCAGGTCTCTACAATATCAATGCACATACCAAGTTTGGTGAAAATCATTTGATATTTACGAAAGTTATCATCCGGAAATGAAAATATAGATGAATAGCGGGCAGATAACTCTGTCAACAATTGACTAAATTTGACCATTAACAATCCCAAACCAGATCTCCACAGCATCAATGCACACACAGAGTTTAGTGGACATCCATTGATATTTACTCAAGTTATCGTTCAGAAATGAAACAAGACCTGTCACCAGACAGGACAGCTTGCCTGATATTGCACATTTTGTTTCTGGAAAATTCTAAGTCTGTGACCTTGATTTTGACATGACCTGGGAGTTTTTTGATTGATTGAGTTGGGGTTTAACGACATGTCAACCCTTGCGGGTCATTTTGTGTTGTCTCCCAGAGAAAGGGAGAAAAGAGATAGAAGAGATAGTAGAGGAGATGAAAGAGAGGGACAGGAAAGAAAGAGGAACAGGAATGAAAGTGAAGAAAAAGAAGAAATTAAAACATCCTCCTCTACCCTTATCTGCTACAAGGATAGCAGGCCTTGCCCAGCTGTAAGCCAATATCAGTATACCAAATAGGAACTAATGCATCATGTAGTTTAGAAGTAATGAGATCCTAAAAAACTTTGGCGTAAAATTTTAACATCAAAATTCTGAGTCTGTGACCTTGACATGACCTAGGGTGGTGGGGATTGGTACTGCGTAAAAATTTGGACCAATATGTATCATCATATAAAAGATGAATCAAATATGTGATAAGGTTAGGATTTAATGAAGTCTTAAAAACTTTAACGAAAACTTTAACATTTAAATTCTAAGTCTGTGACCTCAACCTCAAGGTCATGGTCATGAGTGCTGATGGTGCTGATGAAAACTTTTGACCAGTATCTATCATGATACCAAATAGGAACTAAATCCATCATTTAGTTTAGTAGTAATGAGATCCTAAAAACTTTGACAACAAAAGCAATTTTTCAAATGAAGAGAAAACATATTTTTCGTCAAAATGTTCGGAAAACCCGTTTCTAAATGCGTAGCCTTGTTCCGGTTGCGCTGTTTACCAGCGCGGAAAAGACGCAAAGTAAGTCTAAATATAGGCGATTTGCGATGGTTTTGCTTGCTTTTTTACGCAAACAAACGTTTTGCTGTTGGTATTTCATTGAGAGCTGCCTTCAATTTGTTTGTTGTTGCTCGAGTTGGCGCTGTTTTCCCGCAATTTTTGTGAAGTAAGCAACTCGTTCGCTCGTGTTGATCAGCTTCAATCCGAACAAATATTTCATTAAATACATTTCTGCAAAATAATTTCAGCATAGTTTATTTTTAAGAAAACATGTTTTGGGTGTTTCCTCTCATGTATTTTCTTTTCTTTTTTCTTACCTTGGGCTTTGAAACGAATGCGAAGTTGTACCAATGTTGATGCTTTCGCTAAGGTCTGACATACAAGTACAGGCTTTCCAAAAAGATGCGATCTAATTTTAATAAGCGATAAGGACATTTTTAAACCACATCTAAGAGAAGCGTATATCATGATGATTCTGTGTGACACTGAAATAAGAACCTATGTTCTACTAAAGAAAGGGCAGACCACCGCAGCACGGAAAAAAAGTGGGACTTCCTAGATTTTCCTGTGGGACTTCCAAATTTGAGGGGTAGGAAGTCTGGGACTTCCTGAGTCTGGAAGTTAATGGAAGCCCTGATGAAAATTCTAAGTCTGTGACCTTGACCTTGACATGGCCTAGAGTAGTGGGGATGGTACTGCGCAAAATTTTGGACCAATATGTATCATCATACCAAAGATGAATCAAATCGGTGATAAGGTTAGGAAATAATGAGGTCTTAAAAACTTTAACGAAAACTTTAACATTTGTGGACGCCAACGCCAACGGTAGTACAATAGCTCTTCCTGAACGTTGTTCAGGCAAACTAAATACAAATGGACTGACATATACGACAGACACAGGGACAGCCAATGTGATACCAATAATACCCTGCCATTATCATGTGGCGGGGTATAAAAAGTGAAAGTATTTTAAACATCATCATCATTGGATTTTTATTTAACGTGCAGATATAGGAGCAACATCCACATCAGTGTTAAAAAACATTGTTTTGTTGATAGTTTTCTATTTATTTGTGGCATTAGCAGGGCTTCCGTTAAGCAGATGTACGATGTACAATATGCCCTGAGATTGCCACGGACGTCCAAACTGAACTTCAAAGACGTACCGCGGACTTCCGAAATTTCTTTTGTCCTCCAAGACATCCAAAAATTGTCAAAAAGCCCGCCCACTTTTAATGAGTTGTATGATGTTTGCCCCACCTACTTACTGGAAATTCGCTACCTGTGTTGACTGAGCTTTAAGGACGTCCCACTTTCCGCTTAAGGGAGTTTTATTGACAGCCATGTCAAGTGTCACAGCACCCTTTTGACTGCTGTGTGATCACTGCGTGTATTTGTCAAGCGTGCTGAGTTGATTAATTGATGTTTGTATAATTAAACTTTCTCCTGCGATACCCGAAAATATTCAGTGAAATTATATGAAGTCAGTATTACTTTTTAATATTCACGTCTTAAAATCTTAAATTATTATTTTGCTAAGAATGTGTGTCATCTGAAAACACCACAACACATCCGGAGTTACCGAGTATAATTCTATAAATAAATAATAATTATGCACAGAACGCAAATTGAAATCTATTCAAATTTAGAAGCTTATGTTTGTCATGACAACAAAAGCAATTTTTCAAATGAAAAGAAAATATATTTTTCGTCAAAATTTTCGGAAAACCTGTTTCTAAAGCGTAGACTTGTTCCGGTTGCGCTGTTTACCAGCATGGAAAAGACGCAAAGTAAGTCTAAATACAGACAGTCTGCGATGGTATTGCTTGCTTTTCCCTGCGAACGTATTGCTGTTGGTATTTCATCGAGAGCTGCCTTTTATTTGTTTGTTGTTGCATGAGTTGGCGCCGTTTTTCCGCAATTGACTCCTCCATCAGAAGGCTATAGCTACACCCATGCGTAAATCCTTAGACAAACAATATCGTGATACCTGTATTTGTCAATGAAAACTGCATTCGTACCTGTATTTATCAATGAAAAAGTACATAGGTTATATTGTTTGTCTAAGCAATAACATTAACCGTTAACTGGTAAGCTATTTTGGTTGGTCAGATTTTGATGTCATTTACTGGTCAGGTGATTTCACGGAGGACTCAGTTTTGTGAAGTAAGCAACTTGTTCGCTCGTGTTGATCAGTTCAATCCGAACAAATATTTCATTATATACATTTCTGCAAAATAATTTCAGCATAGTTTATTAACATGTTTTGGGTCTTTTCTCTCATGTATTTTATTTTCTTTTTTTCTTTCTCTGGGCTTTGAAATGAATGCGAAGTTGTGCCAATGTTGATGCTTTCTCTGAGGTCCAACATACAAGTACAGGCTTTCCAAAAATATATGATCGAATTTTAATAAGCGATAAAAAAAAAAAAAAAACTCTGGAAGGATAAGGACATTTTAAGCGATAAGGACATTTTTAAAACACAACTAAGAGAAGTGTATATCATGATTATTCTGTGTGACACTGAAATAAGAACCTATGTTCTACTAAAGAAAGGGCAGACCGCGGCAGCACTGAAAAAAGTGGGACTTCCTAGATCTTCCTTTGGGACTTCCAAATTTGAGGGGTAGGAAGTCTGGTACTTCCTGAGTCTGGAAGTTAATGGAAGCCCTGGCAGTAGTCTACGATCATCACCATACTCTGATTTTTTTCTTTTTCTTTGCAAAGCTCATACCTGCAGTAAAACAGAAAGTAGAAACAAAGGGAAACTCCTGCTTGAAGATTTTATCGGCCAATCAGAATGTATTTTACAAAACCTGAATGACTGGTTGTGACATTTGAGCTGGATAGTCAATCAATTTTTTTGCCAGTAAAATCTCAGTAAGCAGTTTAGCAAATGCTACATGTGCTGAAAATCTGACCAATCACAGCTTGTTTTACTAACTGCCTTCCATGTATATATATCACAAATAAGGAAGGAAGAAAGTTGGATAACTTTGATAGCAAAAAAAATGGTGATCAGACATTCTGTCCTGTCTGGCAGGCAAAGTCTCGGACAGATTTTGTTTTTGGACTATGATGCCAAACTGAATCCCTGAGAACTGCATGTGACCAACCACTACACAGACTACTGGAGCTGGCTGATCAACTGGGAATGTTAATCATTCTTTTTGTACCAATAAGTAACCAATAAGTGATAACTAAAATTTAGCTCTAGAGTGCTTTGAATTACCCAATAAAAATATTTTGGGAATATCCAATTGACTGTTTCTGAGGAAAATCAATGACCTATTGACCAAACTGGAACTAAAAAAAAAAAACAATTATGTTGAAAATGAGCAAGTAAAATACTAAATTTATAATGCTCAAACGCTTACTATAGACCTGTAAAGGCTCCATATTTCTAAGAAACAGACATTCTATTATATATCAGTTAGTCTCTCATTCTTGAACAGGATCAAAAACAAAATATCTTATCGTGTCTCTGAATTCATATTGCCAGTAATTAATTGGAATACAAACTGTAGCACCCATGGTTATGCAGCGGGTTGGGGGTGGGTATTACATGCCACAAGATGACTAAAGTTTGGGAGATAAAGCTTGTGAAAATCACAAAAATGTGTGATTTATAAATGTTTATTTCTTCATAAAACATGTTATAAAATAGTCTGAAAGTTCTGTGAGATTTGAATTTTTTATGGGAATTGCCTTTCAGGTGGACAAAATTCTGTAAGATTTAACTATGTAACTGTAGAAGTATGCAGCGACATGAATAGTGTCCGAAAATTGGTACTTCACGAAAACATACACATCATTTCGCAACCTTAAGCCATCAAGTAAACACGAAGCTTAAACATTAAAATGTTCTTTTTTTCAATAGACTGAAAAGAAATGAATTACCACTTTCTATCTGCTTCCATAAAATTATCTAAATAACTGGGTTATTGACTTGGAAGACAATTTATTACGCCAGATTGAGCACTTACAACCGGAAATGAGCACATATTACGGGTCCGACTAAATACCGTAAAGGTCCATTGGTGGGGGTGTGCCTAAATACAGTAAAGTAGCGTAAAAGTGGAGTGAAGAGGCGTAAAGTTGTGCAAACTGGCGTAAAGGAGCATCAAATGACATAATTGTGTATTTTATTGCAAAGCTTATGTAGATTTGATATATCATTTGTATTACCCGTGCAAGCAAGGTTGGGAAGGCTTTATGGTGGGAGCGGTGCTTTGCGTCCATCTGTCACGCTGTCTGGAATGCATACCAGGTGGTTTCGGTCTAGACTGCTCCACATGACCTCGTAGAACGAGGACTGTAGAAAACCAATTTTACCAGGACAAAACGGTACATAGAAATACCGGAACACACCGAAACACCGGAACACACTGGTAATTACCGGAACGCACTCCAATTTTTTTTTATTTTATTTTTTTTTTTTTATATAATTTTTTTGGTTTATTAAATAGTTTTTTTAGGAAATATGTGGCCCTTTTATATATCCTGTGTCTTATTTTATCATTTGTACCCCATGAACATAATCTATTTTATCATTTGTACCCCATGAACATAATATCTGCTAGGTAGACAGTTCACATGAAATGCCAAACCTTTTTTCTATCAAAAATACCTAAATACATATAACTTTCCTCAATAATGTTGACTAGGCCGTTAAACTCGCGCTGAATTTGATAACCTTATTTTTCAGAGAAATAACACTTGACGTTCGATGTGCTTCATCTCCTAGGCAGACTTTTCACATGAAATATCAAGCCTTTTTTTTTTTTCTCTAAAAAATACCAAATATATGGCTTTAATAGTGTTGACTGGGTCGGATAATGAAGATTTACTATATCATTTCTGGATTAAATTTTCTTATTTTTTGCATTGTTAAGACTTGACATTCGGCGTGATTCAACTGCTAGGTAGACAGTTCGCATGAAATGTCAAACCTTTTTTCTATTAAAAATACCTAAATACATGTACCTATGACCTCAATAGTGTTGACTAGGCCGTTGAACTCGCGCTGAATTTGATAACCTTATTTTTCAGAGAAATAACACTTGACATTCGATGTGCTTCATCTGCTAGGCAGACTTATCACATGAAATATCAAGCCTTTTTTTTCTCTAAAAAATACCAAATATATGGCTTTAATAGTGTTGACTGGGTCGGATAATGAAGATTTACTATATCATTTCTGGATTAAATTTTCTTATTTTTTGCGTTGTTAAGACTTGACATTCGGCGTGATTCAACTGCTAGGTAGACAGTTCGCATGAAATGTCAAACCTTTTTTCTATTAAAAATACCTAAATACATGTACCTATGACCTCAATAGTGGGTGAATTGCTAATTCAAGCGTTTAATTTTGGTGTATAAATAGACGGGCTTCCCCAATTTGATCCATTGTGCAGCTACACCGTAGCATGCAATTTGTTATTTTAACCCTTAAAGCGCCAAGCAAAATTTGTAGCAGACGATATTTTTTTTTTTTTCGATTATTTTCAAAGAAAACAAGTATTGGTGTTTCATGTGAATTCTCTGCAGCAGAAATATCAAGACTTTTCTTTCTTTGAAACATAAATCAAGCGGTCATCTGCTGCAGTTGTGATAATTGGTGCTTTAAGCTTAAAGACAGTATTTCTATATATAGTCACCAGTGTAAACATTATGACTGCAATGAATACTTGCACCAAGCGAGTTTTTGTTAGATGACATTTCACACACACACACACACACACACACACACACACACACACACACACACACACACACACACACACACACACACACGTCAAAGAAACAAGATGAATCGTCTGCTAAAATAATATAAAGGTCGTCTGCTGCAGTGGTGATTGGCACTTTAAGGGCAAAATGTCTTAAAAAGCATATTAGGCTCTAGATTGGTTATACTAACCCATTTCACGGCTAATGTCCTCTAAACGGACATAAGTTAGTTACTAAAGACCCAGATGATCCCAGATCAGACGCTGCAAAATTCAAAACCTGATCAGGGTTTAAAATTGCTTGCTACACCAGGCACCTATAAAAATGCTGGCCCATGTACGTAATCAGAAATAAACAATAAAACACTGATAGAGCTGCTGTTCTATAAATAAAACAGGAGAATCCGATACCCTTTTGTTTACAGGATGACGTGTTGTCATCAGCCAATGCCAGCAGCGGAATTTAACACGTGTCTATGGTTTACTACAGTCGTCAATCTTTACGATAGTAAATTTGTCGAACTGTGAAGCAGTCTAGTTTCGTTCTACGAGGTCATGTGGAGCAGTCTAGTTTCGGTCCTGACTTGTTTCGGTCCTGGGTCATTACGGCCTGGGTCGTTTCGACCTGGATCATTTTTCGGCCCTAGGTCATTTTCTAAGTCCCTCTTGGTTAGGATGGATAGGTTAAACAATAATTTGGTTGTTTGGTGAAGATAAAGCCTTTTTCTGACAATTCATTTTTGCTTTAGACAGAATAGAATAGAATATGGTTTATTTCAAAATTCCAAAAGGCTTTGAAGCCCCTGGGGATACAAAACATCATAATTGATGTCATTTGATAGTGCAACTCAACAAAAAAAAATAACTATACAAATAGAAAATATATTTCTTTCTTTCTTTCTTTCTTTCTTTCTTTCTTTCAAGCATTTTGTACGCAACTTCCTTGGTTTCCCTATGTGCCAGAGAAAGGTTCCGGCGGAGAAAACTTATGTAGCTCTGGGACAAATATCAGAGGCATACTGACAGCAATCCAAATAGTGATACCAGGTCCTACCTGGTATTTCGCAGACTGAACCTGTTCCAATGTTTGATTATGCAATATATATTCATGTTTAATTCATTTGGAGGGTGTGTGTAGTGTCACTCTCACGGAATGACATTTGGCAGCATAAAACTTCATTTGCAGCACCCGCTCGCGAGGATTATGTGCAACTGCGCTTGTTAAGAAAAAGAAAAGCAGGTAGTACCTGGAAAAGAAATGTGTGATAGAAGAAAGTTTGTTTAGTAATATAAAAGCTAAAAATAAAATAATGTTAGTTAGAGATGTAAGAAGTTAAAACCAAAAAAAAAAAAAAAAAAAAAAAAAGATAGTAAAGAAGATGGCCAGGAAGAGCCAGATCTCAGAACAAGATCCCACAAAGAACAAACAACATTAGAACCACCGTCTTTGAAAGGTCAGTGGTAAAAACTAGCGTTGGTTTTCAATTGATTATGCTGACACCAGGTCTTTACCCTAGGTTCAAAAATGACCTTGTGACTGCTCACTTCGGGGTTTGTTTCATATTGTGCTCTTTCTGGTCATCTTCTTTACCATTTTTTTTCACTTTTAACTTTTAATTTGTCTTGCATTGTGATCACCTTGTTGGGAAAGAGGGAGCTGGTTATTTGGGTTTTCTTTGGGTTGTGTGCTGTGTGCATGTGTGACGTTATCTGTTTGCTCTTCCTCTTGATGTCATTAGTAGGCTATGTTCTGTGATTGTGGCTCTTTCTGAACAACTTCTATACTATCTTCTATATTATGTTTTCACTATATATGTATAGGGGAATATAGAGGAGCAAGGGGTATGCATCACGTAGACTTGATAACATAATGTATCCCATAGTCGAGTGATATTCTATTTTCAAATTAATCCAGATGAGCTCAGTGATCCAAACGGACCAGAAATTATACTAGACAGGTTAATACAGGGACTAGTTCATCCTATAACTGATGGAGATAGAGTTTTTTGCATGCGTTTTATACATGCGATCGTTTGAGACCATCAACATTGAGACTCGACGCCTTTCAGTCCCGAATTTTTGAAGGCAAGAGATGTACTCTGCATACACAGACCGGTGACTTTCCAAAATATAATAATGTTTTATTTCTTATTATTTGGCTATAGTTACAGGAATTTTATGAAATGCATCGGGGCCGCAGATGAAATATGTCTTTGTCCTCTATAGTCTAATTACCTATGTTGTGGACATGCATTTCAGATTCTTATGCAATCATATGTGGACCGTAACGTTCATCTTTTACTCAGAAAATTGTTGATTAATATAACAATACAAAAAAAAAAAAACAAATATAGAAAAGTAGTTGCGGTCATGGTACCTAAGCCATAATCCAAACTCATGAATCCGTAAACGAATGACGAATCAGAATGTTCAGATCAACAGACATGGACCCAATAATAAAGGGTATAATCCGCGGATAGTAAGCATTACTTGGTAGGCAAGCTTCGTTCACCATGCCCATAGGCCTGAACGAAGGAAATATCGGTAGAAGCGTATGTCCGGGATTTGGGAAGTCTACTTATGGCGCGTCATTGGCAAAAACATCAGAAACAATTCTGGAAACTGCCACATTGTAGGGATTGACCAGATCACGATGTATCCCATAGAACTTCTTAAGTGTTGCTACCAGTTTGGTTTTTTGATACCCCTGGCTCCACAACTTTGTAGTGAGCACTTTCCCATGCTCCATGAAGTCCTGATAATTTGAACAGGCTGTGGCATAACGGATTAACTGTGAAACTTAAACGCCGTGTGCTAGTGCAGAAGAGATATTACTGCTCAGGAATGGAAAGTTAACAATGGGAAAATTGAAGTCATCCAGTTTGTCGTAAACAATCCAAGTATGAGGAGCAGGCTGCAGTCTCTGTTGTTTCCTTAATTTCAAGTTCACGTGGATAGTTGAATTCCAAATACTCTGCAAATTTTGTGTTTTGCAGAGACAATACATCATCTGTATATTTGTAGGTGAAACTGAATATTGTTGTGCGAGGTGTTTCTTGTCTGCTTGGAGGAGACTTTGTACAAACTCCGTCTCATACGAGTATAAAAACAAGTCGGCAAGTAACGGTGCACAGTTAGTACCCCGGTATGCCAATTGTTTGCTGAAATATCCGTCCGCCGAACTCCACAAAAATATTGTCGATTGGATATTCCAGCATCTTTATGACATCTGCATCTGAGCATTTTTGTGGCGCATCAGAGTGATCCCGAACGAAGTATGTGTCTTTGTAGCCAATGACAACATACTGAAATCGACGGTTACCATTCTTGTGGAAGAAATGCTGGTTGATAATTTCCTTTAATTTAGATGATTTCAATTTATCATGAGGAATAGTAGTGTAACGAGAAGAGAAATCGAAAGATTTTATACTGTTGACGGAATGAAGAGATATTTTTAAATGTGGATACAGAATCTACACTTTGTGTAAATTATGACACTGAATGGGGCGTTTGTCGATAACGACGACACGTGCAGAAATGCTATATTGTTTCATAGGCTCATTAAAACCCAACAGAAATACCTTAAACATGCATAACACAGATTTACTCATTGATCTGCATTGACAGTGAACCTACAGTTAAAGCAGGGAAAAAGGGAATATTATGGCTTCTGTCTTAAACCATAGAGATACGCACTTTAACTTGGACATACGTACTTCAATCAAATAGGCATACAGTATAAACTCAATGATTCGAATACCGATGGCTCGTTTATAGTGGCCGAATCGAATTTTGAGTTCCTAGGAAATTTTTCAAATAGCTGAAGAAAACAAATATTCAAGAATATTTTAGAGAAACTTTCTCATTTTATCATGAAAATGTATGGTGTGTGCAATCATAGAATCGCATCATCAAAGCGATTCTAATGAGTACACTCAACATATCATTTTCTTATAGAAGATCAAGAAGATATCCAATTATCTCCATTTGCCTCCTGACTTGGCGCTATGATTAACCTCAATAGCTCGAACTACACATGTCAAGAATTAATTTCCAGTGATCCCAAAGATGTTCGAGGCATTGGTTCGACCGTATATTCAGCATTAGGACGTATGTTACCAATGTAACTTAGACAACTCAGTACACATAAGACGGACTATAAATCTGAGGTACAGACTTTGTTATGCCATCTTGGTTCTCAAAAGTACAAGCCAACTGTCTCTGGACAAATGCCTGTAAGCGCTGATTGCAGCAACGGAGAACAAAGTGTAACAGGTTTTACGATATTCATTCGTAGATATTTACTCTAAGTATTCGGACAGACAGTCCTGTGCAAACGGTGAAGACCTTGATCAGACGCCACAGAACGTGAGTTCTTATCAAGGTCTACACTGTTCGCCTCTCATCCAGCGTTTTTTTTTTTTTTTTTTTTTTTTTTTTTTTTTGTTTTTTTTTTTTTTTTAAATCAACCAGTAGTGAAATGGTCGGCGCTTGACTATCAATGTCTGTGGTCGGGCTCATCGTGGTCCTGTTTGTCGCTTTCTTGTATTCTGGCTTAAGATCAGCACTGAGCACTTTCCTTTTTTATTCAAAGTGTTGTTTTTAGTATATGTGTTTCAGTGTGCTTCACGGATGAGTAGAGGATCCATGTGCGGCCCGAATATATGTTTATGATTTGGCGCTGCATCACAATTAAGGATGAGGTTTCGCGCGATTAAAATTGGTTAAAGCACACAAACCCCATCCCAGTAGTTTTCCTACTGACCGTTCCAAGGCGGTTCCTCAGTTGCAGTTCTTCTTTGGTTTCATATGTGGCGTTTGTTCTGTCTTTATTTTTTCACCATCTCTCCTTCTTTTGGTGCCTTGGGAGGTTGTTTTTGGTGATTGTGGTATTTTATGGGCATTTTCATTTAAACATCACTTCCTCGCAAGTACATTACGGAAACACACATATTCAAATATACTTAAAACTTTACCACCAAAAATGTAAATTTTCAGATAAAAAATCTGATATTTTTCATATTTTTGCTCAAAAACATAGATTGTGGGTACTCGTTAGAACCGCCTCATCTATGTTTTTGAGCAGAAATAAGAAAAATAATGTATACCCCTGTATACCCCAGTTTTCCTATATAAAAGTGGGGTTTTAGGGGGTCAAAATTATATAGGCGTGTTTTCTTAATGAAACCCAGAAACAGATCCAGAAATGAAAGGAAACAGCAACAGAAATACCGATCAACAGCAAAACTGATCTGGGCGGGGGTTTAAACCTGGACTGGGTTCAGTTAAGCGAGACGTTCGCGGTTACTAGCAAATTATAGCAAACTTTCCGTTCAGCTGTGACAGTTTTCGCTGGACGATAGCGAATATCCGCAAACTAATCTCAGGCTGTCTTTTGGCACAACCAAAATGGCGGCCTATGCGATGAATGTTTTATGCTTGTTCATAAAAAAAAAAAAAAAAAAAAAAAATGTATACTGGGTTGATACTATACATTGGGCCCATTATAAAAGTAATGATTATTGATATAATTCATTCGATGTAATATCAACTCTTTCATTTTAGGTCACATAAGATCTAAGCTATTTAGTTTTCTTACTGTGGCGAGTGGTGTTCTATTTATTTGTATAGACTTTGGCAATTTAAGAATAACAAGGTTAACCTCTCTGTACCTGAGTCTGTTTCGGATTAAAATGTGGCACTAACGAATGATATATTTATCACTACGAAAAGTTATGACAACCGGACCATTTTGACTTTGATATTGTAGATTACCCATTTTTGGATAGCGATTTCACTCGTGCTACATGCTATAGTGTATTTATTTCTCAGCTTATCCATTATATAATGGGGTAGAGAACCTAGACAAGTCAGTGACTTAAATAATCGGAATAAATATTTAATGCTAAGTCTCTTATGCACAGGTATCGGTATCATAAGCTGCGTAAACCATTTGTGTATCACCGTCATTATATATTTATTTCTAAGTATAACGCTGGCTTGAAAACACTTCTACACAGAGGTCTGTCGGAACTTGAATTTATACAAAGACAAATTCAGAAGAATGGTTAGTAATACTGATGTGTTGTTGTTGTTGTTGTTGTTGTTTTTTGTTTGTTTGTTTTTTGTTTTTTTTTTGTTTTTTTTTTTTTTGTTTTTTGGTGTGTTTTTTTTTTTGTGTTTTTTTTTTTTTTTTGTTGTTGTTGTTTTTTGTTGTTATTGTTGTTGTTGTTCAAAAAGATTGTCACCTGTTACAAAAAGATTGGTTTCAGACGGTTGTCGCCTGATTATTGATGTCTGTGGTCGAGCCTAGGGGAGACTGTGATTGTTTCCTTTCCTGGGTAAGTATATTTTATTGACCAGCCCTTGTGGCGAATGTTCAAATACCAATTTTAAATCTTCCCAACGGGTACATGACCCTTATACAACGTCGTATCAACGTTGATGCAACGTCGTGACGTTGCATCTACAATGACGCGACGTTGCCTCAACGTTGCGTGCCCGTTGGGTTGTACCTGCATGTGTTCTTTCCGATAAATCCCCTGGCCTCCTCTATTTAACTTGCAGAACGCCGTAATACATTCCATTTTTGTCATGTTCTATTAAATTGATTGTCTTCCTAAATCGGTCGAAATCCTGTTTCAATTGTTTCCTTATTTCTAAAAATGTCACTAAAAATGTTCGTAAACGCCATTCTGTTAATCCCATTTTAGTCGGGAAACCCTCAAAAGGGTAATTGGCAAACAGTGCAGGCCCAGATCAGAATCACAGAACGCGGCATCTGACCGGGATCTATGCTGTCTGCATTAAATAAAGGAATTTCTATAAAATACAGTAGTAATAAAAAATAACCAGACACCCTGCTATTGGAAATAGACCGGTCCAGAGAGTTGTTGTAGAAGAGTCCACCCGACGTAAATTGGTTGTGGACCCAATCAATATCTCTGCAGACGTGTGCAAGCATTTTGTTTCAGTACATTATTCAATATAGCAGCTTTTTATCTACGTTGATTTGAAGCGTAAACGTAACACTAACCCAGTAAACACACAACGTCGCCACAACGTCATAACGACGTCGCCGTAACGTCTCGACTTTACGGCGACGTTGATATGACGTTGCGTGTTTGATGGGGAGTCGAAATCTCAGATTCTTGAAAGAATATTAATGCCCTCGTTTTTAAGCGAGATGTTATTTTTAGTATATATGTCAGGTCGTGTTACCTCTGGCAATGAAGGTCAAATAATTACAGGTAGCAATACTAGACCGCTGATGTAATTACTCCTGTCATGAAAGAAATTAGGTACGCCGCGTGAGGAAATAGTGTAACCCACTCTCTGCATGCGAACAGATCAGATAGAAACCGTCTTGCACAAACTGTGGACTTGCTGGGACCTATTTAGTGAATAGCAAAGAAACTGGCAAGCTAGGCTGGCCAGGGTCTTCGCAGTTCGCACGAGTGAAGCCAATCTCTTACACAGCGTACCCAAAATATTATTGTCTTCTTTTCTACTGTTCTTGTACTTGTAAATAAGTACTTGTAAATAAATATATATCACTTGTAATAGAAGCACTAATTGCTCAAGATGAACGAACTGCTGTCTTCAAGTGGAAATGCTCTATTATTATGTACTTTTATATCATATTCTGAAAACAAAGAGTTTAGAATCGTAACTTGACGCTTTAACCCTTTTATTCCTGAGTTTTTGAAGTGAAGTTTCCCGTCTATGAAATTGAATGTGTCCATTATCTCAATAAGGAATGTCTCGTAGACAAAAATCGAAAACAAAATGACAAACAGAGTAAAGACAAAACAGAAAAAGATAAACAGTGTAGATCCAGATGAGATGGGATCTACACTGTTTGCATAACCTTTTTTCTGGTCTGTGCGATTGACAGGTTTAAAGCAACCTTTAGCACACTCGATAACACAGAATCCATTGATTTTGTAAGCGGGCAACGATGACCGTGATCAGAATGCAAATGCACACCTTGGTCTGGGCCCTCCTTGGCGTCTAACTTCTCCATCACGAAAACATACCTCTATAATTTTGACCCCCTTAAACCCCACTTTTATATAGTAAAACTGGGGTTTACAGGGGTATACATTATTTTTCTTATTTCTGCTTAAAAACATATATATATATATATATATATATATATATATATATATATATATATATATATATATATATATATATATATATATATATATATATATATATATATTGTGGATATTCGTTAGAACCGCCTCGACGAGGTGGTTCTAACGAGTACCCACAATCTATGTTTTGAGCAGAAATATGAAAAATATTAGACTTTTTATTGAAAACTTTCAGGTTTTGGTGGTGAAATTTTCAATATATTTGATAGGCGTGCTTGCGTAATGCTTTACCCGTGTTGTGCATTAATCATTTCGCAGATGCTGATACGGTAGAAGTATGATAGAGAATCTGTACAATGAAGGAAAACAGTTGCTCCTAAAATGTATCGAAAAAACAAAGATATGTAAGGGTCTAGATTATGTGTTTGGTTTAAACACTATTTTATTTATAAACTCATACAACACACATACATACATGCATCAATGTTCAGAATCTGAAAGAAAGCTTGATGGTTATATTAACGATCCCTGATTATACATTATAGTTCTAACAATCCATTTATGCTCAACATCCCATACAAGGGAAATTGGTAAATAGTGTCAACCCAAATCAGACGCCACAGAACGCAACGTCTAATTAGGGTCTACACTGTGTGCTATAAGTTCAGAAATTTCTACAAAAAATGGTTACAATAAAAACCAGACACCCCCTGTATAGGAAAGGACCTGTCCAAGGAATTGAGGTAGAAGAATCCACTCGGCATAAATGGGTCAATGTGCTAAGTAAAACAAAATCTCCCTCCTTTCCCTAAGTCCCTTATTATATAGTTCAAATGACATGGTCTAAATAGCTCTAGATAAGAGGGATATCGAGATAAAGCAGATCTTATATCTCCACAAAGTATATATGTTGTGCCGAGACTTCATTAGAAGCACCTCTGCGAAAGCGTTTCGAAATTAATACAAAAATTGTCCAAGTGTTTAAATCGTTTGAGAGGTCAGTTTTATTATAAGGTTAGGTTTATTAGAAACGACTCTGCGAAAGCGTTTCGTAATTAATACAGAAATTGTACAGCTAAACTATTCAAGTGTTTGAATTGTTTAAGAGTACAGTATTATCGTATGGTTAGGCTCATTAAAAGCGCCTCTGCGAGAACGTTTCGAAATTAATATAAAATTATACAGCTAAACAATCCAAGTGTTTGAATCGTTTTAGAATTCAGTATTATCATATGGTTAAACTCATTTTAAGCGCCTCAGCGAAAGCGTTCCGAAATTGATATAAACATTTGTACAGCTCAACTGTCTAAGTGTTTCAGTTGTTTGAGAGTTCAGTATTATAATAGGGTTAAGTATATTAGGAGCGCATCTGCGGAAGCGTTCCGAAATTAATATAAATGTTTGCACGGCTAAAATAAGCAAGTGTTTGAATCGTTTGAGAGTTCAATTTTATCAAACAATACGACATAAAGGGTTTGATTTCATATTTCAGACACGGTTCTAAGCATATCTTGTCTAAAATTTCGATAATTGTTGCATTCCATTAGAAAATGTTGTTTGTTGTCTTCGTTTGAACATGGCACCCTGCAGACCTAGATGTCGATGCACTTTCCTTTTATTGGCCATGGAAACAAATCAAGTAGTAGTAATTGCCCCAGACAAATAATACATTTTCTTATTTCTCGACGAAAACATATGTTGTGGGTACTCATTAGAAGCGCCTCACCGAGGCGCTTCAAATGAATACCACAAAATATGTTTTCGAGGAGGAAATAAGAAAATATCGATGCTTTTTGGTTAAAATAAAATTTATCTGGTGCTATGAATAGTTATTGTTGTTTGAAACAAATGCATGCATAAATCAAAATGCATTCATTAAGGCATGAAAGATTTCGCAAGTTTATTACTGTTTGTGAAACAAGTTGGACATTTATCATTCAAGCCGCGACGTCAGAAATTGTACCTTCGACATGTGCACTCAGCGAAGATTCAGATCAGCCTGCGCATTCGCACAGTCTGATCAGAATCTTCACTGAGCGCATTTTGGATAGCCAAGGATGCAAAATCTCTTCATGCGGAGAACGAATGCTCTGACTAGACCTCTCGGATGCTCAGACTAATTTGAGTCTTCGTTGGGAGCACAGTATCAGTATTTTCTCATATTATGGCCACTTCTATATTTCAAACTAGATCCAGTGAAGCCCTATACTGACAGAAGATGATATGCTTGTACTAAATGACATGTACAAATTCTGCCTTTCAGTGTTTTAACCCTGGTCCTGCTGAACCCGGATATGCCCTGCCTTTGCAAACAGTGCAGATCCAGATTAGAAGCCAACTGATCTGGAGCTGCACTGTTTGTCATTAAGTATGAGAATCTGTACTAACCAATATGGATCAAGTAATCGGGGCCCAGTTCAAAACATCGTTAGCTTAATGAGCTCGTTAGTGGTCAAAATGTTAACTGTTCTAGTAAGTACAATATTTAACTCACAGGTATTTTTCTGAAAACAAATATGAATAGCTTTTGCAAATGCAAAACCTACTCACATTTTTTCAGCAAAAATATTTGCATATATGCTACATTTAATGATCAAAGTTTTAACGATACGTAAACTAACGATATCGTTAGTTTTGAACAACTGGACCCAGGCCGATTGGCTAAATATTAGAAGTGGATTAGAAATGGATGTGGCATCTTAATTTATATTCAGCATGGCAAGGGTTAACAGTATTTCAGGGGTTCATTTTTTTTTTGTTGTCATTTTTAACATTTTAAGTGATTCTGAGATGCCAATTAACATGTGAATGATGATTTGGTATTGCTGCTACAGTTAAATGCTACCGTCTTTACCCTAAGAGTTCGAACAGAAAGATACAGTCGAACTTCGATGGCTCGAACCCCTTTGGGACCATGAAAATTTGTTCGAGACAGGGGTAGTTCGAGCCACGGAGGGTTACTATTAGTGCCATACCAGGAGGCATAATGGAAATAATTGTGGGATATCTTTTCGGTGTTCTATGTTATAAATGTATGTTGTGTGTACACATTAGGATCGCCTCATCGAGGCGATTCTAATGAGTGCACACAGCATACATTTGCAAAATAAAAGGAGAAGGTCTCCCTAAAATATCCGTATATCGTACATGTATTTGGAGGAAATCCAAGCGGACTCAAGAACGTGTTCGACTCATCCATGGTAAACGAGCCATCGGGGTTCGAGCCATTGAAGTTCGACTGTAGTATAGAAGATGTCCAGAGAGAGCCACAATCACAGAACACAGCCTACCAATGCACCTAGAGGAAAAGTGAACAAACCATGACAGACAGTACACAAGCCTCAAACCAAAGATAAACAAAGCAACCAGCTCTCTCTCTCTCTTAGCCAACGCTAGACACGATCCACTAAACACACAAAAAATAGACAACGAACAGGACAAAACACGAAATAAATCCCAGCAGTGAGTAGCCACAGGTCCACACAAAGAACAAATAACACTAGACTGTGACTAGAACGGTCAGTAATAAAAACTACGGAGAGGTGGGGCTGGGGAGGGGTAATCGATTTTGATTTGGACTAAAGCTTCATCCTAGGCTCAAATATTACCACTACTAATAACTACAAGTATTAACTTTCACAAAAAGATTACTCTATAAGAGTAGACCAAGCTTCTTGTGAAAGTTAAAACTTGGTTATAATAACGTTGAGCAGCCCATGGAAAATAGCATTGGGCCAGTCCTTTTATAAAGTGCTTCCGGACCAATGTCAAATTCTAAGATTGTCTATGCCCATGGGATAATAACACGATCGGCTCGCACAGGGGCAAACAAAGGACAAATAAAACAAACACAGAAAGAAACAGAAAGTAAAGTAGGCAGCTATTGAATTGAGATCACCACAATGCTAGCATCAGGACCAGAAAACATGACGCACGAAAACAAAACAGAAAGCAAACTGGACAGCCATACTGCGGGACCACATTGCTATAATAAAACATGACTTAACATGAAGTGAGGGGCCAGAAAGCTTTACTAGTGGATTTTACTGGTAATTTACTAATCCGGTCTACACTGTTTCCCACTTATCCAGAGGGTTTTAGACACATCAGCTGGTAGTGAAACGGACATGTTCAACTTTAGGGCAAGTATGGTAAGAAGTTAAATTGGCTGAGTATTCAGAGGGAAGCTTTGACAACTAGTTGTCAAGTTAAAATCTCTTTCTAAGAGTTAAAGATTGATACGAGCCCTACTTTAGATGCAACAAAAATGATGGCAAAATAAAGACTAAAAGCATTTGACTAAAAGCATTTTATTTCGAATAAATTTCTCCGACTTTTGCAAATTCTTCTTTTTAGAATAGACCACTTTTTAGACGGTACTACTTATGCAGGAAAGCGACCGGTAAGTCGCAAAAGTTGTAAAAAATGGCGGAAATCTACCAAGTGTATCCGGTCCCCTTAATTATCGTTCGTGTTTTGATTTGCAGGCCAAGTGAGTAGTTTGATGGAACTCTGCGCTCGGAATCATTTCCCCACTTTTGTTATATGTAATCTTGAATCACAGCCGAACCTCAATGACTTGAACACCGATGGCTCATTTACCATGGCTAATTCGAACTCGAATTTGAGTCCCTACGAAACACTTCCGATAGCTCCCAAAATAAGTTTTAAGGGAAATTTTCTTATTTTAACATGGAATTGTATGTTGTGTTTGTTCATTAGAATCGCCTCGATGAGGCGATTCTAATGAGTACACACACAACATACCATTATTGTGCAGAAGAGCGAAAAGATTGCCCTAAATTATCGCCATTTGCTTCCTGACCTGACGCCATGATATACCCTAAATGGCTCGAACTACCTATATCTCGAACAAATTTCAATGGACCCATAATTGTTCGAGCCATTGAAGTTCGACTTTAATTATATTTTTTTTTATGATTTTGACAAGAACGTGAGAAACTATTGATTTTAAAATCTTATTTTTGGTGCGGAAAACAACAAAAGCAACCCTGTGCTTAATACTGGACAGTGAAGCCCCATTTAAATTTGGATTTTTATGCGTTTTGGTCAAAGATTTCACTCTTCGCGTTTTTACATAATTTCTACAAAGTCCAAATATAGTGGGCACGAACAGCGAAGACCCAGACCCACTACGCATGCGCTGTCTGGTCTGGGCATTCGTTGCTTGCATATGGCATTTTCTTCGCAATTTAATTTGGCATGCTTAAAGAACCGTCTAGTCTAGCGATGATTTTACATGCGATAATAAAGTTATAATTCATTTTTGATGTTTTATTAGAAAATTTAATGAATTTTCATCTCTGCTTTCGTCATACACTGTTTATTTATGGCTATCTTGACAGCGGTATGTCATATTCTATATGTGTGGAAATATAAGTTGTGGCAAAAGAAAGGGGCTTCATTGCACATGCGAACTGCGCAGAGCAAGCTCATCATACAGTTCTGCAGGCTAATCAAAATGTGCGCATTTTGCTATGCATAGTGTCAAGTTTGTTTATCTATTATGAACAGTAAAGCATCGGATCTGACAGCCCTGCGTGAATGCACATGGTCATCTGGCAATATGCTCTTTACATGTATACGATGTGGTATTACTTTTGTTGAAACTCGTGCGAACAACGTGAAATTATGTTCTAGGGACATGTGCGCCCAGTGAAAACTCAGATCAGCCTTCGCATCCGCGCAGTCTGATCAGAGTCGTCGCTGTGCACATAAAGAAGTGTTGCACCCTTGGCCATTTATAGTGATTGTGTTGATGTGCAGGCTAATTTGAGCCTTTGCTGGACGCACATTTTCGACGGTACATTATCTCGTTTTGAGACTGCTATCATCTTGAGGAACCAGGCACAGGAATTCTTATCTTGTCAGACAGCGACGTATCATATTACAAAACGAAAGAACATTACAACGTTAAGGAGATTGGCTACACTCGGAAGACTTCCTGTTTTCTTTCTTGTACACCAATTCCCTTCTGAAAAAGAGCTTACTCAAAAAAGGAAAGAAATCGTTCCCAAGAGGTGCAAACTTTTTTCCATTTAAAGATGGCCCCTTTCAGAAAAGAGACAGAACAATTTAGACAGAGTTGTCTCCTCATTGGAAGTGTATCCATTCCCCTTAAACGTATTTATTAACACAGGGCCACAGATTCGAATCTCTCACAGGTCGTAAGAATTTTACAGACCCTTAGAGTACCTAGATCAGGCTGAACGTGTCTAGCGGGTCGATGGCGTGCTTTGTTTCAGAAAAGCCATATATTTCAAGCAAGTTTATACAGAGGCACCGACAGAACAAATCACGTGTTACATTAAACTGAAATGTTGAATGAAAAATGCCTTTAAACCTTATATAGAGCCACATAAGATATGCCATAAAATCTTCTTTTAGGCCAGAGAAAATTAATTATCAGATTCTCATCCAGGTTTTAGAAGAAAAAAAAAATATATATATAGTAGGCGGATGGGGGTAAACAATAGCAAAACAAGATTGGCACTAACTATCATGTGCAAAAAGATTTAATACTTCTTTCATAACAAATGACTCGTATGCAATTCATAAAAGCGTTACAAAATCTTTTTTCAGCATAAGTCGCTGTCTTTAGGGCAAATTCATCTCGCTTACGGTGTAAAAACGATAACTCCTGTACTATCTATGAATTAAGCCCGTGGCCAAAAATGTACTTGTTTCCCTTGGTACTGTTATTGGCAACCTGTACGATTTAGTGATAATGATTGTTTATGTAACAATTTACACTGATTCCAATCAAAATATATTTTGACCATCTTTGTTTGTTTGAATAGCTGTACAGTAATAAAAAGTTGAACATCGTTTGAACTTACTGAAGTCAACTTTATATCCGCCGATAAATTCATTCACACACTCGCGAAATAAGTCAGACACTCCCTCCCTTGCTCGTTCGTTCGTTCGTTCGCTCGCTTGCTCATTCATTCTCTCCCTCCGTCCCTCCCTCGCTCGTTTGTTCGTTCGTTCGCCCGTCCGTCCGTTTATTCATTCATTCATTCATTTATTCTCACTTTGTGTTGAAAATCATGCGATGGAGAATAAATAAATAAATAAATAAATATACTTTCGCATGATATTGACACAAGTTTCTGGTGTCAAGTATATGATCGCATGCTTAGATTGTCTTAACGAATTATATACAGAACTTAGAAAATTTTCGGCCATACTAATAGTTCGACGTTCGGATTAAAAGTACATGTAAGCAAAATTAGGCGTATATGGAAGAAACTTCCCGTTTAGCTATATATGAATAAATTACATCATTATAATCGATGGAATACTAACTTTCTGCTCATACGTTATAACAGATTCGCAAATGCTAATTTATGTATGTTGTTTAGGTCCAAAAACGAAGATTCGCATAATCTGAATAAAATTCTATAAGAAAATTGGGATTAGAAGGAAGAATACTTTGGGCTCAGATGGAAGAAACTTCTCATTAACGTATTTCTATGATTTTTAAATTTGTCCTGCTAATACAATTTAAATTACTAACAACTGCAAATTCTTACTTGCTAAGCATAGCTGAGCATGATTTTTTTTCTGCTCATAAATATGAAAACGCCCACTATTGTTGGCATTTTCATATTTACTAGCAGCGAAAATTTCATCGTCAACTGAGTTGAGCATGAAAAAAGTTTTATAACCTCGGGGCTAGATCTCATTTCTCTACTTCCTAGATCTCAAGTAGTAAGTGAGAACAAGGAAGTCAGCATGGGTATATTGGTGAAGTATTGTTAGAAATTAAGCCTTAAAGCGCCAGTCACAACTATTGTCGTCTGCTTTGTCATCTGCTTGTGATTTTAAAAGTCATTTTTGCAAACAGTGTGGAGCAGTCTGATCAGGGTCCACACTGTTTGCCTGTATGCAAAAATAGGTTTGAAAAGTCTGCAAGAATATTCAGCAGATGACATAAACAGACGACATTTTCAGATGCAGTTTTTCTTGGCGCTTTAATGGGAATAAGCCAAATAGGAAAGATAGGGATAAAGCACTTTGAGAAAATAACAAAAGACTGGACATCAACGGAAAGCTAAAGAGACGTAATAAGTATATGACCTTGATGCAAAGTGGTGGGTGTTGAAAAGGACCATTTGCAGCAAACCGTCAATCTAAAGTTTCAGATGAAAGTAGTCAAACAATAAAATCGACATTCTTATTAACCAAATGTTAAACGCAATTTTTAAGGCAAACATTTTGAAATGTCTATATATGTATACTCGTATTGTCAGCTCGTAAAGAATCAAAGTTTAAAATGCTACAAGGCATCACGCAAATTATAAATGCTGCTGATGAAAGCAGTGACATGGCAAAAGTACTAAATGAATAGACTGCAACCAAACGCCGAAATGCAACTTTTACGCAAACATGATCAAACATTTTAACCCCTGTCATGCCGAATAAGTTAAGATACCACGCACACTTCTAATTGTCAGCCAATCAGATTAAGCTTATCCAGAGTGTTGATATAAATTCACACACTGAATGACAAACAGTGCAGATCCAGATCAGCTGGTGATCTGTATTTACACTGTTTGCAAAGGCAGGGCATATCCGGGTTCTGCTGGACCAGGGTTCAACACAAACATTTTAAACAGGTGACCTAAATCCTGGGTCCAAGAGTAGGTGGTTGCTCGTCTCTCAGCCTCACAATAACTCTATCAATTTCTGAGTATTGTACAGCCATGTTCCAATACTCACAATGGATTGTTCACTATTTCAAATCGATGAATAAAGTACAACAAATGTTGCACTGGGACTAAAACAAAACGTCTTGCTCTAAGTGTTGACACAGCTATGCAAATTTTTATACGTCCTTTGAATAAATGGTCCTGCTTAGATTTTTCAGGAAGGATGTGGAATAGACAGTAGACAGCTGTTATAGCACTAAAACGGATGATCTTGATCCAAGACATTGTATGCACGATTTGAAAGATAATCAATGCTTGTTGCAGCGATACTGCTTACTCTTTAACACTTAGCACTCTTGGTAAAATTTTCAGCAGACGACAAACTGATTGTATTTTTCTTGTTTTTCACGGAAAATAGGCTTTGACATTTCATGCAAATTGTCTCCTTGTCATGACATTTCATACAATGCATGAAGTGTCAAAGCCTGTTTTCTGGAATAAAATAGAAAAAAAAATATTTCAAAATGTCGTCTGCTGAAATATTTACCCAGAGTGCTAAGCGTTAAGTCGCACTTTGAGGAGATAGCACATTAATCATCCTATCACTCAAACCTGGAAGATCATTAGAAAAAGAAATAAATGATTAAAAAGAAAGTGAAATGAGCCATGCATAAATGGATTAATGCATATGCAAACAAGGAATTGATTAAACATAGAACGAACTGAGCCCTGGAAAAATGGATTAATGCGTTTGCAAACAAGGAAATGATAAAACAAAAATGAAATGAGCCATGAAAAAATGGATTAATGTAGGTGCAAACAAGAAAGGCTCAGATCAGTCTGCGCATGCGCAGACTGATCTGAGCCTTCCTTGTTCACCCATTGGTTTAGATATTGGTTGCAATACCATTTACAAAATCTGTTGGCAAAAGTAAAGGCATTAATCAGATTGCGCAGGCTGATTTAGTTTTTTTTGTTTGTATGTGCGTTAAGATTTCGTTCGCTTAAAGTGAGGACTCTCAAATCAGGACGTTAGACATGAGCAAAATCTATTTACGAAAAACAACGTTCCTTATCAGATTGCGCGGATACGCAGGCTGATATAGGCTTTTTTCGGTTTGCATATGGGCCGCGCCATGCGAAAACGTGTCTTCCGGTATATGCGGACAACGAAGGCCCATATGCATCCGCGCAGTCTGATCAGGACCTTCACCGTCCACTAACAAAATTATTGGATGCTACAGAATGTATGACTGGATAGCAAAGGCCCCGATGATACTTTAAGCATGCGCAGGATGATCTGACTCTGCGCATTTGGCGTATGTTTGAAGGCACTTTTTTGCTCGACGCGGACTATATGTTTTAAGACCTCGTTTACTTGTAGTGAGGAATCTGAAATGAACAAGTTAGGCATGATCGGAAGCGAATCATAGTAGTCTAGACAAAGCCTTGTCATATTGATGCTTCTTTGTGCAATAAGAATTATTTCAGGAATATTCTATCATCTTTCTTCCTTCTTTGTCTTATGAACAGATGGACTGATTTGGATTAAACGAGGTTTGTGATATTTCATTAATTTCATTATTATAAAATTACGCGCGTGTGTGTCTGTGAATACTATATAATCTGTGTTTATTTCATATTAAATGCGTTGTTTTATGCTAGGCAACGCTACGCAATGATATGCCATGCCATGCCTTATCATGTTGTGATATGTATGTATGTATGTATGTATGTATGTATGTATGTATGTATGTATGTGACGGCAATATAGATATAAAAATGTTCCGAAGAAGTTTTTTCTTTTGTTGAGTGCTCACTGTCATTATTTCAAACCATGTATGCTGAGTGAACTCCTCTACCTCAGCTGTTTAGACGGATTCATTTACAACTTAAGGAGTGTCTGGTTTTCGGAAGTCGCTAAAGTTTATGCAAACAGTGTAGATCCTGATCAGACGCCGCGTTCTACACTGTTTGCCAATGTCCCTTTTATGGGACGCTAGGCATAAATGAGTTAACACCAATTACGAATAAAAACTTCTGCACGGGTTTTGTAATCCTAGATTTACTCTTCTCACTGGACATGTCAATAGTAAACTTCAATAAACTAATGACATCCATACATAGCCAGGAGTGATTTAGACCTCTTGGTTCTTGAAAAACTTTTTTTTAAGGAAATGGCGTCAATATCATTTTTCACTAATTATAAATCGTCCATGATCACCTATTAAGCCCGATATGAAAGAAATGTCTTGTTGGACAATGACAATCATATCAATAAAACATGTCTTGCAGTCATAAACAACAAAATTCTAATTTAAACAGATCAAATGTGAAAGAAATTTCGCAAAGGTTTTCTGTAACGTCAACGTGTGAACAAATAGAAAATTTTATTTATATATTTATTTTATTTTTATTTTTTTATTTTTTTTTATTATTTTTATTTTTTTATTTTTTATTATTTTTTTTTCTATTGCGTTAAGGTGAATGGATATACCTGGGGCGGTAAATTATGGCCATTTTTACAAGGGTAACATTTTTTGTGATGTCATGTTTGCTTTGCTACATACCGCCCAGTTAGCATTCTACATAAATCTATAGCGGGCCGTTATTGGCCCGTCAGCTACCCTGAC
Source organism: Anodontia alba (assembly GCA_964016985.1). Lineage (NCBI taxonomy): Eukaryota > Metazoa > Mollusca > Bivalvia > Lucinida > Lucinidae > Anodontia > Anodontia alba. Next base: position 56,439,501 of record OZ024833.1, read on the forward strand.
GGACCGATAACGGCCCGCTATAGATTTATGTAGAGTGCTTACTGGGCGACCTCCTTCTGAAAAGGGTCTACTGGGAGCAAATTATTTCCTTTTAGGGTAGACCCATTTTCAGAAGAGAGGCAAAACAATTTTGGCACAGTTGCATCTCTTAACTTTACATAGGCAAGTCAGAGCACAAAGGTATAACCTTTGAAACCCTCACCACTTCAATCCTGATATTGTTGAGCACAGAAAAGCATTCATAAAAATAAAGGAGAACAGTCAAATATTACACGATACAGTTACTGGTTAACCGCTTAGAGGACTAAGCCTGCCCAGTAAAAAAGTGTGGCTAGGTAAACTGACCGCGCTGGACATGACCCTTGTGGGTTGAGTGGGCCGTAAAGCCTCAACAAAAACCACGATACAGCTGAATTTAAGAAAATTATAGACACAGAAATTGTAATTCACAGATTGATGTGAACTGTGCAAAACTTATCCTTAAGGACAGTAGACTCCGGACATTAAGATTGTCAGTCTACCTCCAAAATCGATTATGGTCTGATAATAAAAAAAATGGGTATATAACATACTTGAACAGCGTAATGATTCAGTCAACGCACAACGGATGACCCATAAAACGTAAGAACCTCCGAATATGGACCTTCACTGTTCCCGTGCACCAAGAATGTTTTCTCAAGGTTTCTTATGATCGAGACTATGGGTTGCCGTTTTACTATTTATTCCCTATTTATAATTATCCATAATTATCCATGGATGTCCATAACTCGAGTTAGTGATATCCATAATTCGAATTTTGGATACCACTAATTCGAGTTATAGAATTCCAATAATCTGGATGATTAATGGATATCATTAATTCGAAGTATGGATATTACTTATTCGATTTATGGATATCACTAATTCGAATTATGAATATCACTAATCCAGCCCATTTATGGATGTCACTAATTCAGCCCATTTATAGATTTCACTAATTTGAATTACGTATCTCACTATTTCGAATTAGTGATATCCATAATTCGAATTAGTGATTTCCATAAATCATTTAGTTAATGGATATCTATAATTCGAATAAGTAATATCCATAATTCGAATTATGGGTATCAATAATTCGTCTTTGCAAACAAAAAGGAAATTACGACTGCCACCAAATGCCTTTGCGGTGAATTATGGGTATTACTAATTCGAATTATGGAAATCAATAATGCAGCCCGATTTATTGATAACTCTAATTCGAATTATGGATATCCATACTTTGAATTAGTGATATCACTAATTCAGCCCATTTATTGATAACCATAAGTCGAATTATGGATATCCACAATTCAAATTGGTGATATCCATAAATCGAATAAGTGATATCCATAAATCGGGCCGAATTAGTGATATCACTAATTCGAATTATAGATATCCATAATTCGAATCAGTGATATCAATAAATGGACTGAATCAGTGATATCACTTATTCGAATTATCGATATCCATGATTCGAATTAGAAATGTCAAAAATCGGACTGAATTATTAATAGCCATAATTCGAATTAGTGATATAATAAATAGTAAAACGGCACCCATACAGAACATCGTCACTCTGATTCAGCTTGTAGGTTTATAAAGAATACTAGCTGGGAAGCGACAGGTCAATTTGATCAGCTTATAATGAACTGTGACAAAAAGCAAACATAAAACAAACATAAAGCCCAGATAAATGGCTGTATCAATAAACACTGTGCTTGAATTTAAAAAAAAAAAAAGTAAATGAAAACCATTATGGGAGTTTAATAGAGGAGTTGGGACTACATCCATTTTACAGGGTAACCGAAAGGAGAATGACACTTAAGCAAAATGGGAATTGGCAAAATGGGATTAAGTGAAACAGGAAATAGGCGAAATTGGAATAGGCGAAATGTAAAGCACCATGCACTACCCATATACTAAGAATTCTTTCGCCTAGCATACATGTTAGGACAATCGGTACACTTTCAGGAGAGACAAGTCTGTCAAAATCATTTTGCCTCCCTTCTGAAAAGCGGGTCTACTCTACAAGGAAAGAATTTGCTCCCAAAGGGAGCATGTATCCAGGGTATATTTCTTGTACTGTTACCTACACATGCTTTATCCGATTGGCTACTGTAAATTGTTCGCAACAGTTGCCTTGGTTACTTTAACCTTTGTCATGCTGAACCCGAATATATCCTGCCTTTGCAAACAGTGTAGATCTGAAGAAGCCAACTGATCTGGATCTGCACTGTTTGCCATAAAGAATGTGAATTTATATCAACAATCCATATCAAGTGATCTGATCGCTGAAAATTTGAAAAGGGCGCGGCATCTTAATTTATTTAGCAGGACAAGGGTTAATTTCGGCAAATGCGTTATATCAGATTTGATTTCAGTATAGTTTGGTTGTTCTTCAAAACTGAGAGCGGATTGCAAGGAAAAGTAACAAATATAAGGCAAATCTAGCAGATGACATACAGGTGGTTTTGTTATTTTTACCCCAGACAATACGGGGTTGAGGAGATAAATTGCATGAAGTTTCTCATTTTAATTATTCCGGGGAAAACTATTTTCAAATCTCGTCTGCTGAGTTTCTAACAACTTTAAAATTCGCACATGTTCTTCTTAGCCGTATAAAAAAAAACAACAACAACAAAAAATGCGATATTCCGAACAAAAAAAAAGAACATTATTTCAAAATCTTGTTTGCTGAATATTTTTACCAACTGTGCTGATCGTTAAAATTCACACATGCATCTGCGGTAGAGGGTTTATGAGCCGAGTGATAAAGGCTCTCCGGACTTTCCGTCGAATCAATCTTTCAGAGCGCATGACCGGCCCATTAGCAAGACCACATGTCTAGCTCTCTCTTGGTTTACCGCTTGCGTGAACGAACAGCATAGATTCTGGCGAGACTGCGCGGATGCGCTGTGCTTGGATGAATCTTTGCTGGTCGCATATGCTATAATGACTCTTCCCATGACGAGACACCTATGTTTTCTTACGATTATTTATTTGTATTTCTAAGTGATTTAAGAGCTATAACTTAACTGCACATGTTGATATGCATCGATTTAACAGAGCAGGTAATTAGTTTGATGTTCAAATCAATCATTTTGGCACTAGTTTTAGCTTCTCTGCTGCTATTGAAGGGTATGCAGAAGGTCAGTTTTCCCTCGTACGTTTGTTACAGTGATTTATGAGAGTGTGCTCTTTGTTGTCAAAAGTCAATCCTTTTAGACTCTATCCATCTCCACTACACTGGGTGGCGGCTGTGAATTGATTGAATGAATTGAGGTGTCACGGCTCAGTCAACACAATAGGGTCATGCCGAGCGCGGTCAGTTTACCTAACCACACGTTTTCTGGACAGGCCTAGTCCTCTAAGCGGATAACCAGTATTGTGCACATTCTTTCGCCAGAAACTGACACAGGTCTGTCCCTCTTGAATCAACGGAAGGGACAGAATGACAGTAGAAAACTTTCATGACCAATCTCCACGAACGAATGTTGCCGGACCCGGCGGGGATCGAACCCGCGACCTCCTGATCCCAATCGGACGCGCACTTGACTGAGCCCCAGAGTCCAGAGTGGCGGCCGTGAAACATCTTTCCGTACATCATTATAGTGAAGTTTGTAATTTCTGGTCCTTTGCGATTATCAAATCAAATCAAATCAAGTTTATTGGTCTAAAATCCAGACAAATTTAGCATTGTCACCATTGAAGACAGGAACAATAAATAAAAAACAAATGAAACCGTACAAAACAACATCACAGGTGTCACATCGGTTATCCAGAGACAACTAACGCTACATAGAACAACGAACACAGTCAAAATCAACAAGCGGAAACAGGGAGAAAGCAAACATCCGAGAACAACCCACCACGGGTCAGACTGATCCGTGGTAAGTGGTTCTTAATCTCTCCCTCATCCCCACCCGACAACCACAATCGCGCCCGTAGCTCCCAGCCGCGCCAGCCTCCTCCCGACAACCGGTGTGGTGTTGTTTGTCCGATTACTTGAGCCCATTGAGGGATTTGGAAAAAAAATATTAGGGTACACGATGAAGGCAAATTGACCGAAACTAGCTAGTCTGGCCCTGGAAACTGACATATGAGGCATTTTCGAATTTTGGTGTGAATGTGTTCGTTCATCTCAGCCCTTGTCCCGCTGAACACGGATAGGTCGTGCTTTTGAAAACAGTGTAGAGCCAATGAGTATGTGAATTTATATCAACAATCTGAATCAAGTAATCTGATTGGCTGAAAAATAGTCGTTAGCGTGGTATCTTAATTTATTCATTATGACAAAGGTTAACATCTATCTTTAATGCCAGCAGCATAATTATTATCCCCAGCTTAACGAAAACGTTAAAAAAAAAGGAAATGTAATGCCATTCATTCATCAAGCAACTCAGGACAGTATACCAATCGTCGTCTTATAATATATAATTTGTCCTCCACCACCAGCGAGGCGGCGAACATTGGCAATAGTAACATTCCTTCCACCCGTGTTTCCATGATTCCCTGGTTCCGTCACACTTCGTGTCCGGGTTTATATAACTCTTTGATATTTTGGAATGTGTACATGATACTTCACACACATAGCTTGACGATATATTGTGTCGTGATCATCTTAACCTTTACCACTCTCTGGGCATTTTCAGCAGACGACAAAATGATGTTATTTTTCTTATTTTTCCCAGAAAACAGGATTTGACATTTCATGCAAATTGTCTCCTTAGGAGACAATTTGCATGAAATGTCATATCCTGTTTTCTGAGAAAAATAAGAAAAATATTTCAAAATGTCGTCTGCTGAAAATTTTACCCAGAGTGCTAAGCGTTAAACTGAAATCTAACAGCCTAACCGTTAAAATTACAACTTATTATGTTCCGACGGGGGACTTTGGCCTTGTTGTGACAATTTCTTGTCAAAGCCTAAAGAAGATGATGGCTTGATTAGCCTTTAAAGCGCAAAGTTGTTGCTGTGGACATTCTCATTTTTTATTATTTTCAGAGAGAAAATAGGCTTGTCATTTCATGTGAATTGTCTGTCTGGAAGACAGTCTACATGAAATGTCAAGCCTATTGTCAAGTCTGTTGTCTATGAAACTTATTTAGACAGACAATTCACATGAAATGTCAAGCCTGTTTGCTATGAAAATTGTATATGTGTGTATGTATGGATGGATGGATGGATGGATGGTAAGTAAAAGTCCGCTATAAAGACCACTCGAAACTAAGACCGCACCGCTATTAACCCATGTCCTGCTGAACCCGGATATACCCTGCCTTTGCAAACAGTGTAGATCCAGATCAGAAGCCAACTGATCTGGATATGCACTGTTTGTCATTTAGAATGTGATTTTGTATCAACAACCTGGATCAAGTAATCTGATTGGCTGTAAACTGGAAGTGGGCGTGGCATTTTAATTTATTCAGCAGTACAAGGGTAAAGACCAGCTTTTGCCAATCCCAAATGGCTTTTTTCTTATTTCATTCTATACTCAATATTAAGACCATCCAACTAATAAGACCGCTTTTAGGCAGTACCAAAGGTGGTCTTAATAGTGGAATTATAATGTATGTTGTCTGTCGCTGGTGCTATTGGCGCTTTAGAGTTGAGTACGGGATTGGTAATTTGGAACAGTGTTTTTATTCTTCTTGTCCCGTGTAGGAGATGCCAGTAATTGTCACCTAGACGGTAATTTAAAACTTGAGAATGACAATAAAATATCAGGATCGGAAAGAATACGCCTGGTAACTTAGCAGATAGCTTCTTGATTTGCGCCTTACAGCAAACAGGGTTTGTTTTTTGTTGTTGTTTCTTTTTTTCTTTTTTTTTTTACGCAAGTTCCCTTAAATAGATTTGTGTAACTAATAATTGTTCAAACAGCTATTCCTCGAGCATTCTTGGAAGTACGAAATCATAATCTGATAAAATCGTTTGCGTTCCTGTACACCTGTCCATTCTGGGAAAGAATCTACCCTATAAGGATAGAATGTGTTCCGAAGGAGAACAGTTTTTTTTTTCTTTTAAGACTAGATCCTTTTTCAGGAGGGAATAAAACAGTTTTGACAGAATTGTCTCCGCTGAAACTGTATCACCTTTGTCGATCGCAAAGAAAATGCAATTTGGTGATATTCTTCTCGAGCGGAATAACATGCTCGTAAATAAGCTATTTCTAAATAATTCCTTCCTTTTTTTGGTCCCTGTAAGTGCAAATGTTCATATGCCATTGTAAGAAAGCGGCACTTTATGTCATTGAAATAAAGCATCATTTTACTGCGAAGCAATAGGACACAGCTTTGCACATTTACATAACCTTTTTGGACACTAAAGCCTGTTTATCAAAACATCCCTTCATTGGTTACAGATTATTATTTTAGTGGAGCCTAACCGTTTATCCATATTGAAACCGCAAACATAGCTTTGTACCAGTCTGGTTTATTGCTTCTGTAATTATTAGCTTATTACGTATCCTGGCAAAATGTAGACAGACACGAACCAGAAACCATTCGACAATGTCTCTCCATTAATTCTCTTTACGGTCAATTTTCGTTATAAATGTACATATGTCATAAACCTCATTTATTGTAGTTCTGTCTTAAGAAGAAATAATGCACTTTCAGTGGAGGTAACTCTGTCAAAATGGGTTGCTTCCCTTCTGAAAAGGAATCTACTCTGCAAGGAAAGATTTCGCCCAAAAGGGAGCAAATTCTTTCCTGATAGAGCACATCCCCTTTCAAAGGGCCTGAGTGTGCAAGAAAGCGAATCGGAAGTTACAAACGTTGTCTCGTTTGGTATAATGGACGGAAATCCACCAGAAAATTGTCTAGCTATGTCTTTTAACTAATTGTTGTTAGGCGAAGTCTTATAAGATCATATGTGACCTAAGCCTGTCAGCCTCTGTATGGAAGTATGTACGTGCCTTGAAGCGATGGTAAATCTCATGAAACGGTTATTTTTGTCAAATACTTTGATTCAACTTTCATTGTGTGCAAGTTAAAACATTTTTACAATATGATCTTCAAGTTCATGCCAAGTCAAGTTTTGAAAATCAAAGAAAACCTCCTCTATTTAGAATAACAATTTGATAGGATTAATGTCTATGCTGCGAAGGTGCTTCAGTCCGTCGATACACACCAAAACACCGGAAACAACCCCGAAATACCCAAAACCACTTTATTTATTTACTGTTTCACATCAAACCACATACTTTATAGTACGGCAAAATTAAACTGAGACAATTAGTTTCCACCAACGTCTTCGTAGGGGCGATCGGATTTTATTTTTAGCAGAAGATATATAGGATTTTTCATCAGTGTTCATTGAAGTTAATCAAGTGAGTCTATGGTGTAATGGTACAATCTACCGTTTTGTAAACTCGGTGTCCGTGAATCGAAGCGTGACCAAAAGCATTTTTTAAATAAAAATTTCTGTTTTATTTTAGTATATTAATCTTTGCTATTATTATTATTATCATTATTATTATTATTATTGCTATTATGTTAGGATTTTCATTTCTCTTTTTTCTTTCTTCATCCTCCGATTCACACGTTGCGTCGTTGCTACTGCTCTTTTCAGTCGTGTCACTGAGCTGTCATTAGAGCCCATCACGTACCTGTAGATCACAAAACGTTCACCTTGGTTTGGATATAATTCTTAGACGATTTTTTGTCGCTTTTTCCACATTGTGAACTTAGTCATTTTTCACCCTTTATATATAAACAGTTGGTACCTCTTGTGAGCGCAACTCCTCTTACAGTTTTGTACGTATTATTATGAAACTTTGCATATGTTTTCTTCATGGTATAAGGATGATCATGTGATTTTGATGAAATTGTTAGATTATTTTTTCACTTTTTCCACATTGTTATTTTTCGCCCTCAATATATAGACAGTGGGTTCCATGTGAGCCCAACTCTTCATACAATTTTGTACTAATCTTTTTGGAACTTTGCACATGTTTTCTCCAGTGTCTTAAGATGTGCGTGTGCTTTTCATATAATCCTTGCCATGTTTTTTGTCACTTTTTTGTTCTTTTTGAACTTTATCATTTACTAGCCTCAGATGTACAGACAATGGAAACCATGTGATTGCAACTTTGTCATTTACTGACCTCAGATGTATAGACAATGGGTACCATGTGATTGCAACTTCTCGTACAATTTGAAACCGGTCTTTTTGAAAAACTTTGCACATGTTTTCTTCCGGGTCTGCAGAAGTGGACGTGGTTTGGATATGATTTTTAAATTTATTTTTGTCACTTTTTCCACTTTAACTTTGTCATTTTCTTAACCTCATATTTTGTTTTATTCATGGTATGAGGATGTGCATGTGGTTTGGGTATAACTGTTAGAACATTTTTTGTCACTATATCCACATTGTGAACTTGGTCATTTTTCACCCTCAAAATACAGACAGTGTGTACCTCTTGTGAGCGTAACTCCTCTTACAGTTTTGTACCGATCATTTTGAAACTTTGCATACGTTTTCTTCATGGTATGAGGATGTGTATGTGGTTTGGGTAAACTGTTAGAACATTTGTTGTCACTTTTTCCACATTGTGAACGTAGTCATTTTTCACTATCAATATATAGACAATGGGTACCTCTTGTGAGCGCAACTCCTCATACAGTTTTGTACGGATCGTTTTGAAACTTTGCATATGTTTTCTTCATGGTATGAGGATGTGCATATAGTTTGGATATAATTGTTAGATTATTTTTGTTACTTTTCTCCACATTGTGAACTTAGTCATTTTTCACCCTTTATATATAAACAGTTGGTACCTCTTGTGAGCGCAGCGCAACGCCTCTTACAATTTTGTACCGATTACTATGAAACTTTGCATGCGTTTTTTTTTTTCATGGTATGAGGATGTGCTTGTGGTTTGGATCTAATTGTTAGATTATTTTTTTCACTTTTTCCACATTGTGAACTTAGTCATTTTTCACCCTCAATATATAGACAGTGAGTACGTCGTGAGCACAACTCCTCATACAATTTTATACCAATCTTTTTGGAACTTTGCACATGTTTTCTCCATAGTCTGAAGATGTGCATGTGTTTTTCATATAATCTTTGCCATATTTATTTTGTCATTTTTTGTTCGTTTTGGACTTTTGCCCAAGCAGGTGTGACGCCGCCTTCCGCGGAATTCTGCTTAAGAATATGCATCAAAACTCTTAACTGGTTTAATATAATTATATACAAACGGCTAAAATTGATTGACCAATATATATATATATATATATATATATATATATATATATATATATATATATATATATATATATATATATATATATATATATATATATATATATATATAACAAACGGTTAAAATTGACCAAAGCGGATCAATGCGCGATGCAACCCATCGGGCAGCTACTTAAACAGATGAAACATTAATCATTCTGTCAATCAAAACAACAGATTATGGGGAAATAAAACCAAAGAAAGAACCGAAGCAGCAGTTGTAACGAACGATTGTCTAGACAAAAGTACGTAATGGTATTTGAGCCGCGCTTTAGGAAAACCTTTCGGCGATCATTTAACCTGAGCAGGTACTACATATTGGTGGTTTTTGTCTTATTTTCCCATGAAAACAGACTTTGACACATCATGCAAACTCACTCTCTCTCTCTCTTTCTCTCTCTCTCTCCGATTATCCCACTATACTGCCACTCCCATCTTCTTTGACCGCTTGAAATGCTACAGCTCAGAAGTCTCAGAAGGATTCATCGAAACTAGCCATCAACCATTAAATATTGGGGCATACGTCACAAAACTGCAACTATCTCAGAAACTTCTACACTGAAATTAACTAATGCTATAATAGCTTATAATATTGGCTATGTCATTCTTAAAAAAGACAACGTTTTGCACTGAGCATAATATAATAGCTGTATACCAAAAATCGCACATTTCGTATTTGTAGTGCTGGTTTTCAGTACAGTCAACCCTCTTCGTACTGACACTCGATACAACAACACAATTTGTTATAATGATAATTTGAATTGCACGAAATCTTCACTCAAGAGGTGACAGTTAATCAGAAATTATACAAGAACATTGTATTTATTATTTCAAGAAAAATATGTTTTGAATATATGTTAGAATCGTTCATTGAGGCGATTCTAAAAATATCCAAAACATATATTGTTCTATTAGGAAAAAAGAATAAAAGAATGTCTTTCTTACATTGAAATCATTTTGCTCATAAAAGATTCTTTACAACAGCATTCTTTTTAATGGCAACTTCCTTGTGAACAAATGCTGTCGCGAGCGGGTTCACTGTACCTGACTTATATTCACCGGAAAAAAAGCTTGTGTGAGATAAACTAGAAGTGCGTGTTTGAAAAACACTATGCCTCCAAATGGATGCTTGTCCCTACAAAATGCCAAACTTGAAAAGGGGCATAACTCTCATAAATTTTATCCGTTTTTTTTTTTTTTTTTTTTTCAAAAGTTAATCAGATGAGATACTCCTCAGCCCCAGTAAGTCTGCCTAACACCAAAGCCCTAGCTCAAATACTTGCGGAGAAATCTAGCACATAATGTACAGTTGAGCCTCAATAGCTCGAACACCGATGGCTCGTTTATCATGGCTAATTCGACCTCGTTTTTGTCCTGCGAAAGTCTCCCGATAGCTCAAGAGAACAAATAATCAGGAAAATGTGCTCATGAAATTGTATGTTATATGTATCATTAGAACTGCCGCATCGAGGCGAAGCGAATGAGTACACTTAAAATACCATTGTTGTGTAGAGGATCGAATAGATATCCCTAAATTATCGCCATTTGTTTCCTGACCTGGCGCCATGATTAACCTCAGTGGCTTGAACTATCCATATCTCGAACAAATTTCCATTGTACCAAAGATGTTCGAGCCATTGAAGTTCGACTGTAAAGTGTAATGAACGTAATATATTTAACGAACGTCCAACACAGCAAAAGTTGGTGCAATAATGAGGGTCTGGATTGGGGTACCAAAACCGCTAATCATTAAAGATTCCATATTCCTCAAAAATAGACATTTTATTATTCAAAAAAGGTTTAATAAATTGATAAATTGATATATTTTGTATAAATACGATCATAAAATGTGGCACCCGACAGCCTGTAAAATTTCAGTTAGTCTCTCGTTTTTGAAGTGGATCAAAAATGAAATGATTTTTATCGTATCTCTGAATTAATGTTGGCAACACTAATTCAGAGATACGATAAAAACTCATTTCATTTCAAGAACGAGAGACTAACTGAAATTTTATAGGCTGTCACGTGCCACATTTTATGATTGTATTTATAACATATATCAATTTATTGTAACTTTTTTGGATAAATAAAATGTCTATTTTTGAGGAATATGGAGCCTTTAAATTTTAACCCTTTCATCAGTAATCGATAAAGCTATTTTCACAAAAATGAGTTAAACTCCGTATCACAAAAATCAGTAGTCACTAAAATCTTTGGCCAAAAATCAGCAGTCAATAAAAATAAGACCATTAATCAGTATTCAATAAACCCCATCCAGACCCTCAATAATAACAATAATGTTTTTAACGGAAATACCGAATACATATTTCGTGTATCTTTTTAATCAGATAGGTTTCTGCCTTTATCGAGATTAAACAATTTATGCAGAATGGACTCTTCTATTTTAACTCTTTGGACAGGTCCATTTCCTGTGTAAGGCCTGTCTGGTTAGTTTACATTATTTTCGTATTTTTTAGAAGTTTCTGAACTTAACGCAAACAATGCAAAACCTGATCAGACACCACGTTCTGCGGCATCTGAGCTGGGTCTACACTGCCAATGTCTTTTATAGGGCGCTAGGCTTAAATAGGCAATGTTCAGAAAATTTGTTGTGGGCTCAGAGAAGAGCTCAGTTTGTATACTGTGATGCTATATCCTAACAGAGGCTTTATAATATAAACAAACAGTAGACAGAAATTATTCTAAAAATTGGCACACGTCAACCCCTGTTACTACAGTGAGATAAATTACAAATTATATCAAGAATAAAAATATGACTGCCAAAAATGCGGTTGGGGAATTGAAGACTGCTAAATATTATTAACAAGTTATTATCACTTCGGTGCGACGGTACAAAACGATTAACCCGTAAAACACTCGTCACAATATTAACACACAGCATCTTAAAATGTATAATTCCAATCATGAACTTGGGCGGTTAAAAAGAGACCTCGCGTCCCCAGAACCTGTGCAATATAGTCAGACTGCTCTGTATCCTTTCAAATTGCCAAATATTATTTTCACCGAGGCAAAGCCGAGGCCAAAATTCGTTTTTGTCACAAACTAGTTATAATGGCCTTCAAAACTCTTCAACCGTTAGAAATATTTTGACTATCTTTCGCACAGAGACTGCCACCGACAAGCCAATGGGCTTGCCAAATGCCATTCTCTTGTCTAAGACTTAAATTTTGAAAATATAACGAGTCTTGCACTTTTACTGGAGTTTATTTCTCTCAGTAATGTGTAATAGTTGTGGTTTACAGGGAAAAAAAATAGTTGAAATAAATTCAATACCCTAAAGAACAGCCAGAATTAGTGCCATTGCGGTCACGGGTTTGTTTATATATATAATCTGGCAAAAGAAATAGAATGAGTGGCTATCAGACCGGCGTCTGCTAGGTAAATATTTCAGCAGGCGACATTTTGAAATATTTCCCCAGAAAATAGGTTTTGATATTTCATCCAAATTGTCTCATCAGGAGATAATTTGCATGAAATATCAAAGCCTATTTTGCTAGGGAAAATAAGAAAGAATATCGTCAATATGTCGACTGCTGAATTAGCCCAGAGAGTCAAAATTTATGAACAGTTTAGCTCCAGCCTCTATTCAGTATTTTAATACCATGCCACCACTTATGTCTTAGAGAAGTAAATATTACTTGGGAAATGTAGATCATCACGAAAACGCGCCTATATAGTTTTCACCCCCTTAAACCCCACTTTTATACAGTAAAACTGGGGTTTACAGGGGTATACATTATTTTTCTTATTTCTGCTCAAAAACATAGATTGTGGTACTCGTTAGAACCGCCTCGGTGAGGCGGTTCTAACGAGTACCTACAATCTATGTTTTGAGCAGAAATATGAAAAATATCAGAATTTTTTATCTGATTTTTTTTTCATTTTTTGGCGGTAAAATTTTCAGTATATTTGAATAGGCGTGTTTTCGTAATGTGATCAGTGGGCCCGCTTTAGAACGTCGGCATTTGTTTCCCAATATTTTGACGTTAAATTAATGTTATATATTTATAATCAAAATGTCGTTATAAAGAGTTTTGCTGTTACAGTGAATTCCGTTATAAAGGGGGCTGTACTTTGAACATAAGGACTGAGTTTTACTCACAAAGCAAATCGGTGAACAGGAGCCGATGCAATCATAATCACATCAAATCCTCAACATCAAAGATAAGATAGAAACTTATAATTGTACAGCCACAAAAGTACAGACGATGAGCAGAGTCAGCAGCCCTTTCCCCATAAGGTGGCAACTGTCATCTGAGTTTAACTCAAGAGATATCTTCCCAGCTAGCATTCTACGTAAATCTATATCGGGCCGTCATCGGCCCGTCAGCTACCCTGACGGGCCGATGACGGCCCGATATAGATTTACGTAGAATGCTGACTGGGTTAAACGTGCATAATCGTTAAAAACGTTTATCGTGGTACACGACAGAACATATAACAAACAGAACCACAATGGAAATACCATTTCTTCCTTAAAGAAACAAACCGTTTTTAGTAACTTTGAAGTCCTAGAAAATGCATTAATTTCCATTTCAACTTCTCAGTGCCTTTAGGAGATGTTCTAAATTCGTTGTTACCTAAGGGATTTGATTTAGAGACACACATTCTTGTGCTGCTCGATTCTGGTTTTATCCTTTTATTTCTGAAATTTATTTATTTATCTATTTATCTATTTTTATTTTATTTTATTTTATTTCGCCTTTACTTTTCTTACCAGTTCGTTACTCGTACTTAATTCGGGTTATCTTTATTCTCATTCCATTTGTTATCACGTGCTTACTAATTATGTATCCGACCTATGATATTAAAAAAAGATCATTAGACTGGTTAGCCCTTTCACCCGTGCAGAACAATACAAATACCTTTGCAAACAGTGTAGATTCGAATGAAACGGCTCGTAACGATCCGTCTCATCAAAACATACACTATTTGTCATTCTGTTATTGAAATTTGACTGAAACCCCAATTTTTAATAATGGGTGTGTCCAAAGTCAGAGATAGAAGAGTCCATTTCAGAAACACAGGGGTGAAAGTGTTAATTTAGTTATATTTCGAGGGAGGTAGCGGATTATAGAGATGACATTGAGCAAACCAGCATTTTAATTGCCGGAGTCAAAACTGTATAAGTTGTATCTACTTGCTTATAAAATCACATATGCCAATTTTATGTTGTCTGTACTTGGTCGTTTGCTTATGTTTTATTTTGGCGACCAAATATGATTAAACTAAATTAATCTCGCCAGGGTTCGAGCTTACAGCCTCCCTCACGCACAACGGACGCCCCGCTAACTTTGCTACTGCGACACTACATGTGGCCGAAGGGACGCGCTCAATTTCACTAAACAGCCAGTTAACCCTTTCACCCTGAGTTTCTGAAGTGGACTCTTCCATCTTTAAATTTGGGCACATCCTCTATTGCAAACAGGCATGTCAGTCAAACAATGGACTGACTGCCTTGAAACTTGGTATGTAGTGATGGGGTCTCGGGGTTTATAGTAGTTTATTAAAATGATGACTGGCTTGACCTTGACCCAATTTACATCGAGGTCAAATTTGGTCGCACATGCTTTTATATGGGAAAAAGTAGATATTGTTATTTTTTTTTTTTTTTTTTTTTTTTTTTTTTGGAAACTATTGTTGCCTGTGTACTTTAATTTTGTATTTGCAACTAACTAAATGAGTAAATGAAGCTACATGAGTATCAAAGGTCAAGGTCACTCCTTGACCTTCGACCTTAGCACAGAATTTAACATAATCAGTAAATAAACTCATAATACAGACCCCTATGTTCATGATCTTAAGGAGGGGCATAAAGCCCCATAACATGAGCCTGACTTCCAATAAGCATATTAACGGTCCATGGGACAGTCTGCTATAATTGCCTTCAAATTCATTTCAAAAAAACACTCAGTACTCAGATGAGCGGTTTAGGACCATTGCTCCGCTGGTTACCTTTCCTACCAAGTGTGGATCTAGAGGGGGTTTAGGGGGTTCAGTCGAACCGCCACCTCTTTGACTTAAAAAAAAACAGTTTGAGTACCGTATTTACTCTAAAATATTTACACGCATTTGCACGCCTTACATTTTAGCTCACCTCAGCCGAAGGCTCACTGGTAAACTTATAGTATGAATAGCCTCTGTTGCCGTCGTCTGTCGGCTGTCGTCTGTAATATGTCGTCTGTAGTCTGTAGTCCGTCAACATTTTCAAACATTTTCTCCTTTGAACCACTGGGCCGATTGAAATCAAATTTCATATGGAACATTCATGGGATGGGGGCACGAAAGTTTGTTCGCGGTGTCCAGGTCAGATGACTAAGATGTTCGCCATGCCCATATAAAATAAAAATTCAAAAACCTTCCTCTCCCGAACCAGTAGGCCGATTGTTATGAAACTTGGTATGTAGCATTGGAGACTCGAGCCAATTATAGTTTGTTCGAATGATGACCCCTGGATGACCTCGACTTATTATAGGCTAAGGTCAAATTTGTTCGCATAGGCTTTTGTATGGGAAAAAGTCAAAACCTTGTATTTTTCAGAAACTATTGCAGCCTGTGGTCTGAAAATTGGTAGATGCAGTGAACTAAATAAGTAGATGAAATTATTTGAGTATACAAGGTCAAGGTCATTCCTTGACCTTGGCCAAAGGTCATTCAGATATGAAAATTAAAACTTGATTTTTCTCAGAAACCACTGGGCCATTTGTAATTTCATAGGAAAGCTAAATGAAAACGAATAAATTTTGAATTTGGTCACATGACAAATATGGCTCCATGCCCGTATATGATAAAATCATTTTAAAAACACCTTCTTCTCCAGAACCAATGGACCGATGCATTGAAATTTGGTATGTAGTAATGGGGTCTCGGGGCCTATCGTAGTTTATCCAAATGATGGCTGGCTTGACCTTGACCCAGTTTACATCGAGGTCAAATTTGGTCGCACATGCTTTCATATGGGAAAAAGTGGAAATTGTTATTTTTTGGAAACTATTGTTGACTGTGAACTTTAATTTTGTATTTGCAATCAACTAAATGAGTAAATGAAGCTACATGAGTAACAAAAGTCAAGGTCACTTCTTGACCTTCGACCTTAGCACAGACTTTAACATAATCAGCAAATAAGCCCATGGTATAAACTCCTGGGTTCATGATCCTAAGGAGGGGCATAAAGCCCCATAACATGCGCCTGGCTTCCAATAAGCATATTAATGGCCCATAATTCTGTAATGACCTTCAAATTCATTTCATTAAACACTCAGCACTCAGATGAGCGGTTTAGGATCATTGCTCTTCTGGTTTCCTTATGCTTCCAAAATTTCAACATGATCATTTTAATATCATAGAATGTGGTTGAAATGCTGAATGAGTGGCAAGCAGTACAGACCCTGATCAGAATCCGCGTTCTGTGGTGTCTGATTTGTGTCTATACTGTTTGTGCAGACCTTTCTTTTCGAATGCTTAGGGTAACTGGATCAGTTCGAACCCGCTCAAAAAATTTGAACCCTCTGTTAGATAATCCTGGATCCGCCCCTGCCCAGAATAATAACAAGAAAGACTAAACATCAATAATTGTTTACATTGCTTGCATCTTACTATTGTTTTATTTTGGCGTAGGCTGTCATAATAACATTAAAGGTGGATACAACGTTTAAAATATCGTTCGGTATTCATGATGATGCCTGCTCAGAGACAGTTCCTAGACCAGATTATTCGTTTGTTGGTTTGTGTTGAGGTTATACGGCCCAGTCAACCCAATGGGGTCATGTCGAGCGCGGTCAGTTTACCTAACCACACGTTTTTACTGGGCAGGCTTTGTCCTCTAAGCGGTTAACCAGTATTGTGCACATTCTTTCGCCAGAAACTGACAACTTGAATCAGCGGAAGGGAGAGAATGACCGTAGAAAATATTTCATGATCAATCTCCACGAAAGAATGTTGCTGACCTCGGCGGGAGTTGAACCCGCGACCTCCTGATCTCCAGTCGGACGGCGCATCCAACTGAGCTACCGAGGCCGGCCAGATTATTCGTGCAGCCTGCTCTCGTTCTTCTGTTAACGCTTAGCATGCTGAATGAAGATTTCAGCAGACGACATTATGAAATATTCATATTTTTTTACAGAGAATATGTTTGATATTTCATGCAAATTGTCTCCTAAGGAGACAAATTGCATGAAATGTTTAAGCCTGTTTTGGGGTGGGTGGTGGGGTAGGAGATAAGAAAAATATCATCCGTCAATATGTCGACTGCTGAATTTTGACAATGTAACTGGTGAAACCGCATGTAAGATTTCTAATTAGTTTAAAAGTAATACAGCTTCAAATTACCGAAGCAAGACTAAAAGAAAAGAGAAAGAATAGTGTCATAAGACAAGCCGTAACTGCATATAGTTCATCAAATGTCCACTACAGTCGACTCTCGTTATCTCGAAGTCCAAGGAACTCTCTGAAATACTTCTAGATATCCGTATCTCGACAAATCAAATTTGCAGAATTAAGGAAAAAATTATTCGAACAACCGCATTTCACAAATGAATATGTAATTTGACTAAGAGAAGTAAGCGATATATTGAAAACATTGTGGAAAAGAGGAGAAATTGCTCCTTAGGAGCAATTTCTCCTCTTTTTCACAATGTTTTGTTACCTGTTGTTAGATTCCCATGTTAAAATAGGGACCAGATTTTCCTTCGAGATAAGCGGTTATTCGGGATAAGCGAAGTCGAGATAACGAGAGTCGACTGTATTTACTGAGAGGCGTGGTTTATGAGTCGCAACGTAAGATGTAAGTATTATATGGGCACCCAGAGAAGACTCAGATCAGACAGTGCATCCGGGTTATCCGACCAGAATCCTAGGCTTCTTCATTCGGGCAGCAAAGACTGTGTAAAACTGAACTACCTCAGTAGTTTTCCTACTGACTGTTCAAAGGTGGTGTCTCTGTTGCAGTTTTTCTTTCTTCGTGCGTCTGTGTTTTTATATGTGGCATTTGTTTAAACATATATATTTCCAAACTCTTTACATATACAACAAAGACAAAGTTACAACGGTAGGATTAGGAAGGAAGCTTAAGTGTTAATTTTGTTCTTTTCTTTCATATGTGGCGTTTCTTTTGTCATTATTTGTTCCTCATTCTCCTTCTTTTAGTGCCACCAGAGGGCAGTGCTTCGTGACCGAGGCATTTCCTGGGTATCTTCACTTGTATATTTGCTGTATGCCCATGCCACATTACGAAAACAAGCCTATTCAAATACAGTGAACCCTCGTTACAACGACAGCATTTGTTCCCAAAGATGTTGCCATTAAAATGAATTTGCTGTTGTAAAGAATCTTTAATGGAAAGAATGATGTAAGAAAGACCTTGTTTTATTCTTATTCCCCCACAGAACATATCTTCTGGATATTTGTTAGAATCACCTCAGTGAGACAATTCAAACAAATATTTAAAAACATGTTGCTTGAAGTTTTAATGCAATATACTTGCATAATTTCACATTAACTTTAAACTCTTGAGCAGAAGGTTTTGTGACATTCAAATTGCCATTATAACGAATTTTGTCGTTGTATCGAGTGTCGTTATAAAGAGGGTTGACTGTATACGGAAAATTTTACGACCCAAAAAATGAAAATTTTCAGATAAACATTCTGATTTTTTCATGTTTCTACTCAAAACATAGATTGTGGGTACTTGTTAGAACCGCCTCGTTGAGGCGGTTCTAATTAGTACTCACAATCTATGTTTTTGAGCAGAAATAAGAAAAATAATATCTGCCCTGTAAACCCCAGTTTTACTATATAAAAGTGGGGTTTAAGGGGGTCAACATTATATAGGCATGTTTTGGTGATGACAAGGCACTTTGTCTCACGCCGCGACCCATATATGCTCATCAAATGCCAACTACTTACTTTTGGCAATCCTTAGAGGATTGGTAGCCTCTGATGTCTATCATTTCGTTATTTTGACAAAATGTCTATATCCCACAGGCCACTACAATAAAAGAGTGTGCAAGACTGCTAGATTCGTGTTCTTTATTTCTGGTAGGAAAATTACCTCCTTGTGTGAAAGATGTTGTCAATGAAACTAGATCGCAAACCGTCAAAATCCCATCTGATCAACAGATTACCAACTATCACGTCTAGACACTAGACAAGATAATATGTTTAGGCAGTGTTATGTGACTAGCACTGACGAAAAACATTTTATTGATGCGATACTTAAGCAGTTATGCCTTTCATAGAGCCAAAATGGGCATAATCATGGGGCCACTTTGGTCCGTATAATAATTCTCCAGACAGTTTACTCACATTTGCAAAAGAATACATTTTATGTAAAAATTGATACAAAGTACTAATCATTTGCAAAATCCACGGAATTAGAGGTCAAAGAAGCAGCATATATTCGCCGTTAAAGTGCCTGCCTAAGGAAGGACAAGGAAATAAAGCCACGTTGAAATCCTTCTCAGATGTACTTTGACCAGGGCTGCATTCAGTTATCCGAAACGGTCGCGGTCACACCCAAACAATTGCAAACTTCCCGTTCATTTTCGACAGTTTTCCCAGTAAGCATTCTTTATAAATCTATAGCGGGCCGTTATCGGCCCGTCAGGGTAGCTGACGGGCCGTATAATGGCCCGCTGTAGATTTATAAAGAATGCTAGCAGGGATCGGCGGACGGTAGCGAGTATCCGCAAATTTTATTCTCAAGCTGTCTTTTGGCACAACCCAAATGGCGGCCTAAGCGAATAAAGTTCTTATATGCTTCTTCGAAACAAAAATATGGAAAACTTTACCGGCCCGGGGTTAATATTACACCTGATCGATCCCATATAAAATTAATAGTTATTGATATAATTTATTCGATCTAATATCAAGTCTCGTCAACAAGGTCATTGCTCTTTATGTTTGTTGTTGTTGTTGTTGTTTTTTTGGGTTTTTTTTTTTTTTTGGGGGGGGGGGGGTTGTTGTTGTTGTTTTTTCTTTCTTTCTTTTTTTTTTTTTTTTTTTTTTTTTGTTGTTGTTGTTGTTGTTGTTGTTGTTGTTGTTGTAGTTGTTTTTTTGGTTAATTGAGAACCATATTGTTTAACATTTTTCCGTCACTATTTGTACAACTGTAATTGTTAAGGAGAAGAACTAAATAAGTAGTCATACTTTCGTTCTGATCCTATTTCTTATGTGCTACAATGTATACTGTTATGTAATATTTGGAAAAAAATAAAATATGTTTAAACCAAGTCTGGTCAACAAGAATAAGCGGCTACTTTCTATTTTTATGTTAAATGAAACGGGTTTACAATAACCGTTTAAAAGATGCAAAATAGTTTTGGAAAACACTCGCAAGTTTTGCTTTCTTGAACGCAGACCAGGTTTAAATCAGTTTTACAGAATCCTAAGCTTCACACTAGGTTCCAACATTATTCCAATTACATAGAATTGTTCGGTACGCGTAGAGGCTTTCTACTTTCTACTCAGTATAGTATTACAGAGAATACGGGCAACTAAATCGCTTTAAAATAACTGCGATGAAACAAAGATAAGACTCATGACAAAAAGTATATACATTGGCAGCCAGAGCGATAGAAAACCATTAGCTGATCCACGGAGGGCCAGGAAAAGGGCATAGTATCAGGTACCCACTAACTTGGGTAAGATTTAGAATGGGACCGTCACTGAGTCCGGAACGCGACTCAGTGTCGCCAACAAAGTTTCCATATTTGTTTCTCTTTTTTTTTCCTATAATTTTGATACACATTATGGTTGTTTTTACTTTTGATTCATCATAGAGTCGCTTCTTTTTACGATTTTTTTTCTTAGTCTAACAATAAAAGTCTAAAAGATTGCCTTTGGAAACAAAGAACACATTACAGATAGAAAATGGAAGTCTCAGTTTTACTGAGACCCTTTGTAAGCATTAATATGAAATAAACGTCAAAAAGATTGCCTTTGGAAATAAAGAACACACTACGGATTAAAAGTGGGAGTGTCGGTTTTATTGAGACGGTTCATAAGCAGTAATGAAGTTTGCAACACTACTTACGCCCTCTAGCGTATACATGAGCAGGACTCCATTTTCAAATATGCCACAATGGGCCCAGTGATCCGAAAGGAAATTAAAATATAATCTGCACTATGGTGAAGTACGGAGAGACGTTCTACGAGTCTGATCAGAGTCTGCACTACTTGTTACTCATCTACTGGGTTTCAGACGCATCAGCAATTAGAGAAATTGATTTTTTCATTTTTAGGACAGGTATGGTAAGAAGTTGAGCCGTCCATTGTTATGGACAAATACTGTAATTGCATGGCGCCGCTTGTCTGTGAAGTTAATATGATTATTCAACTTCTCACAGTCTATTACAGACGTTTTATTTGACATTCTGTTAAATGTTGGAGAAATAGACATGAGCCCATTTTTTATCTTCATATAACGTCTGTATATGATGACCTACCTTTATAGTCATGATATTATTTTGGTTTTATTTTAGTGGTTTATTTAGTCACTGGAGACTGGAGCCAGTCTATATATAGTACAGACCTCATTAACAGCGCACATGACAGGTGTGTGAAGTTGGCTTGGTGTTTGAAGTATGGATTTTGGTATTCGATTTATTCCGTAGTAGTTAAGTACAGTAAAATTCTGGACCCAGTTGTTCAAAGCGTCGTTAGCTTAACAAGCTCGTTAAGGGTAATTTCGTTAACTGTTTTAGCGGATTCAATATACAATATTCTGATATTTTTTGCTGAAAAATGTGACTACTCGCATTTTTTCAGCAAAATATTTCAGCATATTTGCATATCACTCGATGTAAATTTTAACAAATCGTTAACTAACGACGTCGTTAGCTTTGAACAACTGGGCCCTGTTTATTGTTGGGAAAAATCGATAATCCAAGTTGCGAATCCCAAGCCAATGTCACACACTCGCACAAGACTGTTGCACATGCTACGTCGGCATATGCAGGAAAGTTAAACACATTGAATGTTGCGTTAATGGAATATCGGCTTCATGTATACTCGAATTGTCTGTAAAAAGACCATTCTCAGTTTATATCCTTAGAATGGCCGAGGGTTTTGAAAATGCAGTCAAAGTAGGGGTAGTGTTATATTTACCTCTGGAATCCAACATAAGCAACTGATAAAAAATAGCTTACTTGAAAACGAAAGTAGATATGTTATTCTTCACAATCAAGTACTGCCCAAGTTTTACACTCAAGAAAGGTCATTGCGCAGGGGTCAAAGTGGGAGAATGTATGCGCATGGAGATTTTTTTTTTTTTTTTTTTTTTTTTTTGCGGTTTGATCCCCCATTTTTCCTCCTTTCTCTCTCTCTGTCTCATTCTCTCCCTTTTCTTTTCCCTTTTCTTGTGCATTTCGTATGCTGGGCCTTTTGAGCCGCGGGGCTGCATTTCGAAGGTACAACGGTAAACCGAACATTTTTGGTCCGAATATTTGACCATTTTTTTTTACTTTGGAAGCCTTTCGCGCCTTCCTTTACATGCTAAACAGCTAGTGTTCATACTATTATCACTATTGTATTAAATGGTACTGGAACTGGAAAATTGCCTGTATTAATCGCGTCGAAAGGGACGTTCAAAAAGTGTTGGACAGCCGTCGAAAGGATATATACTGTGTTAGGTCAATAACTCCAACTTAAAAGGCTTACATTTATTTAGCACAGTTTGATTGAACGAGAGCATATTCAAAAAGGTATTTACATTTTAATAAATCTACTGAGCAGTAATCTTGGAACTATTTCGTAGATTTCTAAAATAAACTATGATGGGTAAAAGGGCCAACAATGGGTCTAGAACAGAACCTGTGGTGGAAACCACATTTAAGGGGTATGCATACACATGGTAGATTGTCTGCCATTTTGCACAATGGTGACTTCCTGTTTGCTTCCTGCACACCAAGTCCCTTCTGAAAATGGGTCTACTCTATAAGAAAAGAATTTGATCCCTAGTGAAGCAAATTCTTTCCTTTTGTATTATAAGCTTTTCCAGAAGGGAGACAAACATTTTGACAGAGTTGCTTCCATTGAAAGTATATCCATTCCCATTTATAGATTGGATACTTGAAACTTAACTATGAATTGGTAACGATTAGACGAGTGTTAAATCAAAGAAGAGAAACACCACGTATGATGCAGCGAGCTAGATTTCTTTTGGTAGTATGATCAGAAATATTAAATGTCTTCTTCAGTCCAAAGAATATTGTACTATAATGTTACCTTCACCAATGTGGTCCAACCATTTGTTTGTCAACTATAAAAGAGTTGTTTGACAATTCGACTTTGCAAATCCTGAATTCTTGACTGTGCTGTACGCAATAATCTATGTTTTTTTTTTTATTTGAGCAAACATGCTTCATGACTTTTCTGTTAATTTAGAGGCATTAGGTAGATTTGTTCTTTGATTGTGGCTCTTCCTTGACTTCTTCTATACTATTTTTGTGTCGGACCATATGTTTCAGATGGGTTTCAGCAAGCCCCCTTATAGAGCTGAAAAGCTTTATTTTATTAACTCGGGAAATACTCCCTTTTGTCAGCTAATGTTAACCACTCGCAACAGAGATGTTGCCAAGACGCCTACAGCTGGATTTAATGTACTCTAGTACTATCAATGAAGCTTTTTATCATGTCAGCTTGGTGTCGATTGCTTGAGCGTCTGTCATTTATCAGTCTACGGCCTATCTTAGCAAAATATGTATTTATTTCATTGATTATCCTTTTTGGATCCTTGAAAGTCTGACTTTCTGACTTCAGTTTAGATGGTATCTTAGAAACTCTCCCATATACTTTATCGTTCTTCCACAAAAATGAATTATCCCAATTTACTTTAGCCCTTGTGATTTTTAAGAGGAAAGTTTTCTTTTGCCAGTCTTTCCGCTCATGGAAATAGTCTATAGCTATCTGTATAATTCCATTCCACTTTATCATTTCTTTAAAACGTGTTTCCTTAACTGTTGTTTGTTTACACGGAACCGAGACGAAAATATTATTCCAATATAAATTTGATTCATTTTGGTAGCAAGTAAAAATTTCTGTCTTCTTACTTGGGTCATCAAGGAGTGCAGTATCTTAAAACTCTGAAAGCTCTGTATTTTAATCAGATTTTAGTCCTTTCAGAGAAAAACAGACTGAAGTAGAAATGTGTGTTTATAAACCACTATGACCCCAATTGTTTGCTTGTCCCTACAAAATGCCAAACTTTAAAAACAGTTTTTTTTTGTTGTTGTTTTTTTCAAAAGTTAAAATAGATTATATCCTCAGCTTCAACAAGTCTGCCAAATATCAAGGCTCTAACTTGGATACTTTCTGACATATCTTATACACAGGGTATAGTGTGACGAACGAACGGACGAACAAAGCAAACGCTATATGCCCTTTCAACTTTTTTCAAAGCAAGGGACATAATAATGATCGCTTAAAGCGACAATCAAGACGAAACAATTCGATTTTGGGTGTGTGTGTGTGTGGGGGGGGGGGGGGTGGGGGGGGGAGTGAAATCCAGTTGTCGTCCCCCAATATAACATAACGGATTTCTATTGTCGGTGATAAACCACTAGAAACATAACCTCCTATTTATATGGATTCAACAAAGTAGTACCATGCTTCACCAAATCTTTGTATATGTAAAGGTCAGCAAATAATGTTGTATTTCCTTCCACCAAACATATAACGTAATCGGTAGCGATGCCTTTTACGCTAAGATTGCTTGGTAAAATTTCAGCAGACGATAATTTAAACAGTTTTCTTATCCGTATTTCCGGGATAATAAGTTTGACATTTCGTAGGAGACAATTTGCATGAAATACCAAAGCCTATTTTCTGGGAAAAACAAATAAGAAAACTATCACCGGTTTGTCGTCTACTGAATTAGGCCAAAGAATATTAAAGGTTAAATTAATAAGACTGCTTTGTGACTGTTTGCAGTAATACATAAAATGCATAAAAGTCAGATTTGAAATAAAGTGTTATTCTTAGCCGTTTCACTGGCTGAAACTATTTCGATTGGTTTGCTGTTGTCTGCGCCAATCTTATGCTTCATCTGTTCTTTTGCAAACTAATTGTTTGATTTGTGGATGATATACAAAGCTGTCTGAACTGTAAATAATCAGAATGTCCACTTACTCGTGCATTTAACATTAGGGACAAATAGACTTATAGTACACTTCCTTGTTAGCTCTACTGAGCTTTCCCCACGCTCAGCCGTTGTTGTCACTGTTCGACTATCGTCTGTGCGTATGTCCGTTTGCGCTCTTTAATGCTAAGCATTCTGGGTAAAACTTTCAGCAGAAGAAATTTTGATTTCGTTTTCTAATTTCCCCCAGAAAATAAACTTTGATATTTCATGCAAGTTGTCTCCTGAAAAAAATAATAAACGGACATTCCATGCAAATTGTCTCCTAGGAGACAATTTGCATACAATGTCAAAGTCTGTTTTCTGGGGAAAATAAGAAGAAAAAAAATATCAATTTGTCGTCTGCTGAATCTGCCAGATCGTGGTAAAGGTTAACTGAAATCTGCAAAACCACTGAAGTGACCTGAACTCATTTGTAGAAATGTTGTTTGGGGTGGGAGGAATTCAAGCTTGTGCTTGCGATCGGCATTTCATTGATTGTCACAGCAACCAGTAGGCCCAATAATAATGGGAATAGGTAAAAATCAAGCTCTTTCTGGAGGTGTAAGCGCTATTCTGAGTTCTGGTCTGATTCTCGAGAACATTCGAAGAATGTTTTCCTCTCATCTGGGCTACCGCGACAATGCCCACGAATTTTAACGAAAATCGTTTCTAGCACTTATTTAACAGGGATTGAAGTGAGCATGATCAGTCGCATTCCATATATCTCGTGTATAGTATCATTTTCTTTTCGTTAGCATGGTCGTCGCATTACACATCGTGTTCATGGTCATTTCTACTTTGCACTTCATTTGAACAAATTCCTTTAGGTATAAATAGAGATGAGATATTAAGGGCTCCATATTCCTCAAAGTTAGACATTTTATTATCCAAAAAACGTTTAATAAACTGATATATTGTATTCATACAATCATAAATAGTTACACCTGACAGCTGTAAAATTTCAGTTAGTCTCTTGTACTTGAACTGGATCAAAAATGAAATGATTTTGATCATGTATGCAGCCTCGCAAACTACAATGTTGCATATTAAGAGACTCAATCAAACCGAGTCTCCGATTTTCGTGATTTTTTTTTTTTTTTTTTTTTGTGTGTGTTCGTTGTTTCCAAAGGCAATCCTTTTTTACTTTTATTTTAACTTAAGTTGCCTCAAATGCCAACTGAGTTATTGAAGTAACATGGTCATATGCTATAGGTGGTCCTCTACCAAGGTATTTTTATATTCCTATGACTCAAGTAGTTTGGTTGTCATGGCACCAAATGTTTCACAGAGTCCTACAATGGGAAAGTAGTTAAATGGAATCTTTTTTGATAACCATTGAATCAATTGACCTCAACTTGCAACAAGTGCTTTTGTGTGTTTCCTAAGAGCCTGCCTTTTCTCCACACCCGTTGTTTTGATTGGCTGTCATGAAAAAGGTTAGTTTTAAAATGGGAGAAGTTTAAACGATAGCTACTCTAAGAGCACCGGATGGATTCCATTGAAATAAAGCAGCCATGTTCCTTTGGTCGCTCCCTAACTAGATTATAGTTATTAAGCTGATGGCTTAAATGATTTGGTTGCTATGGATACAAAGTTTCACATACTCTCTCAATGGGAAAATGTTTAAATGATATCTACTCCATAACCAATGAAGACATTTGAATCAAACTTGTCACAAATGTTCCCTCGGTGTTTTTCTTATTATTTTATGTTTTATGCACATCTACCCCTTTAATGATTGCCATGGCAACGGGTTATTTTAAAATATGCATTGTTTAACCCACATATCCTCCCAAAGGGCTGAGTGGCTTTCACTGAAGTAATGTTCCTAGGAGGCCCTCTAACAAGTTCTTGTCTTTTATATTTTCTGGTCCTTTATGGTTTATTGAGTCCATTCCGTTATTTTTCTTAAAAGTATAAAGATCACTGATGAGGCCAAAACCAGCTAGCATTCTTTATAAATCTATAGCGGGCCGTTATCGGCCCGTCGGGGTAGCTGGACGGGCCGATAACGGCCCGCTATAGATTTATAAAGAATGCTAACGGTAATTTTGGCTGGAACTAGCAACTCTGGTTGGTTGTCATGACAAGAGTTAGTTTCAAAACAGGAACGTTTAAACGGCATATTTTCTTATAGCACTGGCTGGATTTCATTGAAATAAAGCAGCCGTGTTCCTTTGGTCGCCCTCGGCCAAGTTTGCAGTTTTCAGACAGCCACTCCATAACTAATGAAGAAGCTTGGACGAAACTTGTCAGAAATACTCCTTGGATAATTCTGTTATCAATTCATGGTTTTATACACATCTGCTACTTAGAGCGGTTGCTGTGGCAACGGTTCCTTTTTTTAAAACAGACAATATTTAACCGACATATAACAAGATATCCTCCATGCTAAAAGTAATATGTTTTCACAGGTTGTTAATTTAAAAAAAGGAAAGTATTTGGAACCTAATGCATTTGTTTCACTTCTTTTTTTTTTTTTTTTTTTTTTTTAGTCGTTTGTTGTTGTTTTGTTTTGTTGTCATTTCAGTATACCGACCACCCAGCGAGCATTCTACTTAGATTTCTATCGGAACGTTATCGGTCCGACAGGAATCCTGTCCGATAACGGCCTGATATAAAATTTATGGGAAACTATGCATAAAGACGCACAAAACCGTTTACAGAACGAAAAAAAAATGCTTATTGTAAGTCATTGGCAAGACAGCTCTTGATTAAATGCAATCAAACAAAACGTTGTCTAACTGCTCAGATGCATTCCTTGGCCCTAATGAAATTAGTGAATACAGAGATACCGAGCTTTCACAGTTATACTTCGTGAACTGTGAAATGAATGTGCCTCGCCATACGAAAATGGCCCTTCTGAACGCAGCGTCTGATCAGGGATAGCACTGTTTGCCATTCACCCAGCAGTTTTAGACATATCAACAGATAGTAGACTTTTAGGAGCGTTTAATTTGTCCGAATATTCAAGGGTAGTAGGGCTAGATCGATTTGTGAGAACACGGTAAAAGACAAAACAAAATAATAATAATAAAAATATACAGACAGAAATTGATCAGATCGGCATGTGTATGACTTACTATTTGACATTCTTCAAATATTTAGCATGAGAGCCGTCATGTCCCCATCGCAGACAGGGCGCGTACCCATGCTCGTTTTGACACTGCATTCACATATTGTTTTAATGCCTAGCTTGCTGGAAAAAATTACAGCAGACGCCATTTTGATGTTTTTCTTTTTACCCAAACAATCCCAGTCAGCATTCTACGTAAATCTATATCGGGCCGTCATCGGCCCGTCAGGGTAGCTGACGGGCCGATGACGGCCCGATGTAGATTTACGAAGAATGCTAGCTGGGAAGGTTTAACATTCCATGCAAATGGTCTCCCAGGGAGACAATTTGCATGAAATATCAAACCTTATTTTCTAGGGAAAATAATTAAAATATTACACGTTAATTAGTCGTCATCTGAATTTGGGGTGGGGGTTAAGTGTAAGTTATTTTTACGTGTGATTCTGTTCGTTTTGTTATGTAAGTAATCACAACAGACTTTCCTATTAGTTCACCTCATTTTGCTTTTCACATTCGCAGCATGGTAAAATAAGAAAACCGTTTTGTTTTTTGTTTTTGGGGTTTTTTTTAATTACAACTACTATTATACTATTATGCAATAAAATGAGCTGATTCATCAGTTTACTTTCAGAAATCTGTGTTTTGGGGTCGATTGTTTACAGTCGAGCTATAGTATACAAATTAAGATAGTTGTCCACGTTATTGCCATTGACCAATTACCAATGTAATCAAACCGCGTGTTTGTATGAAATCCAGGTAACGGTTATTTATTGCCGCGTTATTCTGTGTCACTGTGACGTCAGAGGACCTGAAAAGAGGGTTATCTGTACAACCTGGACTGGGAAACTGGCAAACAGTGCAGACCTAGATCAGGGTATGCACTGTTAGCTTAAATTACAGGAAGTTAAGTCCAGTTAAGGGTTAAATGACAGTTTTAAGTTTCCGTTTAGGACCATTTTCCTAGCCTATAATCAGAGACAATCGACCAACCAGTGCTGTCAGTGGTTTAATTTTGTCTGTTCCATTAAAGACTGATACATTTGCATTGATATTTGGGCTGCATAAGGCACCATTCCCGAGTGTCAGAGTAGCTGACTGTGGTGCTGAAGGTTACGATTTTTTTTTCGGTCACTAAAACTTAAACAGGCTCAAATAAGATGTCCAAATTACAGTTTCTTCTTGTAAAAGGGGTCTGAAGTAAATTGAAATCTTAAAATCTAAGTTATTAGTCTTTTACTTTAAAAATAAGTATGTATAAGCAATGAATAAAAGATATGATGTTTGAGCAACTAAAGTGCTTTAAGGCAGAGGATTATGCCCCGTTTTTCATATACTGTAGCCCAAGACACGATGGTCTGTAACTCGTATTACCCTTATGGTCGCAAGGCTTTAGGACAACTTTACTTTTCATGAAACCAGTAGCATTACTGCATTATCACAGGCTTCCATTACAACATTTGGCTAAATTCTATTCCTCATAATGTGCCATGACTTCCAAGTTTGGTCTGAAAGGATCTATCAGCATTTTTGGCACCCTTCTGTCCTTGAACATATGTACCCTTATTTTAGTGGAAAATAAAAAAAAAAAGCAGAAAAACCGAAGTATGACTTTTTCAACAATAGTGCACTTAAATAGCAAAATACTGTGCTTAACGCTTAGCACTCTGGGTAAAATTTTCAGCACACGACATTTTGAAACATTTTTCATATTTTTTCCCAGAAAACAGGATTTGACAATTTGCATGAAATGTCAAATCCTGTTTTCTGGGAAAAATAAGAAAAATATAATCAATTTGTCGTCTGCTGAAAATGCCCAGAGAGTGGTAAAGATTAAAGGTCAATTTCTCAAAACTAATAATGGCTAGAAATATGTTACCTACATTCGTATTGCATCTACAGAATTGAGAGCAATTGAAGCTATCAGTATATGACCTTGACCTACTTGTCATTCTTCACTGACTGTTATTTATTGTTCACCATGTGTGGTTAGGTCAGGTTCTAAAACTATGAGGGTTAGGGAAATAGGCATGAGACCAAAGGTACATGTAAGGGGAGAGTGGCTAAAGCCTGCCATACCTTGTGACCTTGCCTTACTTTTCATATTTCACTGACTGCTAATTTTATGTTCAGCCAGTTTGTTTAGATCAATTGCTCAGTAACAATAAGAGTTAGGAACAGCAACAGAATCACAGCTTCATTAGGTCTTGACTAGCTTTTAATGCTTTATTGACTTCGTTAATTTTATGTTACTCTGTGTGAAGATCGTCCGCAGCTACATCATTTTTACCATGTCGTTTTAGAAGTGTCATTGGCTTTTAGAAGTGTTAACTTCACTTGATGCGAGATCAGGGTATGGGGCCTTTTTCTTGTCTATCCCACTCTTGTTTTCGCTCTCTCTCTCTCTCTCTCTCTCCTGGGAGACGGTTCAACATGACTGACATATTGTTGACAGGAACGTAAAACATCGAATCAAACAAACTGCATACCAGATTGGCCTATCTTTATTACGCAGCGGTCTCTTTCTTTTTCCTGACACCGTTCCTACTAGAAACTCAGTTCTTGAAATACAGCAAAATCGATTCTACATTTTTTTTTTCTTTTGTACTTTTTCGGTTTGTTAGTTTCTAAGAAGCAAGAGTTACAGCATCATAAGACAGGACATAGGCTTATGTATCACTAATTTTCGACAGAAATAGCAAAACTTACCTTTCCCAAATATGTGATATCTAAATAGCTTATAAATCACAAAAAGTGTTGCTGTGCTAGGCATACTGTTATATCTGCTTTTTCAGGATATCATCATTCTACAATGAATTGTACCACATGAAAATGACTACAAGCTCAGATTTATGCTCGAAAACTTATCAAGATTCATGCGACCATGCTTGCATTCAGATATTGAAAACATTTGTCACAAGCTATTTATTCATCATTTCAACAGTTATTGAAGATCCATCACATATGGCTAGAAATATAGAGAATAGCCATCATTCTCGTTCTTAAAACTTAATATTAGATCGAACACATTGTATCAATATTTATCAATTTTTATGGAATGGAACTGTTATCAACGAAGTAAATTTTGCTTATTCTTCTAAACACAAACACGCACGCCACGCACACACACACGCACGCACGCACGCACACACACACACACACACAGACACGCGCGAGCATAAGTCCGCAAACCTTTGCGAGTAGTCTGTGATACTGTACGCAGACGTCAAACTTGTTGACTACAAGTCCTATCTTAGGATGCCCTTTATTCTCTTGCACATTTTCCCATATGTTTTGGCGTCTTGTCTGCTTCCGAGGATGATTCCAGTGGGACAGAACCATATTTCTGGTGTGCGCAAACATTCACCACACATATTTACCGCCTACTGGAATCAATAAAGTGATCAAACATTGTCTCGTCTTTGCCTTTTTATGGTGTCTGTTGGATATTTCATATAAACATGTGAGACTGTGTTTGTTGCTTAACTTTAGAAAACCGCTCTTATGGCATGTGCAAAAAGCAAAGACCTAGATCGCCTTGCGCATCCCGTACGTCTGATCAGGGTTTTATCTGTTCTTCGAGATATTCGACAGTACGCTATGAAAATTTAAGCGGACAACGAGGGACCAGAATATGCAGACTGCTCTGGGCCTCCATGGCCTCATATACGCAAAAGGACATTTTCTCATGTCGCGCCTAATTTGGTGCAAATGTTCATTCTGTTTTAGGGGAATTAATACACTTTCAAGGGAGATAACTCTGTTAAACTTAATTTTGCGACCTTCTCAAAAAGGGATCTACTCTAAAAAGAAAATATTTGCTCCCCGTGGGGAGCAAATTCTTTCTTTTTGGAGTAGACCCCTTTATAGACTAGACTAAGTTGCAGGAAGGCAATCAGGAAGTCACAAAAGTTGTCACCCTTGTCAAACAAGACGGCAAATCTATCCAATCCCTAGCAGATTAAATAGGAATGGATAATGGATAAGCTATCAATGGAGGCAACTCTATCAACTGTTTTTTGTTTTTTGTTTTTTTTTTTTTTGTTTTTTGTTTTTTGTTTTTTGTTATTGTTTTTTTTTTTTTTTTTTTTTTTTCGTTTAAAGATATTTTATTTGTATAAATACAGATACAATACATGTCAACATGAATATATTTCAACTGGTATTCAGAAAAAAAGTCAAGGATTTATATTAATCTGTCTCCCATAAACATTGAACAAAACGCGTGTCATGGTGAATAATTTAAATAGATGCAGATTGTAGTATTTGCTACATACACAATTAAACAGTTGTAGTTTTTAACAAGATTGGGGCATACCAGTGCATACACATATTCGTACATATACTTCCATACATGGAACTGTTTTTGCGTCCCTTCTTGAAAGGGTCTACTCTTAAAGGAAATAATTTGTTCCCGTTAAAGTAGACTCTGTACAGAAGGATTTTGGCGGCATGGAAGCAAACGGGAAACCACAAAAGTTGTCTCCCTTTTAAAAATGGCGGGGAAATTTTCCGAGAGTATAAGGTCCCTTTATATTGTTTTCATAGATAAGCTGCTGAATATAACTAAATGTTAGCAGACGATAATATATTTGTCTTCTTAAATCCCAAAAGATACCGTATTTAGCCTAAATATTTGGGCACTTTAACTCCTTAGCCCATTGAATACCGGAGGCCCCTAAACGGGTAACTTGCAAACAGTGCAGACACAGAACAGACGCCGCAGAACTCGGCGTCTGCTCAGGGTCTCCACTGTTTGCAAATAGTTCAACCATTTTTCTTTAGGAATACCTACATCATATAGCCTGACATACCTAAACTCGAAAATGAACTCTTTCAACATATAGTATGGGAGGGTTTATTCAGTCTTTCATGGGTTAGCACTTTTATCGTAAATTTTGAAACAGTCCGTCCAGCTGATATTGGCTTACAGTTGGGCAAGGCCTACTATCTTTGTAGCAGGTAAGTGTAAGATAGAGGGGGAGTGTTTTTGTTTCTTCTGTTTCTTCGCTTTC
Organism: Anodontia alba; assembly: GCA_964016985.1. NCBI lineage: Eukaryota > Metazoa > Mollusca > Bivalvia > Lucinida > Lucinidae > Anodontia > Anodontia alba. Next base: position 56,472,997 of record OZ024833.1, read on the forward strand.
ATTCCTGTTCCTCTTTCTTCCCTGTCCCTCTCTTTCATCTCCTCTACTATCTATTCTATCTCTTCTCCCTTTCTCTGGGAGACGACACAAAATGACCCACAAGGATTGACGTGTCGTTAAACCCCAACTCAATCAATCAAGTCCATTTTACTACCTGTGGATATGTCTAAAACATTAAGGATGAGTGGCAAACAGTGTCGACCCTGATCAGGGTCAACACTGTTTGCCACTTATCCTGAATGTCATCACTACGTCAGATGTCGCGTTCTGTGGTATCTGATCAGGGTCTTCACTGTTTGCCAAGCTCTGCCTGAATACTTAGGTTATATAAGGTAGAACTTGATATTTCATGCAAATTGTTCCCGTAGGAGACAAAGCGAATAAAATGTCAGGGCTATTTTTGGCAACTTTAAATTTAAAGCGTGCTGTTGGCAGCATCACCAGACGAAAATGGAGTGATTTTTTCTTGCTAACAGGACTTAACATTTCATTTAAACTGGATATTTCTTGGCTAATAAATTCTGTAAGGAGGGACCATTTGGAAGTGAAAATACATTACATAAACGCCAATCGTGCAGAATAAGAAAATTTGACACTGCATCTGTTTTCACTTTAGTTAGTGTGCTCATTGATCTCAAATATCATCCCCTTAAGAATGTATTTATCTCCACAACAGCTGGTGTTAGTGCCGTGTGTCGGCCGTAAAACGTCTCCCACTGCTTCACTTTAGTATAATCTATAAATATTTTCTGGTTCTTTGTAATGATTGAGCCCATTCCATGATTTTGAAAATTTATATGAGTGTCACTGATGAGGCCTAATAGGTCGAAACTAGAAAAAAAATACACTACAGTGAAGTGAAGTGCTGGGAGCCATTTACAACCACCACATGGCACCAGCACCAGCTGTAGTGAAATTAATAGATTTTAAAAGAAATGGACCGAAACAGTTGAAGTGTCGGGTTTTTTTGGTTTTTTTTTTTTTTTTTTTGGTTTTTTTTTTTTTTGGTTTTTTGTGTTGTTTTTTTTTTTTTTTTTTTTTTTTTTTTTTTTTTCTGGGAGCCCTTTGTGATCATTTAACCCGATTCAGGTTTTTTTGAAAATTTATATAAAAGTTACTGGTGAGGCCTAATTAGCTGAAGCTAGCTAGTCTGGCCAAAAACACTTGACACTTTAACTGTTTTATTACGAAAACACGCCTATTCAAATATACTGAAAATTTTACCACCAAAAAATGAAAATTTCCAGATAAAAATTCTGATATTTTTCATATTTCTGTTCAAAACATAGATTGTGTGTACTCGTTAGAACCGCCTCGGCGGGGCGGTTTTAACGAGTACCAACAATCTGTTTTCGAGCAGAAATATGAAAAATAATGTGTACCCCTGTAAACCCCAGTTTTACAATATAAGAGTGGGGTTTTAGGAGGTCAACATTATATAGGCGTGTTTTCGTGATGCTTTTGTTTAATGAGTGTGTTCAGTGCTCTCAATGGTCATTCTCTTTAGAGTAATTGAATCTGTTCATGAACAGTGATATAATGTGCAACATCATTCACTCATCCCAGCCCATACAAAGAGCAGTATGGGGAGACGTTTTATGGCCGCCACACAACACTTTGCAGCAGCTATAGTTGTAGGCTTTACAAGCCCTGTTCCTTTAAGAACAGAAAAAAAAATATAAGAAAATAAATAACTTTCATCTTCAGGGTTCAAAGTTTAGGACGTATGGTAAGGAGTCAAGCTGTCTGAATATTTAGGGTAATTACGATGTTTTTGGCCAAAGAAGACAAAGTTTTGAGCCAGGGCATAACAAAAGCTACCATAAGATTTGTGCGACCAGCGAAGATTCAGATCGGTCTGTGCATCCGCGCAGTCTGACCAGCGTATTCGCTGATCGCATATGCCTTCTACATCTCCAGGCTATCCAAAGAGGGATAAACGAGAATCCTTGCCATACTGGGTGGATGTACAGGCAGATCTGTCTCTTTCTTTGCTGGTCTCACAGGTCTTATTTAAGGTTTTGCCATGAGCTGGCTCCAATATATTGTTCATCTCAGTTAAATTCAACAGATTAGATGAAACACAAAATTAAGGGGACTGGATATACTTAGTAACTTCCCGCCATTGTTTCCAAGGAGTGGGGAGAACTTTTGTTACTTCCTATACTATTTGCTTTCCAGCATACCATAACCCAATCGGAAAAGGGATCTGCTCTAAAACTAAAAATTGCTCCCAAGCAAAACTAATTATTTTATTTTAGAGAAGACCTTTTCCAGATGAGGAGTCAGTATAGTTTTAACAAAGTCGTCGCCCCTGCGTCCCCAGGATAGGATTTCTTTACCTGGCTCATTCGGTGTAAAACCAAGGGTCCTAATGCCAATAGCGAATGCATAAGCACAGTCTGGGCCCAGTTGTTCAAAACTTAACGAAGTTTTAAGCTGCCGTGACGTTAAAATTTCTATCTTGAAATCTGGCAAATACATTGATATTTTCGCTGAAAAATGTGAGTAGCTTTTGCATTGCAAAAGCTACTCACATTTTTGCAGCAAAAATATCAATGTATTTGAAAATACCTTAGCTACAACAATTAACGAGTTTGTCATTAACGAGCTCGTTAAGCTAACGATGCTTTGAACAACTGGGCCCCGACCATAGCCTTCTAAATTCGTCGATATATTCTACAGTATTCAATGATTCTGCAGACCCTGATTAATCTGTGCGGATGAACAGGCTGATCTGGGTCTCGCTGTACGCATATGGCTTGAAGGGCCTTTTTTCTGCTGTTTTTCATTCCAAGCTTGGTTTGCCAGCATCAGAATCTAATAAAATCGTGTAGACTGTCATAATTTCGTTATGTTTGACATAAAACATTCTGATGCACTATTTTGTACCACAGCATGACGTAAGTAGTAATCTGGCTCAATTTAACTCTTAAAGCGCTAATCACAACTGCTGCAGACGACATTTATTTATTTATTCATTTATATTTTTCTATGGCAAGGCATTTTATGTGAATAAACACCTTCATTTCTTACTACACATGTCTCAAAATTTGGAAAAGAAAACAAACAAAAAAACCTTGACTACCTGTTGATATGTTTAAAAACAGTTAGGTGAATGGCAAACAGTGTAGACCCTGATCAGATGCGCGTTCTGGGTCTATACTATTTATTCAGACATTATCGTATTTTCCCTAAATATTGGGACATCTTAACTCCTTACCGTACTTGTCCTAAATTTTGAATAAATCCATTTGTTGATATGTCTAAAAATTGCTAGATGTAGACCCTGATCATACGCTCTGTAGCTTCTGATCTGGGTCTACACTGTTTGTTCGGACCTGCTTGTCCAAATACTTAAGTTAGATACGGCATAAGTAGTAGCAGCAGTATTATTATTATTATTATCATTAGTAGTAATGGTAGTAGTAGTTGAAGTAGTAGTAGTAATAACAGTAATAGTAGAAGCAGTCGTAGTTGTAGTAGAAGGAGTAGTAGTAGTAGTAATAGTAGTAGTAGTGTAATAGTAGTAGTAGTAGTTGTTGTTGTTGTAGTACTAGTAGTGATGAATGACACTTTTACTGGTTGTCTGCTAAAGGTCCAAAATTCAAGGTGAGGTTGGGGTATATTCTTCAACTGAACATCGCAGAATAGTATGACCCTCGTGTATGGGTTTGTAGAGAATCAATGAGTGTTGTGATAACAAGTCGATCCCTGCCTGCATGCGCGCGTGCGTGTGTGCGTATGTTTTCACTGAGTTATATGTTTACATGTCTCACTTTCATTACTACTACTTTCATTGCCTTGAGAAAGGCTGTGTTTTAATTGTTTTTTTTGTTGTTGTTTTTTTGTTGTTGTTTTTGTTGTTGTTTTTTTGTTGTTTTTTTTTGTTTTGTTTTTTTTTTGTTTTTTTTTTTGTTTTTTTGTTGTTTTTTTTGTTTTTTTTTTTGTTTTGTTTTTTTGTTTTTTGTTGTTTTTTTTCCTGATGATGCACTGATTGATAGGACGCGTGATGATGAATAGACTCAATCAAGCCGAGTCTGCCATTTTCTGTTGTTTTGTTTTTTTTTATTTGTTCCGTATTATAAAGGACCTTATTTTAGCCAGCACATGAGGAAAGGGTACCTATCACATAGGCGACCAGCAAAGGCTCAGGCGAGCCTGCGCATAAGCGCAGTCTCGCCTGAGCCTTTGCTGTTCGCAGTCATGTAGTAGAGGCTTTGAGTAAGCTTCAGGCAAATACGAATGTCTGTAGCTAAAATAGAGGACTGCTCATGCGCATTTGAAGAACCATACACCGAAAACCATAAAGTCCCTTTTTTCGTGCGCCGACTTATTTCAGAATGCTTTGAGATCATAGCAGCTGTCTTTTGATGCTTGTGTGGAGGCTATTAAACATTGCCCTCTACTGTGATTTAGTACTGATATTGATTGTTCTGCCAGTGGTACTCATATATTTTTTATCTGAGATCTAGAGATCCGCTCAAAGCTGAATTAGACTGGCTCCAGTCTCCAGTGACTAAATATTTTTCTCATAATCCTGTTTGATAATCCACTAAGATAAAACAAAAAAAAAATATCATTATAAAGGCTGGTCACTGTAGTGACCAGCCTTTAGTCATGATATTACTTTGGTTTTATTTTAGTGGATTATTAAACAGATTATAAGAAAAATTATTTTGTCACTAGAGACTGCAGCCAGTCTAAGCTGATGGGGGCGTGAGTGTTGTTTTTTTTTTTTTTTTTTTTTTTTTTTTTTTTTCATTATTCCTCATGGACAGACTCTATCAAGAGGCCCTATATTCTGGTTTTTATTTGTTCTGTATTTCCAAAAGACCCCTCATTCGGAACATTTTGTACCCGTCTCGCGTTCTTTATTTCTGATGTCTGTAGTTCATAACTGTAGCCTTTATTATCGCATAGGCGTAGCGCTCAATACGTAATATACGTATAAAAAATAATTGTAATAAAGTGTGATTTACATAGAATACTTTGCTTCTTTACCATAGTCTCAAAAGAAGAATTAACTTCCTCTGGGAGCAAATTCTTTCCTTTAAGAGTAGCCTCTATTTTGGAAGCGATTCTAGGCATAGTTTTCAAGATTTTTCCTGAGTGTTCGTAAAAATAATTCCGTTCTGGCTACTGCATAAAAGTGCCATCTGGAGCCATGTGATATTCGATGGAATTGCTTCACTCTTCATGGAAAATAAAATTAACACTAGAGATTAATTTCGCAATAAATGTAGTTTCGATGGAGTGATATCTCTTGACTTCTGTTTCAAACAAATTCAATGAAACCAGCTATTCGGCAACAAGCCATCTTCAAGAAATAATTTATCACGAACAAGCAGAGATTTCTATGAGAAGATATTTGGTGCGGTATCCAGACAGTACAATGGTTTCTTTTCCACATCATTTGTCGTGCACTATTAGGACAGCATCAAGCAAAATGGGATCTTCAGGCATATGTGGACAGTGAAGGCCCTGATCAGGACCTCCGCTGCCCGCTAACATTATCATTGTATACTACTGAATATCCCAGTAAGCATTCTACATAAATCTATAGCGGGCAGTTATCGGCCCGACAGGGTAGCTGAACGGCCGATAACGGCCCGCTATAGATTTATGTAGAATTAGCTGGGTATATCAACTGACAGTAAAGGTCCTGATAATACTGTACGAATGCACAGGCTGCATATGTTCAAATCTTCATCCGACCACTCATTTGTGAAGTTATTTTTGTTTTGTTTTGTATTTTTTTTTTTTTTTTTTGTTGTTTTTGTTGTTGTTTTTTTTTTTTTTGTTTTTTTTTTTTTTTTTTTTTTTTTTTTTGATTTTTTGCAATTCCAATGTAACGGCTTATTTGCTAAAGCAACGTTTTAATTACTTGGATCTCTTCGAGCGAAAGGGTGTCTTCGAAAAAATGCGAAGTGCGTAGATTCTGATAACTATGCGGAATCGCAGGGCTTATCAGTTTTTTTGTTGTTGTTTTTTTTTTGTTTTTTTTTTGTTTGTTTGTTTTTTTTTGTGTGTGTGTGTTGAGCTTTTACGGCCCAGTCAACCCACTGGGGTCATGTCGAGCGCGGTCAGTTTACCTAACCACACTTTTTTTCTTGGACGGGCTTAGTCCTCTAAGCGGTTCACCAGTACTTGCGCACATTCTTCCGCCAGAAACTGACAACTGCCCGTCTTGCGAAAAGCTGTTTATTGGTGAATTAAGCACGTAGTATCGGCAGTCACAGCAAATATATGTCTGCACCGTCGCAAATTGATGTCAACTTTTCAATTATATTTTGTGTCCTCATGAGCTTAAGTATCTTCCAGAATTTAAAACCAAACGTCTGTTTTATCATATAGGTCTTTCCCTAATTTTAAAGACTGGTGAGTAGAAGCACAGGTCTATTCACTAAATAAGGGATGCAACACCTGTATGAATTAGACAGTTATCACGGACACTGTTCAAAATGCCTTATCTGGATAATATTATATATACATGCTTAAAGGGGCAACATTACAAAAAGAAGGATCTTGCTGAATCATTCCTTATTATTAAATTGACAGAAATTATTCTTGAAATTATTGTTGAATAGAAGAAATTTGATTTTAATTTATGGTGTGCTGATGTCCCATCATCCTTTTGAAACAATGATAATATACAATATAAATAAGCTATTATAACGCTCCACAATCTAAATTACCGGGGCCCAGTTGTTCAAAACACGATATCGTTAGTTAACGTATCGTTAAAACTTTGATCATCAGATATGGCATATATGGTAATATTTTTGCTGAAAAATATGAGTAGCAAAAGCTACTCACATTTTTCAGTAAAAATACCTTTGAATTAGATATTGTACTTACTAGAACAGTTAACATTTTGACCACTAACGAGCTCGTTGAGCTAACGATGCTTTGAACAACCAGGCCCTGTTTTTTGGGGTTTTTTTTAGCCTTTTTAATATGAAGTCATCGAGGCGAGATTTATGCAGGTATGAGGTAATCTTCTTAATATATAAATATTGCAGATCAGAGAGCGGTCAGCCTTAAAAACATTTTTCATGATAATGCAACGTGCATTCAACCTTAGCAATAGTGGAATACTCCGGTAACACATCACAACTTTGTTTAACGCTTAGCACTCTGGATAAAATTTTCAGCAGACGATATTTTGAAATATTTTTCTTATTTTTCCCAGAAAACATGATATGACATTTCATGCAAATTGTCTCCTGACGAGACAATTTGCATGAAATGTCAAATCCTGTTTTTTGGGAAAAATAAGAAAAATATCATCAATTTGTCGTCTGCTGAAAATGCCCAGAGAGTGGTAAAGGTTTAAGTTCGGGAAAGACTGCCAACTAGAACTGTAAAACGTTTTTACAGTTTATATTTTATTCAGTTTCCGTTTTATTCCATAAAGTACAAATTGAGCCACAGCCTCAGAAAATGTACCTTCGAACATGTGCGCTCAGCGAAGATTCAGATCGGACTGCGCATTCGCGCAGTCAGATCAGAATCTTCACTGGCCGCATTTTGGATAGCCAAGGATGCAAAGTTTCTTCTTACGGATAACGAAGACGCTGATCGGACTGCGCATGCGCGGGCTGATTTGAGTCTTCGTTGGGGGCACATGTCAGAAGGTTTGTTTTCTCACATTTCAGCTCAACGGATTTTTAGTCTAATATGAATCAAATTAACCGCAATATAATTGACCGTAATTCCAAATTTAGATATTTTATTATATTTCTTTGTTAGCAACTGCGAAATATCTAATTGGTTTTAATTTAGTAACAAAAACATAGGATGATTATTATTGATCTGGGTATTGTATTCATTGCATCAATGAAGATTTTCAGCAAATTGAAAATATGCTATGACGTCACGTCCTGGAAATAAGGGACACTGGGGAAAACACAAAAGTGGGCCACATGAAGCAAAAGATGTCGCCGAACATATGCTAACATGCACATTCAGATCACCCTGTGCGCATAGTTTTTGCCTTTTTTTTGGTTTATTTTTATAATAGCCAATAATTCTGAAGGCGGACAGCAAAGGCCCTGATCAGATGCGTGGATGTGCAGGCTGATCTGAGCCTTCACTGTCCGCATATGATTTGTAGACACTTTTATTAGGTTTTTAAGTTGAATGGACACACCTGAAATAATTTGCTGCCATTTTGCAAAAGTACGACAACATATGTGGACAAGAATATTGATCAATATTGTCTCCCTGGTATTTAAGACCATTCTAAACCGGGGGTTACTCTTAAAGGAAAGAATTTGCTCCCTCATGGGAGCAAATTCTTTCATTTATGAGAAGCCCTGAAAAGGAAGAAAGTCAAATATTTCAGAGTTAATTGCCTTGAAGATGTATCTATTTCCCTTAAATTGAAACTTTCACCCGGGACGTAGGCAGCACATTTTGGCCAGTTGTGACGCAGGCAACACAGTTGTCGATTTTCGCCGACATAGCGGTTTGTTTATGAATGCCTATACAGCAATAAGAATCGAACACTTGAACCAGACTATCCCCAGGACCTTCGCTGTCCGGTTATGGATCGTTGTGGTTTTACCCTAGCACAATCCGGAGACAAATAAAAAAAAAAAAAAACTCCCATGGGAAAGTATATGCCGATTCGTGTTGCTCTTGAAATTCTAATCACATACTTTGTCTGTCTGCTATAATCAATTAAGAGCCTAATAATATAATTTCTTGCATATTTTATACGTTTTCTCGAGAATGTTGGAACCTGTTTTTATTTGAAATTCAAAGCAGTAATATCCACCTCAAATCTGATACGATTGGTGAATCAATACATAAGAGTGGCGTAGCCAGACCGGAATTATTTTTACGCACACTCAGAAAAAAGTATTAAAAATGATGTCTAAAATTGCTTTCAAAATATGGGCTGTTCTTAAAGGAAAGAATTTGCTCCCTTTGGGAGCAAATTCTTTCCTTTAAGGGCAGCCCCTATGGTAAAAGAGTAAATTATTTATGTTAATGTCACTTTATTGTGGATATTTTTACGCATGTTACGCACAGTCGTTTTGTGCGTAATGAGCGCCACGCCTCTGCAAAACCAAGAGAACCTGAAAGAAAATGCTACCGTATACGAAGTTATTACCGCACATACCCTATAACAATGGCAACAATCTACGTCATTAACATGGTATTACGCACAATTTTTGAGGCTTCAGATTACCGCCCACATATTATTATTCAGTAGTCTATAAAGCATATGCTGTGGGTACTCATTCGAATCGACTGTGCCGTTGTGGCTGTCTTTGTTTGTTCCACATCTCTTCTTTCGGTGCTTCGGGAAGGCTGTGCTTCGTCATTTCCTGGGTAACTTCTTTTATGAGCCAGCGCATGACAAAACCAACAAAATGGCATGTGCGCCCAGCGACGACCCAGATCAGCCTGGGCATCCACCCAGTCTGATCAGTCTTCGCTGTCCGCATGAAGAAAGCTTGGATCCTTAGCTACCCACTGAGCGCACAACGAAGATTCTGATAAGACTGGGCGGATGCTAAGGCTGATCCGAGTCTTCGCTGGGCGCACATGCCATTTTGTTGGTTTTGTCATGCGCTGGCTCTTATATTTTTGTAACATTTCGTCCCGTATGTCCATCCATCAGTTGTGTGCTGTCTACAGCCAAAATTGACCGTAAGGACATTGTCAGGTTTAAACAGAAATAATTCGATTAAGAGCTGCCAGAATTGACTGAATCTTTACTATGCTGAGCATAAAATAATAGCGTTTATAACTGGTTTAAACAGCATCTTTAAAAATAGATTTTATCACTTCTTCGCACTGTCCGGTTTAAACAGAAATAATATTTTGTAAACCCATAAACGGAGAAAGGCCAGACTAATGCGTTCTTATACGACATTGTTTCTGGAGATAACAAATTAACAAATTAACATGAAGGATTGCTAAGACAGACGAATTGTTGTAATCACTTTCGAGAGATTGTAGACGGACACCGAAATACAGACAAACAACTATGCTATATAATATCTTTGGTTATCTCACTATCAATATGATCACTTCTAACAGGCACAAAACGTTTATACAACGTCGCATTAACGTCGATGCAACGTCACGACGTTGCATCGACGTTAATACGACGTTGTATAAACGTCATGTGCCAGCCGGGGCTCCTGAAACAAGACGCCCATATGCGCCTGTATCTGAGTCTATGTTCCCTGGCTTATAAAGTGTTCTATACATATCATTATGGCTGTGAATAAAACTCTCGGTGTTATTTATGCAGTCTAACTGCCCCACTGTACCGTCTGTGTCGTATACCTTACGTCACCGGGACGTCCAACTAAGATTGGCTTACAGTTGGTCAAGGCCTGCTATCCTTGCAGCAGGTAAGGGTAGAGGGGTGTTTTTATTTCTTCTGTTTCTTCATTTCCATTCATTTTCCTCTTTCTCCCCTGTCCCTCTTATTAATCTCCTCTACTATCTCTTCTACAAAAATGTATCTCTTTTCTCCTTTTCTACGGGAGACAACACAAAATGACTCACCAGGGTTGACGTGTCGTTAAACTCCAACACAAGATCAGGTATCGTCTGATCTGGGTCTACAATGTTTGTGAAGATTCATTTGTTAAGGTGTTAAGTATTTATAATGGTCGAACTGCAACAGTTGTATCCAGGTGTTCACACTGTAATATTGGCATTAACCGTGTTGTTAAGTAATGGGATAATTAAATATAATTGCAAGCAAATCTTTTCTTGTCGATTTAATTGTTAAACATCCTGTCAGGTAAATCAAATTAGCAAGCGGCATCACTTCACACATGTTAATACAGTTATATAAACTAAATCAAGTCGACACAAGCCAAATGGTATCTTGCTGAACATGCTCAGTTTTCCAAAGACCATTATTTGCTGATTATTGCGTTTATATGACGAAATATACCCCCACCCCAGGGTAAAATACCCTTAGGCCGTAGAGCAGGGGTATTTTACCCAGAGCAGGGGTATTTTACCCACACGTGTAAACTTTACCCCTAGGAGCAAATGCTTTTACATGACAAATCTGCCCCTATAGGCAAACTTGTGCATATAAACGGGGCTTAAGACTGGTGTAAGAAACCAGTTCAAATTTAAAATTCCAATTATCAAGGTCATGGTCAAAGAAATTTTACGTTAATGGTTTGCTGGTTTCCGCAAACCAATATGTCCTGAACGCTGGGATATGATGTTTATGCTTATGTTATGTTGATAGAGGGGCTAATGTAACTTACACGTGAAACTTTTTTATCCATCCCTGCAGACCAATGCAGTTATATTTGCAAACAGTGCATATCCAGATGAGATGGCTCGTAACGAGCCGTTTCATTAGAATCTGCACTCTTTGCCATTCTGTTATTGGTTTTTTGTAACAATTGATGTGTCCAGATTCTGAGATGGAAGAGTCCATTTCAGATACCTACGGATGAAAAGGTTAAACACTAAAGAAAATGTCCAGGTGTGTTAGTTAGCTGGTCCTCCCCGACCCACTACACATCTGAAAGACGGAGAGACTAATCGGGCGTCTACCTATCCAGATGGCCGCTAAATTGTAAAAGTAGACAAAAAGAGATGTCCAGGAAGAACCCCAATCACAGAATATAGCCTAACAATGACACAAATTACAACGGAGACCACGTGCTTAACAAACCAACGAAAAACAAAGCAACTAGGTCCCATGGTTATAAAACTTTTTTCGTGTTCCGTTCAGCTGAGCATGAAATTTGTCCTACTAATAAATCTCAAATTACTAACAATTGCAAATTCTTTCCCGCAAAAATTAGCTGAGCATGAAAATATCTTTGCTAATAAATATGAAATGCCAACTGTTGATGGCATTTTCATAATTGTCAGCAGAGATAATTTCATGCTCAGCTGAGTGAGTATGAAAAAAGTTTTATAATCTTGGGGCCAGCTCCCATTTCTGCAACGAGATGATCAAAATGCGAGACAGAATGCTAGCATCAGAACAAGAAATAATACACGCGAAAGCAAAGTAGGCAGCTGTGCAGCGTGTGACCACAATGCTAGAGTTCAGACTTAACATGAAGCGAGGGGCCACGTACACGTTGAACCCCACCTCAGTGACGGGAAACATAAAAAACTGTCTGCTAAAACCATAAGAATACAGTGTTCTGCAAAGTGCAAAGTAAACTCTATCCAAACTACTTGTACTCTCCAGTAGTTGGCTCTTATATTGGCAACAGAGCAATGTGCATGATACGCGACATATTGAGGAGGAATTGATACATCTTTAAGGAAGACAACTCTATTGAAATTCTTTCGTCTTCCTTCTGAAAAGGGGTCTACTCTAAAAGGAAATAATATGCTCCCCTTGGGAGATAAATCTGTCGACAAAGATTTGTATCCCTTTTGAAAAGGCGTCAGCTCTAAAAGAAAAGAATTTATCCACTTAGGAGCATATTCATTCCTTTTATAACAGACCCTTTTTCAGAATGGACTTGATGTGCACATAGACAAAGATGAAGTCACAAGTTATCGCCCTTGTAAAATCTACAAAGCCATCACCTTTCTCCTAAAACGACATGTACAGTGTTGTCATATTTGTGTCATATTTTACAACGAAGAAATATGGTGATACAATCTTGTAGGTAAGTCATTACTCTTCCTGCTGTAACCAATATACTTTGCATCAGTGATCTGTCTGAGTTGCAAGATTGCCCCAAACAAATATATCAGGGCCCAGTTGTTCAAAGCTAACGATGTCGTTAGTTAACGATTCGTTAAAATTTAAATCAAGTGATACGCAAATATGCTGAAATTTTTTGCTGAAAAAATGTGAGTAGCTTTTGCACTGCAAAAGCTACTCACATTTTTTCAGCAAAAATTATCAGAATAGTGTATATTGAAGCCGCTAAAATAGTTAACGAAATGACCCTTAACGAGCTCGTCAAGCTAACGACGCTTTGAACAACCGGGCCCAGACCATTTGGTCCGAATGTTTTTATATATAGGGTTTCTGTGAGACGTCTGTACAGAAGTAAATGTCTTAATTAAGTCTGTTCTGAAGGGCGTTGGCAAAATTTTTAAAGTAAGTTAACCGCATGCATTAATTTTTCTGTCTGTGATCTGGTATGCATGCTGTGCAGTAGAAAACATCATACACAAGTAGAAAATAAAACCATTTTGTTTCCTATGTAAAAGTTATACTATCTGTCTAATAGGTATATAATGATTTCTCTTAACCTTTAAAGTGGTAAGCAAAATTGTAGCAGGCGACATTTGATGTTTTTTTCATGAGTTTTCAAAGAAATCTCAAAGGAAATAAGACTTGACGTTTCATGTGAATCGTCTACCTGTCTAACAAACGATTTACGTGAAAATTTAAGCCTTATTTTTCTCCGAAAAAAACTAAAAAAGGTAAACTGTCGTCGGCTGCAGTTTTGATTAGCACTTTAAAGGTTAATTCATTTTCCGGTTAAACCATACGTAAAACATATTTGCACGTTTGTTTTACTTGTAAAATTAGCTTGCAAAATTAGCAAGAAAGTTTTAAAAGAAACAAAAACTGTAAGTGATATTATTAACACTGAGCACGCTCTTGGCCAATTCAGCAGACGACAAACCGAGGACATTTTCTTAGTTTTCCCCGGATAGGATTTGACATATCATGCTTAGGAGACAATTTTCATGATAGTCTATGTCAAGTTCTATGTTGTGGGGAAACAACCAGAAGAAGAAGAAAAAAAAAAACATTTTAAAATGTCGTCTGTTGAATTTTTACCCAACATTTTAAATGTTATGTATGTATATTTGCTATTATTACTAGAAGCCTCTCCTATACAGGGGATGTTCAAATTACGAGGATTGTTCGAAATGAATTGCTTATTGTCCTCTAGCTCGATATTCACGTGGGGCACGATAAAAACCAATACATACCTGTATAGGGTTATTCAATATCTACACAATGGTGTATAAATGTACATGTTAGACTAAGTGTAAGACATAAAATTTGCCATTTGAATACACGCAGTCATTGACCACTGCAGTAAAAATGGTTGGTAGAAGCGTCGACAAAAAAGATGAAATACGGGCTTACATCAAAGCTCGTTCAAAACTTGGTTGTTCTTTGAAGAAGCTGATGACTGAAATTTCTACTGCTCTTCTTGTGTGTCTTATGACACAGTTCGGCGGTGGAAAAAGAAATTTGAGTCTGGTGTAGAGTCCATCAAAAATGCACCGAAATCAGATGGGCCAAAATCTGCATCTCGTAAAGAAATCGTTTCCAAAATAAAGGAAATCATTGAAGGAGATGCCAGATTTACAGTTCGTGATATTGCACGAAAGATAGCCATATCACTTTCAACGGTTCACCTTATTTTGAAGAAGCATTTGAAAGTCAGAAAGATTTCTGCTAGATGGGTGCCACATCTGTTGACTGACGAGCAAAAGAGGCAACGGGTTAAAGTGGCCAAAAAGCTGCTTCAAATGTTTCCAAAACATGACAAAAAAGCAGTTTGCCAATGTCGTCACAGGTGATGAAACCTGGGTCCATTATTTTGAGCCCGTCAGAAAGATTAGCAATAAGATCTGGGCCAGTAAACACAGCAAACGCCCAATAATTGCCAAACGTTCTTTGAGTACAAAGAAGGTTTTGTATGCAATCTTCTTCTCTGGTGAAGGAGTCGCAATAAAAGTGCCAGTGAAAAAGGGCAAAAGCATCACCGGAAAGTACTACAAAGACGTAGTACTGAAGAAACTGAAAAAGTATTATCAGAAACGACGCTCTGCCACTGGTTTTAAACATGTCCGTCTTCAACATGACAATGCCCCAGCTCATACCTCCGCAATAGTTACGGCGTTTTTGAAGAAAGAAAAAGTAACTGTTTTGCCTCACCCCCGCCCCCCCCCCCCCCCACCCCCGTATTCCCCAGACCTTGCCCCATGTGATTTCTTTTTGTTTCCGAAATTGAAAGCATTCCTTGCTGGGCGGAAATACCAGTCCCGACAGGCACTTGGATCTGCCATTCATCAGTACCTTATTACTGTGCCCAAATCACCGTGACGCCTTCAAGAAGTGGATACATCGGCTGAAACTTTGCATTTCTAGCCACGGGGAGTACTTCGAGGGCATCATCTCGGAAATGAGTACTTTTGGGCTAACTTGAAATTTGAAGTCTCCAGATAGAAATAAGCAATTCATTTCGAACATCCCGCGTATGTACCAAAGGGTACACAGCTCTAGATGGGAAGGGTGTACAAAGATAGTTTCCCCCCTTTCTATCCGCACACCTTCACGAAAACATGCCTATATAATATTATTGTAAAACTGGGGTTTACAGGGGTATACATTATTGTTCTTATTTCTGCTCAGAAACATAGATTGCGGGTACTCGTCAGAACCACCTCGCCGAGGCGGTTCTAACAACTACCCATAATCTATGTTTTGAGCAGAAATATGAAATATATCCGAATTTTATTTTAAATTTTTATTTTTTGGTGGTAACAGTTTCAGTATATTTGAATAGGCTTGTTACAGGAAACGTATATTGTGGGTACCCATTAGGAGCACAGCTTCTAATGTGAACGCACAAAACATTCTTTCAGTGGATATTTAAGAAAAAATATCGATTGTTTCCCGTCCCTTTGGGAAGCAAGTTCTTTCCTTGTAGAGTAGACCCCTTTTCGGAAGGGAGTGGGTGTGCTGGAAAGCAAACAGGAAGTCACAAAAGTTGTCTCCCTTGTAAAAACGGGCAAAACATCTGCAAAGTTTATCCTGGCATCCAGTTAAGCGTTAAGCAGGAACGTACATAATACCCCGATATATGGAAACAAAAAAAGTGCCTTCGAACATGCGCGAAATGTGCATTCAAATCATCCTGCGCATGCGCAAAGTATCATCCGGGCCTTTGCCCTCTATTAATTTGTTTCAGAGTAGATCCTTAATCAGAATGGAAGCAAAACCAATTAAAAAAGTATATACATTCCCCTTAAATAGCCTTTTTTGCCTTCGTCCGGTTTTGGAATCGTGTCTTTCTTTCCTTTCAGAGTAGACTTTTTTAGAAATGGAGCACAACCAATTAGGACATAGTTATCTCCTCTGAAAGTGTATCCATTCCGCTTAAATAGTTTTTTTTTTTTTTTTTTTTTTTTTTTTTTTTGCCTTCGTCCGGTTTTGAATAGTTCCGCTATTACATGTACTAAATGAATGTCAGAGGCAGACAAACATCTGCAAGTAACACCTCTTTGAGTTAAACAGCAGGTGCTTCTGTTTTGAGCACTTAGTCATTAACACGACTACCGTATCTACCTTGAGTGCTCGGACAAGCAGATCTGAGTAAACAGTGTGGACCAAAGTACAAAGGCTGCGGCTTCTGAGCATCGGTTTACACTGTTTGCCACACGGACACCTGAAGTGGTAGTAAAATTGACTTGCTCAATTTTAGAAATAAAGTCGACTATCGTTATCTCGACATCGATCATCTCGAATAACAGCTTATCTCGAAGTGAAAATCAGGTCCCTGTTTTTAGCATAGAATTCTACTAACAGGTAACAAAATATTGTGGAAAGAGGAGAAATTGCTCCTAAGGAGTGTATTTCTAACTTCAGGAGTCAAATTTGCATATATATTTTGTTAATGTGGTTGTTCGATTTATTGTTTTCCTCAGTTCCGCAAATCTGACATGTCGTGGTACGGATATCTCGAAGTGTTTCAGAGAGTACCTTAGACTTCGAGATAGCGAGAGTCGACTGTAGTAGCAATAGTTTAGCAATTCCATTTTACTACAACTTGGGGTGTCTAAAACTGAACACTATGGCAAGGAGTAATGTTTCCAAATATGTAGAATTAATACGGTATATTCTAGGGATGGTTACTGGAGAAAAAGGCCATTACCGAAAGAATGCGAATAACGAAGACCCAGGCCATTCTGCACGTCACTCGAGGCTAACCAGTACGCCATGATAGTAATTACGACAGTTGTCAGACTGCGCGCGTGTTTACGCAGGTTGGTCTGACTTTTCGTGCGGTACGTGCAGTTTTCACCGGTTCTGGCGCACGTGTGGACCTTGAATTTATATTTCCTGAAAGCATTGTTTCACAAATTTGATGATTTTGCAAAATACAGAGAACAGGAAAAAGGAAACATTTTTTTTTTTGCTTTTAAATATTTATTATATAAACCGAAATAGCAAGAAATATCGAACACAGAAGTAATTTGAAATTTTTTAATGACTCATCAAAACCTTCGATCAGATCACTTGCACACACACATTGCACTTTGAAATCAGGTAAATATTCGGAAAAAAATGTTCTTCAAGAGGAATGGATATAAGATACACCTTAAGGGACGATAACGCTGCCAAATTTTGTTTACCTCCCCTCTGAAAAGGGATCTACTCACAAAGGAAAGAATTTGCTCCCAAAGGGGAGCAAATCTCCCAAAGGGGAGCAAATTCCTTCCATTTAAAGTACGTTGACCAAATTCTTTTCTTTAAGAGTGGACATTTTTTCAGGCGGGATTTGGTGTACAGGAAAACAAACAGCAAATCACAAAAGTTTCTCCCTTGTAAAATCTAGCAAATACATCAAGTCCCTTTATACTAAAATTCATGACCCTGTAGGTAAATTCTGATAGATTGGCTATTTATTTATTTATTTATTTATTTATTTATTTATTTATTTATTCTGTAATGCAGTCGCCGTCTTTCTTTCTTTCACCGTCTGCCTTTCTTTCTTTCTTTCAAAAATAACGACTGTGCGATTTACCCACCTTGCTAATCATGTATACTGAAAACCAGGGCCCAGTTGATCAAAACTTACGATGTCGTTAGTTAACGTATCGTTAAAACTTTCATCATTAAATATATATAGCAAATACGCTAATATTTTTGCTGAAAAAAAAAAATGTGAGTAGCTTTTGCATTTGCATTTGCAAAAGCTACTCACATTTTTTTCAGCAAAAATACCTGTGAATTAGATGTCATACTTACAAGAACAGTTACCATTTTGACCTCTAACGAGCTCGTTAAGCTAACGTTGCTTGGAACAACTGGGCCCAGGTCATGCTCTGAAAGGAAATAGATTCTGAAAAGAACGACCCTTGAAAGTCATGAACACAAGTGAAAAAAAAACTCAGGAAATGCCGTAGTCACGAAGCATAGTCCTCCCGAACAAGAAAAAAGGAGAGGTAAGGAACAAATGATGACAAAACAAACGCCACATATGAAACCACCGACGTGCAAAGAAAGAATAACTGCAACAGAGGAACCGCCTTGGAACGGTAAAAATAAGAAAACTAGGGGCGGGGTATGGAGGGGAGTGTTTAACCAGATTCACACCTTACCCTTAATTTTAATGCAGTTTCAATTACAAATATATATTCTGTTCGCACTGAGGTCCTTTACCTCATCTTTGTGAAACAAGACTGAGAACAGCAGAAATGAGAAAATTTCTGACCAGTATTAACCCTTAAACTGCGTATCACAACATTTGTCGTCTGCTTTGTCATCTGCTTGTGATTTTAAGCAGTCTGATCAGGGTCCACACTGTTTGCCTGTATGCAAAAATAGGTTTGAAAAGTTTGCAGGAATATTCAGCAGATGACATAAACAGACGACATTTTCAGATGTAGGTTTTCTTGGCGCTTTAAGGGTTAAGTGATTCCAGTCAGAAACCCATAATCCCTATAGCGTCTCCATTTTTTATCCTTCCGAAAGGAAAGCCCTTGTACACTTGTTCCTGTATGTTTTATAGTCAAGTCAGCATACCCTTATTGACCAAATGATGTTAGAAAGGGCCTTTATAATGTAAGCGAGCATCAGTTTGCGCATTCGGACAGTCTGTTCAACGACTGTTATGTCCTCACAGAATCACGTGGTACTGTACATTGCATCGATGAACACAGAAGGGCCTGATCAGATTACGCGGATGCGCAGGTGGGCCTGGGCCTTGGGTATTCGCGTAAGGCATGAGGACCCTTTTCTGGCGTTGGAATCGTGCGTATATGTGATAGCCACATGTATTTGGCACGCAAGAACAATAACATTTACACATATTCGAGTTATGAAAGCAATCATTAAGGTGTCTGGTATCTCATTGTTTGTTCTTATTCTGTAAGAAAGCCTGTCAGAAGTTGTTAATGCATCTTGTTTGATAATTGATTTGAGCCGGATCATTCGAAAAGGGTTTTTGTAGGTTATGCGAACAGAGAGTGCCCAGATCAGACTGCGCATCTGCGCAGTTTGATCTGCGCACTCGCTGTTCGTTTATCCATTCTACAGCATTCAGCGATCGTGTGAGCTAACAGCGAAGAATGTGGTCGTATTGCAAGGGTACTCACGGCTATCTGGTGTTTCGCTACTCGCCTATGCCCTTATCGCCTGTGCTCAAATAATTTTTGATGAAAAAGCTAATGAAGAGAAGTGTCTTGGGACACTTGTTGTATGAATGAACGTCAGAACATATTTCGTTACCCAGAATGCGGTTTTTTTTTTGTTTTTTGTTTTTTTGTGTTTTTTTTTTGTTTTGTTTTGTTTTGTTTTGTTTTGTGTTTGTTTGGTTTTTTTTGTTTTTTTTTTTTTTGTTTTTTTTTTTGTTGTTTGTTTGTTTTTTTGTTTGTTTTTGTGTGTGTGTTTTTGTGTTTTTTTTTTTTTTTTTTTTTTTTGTTTTTTTTTGTGTTTTTTTTTTTTTTTGTCTTTTTTTTTTCCGAAAGGGACAGGGTTCCAGTTAGGTGGGTGGACTGGAACCAGCTTAAATGTATATTGAATAATAAAAATCTAAACGATTGCCTTTGGAAACAAAAAAACACATTTCAGATAGAAAATGGGCGTCTCGATTTTATTGAGACTCTTCATAAGCAGTAATGAAGTTTGCAACACTACTTACGCCCTCTAGCGAATTTATGAACAGAACTCCATTTTCAAAGATACTCAATGGGCCCAATGATCCCAAAGGAAATAAGGAAAATGAAGCCTAGTATTTAATACTTTAAAGAAACATATGTTTATGATATTTGTTAGAATCGCCTCAGTGAGGCGATTCAAACAAATATCCAAAACATATGTTCTATGAGAAAATAAAAACAATACAAGACCTTTCTTACATATCAATCTGCTCTTTAAGTATTCTGTACAACAGCAAATTCATTTTAATGACAGCGTCTTTAGGAAGAAATGCTGTCGTTGTAACGAGGATTCACTGTAATAATGGCATGACCTACCAGTTTTATACAAGCTTTGTCATTGAAGAGTTTGTTGTGGTCTTATAGACCAGAACAAGGAAAACGTGCGTATACTTTGTACTGTAAATCAACCTAGAAGGTGCTATTTATGTGGAGCATGCACTCCATAGAGTATATGCTCCGCATAAGTAGCACATTTTAGGATGATTAGTCGTTCTTACCGCAAATTTATTTCTAATCGCAAGAATCTGAATAATAGTGGTTAGTTAACCCATTTGAAACTCTCCGTAGACTACATATTGGAAGAGTCCTATTTCAATTTAAGATAAGTCGGAAAATGGCTGAACTATTTGCAAACAGTGGCGCCGCGATCTGGGTCTGCTTTGTTTGCCAATTGCCCTTTTGGAGGTCTCCAGACTAAAATAATTTAAAGATTATTTACTGACAAATATATGCAGAAAGTATTCATGTATTTGATACTATTAAATGACATGGAGATGATCCCTAGATGTTTCAAAGGAAACGATAATTCTAGACATTACTTGAAACTTGTTGCACTGGCAATCCCCACTGGAGCGAGTTAAAAAGAAGCACAGAAAATCAAGAAATTCAGTGGAAAACTTGATCTGATATTAACCCTTGTCCTGCTGAACCCGGATATACCCTGCTTTTGCAGACACTGAAGATACAGATCAGTTAAAGACGCCAACTCATCTGGACCTGCACTGTTTTTCATTCAATATGTGAACTTGTATAAAAAAAAAAAAAAAACTTCGATCAAGTAATCTGATTAGCTGAAAATTAGAAGTGGGCATGGCATCTTGATTTATTCAGCAGGACAAGGGTTAAATTTCAAAATACAAAATTCTCTGTCGCCATTTTATAATATAAAAGAACATAAATCATAACCACCAAACCAGACAAAATACGTACCGCCAAAGACGGTGTAAGGTCGATGGACCGGTTTAGACGCACAAACCAATTTACAGTTTCATACAAATCAAATTGATAAAAAGCAGCTGAACCTCAACGAAGCACTTTAAACCATTTAAACCATTTGAGTGCATTTTAACATGATACCCAACATTATAACATGCAAAATAGAAATATGAAAAAGGCCCTAATCGTAAATGATGCGCAATGCACGAAAAAGTCACCCATGCAATTTGCGGACAACGCAGGCCCTGATCAGCCTGCGCATCCGCACAGGTTGACCTGGGCATTCATTGTCCGCTTACATAGTCAGTGGATACTGTAGTATATGTCGGTGAACAGAGAATGTTCAGATCAGACTGCAAGGATGCACACGCTCATCTTCGCTGTTCGCATATGGCATGATGGCCTTTTACCACGTTGAGTACCAAATGTTGACAATGAAGACCCAGGATCAGCTTGCGTATTTGCAGTCCTCTCACAGAATTACAGGCTGCTGAAAGCGAAGACCCTGATCAGACCGTGTGGCTGATTTATTCCTTAGATGTTCGCATATAACCCAATGCCCCTTTTCTCATGTTGAAGTTGTTGTTTGTTTGTTGTTGTTTTTTTGTTTTTTGTTGTTGTTGTTTTTTTGTTGTTGTTGTTGTTGTTTTTTGTTTGTTTGTTTTTTAAGATGGATGAAAGAACTTGCTGACATTTTGACATTTTTCAAAGGAAAAAAAATCATGCAGACAGGAATTTGCTTCTCTAATATTTAAAATCTTTCAAAAATGGGGCTACTTTTAAAGTAAAGAATTTGCTACCAGATGGAGAAAATTCCTCTATGAGGGGAATGAATATACTTCCAAAAGTATTGACCTGCTTTCTGAAAAAGGGTCTATTCTAAAAGGAAAGAATTTGCTCCATTTTTTGGAGCAAGCTTTTTCCAGGTAGAGTAGGCCTCTTTTCAGAAGCGTTTAAGGAGTGCAGGAATCAAAAAGGAAGTCACAAAAGCTGTCTCCCTTGTAAACAGGCGAAAAAGTATAATGTCTCCTTAAATTAAACCACATTTAGAAGGCAGGAAATGTTCCATTTTAGAATTATTTCCCTTGGAGATGTATCCAATCCCCTTAACTACATCCGGACTTCATGCTTTTATCATAAAGTGCCTGGCTATTTATACGTCTGTTGCACTAATTGGCACCGAACAGAAAACGAGTGTAAAGTTTAATTATTCTACAAGATTGAAAACTTGAAGAAAACTGATAAATTTCCAGAATGCGGGCTGGTCATAACTGAATATGAAGAAGTTTGGACAATTTTAACTTATGTTGTTAATTCAATCTTGCTTAAGTATATGTTTAAAAGGTGAGGGCAAAGGTGTTCCATAGCTTTGCGGTGTAGGGGTGTTAAGAGTTAGAGCCCTCCGTGTGTTGGGCTACCGCAAATGAAAGGCGGAACCAAATCTTCTCCTTTTTGCTGCCTTTAGTTAACCCAGTAGGCACACAACGTTAAAATGACGTCGTATCAATGTCGATGCGACGTGATCACGTCTGTGCTGGGAGCACAGGCAAGTTGCTGCTCATCCAGCAATTTTATCAGGAGATATCGAGAGGTAGTGAAATGGACCTTTCCAAATCTTCCGAGAAGTATGATAACCCAGCATATACACAAAATCTTAATAACATCATTTCGGTGTCGCTTGACGTCACAGCGACGTCGAAACGACTTATTACGACGTCATGTTTTACTGAGGAAGGAATTAAGGTGTCCGAATAATTAGGTCAAATAAGGTGTAGAAGTTATGCAATAAGTAGCAACATTTAGACTCGCTCTTCTGACAATATTATTTTTATCTCAAATTAGGATAAGAGCAAGCGGAGGTAACTATCACAGCTGTTTTGACTCACATTGAAAGGAGTCTACTACAAAAGAACAGACTTTGCTCCCCTTGGGACAATTTTTCCCCTTTTAGAACAGATACATTTTCGGAAAGTTGTTGGTAAAGTTTGGCAACAAAAATGTTCTCAAAGGAGTGTTGTCACAATATTGTTCCAAACTAACTACAGTCGGACTTCAACGGCTCGAACATCTTTGGGACCATGGAAACTTGTTCTAGACATGGGTAGTTCGAGCCACTGAGGGTTAATCATATATAACACGAGGTCAAGAGGCAATAATTTAGGCATGTTTTCGACGTTCTATAAAATAATGGTATATTGATAGTATTCATTACTCGATGGGGCGATTCTAATGAGTACATATAACATACATTGTCGTGATAATATAAGATATCCTCAAATATTTGTTTTCTTGAGCTGTCAAAAGAATTTCTTAGGATGAGTTCGAATCAGCCACATTAAACGAGCCATCGGTGTCCGAGTCATTGAAGCGTGCTGTACAAAAAAAAAAAGTCGTTGAAGGCGTTGATGGGCCAGCTGTATTTAGATTCCGTGTTCTTGCGACAGGATCTCACCGCAGCAAAGTCATTTCTAGTTTTATTATTAATTATACTCAGACCATCTTTTGTTGCCAGTTTTTCTCGAAGGACCGTTGTCTCACCATTGTCCCAACTGACATTAATAATATTGGTATTAGCAATGGAATTTAAGGGGAACTGATACACACTTATAGCAGATACTGTCCAAATTGGTTTTGCTTCCCTTCTAAAAGGGGTTTATTCTACAAGGAAAGAATTTGTTCCATGTGTAGCTAACTTTATATGCTTTCAAGGCAGATAACTCTGTCAGAAGTAGTTTGTCTCCCTTCTGGAAAAAGTCTGCTCGAAAAGAAAAGTATTTGCTCCCCATTGGAACTAATCATTTATTTTTAGATTAGATTAAATGAGCCAGCGCACGACAAAACCTACAATAAGACTTGTGCGATCTGCGAAGACTCAGATCAGCCTGCGCATCAGCGCAGTCTGATCAGAGTCTTTGCTGATAGCATGTGCCTTCTACAGTCTCCGGGCTATCGAAAGAGGGATAAACGAGAAGCCTTGCCATATTGAGTGGATGTACAGGCTGATCTGATTCTTTGCTGGTCACACAGGTCGTATTGCAGGCTTTGTCGTGGGATTGCTCAAATCCATTTTCAGAAGGGGCTTGGTGTGCAGGAAAGCAAGCGGACCACAAGAATTTCCTCCATGTTAAAAAAACGTAGTATCAGATTGGAATGATAACTACATATACATTTACTCTTGAGTCGTAAAACATAATAACTCAAAATATCGAATGCATGTATATTCCCGATACCTCAAATCTTCCATAAGTATATTTCGAGGACTGCGTTCAATTCCTCTTCGATGAGTTATGGAACGTCCCTCGTTTCTACATTCAAAGTACTCTGATTTATCCGTCACGAACGGTGTCAAATTAAAAATCCGATCGTTTATGAGACTGCACAGCAACGTTCATCAATCTGAAATGTAAACATTTGTATTTAAAGGGAAAGTATGCCCTTTAAAGGGAAATAACTTTGACATGGAAATATTTGTTTCTTTTCTCATTGAGACTTCTCTTACGGGAAAGGATTTCATTCCTTTGAAAGAGCAATTTCTTTCCTTTTAGACTAGCCTTTTTTTCAAACGTGGACAAAATCATTTTTTGTTTCAATTAAAGTTTATCCGAAAGGGCTGTAGTATCCTTTAGCCTTTTATTTAAAAAAAAAATAAAATAAAAATAAATGCGCGCGCGCGTGTGTGTGTGTGTGTGGGGGTGGGGGGGGGGGTGGGGGGGGGGGTGATCTGTTTTGACAGAGTTGTCTCCCTTGGAAATGCATTAGTTCCCTTAAGCCGCATATGTCATAAAGCCGTTTTACCATGATGTGGATCTATTATTACATAGAACATCGTATAGCACATTGTGTTTTGTAATCATTATATAGAGAATGCCAATATCATGTTGTCTTCGGAACATATTGTTAGTTCTCGCTGCCATAACTTCTCAGGATAATTGTAAATACGTTTTTCCAGGTATGATCATTTTTTGTATTAGTTTTGAAAAAAAAATGCTTTAGTTGCAGTTTTATTTTTCTTTCTTTTCTTTGTTTTACTCGAAAAAAATGCGCTTCTTATTGCTTTATTTTCCTTTCTTTTCTTAATTTTACTAGAAAAAAAAATTCTTGCAGTTTTGTTTATTTATTTATTCTGTCTCAACTGCTTAATAACCAAGATAATCCTCATTTGCTGTGATATGGCCATATATCTTTGTGTAGAAAAATATCAATATTTTGGTTAGGTAACTGAAAACTAACCATTAGGTAACTGAAAACTAACCATTAGGCAACTGAAAAGTTACCATTAGGTAACTGAAAACTAACCAGTAGGTAACTTAAAACTAACCATTAGGTAACTGAAAAGTTACCATTAGGTAACTAAAAACTAACCATTAGGTTACTGAAAACTAACCAACTAACCATTAGGTAACTGAAAAGTTACCATTAGATAAGTGAAAAAAAAACTGGTTTTAAAAAGTAGGCTTATCTTGAACTATAGCTGAAATGTCAAAGCCTATTTTCTGGGAAAACTAGAAAAAATAATGTAGAGACTTCTGAAGTTGCCCATACGATGGTAAAGAGTACATAAATAAGTACAGATGATTAACAGACTTCTAAATTACATTATTCTCATCGAAAAAATAAAGATTCGCGGTGATTTGATTTTGGCGATTTTTTGGAGAGTTTTAGCGATTCTTGCAACCATATAATATAGATACTTTTAATAAGTATTCCTGATCTCTGACTTCCAGGAATCATGAAATATCAATTTTAGTTACTTATTTCTTCCTGAACCATTAGTTTAAACATATTTTATTACCGTATTATTCAAAAGTTTATATTCAGAAAGTATACAAGTATGAGGTTAGAATGAAAGCATAAATACTTTTCCTTCCTATTAAGGCTTAATGCCCACAAAATAGATTTTGGTAAACAATGCAGAACGCGGCGTCTGATCAGGTCTCCAGTGTTTGCCGTTGAACTACACTGATGCACGAAATATTGTACCCCCCCCCCCCCCCAACACACACACACATACACACACAAACCCCACCCCGCCCCTGAAATATTAAATGGATTAATGCACTTTCCAAAGTGGAAAAATCCACTAGGCACAAATGGGTTTAAGGGGGAATGATTACACTTCGATAGGCGTAACTTTGTCAAAATGTTTTTTGCATCCCTTCTGAAAAGGGGTCGGTCTATTCTAGTAGGTAAGAACTGGCTTCTTGGAAGCATTTTTTTCCTTTTTTTTAAGTGAATCCCTTTAAAAGTATGCCCCTTTCAAGGGTTGTACTGAAAAGCAAACCGGAAGTCACAAAAATTGTTATCTTTATACAAAATCGGGGAATTGTTACCAAGTGTAACTAGCCCCCGTAAAAAGTTTTACGACCGCACGTATGCACGCGGTTTGTCTTTTTTTTTTTTTTTTTTTTTTTCTATAGGGCGATTTGTTCTTGCACAATGACATCATAACAGACTCGCACAAGGATTATTTGAGAGCTGGGACACGGTAAGCAGTGGGAAATCAAGTTCGCGTCCACACATTCTAGTATTAATCATTAGTTTAAGCGGACATTTAACTTTACACTTGGTATGTTTTCCGCCATTTTTTACAAGGGAGACAACTTTTGTAACTTCCTGTTTGTTCTCCTGCACCCAATTTCATTCTGAAAAGGAAAAATGAATTTTAACAAGGGAGACGACTTTTGTCTTGTGACTTCCTGTTTGCTCTTTTGCACACAAATCCAATCAGAAAAGAAAACAAAACAAGGGAGAAGACTTTTGTGACTTCCTGTTTGTTCTCCTGCACACAAAGTCCTTCAGAGGAAATTCTATCCTTTTTGAGAAGACCTCTTTCTTCAGAAGGGAGGCAAAACAATTTTAAAGGAGTTACCTGTCCTGAAATGTATCAATTTCTCTTAATTAGAAGAAATTATTGAGGTAAAACGAGTCGAGTTATCGGTTAACTAGGTCTTTGTCTCTACCATAATTACTCTTAGTACAGTAAACCTTCAGTGACTCAAACTATGATGGCTCCAAACACGCCTATTCAAATATACTAGCGGAAAAAAGAAACTGTGCATTGGTAAAAAGTTACATGTATACAAAATAATAACATCGTAGCAGACAGTAATAATGTATTTCAGATTTGTAACAATACACATTTCATCGAAGTTCAAGGGATTCAAAAGTGCGAAAAGAAGACCCATTTCATCACCAAGGCTCAACAAATAAAAAATGTCTCAAGCACCATGTCACAAAGTCAATATCTGGTGTGTCCACCGTTAGCAGTAATGCATGCGTTGCATCGCCGCCGCATGGGTCCGACAAGATTGGTGAAAAACGCCTGAGGAATGCCGTTCCAGATGCGAACTAACGCGCGGGAAAGCTCAGCCAACGTCACTGGCTGATTTGGCAACTGACGGAGACGACGTTCCATCTCATCCCATGCGTGCTCTATCGGCGATAAGTCTGGTGATACCGCAGGCCATGGCAACACATTAACATTCTGCTGAGTAAGAAAATCAGTCACAACGCGTGCAACGTGTGGTCTGACGTTGTCGTGTTGCAGCGTAACGGCATGTTGACGCACAAACGGGACGACGTGGGCTTGCAGAATCTCATCGCGGTAGCGTGCACCAGTCAAATTTCCGTTAATGACCACAAGAGGCGTTCTTGCGTTTCCTGTTATTCCGCCCCATACCATTATACTCCCCCCGCCAAAGAGACGACGTTCAACAACACAGTTATCCTGGTACCGTTCTCCAACTCGACGGTATACCCTGGAACGACCATCACTGCTATCCAAGTGGAAACGTGACTCGTCTGAGAACAGGATACGCGCCCAATCTCGTCTAGTAAAGCGAAGATGGGCCCTGCACCATGCAAGGCGAGCAACACGGTGACGTCGCTGTAGGACTGGACGGATTGCTGGACGCCGAGGGCGAATGTTCCGTTCACGCAAGCGGTTTCTCACGGTTCTTGGACTAATGTTCCTCAAGCCAGGAATACTTCTAGCTGTCAACGCAGCAGTTTGAAGTTGGTTACGAAGATGCGTCACATGGCTGTGTCTTGACGTAATGACGTCACACGTGGACGTCCCGATTTGCGACGGTCTCTGGTGTTACCAGATTGCTGATAACGTCTCAATAAAGCAGAAATCGTGTTCCTATGCACGCCAAACCGTCTGCTAACCTCATTTGGGATACACCAGCCCGAATCATGCCAACCGCTTGGTTGCGCTGAGCTTCGTTGAGTCTAGGCATTGCTTACCAACACATTCAGGAGGAATAAATTTGTTTTTCTGTTTCACTTGGATAAAACGGTTTTACACAAGAGTCAAAAAGATTGTAAAGACGTTGATATTTAATTGCTAGCCACGAATATGCTTAATCCTGCACGTGCACAAGGACAACGCAATACACGTGCAAGGACCGTATTTACCTATCAATATTGTTAAGGAGTATACACATCATGTTTGTGTAAAGTTTCAAGCATAAATGGATTTTAGAATTATAGAAAATTTATTTTTTATACATGCACAGTTTCTTTTTTCCGCTAGTATATATAGAAAATTTCTCCTATAAAACCTGAAAATTTTCGGATAAAAAATTCTGATATTTTTTCTTATTTCTGCACAAAACATAGATTGTAGGTACTCGTTAGAACCGCCTCGACGAGGCGGTTCTAACGAATACCCACAATATATGTTATTAAGCAGAAATTAAAAAAAAGTAATGTATATCCTTGTTAACCCCAGTTTTATAATATAAAAGTGGGGTTTAAGGGGGTCAGAATTATATAGGTATATTTTCGTGATGCGTTTATCATGGCTGCTTCGAACATGTTTTTAGTCCCTAAGAAATTCCTCTGATAGCTCGTATTTAGGGATAGTAAGGAAACAATGTGTATGTTTAGCGAATGTATTAGAATCGCCTCATCAATGCGATTCTAATGAGTACGCATAAAATACCATTATCTTATAGAAGATCGAAAAGGTATCCCTAAATTATCCCCATCTACCTCCTGACCGTGCTCTTTGAGCAACCCTCAGTGGTTTGAGGTACCTATGTCTAGAACAAATTTCCATGGTCCTGAACATGTTCGAGGCATTGAAGTTTCACTGTATATGTATAACCTAACTCCTTACTATATCTGTCCTAAAACTCGAACAAGGTCATTTGGCTGTCTGGGCCCAGTTTTTCAAACCTTAACGAAGTTGTTAGCTAACGTGATATTAAAGTTTCTATCTTGAAATATGGCAAACACGTTGATAGTTTTTGCTGAAAAAAAATGTGAGTAGTTTTTGCAGCAAAAATATCAATGTATTTGAAAATACCTTAACTACAACAGTTAACAAGCATGTCATTAACGAGCTCGTTAAGCTAACGGTGCTTTGAACAACTGGGCCCTGGTGAATGTCTAAAAAGTTGTGTCGAAATGCAAACAGTAAGGATCCAGATCAAACTGGTACTTTACACTGTTTGCTCAGGCCTTTCTGGCTGAATATATAGAGTAAATATAGGTATACGTGGAATGAAGGTCTTGATCACCATGTGCTTCCACCAAGTCTAATCAGCTTAGTTAGTTAAGTTAGTTAGTTACTTGGTTGGTTGGTGGGTTGGTTGGTTGGTTGGTTTGTGAGTGAGTGAGTGAGTGAGTGAGTGAGTTACTTAGTTAGTTAGTTAGTTAGTTAGTTAGTTAGTTAGCCAGCTAGGAATGTTGGTAGTAGTTAGGTAGATAGGAAGCTAGTTAGCTAGTTAGCTAGCTAGCTAGTTAGCATCAAATTTGCGCGTAACGTTAGAAAGTGATATTTTTCGACGGTGTGGAAGTTTTAGGACAAGTATGGTAAGAAGTTGAGGGCGTAAATACTAACTTATTGCAAAATTAAATATCGATGACTGATGCTGCGAAAATCAGACAATTCGACATGCATAATTAGTAGAAAAGGCCCTTATCTTGGCATTCGTTGTTGCCACACGGCATAATGGCTCCCTTCTTTCATCACCCAACTTATATTGTACGTAGGCGGTAACTAAGATGGACGTCGCATACTCAAAATGAGGTCGTGCTGCTTTATGTCAAAACATATGTTTGTCTTGGTAATTGAAAGACCTGGAACTTATTAAGTTCCTGCTCGATCAAGATCAATTGGTCGATGCAACGTTGTGTAAATGCCATGTGTCCGCTGGGTACTCAAGTTTCCCTGTACTAGCTTTAACTTTTAAATCGCTTTTCCTGCATACAAAATCCCTGCTGAAACGGGATCTATTCTAAAAGGAAATTGCTCCCTGTTTTAGAGTAGACCCCTTTTCAGAAGGGAGGCAAAACAAACTTGGACGAAGGTACTGACGTTATCTATAGAATAGAATAGAATACACAAGGTAGAATAGTTATTCATAGCAAATTGTATCATCCTCTTTAAACATCATGTTTAGAAAAAGAATAGAATAGAATATTTTATCACTATCAAATTGAGGACACTATTATTTTGATAAAAAGGCATACATTTTGCAGATACTTAATAACTGTATACATATAGATGTTAGCATTTGTTAAGATGAGGAAGTAACAGCTAAGGACATTTGATACACTGGATAGCTTTTCTGATATTTTTCACAAAAGATACATTTTTGACTTCTTGTTGCTTTCCCTCACGCCAACAAGCCCCTTCTGAAAAGGGATATACTCAAAGAATAAAAAAATCCAAAGGGAGCATTTTTTTTTTCCTTTTGGAGTATACAACTTATCAGAAGGTAGGCCAAAAGAAACTTAACAGAGTTGCCAGCGCCCCTACCCCTGTCCTGAAAGTGTATCCATTCTGGCACTTTGCATTATAGGTGGTTGTGTCGAGGCCACATACTGCTGCATGTTTGTGGTAATACCCATTCTGTCCTTCCCTTTCTCCCTCTTTCGATATAGTCCGAAAGATTCACTGCTTGGCCATTACAACAGCTAGACTAAATGGAATTGTTAAAGCCAAGCTAAGCCGAGACCAGAAGTGGTACCAACCAATGATTTATTACCTAGGAGCTAGGCAAGAGATATCAAAGCCATGTCATAAAGAGGTGATTATGAGTTCTCAGCAGGGGATGGTAAAGAGGCCTTCTGAGGGGTAATAAATATATTGGAGGGGATATTACCTATGGATCAAATAGATAAGTCAATACAAAATTACCCTGTTGGGCATTTACCAGTCTATCACTCATTGACAGTATACTATAATACTTTTAAATGGATATTTTCATACTCGTATTGGCCCTGATATGAGGCTGGACACAACAAAACCTAGTATACTGTCAATAAACGATAAACACGTAGTGGTCCAATAGAGGTATTTAATATTAGCTTATTTATCAAATCCATAGGTACTATCCCCATCAAAAATATGTATTATTCCTCACAGCAGGTCTCTTTACCATTCCCTGCTGAGATCTCATAAGGACCTCATTATGGCATGCTTTTGATCTCTATTGTCTAGCGCTTGGATAGGAGCAATAAACTCACTAGTGAATGGTGCCATATTTGGTCTCATTTTAGTTATATCTTTAATCCCCTATGGGCCTCTGTCTGTCGATCATGTACAAAGTTTTGTTGTGCCCAGCCTCGTATCAGTGAAAACGCTAATGACCAAGACACATCCTATTTTTATGTCTTTAACGTAATGTAAACAAAGCTTTAGAGTCACCCAGTTAGAGTCACCCAGAGCTTACGTCAAAATTATGACTGTCATGAATACTCAGTCAATGTATCATACTCATAACCTTTATCAACTATTACCACGTTCTGGGCTAATTCAGCAGACAAGTTGGTGATATTTTTCTTGTTTTACCCTGAGAACAGGATTTGAAATTTCAAATGTCAAAACCTGTTTTCTGAAAAAAAGAAAGAAATATATTTTAAAATATCGTCTGCAGAAATTTTTACCCAGCATGCTACGCGTTAAATGTTTAGCCTTCTGATATTAATTAACAGGCATCTTATATAAGTACAAGCACTTTCCAAAGGTCATGCAAATATGGCGTATGTGAAACGTGTAAAAATATTTGGCTAGCGACTTCTGTAATTTGCAGATACCTCGTTCACCTGTCACGATTCGGCATGTTCACGCATCTTTGGTAACACCGTGCCAGAAAGACGTCATCTTTACTTATGAAAACATCCCGATAAAAAGTACCTTACTACATGTGTGAGATGCAAAGGTCCAGATCATGATCATCACTATATGTTAACACACCTGTGTGAAATGTATACTTATAAGCCGTCGCTCTAGATAAGACATTTTTGGGTCGATTGTTTACAATCGAGCCATAGTATACAAACGCCAAAATTCCCTTAAGGTAATTGTCAACGTGATTATCACTGACCAATGTAATCAAACCGCGCGTTAGACGAAATCCAGGTAATGGTTATTCATACCCGCACTATTCTTGTCGCTGTGACGCCAGAGTTATGTTGATAGTAGGTTATCTGGAAAACCTGGACTGGGACATTTGGGCTTTTGGCAAACAGTGCAGTCCCAGATCCGGCGCCGAAGAACGCAGCGTCTGATCAGGTTTTGCACTGTTTGCTCATATTACTGGAAGTTAAGGGTTAAATGAAACAAGTCTTAAGTCCCCGTTCGGCACCATTTTCCCAGCTTACACTCAGAGACAATCGACCTACCAGTGCTGTCAGTGCTTTGATTTCAACCTACTACATTGATGGGTCGAAAGAGCAGAGAAGATGTCCAGGAAATGACGGTTATGGATCATAGCCTTCCAATGACACCAAGAGGAAAAGTAAACAAACTGCGACGGACGGTTGACATGTTACAAACGGACAGGAAAACAACCACCCAGCTGGCACACACCGTTGAAAAAACGTCGATTCAAAGTTGATTCAACGTTGAATCGACGTTGTTTCAACACTGTGTGTCCACTGGGTAGCTCCTTCTTCCCATACCAGGTGATCACAGTGCCAGACAGGACCCGCCAACACAACAATAAGATAAAACAGGACAAAACGTGAAAAAAAAAAAAGCCCACAACCCCAACAAAATACGAACGACACTTGCACCACCGCTTTAGAACGGTCAGTAATAAAGACTAAATCAGTTTTACTTGCACCGTAACTTTACCCTAGGTTCAAATATTGTAAACAGTACATACAAAGAAAACGAAGCACACACACTGGCAGAAAGAACAGGAAAACAAAGTGGGCAACAAATGAAGTTGGCAACAATGCTAGCATCTTAACAAGAAACCATGATACATGAAAACAACACAGTCGTATATCAGGCGTGGGGAACAACCCAGCTAGCATTCTACATAAATCTATAGCGGGCCGTTATCGGTCCGTCAGCTACCCTGACGGGCCGATAACGGCCGGCTATATAGATTTATGCAGAATGCTTACTGGGCAATGGTTTTGGTTTTAGAGTAGAACCTATTTCTTAAGGAATTTCGTGTGCAGGAAAGTGAACGGGAGGTCCCAAAAGTTTTCTACCTATTTAAAAGATGGTGGAAAAATCTACGAAGTTAATCTTGTGCCCTTAACAGCGTTCAAGCAAGCAAGTTGATAGCTTCCGGTTGTGTATAACAACTGCATGCAACAGCAATAATAAAAAATACAAACGGCAAATAACATACTCACGAAATTGAGGAGGAAATTATTTGTTTCCTATAAATCAGCACCTCAAAGCGTTGCAATCAAACAAATTGATAGCAGTCATGTTTTAAACAACACTTTGAAATCGGGTTAAAGGGGACTTGGTACACTTAGCAGATTATACGCATAGTTTAGAAGGGAAAAAAAACTTTTGAGACGTCCTGTTTACTTTCCTGCAAACGAGACCCCTTCTGAAAAGGGGTCCACTCTAAAAGGAAAACAAAAGTGAACAAATTCTTTCCTTTTAGAGTAGACTCCTTTACAGACGGGAAGCAAAAACAGTTTGACGGAGTTGCCTCCCTTGAAAGTGCAGCCATTTCTCCTTAAATGATCTCTACTGCAAGAAAGTCAGCAACTCCCTAGGGAGAGGTAATCGTGTTTTAAGAATGTAATTAACTCGTCAAGTGGGTGAATAAAATTAAATGAAACCACAAAATTGCAGCAAAGCTGCATGAATTGTTTTTATAAAGATTGTCAGCATAGCACAGAGCAGATATTACTTAAATCACTTTGATTAGCCTTCATTCCCACGTTTTCGTAAGCTTACAGAATATGATGCTGCTTCTGGGAAAACATTGTTTGCAATGTATTTTTATAAGCTCGTTTGAAAAACTTTGTCAAAATGTTTTTTGCATCCCTTCTGAAAAGGGGTCGGTCTATTCTAGTAGGTAAGAACTGGCTTCTTGGAAGCATTTTTTTCCTTTTTTTTAAGTGAATCCCTTTAAAAGTATGCCCCTTTCAAGGGTTGTACTGAAAAGCAAACCGGAAGTCACAAAAATTGTTATCTTTATACAAAATCGGGGAATTGTTACCAAGTGTAACTAGCCCCCGTAAAAAGTTTTACGACCGCACGTATGCACGCGGTTTGTCTTTTTTTTTTTTTTTTTTTTTTTTTTTTCTATAGGGCGATTTGTTCTTGCACAATGACATCATAACAGACTCGCACAAGGATTATTTGAGAGGGACATATTATGTTGCGGGGTCTGGCGTCCGTCCGTCCGTAAACTTTTCGTTTCCGGCTAACTCCTCCTACAGTTTACATCCGATCAAGCTGGTACCTGATTTATAGTTAGATGTGGAGCAGCGCATATTGTTTCGGGGTAACAGTCCACCAGATATTAGCAGAGTTATGTCCCTTTGAATATTTCTATAAACTCTTCGTTTCCGGCTAACTTTGCCTACAGTTTACATGCGATCAAGCTGAAACTTGATTTATAGTTAGATCATGATGTGGAGCAGCGCATATTGTTTCGAGGTTACAGTCCACCAGCGATTAGCAAAGTTATGCCCCTTTGAAAATTTCTATAAAGTTTTCGTTTCCGGCTAACTCCTCGTACCGTTTACATCCGATCAAGCTGAAAGTTTATAATTTGACTATAATGTGGAGCAGCTTATATTGTTTCGAGGTTACAGTCCACCAAATATTAGCAGAGTTATGTCCCCTTTGAAAATTTTATAAATTTTTCGTTTCCGGCTACTTCTATAGTTTACATCCGATCAAGCTGAAACTCTGTGAATAGTTACACTTTGGTGTGGAGCAGTGCATTACAGTATACCAAATATTAGCAGAGTTATTCTCATTTGAAAATTTCCATAAACTTTTGATTTCTGGCTAATATTCCTCCAAGTTTACATCTCATCACGCTGAAACTTTGTAAATAATTACACTATGATATCGAGCAGCACACGTGGTTTCAAGAGCTCAGTCTACTAAATATTAGCAGAGTCATGGCCCCTTGAAATTTCCAGTAAACTATTTGTTTCTCGTTAACTACTATTACAGTTTATATTTGATCAAGCTGAAACTAGGTTATATAATTAGACCATGATGTGGAACAGGGCATATTGTTTCGAGGTTACAGTCCTCCGGATATTAGCAGAATTATGCCTCCTTTGAAAAATTCTATAAACTTTTCGTTTCCGGCTAATTTCTCCTTCAGTTTACATCCGATCAAGCTGAAACATGATATGGAGCAGCGCATATTGTTTCGAGATTACAGTCCATCAAATATTAGCAGATATGCCCCTTTGACAATTTTGTAAACTATTCGTTTCCGGCTACTCCTATAGTTTACATCTGATCTATATAGCTGAAGCTTTGTTACACTTAGATGTGGAGCGGTGCATATTATTTCGAGGTTGCAGTATAGCATTTCAGCAGGGTATGCCCCTTTGAAAAATTCCATTTTCGTTTCTGGCTAACTCCTTACATCTCATCAAGTTGAAACTTTGTAAATAGTTACGTTGTTTCAAGGTTACATCCTACCAAATATTAGCAGAGCTATGCCCCTTTGAAAATTTCATTAAACATTTTGTTTCTGGCGACAGGATTACAGTTTATATCTGATCAAGCTGAAACTAGATTAATAGTAAGACCAGGCATATTATTTCGAGGTTACAGTCCACCAAATATCAGCAGAGGTAAGTTTCCTTAAACTTTTCTTTCTGGCTTTCTTAAACTTTTCTTTTCTGGCTAACTCCTCTAACAATTAACATCCCATCAAACTGTAACTTGGTAAATAGTTAGATTATGATATGGAGCAAGTCTTTTGAAGTTACAGTCCACCAAATATTAGCAGAGCTATGCCGCTTTGAAATTTTCCGTAACTTTTTGCTTCTGGTCTTGAAACATGGATCAAACGTTCAACACACTGAGAATATGTGCAGAACCCACATTTCAGTGATGTTGAGTGAAGGTCAAAATAAGACTTAGAGGTTATGGTTCAAATGATAATTTTTGCGTCCACTCCATAGCTTTTAAAACCTTGATAGAATTTTCTTGAAACATGGGTCAAATGTTCAGCGTATTTAGATGATGTGCAGAACCCACATTTCAGTGATGCTGAGTCAAGGTCAGACTAAGAGGTCTAAGTTCAAATGGTAATTTTTATGTCCACTCTATATCTACTTAACCACTAGTATTTTTTTTTTTTTTTTTTTTTTTTTTTTTTTTTGAAACTAGGGTCAAATATGAAGCTTATCAAGATGTTGGGCAGAACATGCATTTCAGTGATGTCAAGTTCAAGGTCAGACTTAGAGTTCAACGTTCAAATGTTAATACTTTGTGTCTGCCACATATCCTAAGCACCTGGTAGATTTTTAATAAAACTTGTGTCAAATGTTCGCCTTATCAAGACAATGTGCCGAATCCACACTCCAATGTTTTCTCCATATCTTCTGAATTGCTGGAAGGGTTTTCATGAAACCTGTGGCAAATATTCCTCTTATCAACACAATATGCAAAACTTAACTTTCAATGATGTCAGACCAAAGCCATGGTCAAAGTTCAAATGGAACATTTTTATATCTACTCCGTATCTTCTAAACCACTGGAAGGTTTTTCTTGCACCTTCGGTGTTCAGCTAAACAGGATGATATACAGAACCCAATTATCATTGATGTCAGATCAAGATCAAGGTCTTACTTGTTACTTGGAGGTCGCATAATTTTTATTGTCCATTTGTATTTTTATATTATTGATCATGCTGATTTATCATTATATTTCCTACTAAAGGCAGCCCACGAGAGTATATTGCCCCGCTCAGCGGAGCTCTTGTTAATGTGTTGCTACAATGTTAACCCATGTATGCCGAGTGGACTCTGCCACCCCAACTCTTTGGGCAGGTCCTTCTTTCAATAGAAGGGGTGTGTGTTTGGTTATATTAAATGATTACCATGATTTACAGAAATTTCTGTATTCAATACAAATTGTGAAGATCCCGATCAGACGCCGCGTTCCTAAATAGATGAATGCAGTTATCTTCCTGTGTGACCATAAGTGTGATAACTGAAAGCAACAATTCTGAAGACTGTTGAACTTTTGGGCCAGTTTTTAATCCTTTTCCCTTCGATCTGTAGATCAGTTTTCAGCTTTTGTAAAATAGTACTGAAACAGAGGTTTATAATTTTATTAATAGAATTATAAGCCTCTGCGCTGAAACTATTTTTTGTTCATGACACATCTAGAAAACAATTATATCAGAAAACCCAAAAAGCATTTCTTCTATGAAAAGTATATACATTTTATTACATGTGTATTTCAAAACCCCTTAAAATTTAAGAACTTAGTTGTGACTATGCACCAAAAACCATTTTAATAAAGTTTGAAATAAATGGGATACAGCCGTGTAGCCTAATGTGGCGCATCTGCCAATGCTGCTCACTCAAATATTTTCTCCCAAAAAAACCCCAAAGTATCATTTTGTGAGCGTATGTGATAAAACATATCCAAAGGTACATGGCCATTACAATTTGCATGGGGAATCAGGAGTTTATTTCAAAATAATGAGGAAAATGTTGTTTTCACTAAAACCAAAGGACCCTTTTCCCTGAACTTGAAATTTAAAAGGTGGTTTTGTCAGTGTAAACAATGAAAATGTACAAATATATTCTGAATTGATTAGTGACCATAGAAATGCATCTTTAATCTAAAAACATTCTTTATGTCCAAGGCAACAGGCAAAATTCTGACATGTGCGCGACATTGGCAGACATATTTTATGACACACAAACAAGGGGGTGATGTAGTTGAGGGATTATTATCTGCTAAATTTGAAGCAGTAATTAAATGAAAATAAACTTGTTTTATTTGTAATAAATTATTCTTCGTTCTAGTACATTTAAAAATTAAAACTGGTCTAGCGAACATTTTTTTAAATTCACTCAAATCCTTAGGTGCGCTGAGTAGGCCGACAGCAGTGTATATAAACGTCTTTACTCGTATTTCACAACATGCTTATTTGTGTACGAATCCATGAGACAAAAAATGAAAATTGCCATGTTAAAAAAGAAAGAAAAGAAATACGAAACAGATCTCTCTCTCTCTCTCTCTCTCTCTCTCTCTCTCTCTCTCTCTCTCTCTCTCTCTCTCTCTCTCTCTCTCTCTCTCTCTCTCTCTCTCTCTCTCTCTCTCTCTCTCTCTCTCTCTCTCTCTCTCTCTCTCTCTCTCACACCGCTGTTACTAACTGTGCAATGACAAGTGGACTACTGTAGAGATATAACAGCAATAATTCTTGAACAGCCCACTTCCATTATAATAATGTTCAAAGCTTTTACGTCAAGTGGCCCTTGCATGTTCGTGTAAACTTTATCATAAATATAAATGGGATGCTCATCAAAAATACACGGTTAACGCTTAGTATTAAAAGAATGCACTTTTGATGTTTAACAGATCAAACCAATTGAGTCACTTTAGTGCCTAATAGTACCATTTACTCAATGGTGCAGGCGATAAGAAGTAAACAAAAAGTGAGTACTTAGAAGCATTGCTATAAATTCCAAGGGAAATAACTCTGACGTGGAAATGTTTGCCTCCCTTCTAAAAGGTGGCTTCGTAAAGGAAATATTTCCAACTGTTGGGAGCAAATTCTTTCCTATAACTTTTACCACTCTCCGGGTAAATTAAGCAGAAGACGAACTGGTGATATTTTTCTTAATTTTCCTTACTTGCAACTAGGCTTTGACAAGTCATGCGAATTGTCTTCGAGGAGACAGTTTGCATGACATGTCAAAGCCTTTCTCTGGGAAAAATAAGAAAAAAAATATTGCAAAATGTCGTCGGCTGCAATTTTCACCCAGTATGCTAAGCGTTAAGAGTATTATTTTATAAGGAACTGGAAAATATAACATCATTTGCAGGACAAAAGTGAAATTATAAAGGGAAGCCACAGCGCTCCCAATACATAGTACAGTTTGTGGAATAACTAATGCATGGCACTCTTGGGTAAAACTTAGCATACGACATTTTGATATTTTCCAGAAAATAGGTTTGACATTTCATGCAAATTGTCTCTAATGGAGACTATTTGCATAAAATGTCAAAACCTGTTTTCTGGGTAAAATAATAGAAATATTATCATCAATTTGTGGTCTGCTGAATTTGTCTGATAAAGGTTAAACACAAAACGCCGCAACACTGCACGTGGTATGATGAAGATATATTAAGACGAATTTGTAGCATTTTTATTATTAGTTTTACATGGGTGTGTGAGTTGATAATTTAAAAAATCTGAAGTATTTCCTTGCGAGGGAGAAATGGGGTGGGGGGCGAATGAATTCAAACCCATAACCGCTTGAACAGCAGACGGTTGCTTTAGCAGAAAAAAAAGCAATTAGCCGCAAAATAATCTGATTGTAGCAGAGCGCATAAATCTTTGCAATAAAACAAGCTTAACGCTTAGCATGCTGGTTAAAAATTTCAGCAGACGACATTTTGAAATATTTTCTTCTTTTTTTTTCCAGAAAACAGGTATTGACATTTCATGGAAATTGTCTCCTAAGGAGACATTTGCACGAAATGTCAAAGTCTATTTTCTTGAAAAAAAAATAGAAAATGTCTTCAGTTGTTGTCTACTGAATCTTCTCAGAGAGTGGTGAAGGTCAGTGCATCATTCTGCACTTTTATTTTGCAGTTGAATGCCTAGTTTTACAGGTTTACGTCAGACAGATGTATATTTCGACATTCGAAGTTTCAAAGCCAAAACGTGGTGCAGCATCTGGATTCGCCATTAATGGTAGAAAGTTATTGCTAGAGGATGTGTGTGCATCATGTAATTGCAACAGAATTCCAAAATGTTTTGTTTTTGTAATATGTGAATAAAACATCAAAAACATCATTTCTGAAGGCTGGAGAAAAGGGGCATTATCAAATACATGTATTCCATCAGAGAGATAAGACAAACCACAGTCTGCAGGTCGGCACAGTCTGGTCACTGATTTCACTTTCTGTTATGCATCACGAAAACATTCCTATATAGGTTTGACCCCCCTTAAACCCCACTTTTATATAGTAAAGCTGGGGTTTACAGGGTATACATTATTTTTCTAATTTTTGATCAAAAACATAGATTGTGGGTACTCGTTAGAAACGCCTCGTCGAGGCGGTTCTAACGAGTACCAGAATCTATGTTTTGAGCAGAAATATGAAAAATAGAGTTTTTTATCTGAAAATTTTCAGTTTTTGGAGGTGAAATTTTCAGTATATTTGAATAGGCGTGTTTTCGTATTGGTAAATTTTGTATGTGTCTGTATGTGTATTTACCCTAATATTTGGCCAGAGAGCCTGAGCTTACATTGTAGATCAAGATCAGACTCCACAGAGGGCGGCGTCTTATCAAGGTCTACACTGTTTGTCATTCATTCAGGAGTTTGTAGACACATCAGCAGGTTGTAAAATGGAAATGATCATAAATTAAGGAACAGTGTGGTAAGAATTTAAAGTGTCCTAATATTGAGGACAAATGTGGTAACATTTATGTTGGCAACATAGCATCTTTAAAGATGAAATTTAATGAGACCTGCAAACCGATATGAGCAGCAATTTAAGAAAGCACAGGAGCTTGAAATTCGATCAGAAATGCATGTTCAAAATGGCCCAAATCGACTATCCTATAAGGGCGAGCCTAATAGGATAGTCAATCTGGGCCATTTTAACATGCATTTCTGACCGAATTTCAAGCTCCTGTATAAGAAAATATACCTTATACCTTAAGCGCTCCGACAACTCAGATCAGACTGTACTAGGCGCTCTGTGGATACAATTTTGTTTACCTTAAGTATTACGATACCTTCGCTCCTTACCATAATTGTCCAAAATTTTAACATGCCCTACCTATTGGCGTGTCTAAAAATTTGCTGCATGAGTGACAAAGAGTGTAGACCCATTATCGCGAAGTCCAAGGGACTCTCTTAAATACTTCAAGATATCCGTACCTCGACATATTAAATTTGCAGAATTGAGGAAAAAATAAATAGAACATTCACATTTAACAAATGGATATGTAATTTGACTACGAGAAGTCAGAGAAATATTGAAAATATTGTGGAAAAGAGGAGACATTGCTCCTTAGGAACAATGTCTCCTCTTTTCCACAATATTTTGTTACCCGCAGTTAGATTTCCATGTTAGAAACAGGATTTTCACTTCAAGATAAGCGGTTATTCGAGATAAGCTAGGTCGAGATAACGAGAGTCGACTTATTTAGATGCCGTGTTCAGACGTCTGATCTGGGTCTTCATCGTTTGCTCAAGCCTGTTTGTCCAAATACTTAACCAGTGTCCCTGAGCTTCTACGAGTGAAAAGCGGAAACTGAACAGACAACGAAGATACGCATTCTGATTTGAGTCTTCGCTGGGCGCACGTTTTAAGAGACAATTTTTTACGTTGAGACCCATATCCATGTTTTCGTCCAATAATTGCGCCATGAGAAAATCGATTTTCATGGTGTGCTAAAAGAAGATAGGTTTGTACAGGTATTTTTGCAGTAGAAAAAAAAGTTTCTTGTTCTTAATGGTAACTGGAATGTTTTCAGGAGAGGTAATTCTGTCAGTTGTTTTGTCCTTTTTGAAAAGGGTTCTACTCTAAAGGAAATAATTTGGTCCTTTAAAAGGGAAGAATTTGCTCGCCTTCACTTTTCAGAAGACCCCTTTTAGAATAGATTCCTTTTCTGGAAATGGATCTACTCTAAAGGGAAGAATTAGCTCCCATAAGGGGTCTACTCTAAAAGAAATGAATTTAGTTCCCTTTTCAGAAGGGGGCAGGTGTGCAGAAAAAGAAACAGGAAATCACAAAAACCTGTCTTCCTATTAAAACAAGATCTAAGAGAATCTTTCAAGTGTATGAAGTCCTCTTAACTTGATGAAAATTGAGTTATGTTTGGGGTATTCGCGAATTATTTTGAGTCGCTTCAAAAACCAAGTTACATGGATGATTCCATACATTTATTCATGAATATGTGATACTGGTTTCAAACACAAGTCTAGCAAACAGGCATAGGCTGCCGTAATAGTAGTGAATAGTATGAGTATGAAGAATTGTATAGGAAATCGAAGTAGGAAGTGAGAAGTGGTAATAAGGGACTTATGTCCGTCAACTTCCCACTTCTCACTTTCTACTAATGGCTTACTAACATATCAATACATTTGAGTGGTATAATTGCAAAAGAAGAAAAGGATTTATCAAAAGGGTTCAAGTGTTGTTGTTTGTTTTGTGTGTGTGTGTATGTGTGTGTGTGTGTGTGTGTGTGTGTGTGTGTGTGTGTGTGTGTGTGTGTGTGTGTGTTTTATCGTAATACTTATTATTCCCAATCCTCACGGTCCGAAGGCAGCAGCGGGAAATACAGCATTTCGCTGTGATGTTACATCCGTACATGCCTGCTTATGTCACGTACGTGACTAGAGTCTAACAAATGTTTAAGGTTGTTTTTTTTTGTTTGTTTGTTTGTTTGTTTTTTTGTTGTTGTTTTTTTTTTTTTTTTGTTTTTTTTTTTTTTTTTTTTTGTTTTTTTTAGGTTTTACGCCCCAGTCAACCCAATGGGGTCATGTCGAGCGCGGTCAGTTTACCTAACCCGTTTACTGGGCAGGCTTAGTCCTCTAAACGGTTAACCAGTATTGTGCACATTCTTTCGCCAGAAACTGACAACTGCCCTTCTTGAAATGTTTAAGTTTACATTCAAGTTTACGTCTGTGTTTCTCTTGGAGGTCATAACTTGAATACCTTTTGTGCTAGGAAGTTGAAATTTGGTAGGCCACTTACCCAGACCTAATCCTTCAACTCTGTGCTAGAGTTGCCCCTGGGTCATGCCCTGGGTGGGGCTAGGGTCAAAATGTATAACAGAAAAAATTGAGCATTTGGACAATAGTTGTTGAAATTTCTGCGTCCAGATGTAGTTGCCATATGGGCAAATGCCAAAGATCGGGGCATCTGTGTATTTTGGACACATGTTTAGTTTCAAATTTTGCTCTCTTTTTCAGATTATCTGCTGCAGTAGCTGGCGACAGTTGGTCCAGGCTTAGT
Source organism: Anodontia alba (assembly GCA_964016985.1). Lineage (NCBI taxonomy): Eukaryota > Metazoa > Mollusca > Bivalvia > Lucinida > Lucinidae > Anodontia > Anodontia alba. The sequence goes on from OZ024833.1 coordinate 56,516,522, forward strand.
GGTTGAATTTCGGACTGATGCGATTTATTTTTCTATCAAGACGGGCAAGTTCAGCAGGGATAGGAAATTAGCTGCCTGTGATGTCACTTAGAAGATGGTTGGATCTTCCGATAGAAATCCACCAGATAAAAACACAAAAGCAAACTTTATAAAATATCCAACAACAGCTAAAAACTCCGACAAATCAGCGCAAGCAACAACAAAACCGGGACTGAAAAATAATAAAGTCTCCGACAAAATTTATTCAAAAGTTCGGCAAATTCCAGACACTAACCTAACTCTAGCAACTTTAGTCTGCCTTTGTTTTAATTTTCCCTTAGGTGCTATAGCTATGTATCTGTCATTAACGGCCGCTAAAGCCTACCGGGACGGCAATAGTGACAGGGGTGAGTTCAGGGCGAAAGCATCAGTGCTACTGAGTTTGTTCAGTATTGTTTCCACTGTTCTTATTGTGATGTCTATCGTCTTATGGATTGTCGTCGAGGCACAGTCGAAGCGAGAGCTCAGAGACAATACCTGATGCCACTTTATTCAGAGTGCGATCGCGCTACAGCTTTTTAGAGTTCAAATACTCATTGGAAAGTACCCCGATGGGAATCATGTTGGTCTCTTCTGGATTGTAAAATCACTGCCTCGTTCTTAAGTTAACCGGATGTCGTGATATCAGAGGGAAAACACCGAGCTATACCAAATGTTTTATATAGTGTGTTCTTGTTCAGTGGATTGCTTTACTCGACTGAACATTGCTAGCCGATGCATAGTTGATATCTTCACCATATTTCATAACGGGTGTGTATATTTTGGATCTAGATCTAGTGCACATTCTTTTATGCCGTTGCGTCTGGCATTAAGGATTAGTTGTTACCATACGGACGCCGTAACAGCAAACAAGAAGCAAACATAAAAATACAACGTATTATTTCAATATCTTTAAGGGGGCTCGATACACTTGGTATATATTCCGCCATCTTTTACAGGGGAGACAACTTTTGTGACTTCCTGTTTTCTTTCCTGCACATCAGATCCCTTCTGAAAAGGGGTTTACTCTAAAAGGAAAGCATTTACTCCAAGGGAGCAAATGCTTTCCTTTTAGAGTAAACTATTTTTCAGAAGGGAGGCAAAACTATTTTGAAAGAGTTACCTCCTCTGAATGTGTATCCCTTCCCCTTAAACTGTATATCCGTAGTTGTTTTTCGGGAGCAGATGTAAAACTCAGAAGTGTGACATTTCGTTGGTATAAATCCATGAAGTTTACTGCTCATCAGGTCACTTGGAAAATACTGGAATTCCAAGATAGAGCACGGTCAGTAAAAATCATCGATTTATGCCAGAATTTATATCGAACTGTTTTGCAACCCTTTGTATGTTTGATTTGGTATGTTTGTTTCATTTATTGTAGCCTTTTGAGAGATAGCACTGTTCTTGTTAGTTTTTTTTTTAATTATCTCCCTTGATAGGTAAAGCGCAAGGTATACCAAATACTAACTAGGTCATTCTAATTGGAATCCTCAAGTTAGACATACGGCCTCAGTGGTATTTAACTTATATTCTACTTTCTACATCTTTATTATTCCAACTCCTCATCGTTATACACATTTCACACATTATGACTGGTTGAAGGAAAAGTTTTACACTTCAATAAAGTCCAGAGCAGCAGGAATATGTCGGATCTATTTTCCTTCCGCTGTCTCAAAAGATTGATATTATTGGCAACATTTGTAACATTTTGATGACAAAATTGGAAATATAACGAATTAATTATTATTATTGTGGATTTTATCGATGTGTAAAGTTCGGCGAATCACTCACAATCTCAGTTTGTGAGTGATTGATTCGCCGGAGTTTGCACATCGATGTAATCCACAAAAATAAATGTCATTCCTATGGTGAAAGATTTTTTAACAATATGAATTTGATTGCACAGAAACGCTTTCTTTTTTGTTATTTTGTTGGCTTTATTGGCATATAACCATATTTAAATTATATATAGACAGACAGACAGCAGAGTTTTAGCGCTACCAGGCAACCGAGTCACAAAGAGGTATCGCCAAATTATATATCTCAAGGAAAATTAACTTATAGAGAGGAAGTCAATTAGTTGGAACTAATCGTTTACAGAGAGAACTCAGGGGAGTTAACAGATTGCTATCTCTCATTGTGTCTGTGTCATGTGAAAGTTGGCAAAACAACAGTTATCAAAACATAGTGCACTTGACACTAAGTACAATGTCAACATTTAACTTAATCAGCACAATATTGCATATAATATTATACTGTCATTTTCAAACGCGATACTCTCATGCAGTTGGCATTATAGTTTAGTGCAACTGGAGTTTGAATGCTTTGTACTCTGGGTAATAATTTCAGCAGACGACATTTTGAAATAGTTTTCTTATTTTTCCCAGAAAAGAGGTTTTGACATTTCATGCAAATGTCTCCAGAAAATAAAAAAAATAAACAAACAAATAAATGTACAAAAGAGCATTAGGGCCACATATACTTTTATTTCGGCCTTTTATCTCGAAATTTCGACATAAGATCTTGAAATTTCGACTTATTATCTCGAAATTTCGATATAATAAGTCGAAATTTCGATTTAACAACTCGAAATTTCGTTTATTATCTTGAAATTTTGACATAAGAACTCGAAATTTCGACATAATAAGTCGAAATTTCGACTTAATAACTCGAAATTTCGATTTAATAACTCGAATTTCGACTTAATATCTTGATATTTCGACTTATTATCTCGAAGACATAATAAATCGAAATTTCGGGATCTTATGTCGAAATTTCGAGATGATAAATCGAAATTTCAAGATATTAAATCGAAATTTCGAGTTATTAATTCGAATTAATTTCGAGTTATTAATATCGATTTTAAGTCGAAATTTCTAGTTCTTAAGTCGAAATTTCGACATAATTAGTTAAAATTTTGAGATCTTAGTTCGAAATTTTGAGATAATAAATCGAAATTTCAAGATATTAAGTCGAAATTTAGACATAATTAAGTCGAAATTTCGACTTATTATGTCGAAATTTCGAGATAGTAAGTCGAAATTTAGACATACCTATCAACAGAAATAAAAGTATATGTTGCCTTAAAGCTCTTTCGTATAAATGTCATCAATTTGTCGTCTGCTGAATTAACCCAGATGCAAAAGCTGAAACGCTGAAACGGCATTGCCTTTATTGCACGAGTGTTCAATATAACAACGTCTATTTATTAACAGTCAAGTTTGCTTATAACTGATCTGACGCCTTTTTTTTTGTGTGTGGGGGTGGGGGTGAGGACGGGAGCGGGGGGACGCGGGGGGGGGGGGCGAGAAGGGAGTGAGAATCCTTCCTTTATGAGACATGCATTTCATGTTAATTATTTGATTTCTTTTTTTTTTTTCTTTTTGTTGTTGTTGTTGTTCTAGGTATTTATAGAAGGTCAATACAAACAGTAAAAGTCTTAACTCTTGTCCTGCTAAACCCAGATATATCCTGCCTTTGCAAGCAGTGTCGATCCAGATCAGTTGGCTTCCAAGGAGCCAACTGATCTGGATCTGCATTGTTTGCCATCAGTATGTGAACTTATATCAACAATTTGGATCAAGTAATCCGACTGGCTGAAAATTTTAATCTTAATCTATTCATCAGGACAAGGGTTAACAGTACTGCAAGTCACATGTAGTCATTTTCTGGGGTTTAAAAACATGAAAGTGCTCCTAAGTAAATTCTTTCCTTTAAGAGTATACCATTCATTTACTTTATTTTTTTTTTGTCTGTCTGTGTTTTTTTTTCTTTCTATTAATGCTTAGCACTCTAGATAAAAAAATCAGCAGACGACACTTTAAAATACTTTTCTTATTTGTTCCCAAGAAAACAGATTTTGACATTTCATGCAAAACAATTTGCACGAAATGTCAAACCTTTTAGCTGGAAAAAATAAGAAAGCACATCATCTATTTATCGTCTACTGAATTAGCCCAGAGAGTGGTAAAGGTTAATACATCTGGTCATGAAACCTGGTCTATTTTCTTCATTTCATGGATTGCTATGGCAGCCAAAATCTCCCATGGTATTATAATGAAACAGATCGTTTCCAGTTTAACACTCAGCATGTTGGGTAAAAGTTTCAGCAGATGACATTTTGAAATATTTTCTTCTTCTTTTTCAGAAAATGGGATTTGACATTTCATGCAAATTGTCTCCTTAGGAGACAACTTGCATGACATGTCAGATCCTACTTTTTGGAAAAATATAAAATACCATCAATTTTTGTCTGCTGAATTTGTCCTTAATATGGTATGTGTTAAATAAGCTCAAAAATGGTCCACAATAACTTTATTGGTGACCTTTTTTCGTTCTTATCAGCAATATCTGGATTGATTCCTAATCGTTGCGCCCTTCATTTTTTATATTTTCTCGTTTCTGATTTTTAGATAAACTTCCTTATTCATTTTTCTCACTTGGTTTCTTATTCGTAATTCATTGTACCTTATTGTTTGTTCCAGTCCTTATTCCTGATTTCCCCATCCTTATTCTATCATTATTCCTGGTTCCTAGTTCCTTTTTCAAAATAATCAGGGATTATTCCACAGAACAACTAAAACTAACGATGTGTAAGAATTTAAGCATAAGGGAACTAGGAACAGTGAACTTTGGTGGAATTAGAGGAATAAGGAACAAAGGACGTGGAAGGCGGCATCATGAAAAAAGGAACCAGGAACCAGAAAAATGAATAGGAGGGAAGACGGACAGAGAATTAGGAACAAGAAATGAGGGACAAATTTTAAACAGGCGATCCTACTGAAAAATTCCAACAACTTAAAATTTACTTGCAGTATTTTCTGTTTGTAAAGCAAATCATTTTTATAACCTCGTATAACTGCATGCCTTGTTGAAACTTTTTGGCATTTTTAAAAAATGGTTTTTACTTCACATATCTTTAAAAACGATAATAAGTCAAGAAAAGACGGGAAAACGGCTTGATTTTTCATAATTCGTATAACACGCCGAGTGATAAAAACAAGTTTGATTTCTAATTTCAAGTTTTATTATATAAATTTGCATTTAATGTGATTCTGTCTGCAAAAATGTAAACATTTTATGAACTTTGCCGTGAGAAAGTAAGCCTAGGGGTCATATGCTGTGGATAGCGAAGGCCAAGATAAACCTGCCTAATCATACAAACTGAGCAGGACCTCTGCTGTTCAATTACAGATTTAGTGGATAACAAAGACCAACTTGTGCAGCATCGCATGCTAATCTGGATTTTTACTCCAAGCGTATGCTCCCAAGACCTTTTGTTATGGCGTGCTCTTATGTAAATGCAATGATCAAGGCAGTTTATAAGAAGACTGCTGAGGACTTGTTAAGAAGACGTATTTGGTGATAATTCTGGGATAATTTTTTTCTTACTTCTCCATAAAAACAAATGTTGTGGGTATTCATTAGGAGCGCCTCTGCGAGGCGCTTCTAATGAATACCCACAACATGACTGGAGAAAATTATTCTAGAGTTATCATTTAATATTCCCCTTAAACAAGTCCTCTAGAAAAGTAATATTGATTGAGCCGTGACAGAACAATACAACCACAAAGTCTGTGGATATCAAACGCTCGGAGTAGTCCGTGCATCCAGATCATTTAGATTCTGCAATGTACACATGTTGTGTGTTTTGGCATAGACATGTTGCTTGGACCATTGTTCTTTGCGTTTAGAAAACGGATGGGTTTGACTAATGCTTTTTTACCATTTCGTGAATAAGAGTCCTTTCTGAAAAAAACAAAAACAAAGAAAACAATATTTTTCTGCAGAAGATGACTGGGCGAACCACCTCTATGAGTCTAAATAACATTTAAATCGCATCTTGAGAAAGGCGACTTATTGTTTTAACGGGGATGGTTTAATAGTGAAGGCATCGATCAGACTGCGCGCGTGTGCAGTCTGATCATAATATTTGCTGTTTTGTTTTTGTTGTTGTTGTTGTTGTTTTTTATTTATCCTACAGTACCTAATGATTCTGTAAGCGGACCCCGAAAACCCTGATCAGATGGCGAGAATACGTAGGCTGATCTGGGAATCTCTGCCATAGGCTTGTGAACCTTTTCCCTAAGGCGCAGATCATTTACAAATTAGCGTGTCATGTAAAAATGTACCTTTTGGGTATGTGCGGATCGCGAAGGCCCAGATCAGACTGATCAGGACCTTCGCTGTCCGCTTACAGATTCGCTGGACGCTGTAGGACGTAGCGATTTACTGCGAACATCCTTATCAAATTGTGCCAATTCGCTGGCTCTTCTGGGCCTGTACTGCTGGCATATGCTCCAAAAACCTGTTTTCTCCTAATGACGCAATTTATCTACCGTATATACCCTCATTATTGGAACACTTTCAATTCTGACCATGCATGAACAAGTCCATTTTATCACCGTTTGATGTGCCTAAAACTGTTGCATAAGGGGAAAACAGTGTAGACCCGGAGTGTAGAACCCTGATACGACGCCGCGTTCTGCTATGTCTGATCTGGGTCTAATTTTTTTGTTCATGCCTGTCTGTCTGCTTTTTGTCCCAATACTTGGGGTAAATATGGTATAAATATTTTTCTATTGATCCGGCGCACAACAGGAATCAAAGGGCTGAACAGCCCTGAAATGACAGATTCTATGAGAAACTAATAACTTCAAGGTATCATTTTGTTCTCCATTTAAGTTTGTGAGACGCTTCTTCGTCGAAAACAAACGAGCTATAGCGAACAACAAAGGCGCTGATCAGCCTGGACGCGCAGGCTGATCAGCGTCTTTGTTGTTCGCACATGTATTCAGGCGGGTTTTCTCAGCGACTCAGCATAGATCAAGCACAAGTCGCACTACTTTTGTATGGATAGCGCTTTAATGGCGTACTAATATACGCACAGTAAAACATTGGTCTACTTTTGTGCGCGGATAAACACGAAATTTAATAGTAGTCAAAGTCACTTTCTCTAAAACCGTGCGTGGCAACGAAGAATGACAGATAGAATCTGTCATTAAAAACTACTCGTACTGGCATACAAAAAGAAACGAAAACAAAACAAAACAAAAAACAGTGATGTCACATGATCCTGCGTATGTGCTTGTTCTGATCAAGATCTGCATATTTTACAGCAGCCAATAATTTTACATGCACCAGCGACAGCCTAGTTCCAACTGCGTGGCTGTGCAAGTCTCTGAGATGTAAGTAGATATATTTTTGCTTATAAGCCAAAAGGCTTTTTTCACATGGCATGACTCATTTGTAGCATTCTGTTATTACTTACTTCTGACAGCAATAACAATATTTACATATGATGTTCATCCTGGGAAAAAGGTCCTCATGCCACATGCGAATAGCAAAGGTCCAGATGAGCATGCGCATCCGTGCAGTCTGATCTGTACATTCTCTGTTCGCCGACAAATACTACAGTATCAATTGATTCTACAAGCGGACAACGAAGGTATTGATCAATCTGCGCGAATGCGCAGGCTGATCAGGGCCTGGGTTGTCCGCAAACTGCATAAGGACGCCTTTCGTGTGGTGCGTATCAAATTATTATGATACATGACGCAAAAAATTGTACCGTATGCCATATGCGGACAACAAAAGCCCAGATCTGACCGCTGATTCGAGCCTTCTTGATGATTCTGTAAGCGGGCTTTGAAAGCCCTGACCAGACTGTGCGAATGCGCAGGAAGTTCTGGGCCTTCTATGCCCGCGTATCTCCCACTGCACATCGCACGGTCGATAAAGATTTAAACTCTAATAATATCATATTTATTCAAATATATTGAGAATTTCACCTCCAAAACTGAAATTTTTCAGATACAAAAAACTCTAATATTTTTCAGATTTCTGCTCAAAACATAGATTGTGGGTACTCGTTAGAACCGCCCCGGCGAGGCGATTCTAACGAGGACCAACAATCTATGTTTTTTAGCAAAAATAAGAAAATAATGTATACCCCAGTAAACCCCAGTTTTACTATATTAAAGTGGGGTTTAAGGGGGGGGGGGGGGAGGGGGGGCAAAATTATATAGGCGTGTTTTCGTGATGTGGACCCTTCACCCGATCTTTACCATGCTTGACATAAAATATGTTCACCTTCATTTTACTACTTGTTGATGTGTCTAAAACTAATGGACGAGAAGCAGACAGTGTTGACTCTAATCCGACTCCGCGTTCTCGAAGTTTGATCTTGGTCTACACTGTTTGTTTAGACCTGTCTGTCCAAATTCTTAGGGTAACGCGGTACAAACACCGAGGCTTCAATTTTGAACATTTTTTTTTTTTTTCTTTTTTGCTTCCACAATAAGACAACAGTTTTAAGGTTGTTAGAATCAAGAAATAAACTCAGGCCTTTCTCTCCAAATTCTTAGGGTAACGCGGTAACAAACACCGAGGCTTCAATTTTGAATATTTTTTTCTTTTTTGCTTCCACAATAAAACAACAGTTTTAAGGTTGTTAGAATCAAGAAATAAATTCAAAAGCTGGTTTAACAACTGCAACATGTTTGAAAATCGCCCCAATATTTTCGCACATGCATACATGTACCCCTATTTTCACTATATATTATTTATGGGGGACATTCTAAATAGACTTGTTTTGTTTACATGATGGATTTTAAGTCATAGACTGATTCTCTTCGTTGAAAAAATAGGTACCGTATTTATTCTGATTATTGGGACACCTTAATTACTTACTATATATTTGTCCCAAATTGAACAAGACCATCTTACTACTTTTGCTGTGTCTAAAAATAACCAGAATAACGCCTAACAAAACAGATCCTGATCGGTGTTTGATCTGGGTCTACACTGTCGGCTCAGGTCTGTCTGTCCTATTTTTTTTTTCAAGAGTAAATATGGTATTATGGTATTACAGTTTGTATGTGGTACGGTTACAATACCGCAAAATTCTTTGAAGAAGGCGATGTGCAGATAAGACGAGTTCATTGTTTGCCATTCATTCAAATAACTTTTAGACATATGAACTTGTTAAAATTTCAGATCAAATATTTTAGATCAAGTATGAGAATTCCAGATATTTAGGGTAAATACGTTCTGTCTAGAATTGATACTTCGGGAAGATACGGTCTACTTAGGGTAGATCTATACGTATACACAATATAGGGAAAGCCCGTTCGAAACTGATGCAAATGATATTCGAAAACTATATATATATATATATATATATATATATATATATATATATATATATATATATATATATATATAGAGAGAGAGAGAGAGAGAGAGAGAGAGAGAGAGAGAGAGAGAGAGAGAGAGAGAGAGAGAGAGAATAGTGTCTGCTGCAGCTGCTGATGTCACCGGTACTTTAAGAACTTAGTGTTTGTGCATGTGTGTGCATGCGTGCGTCGAATAGAATATATTCTGTAATGCTGTGTGTGTGTGTGTGTGTGTGTGTGTGTGTGTGTGTGTGTGTGTGTGTGTGTGTGTGTGTGTGTGTGTGTGTGTGTGTGTGTGTGTACAGATTTGTCCAGATTGTATATATAAGGGTGCATAAGTGAATATTTAGCGATGTTATTGTCCTGAGGCAGGATAAATCTGGCTCAGATTATCATGGGAGAAAATATCTCATTCAGCCAAATTATGAATTTTCAGTCAGAAATTTTAGCAAAATTCTTAGCAAAATTATATGTGCATTTTGCTATGAGAGTTTTCCTCCCATTTAGCAAATTTCAATGAGATTTTTGGAGAAGGATAATGAGCAAATCTCTCAAAATCTCGCCCGAAAATAATCCCTGCAGCGAGATATTTTTGCTGGTCCTAGCTCAGCTTAACCAATTGTAGTCTGGAGACCCCTAAAAGGGTAATTGGCAAACAGTGCAGACTCTGATCAGACGCCGCATAACTGATCAGCGTCTCCACTGTTTGCAAATAAGTCAATCTTTTTTCTCTCTCTCTCTCTCTAAGAATAACTCAATCACATAGCCTGACATACCTGAAATCGAAATTTCGTAGAATCTTCCATTATATAGCATGGGGGAGTTCATTCAGTCTTCAATGGGTTAAGCTGCTGCATGACTTCTTACCTGATTGAATGTTTAAAATCATTAGAGCCTAAACGTTAGAAAACGTACCTTCGGACATGTGGGTCCAGGCACACAGACTCAGATCAGAATCCTATACTGGGCGCACTTCGGATAGCCGAGGATGCAAAGTTTCTTCACGCGGACAACGAAGACTCTGATCAGACTGCATGAAGGCGCAGGCTGATTTGAGTCTTCGCTAGCTGGGAGCACATGCCTTAACTCATTGTAGTCTGGAGACCCCTGAAAGGGTAATTGGCAAACAGTGCAGACTTAGATCAGATGCCGCTGATTGCAAATAGTTCAAACATTTCTTCTGTAGGAAAATCTCAATCACACAGTCTGACATACCTAAAATAGAAATTAGAATCTTTCAGTATATAGTGTGGGGGAGTTCAATCAGTCTACAATGGGTTAAGGTCCGTTTTCTCACGTTACGGCTCATTATATCATTATATGGACTTTGTCACTTCAAAAGAGACCTACAGAATGCGCGAACGGTGACGGCGCAGATCAGCTTGTGCATACGTACAGTCAGACGAGAGCCATCGCTCTTCGCCCGGATGAGACGTTGATAACTAGAACTTGTCAACTTTAGAAGAACTTTAGAATGCATATGCTGCACTGGACTTCCCTGTTTGCATGCTAGCTGAGGTCTGTTTTGGCATGACGCGATACGTATGACTTTCTCAACGAAAACCATGTTGCCTTGAGTTCTTGCCAATAACAAAAAATATGCAATGTTCTTGTAATTAAGGCCCCAACGTGCGAAAATGTGCCTTCTGAGATGTGCGCACGGCGCAGTCTGAGATCAGATCGCAGTCCGTTTGAAGAAACATTTGATTCTTCGCGAGCCATCGAACTACAATGTAGGCTCCGCAGATTGCGCGGATGCGCAGACTGACCTGAATCCTCGCTGGACGCACGGCAGAAGGTACATTTTCTCATGCTGGGCTCATCATTGTTCGAGGCTGATGCCGAAAAACCAACCAGGGTCCGTAGACGAATTGCGAAAACACAGATCGGCATGCGTTACCGCCGGGTATAATCACAATCTTTGCAGTTTGACATTTTACGTATTCTGCGATTTTGTACAAGAGAACAGCGAAAATACTGAGCGGGCGGGAAGGATCCCGCTCGATTAGCATTTGTTTTTTCTGTTCAAATAGGAGAATAAAGTTGGTGTTCGCCAGTTCCTCATTTGTAACATAACAGTGTCACAATGGTTATCATTTTTGGAGCATAGATTAGTCGTGATAATAGATAATTGTATCAAAATGTAGATGGGATATGTGTGTTTCTTTTTATTTAGTTAACCTTAGTATCCTTCCCGACAGAGCGAACCAGTGTCTGTGATTATACGTAACTACTTGAGTCGTCACGTGGGGGTGATTGGGTGAGGTAAAGGTGTCGTGTATCTTACTTCACCGGGGCGTCCAACTGATATTGGCTTGGGCAAGGCTTGCATCTTTGCAGCAGGTAAGGGTAGAGGGAGAATGTTTTTATTTCTTCTGTTACTTCAGTTTCATTCATTTTCCTTTCTCCCCTGTCCCTCTCTTTCATCACCTCTTCTATCTCTCTTTTTCTCTAGGAGACGGCACAAAATGAACCACAACGCGATCGATGAGTCGTCACGTGAGAAAACGTACCTTCTGACATATGCGCCCAACAAAGACACAAATCAGCCTGTGCATCTGCGCAGTCTGATCAGAGTCTTCGTTGTCCGCATGAATGTTTTTGCATCCTTGGCTATCAAAAATGTGCCCAGTGAAGATCATCACGAAAACACGCCTATATAACTTTGATCCCCTTAAACCCCACTTCTGTATAGTAAAACTGGGTATGACAGGGTATACATTATTTTTCTTATTTCTGCACAAAAACATAAATTGTGGGTACGCGTTAGAACCGCCTCGCAGAGGCGGTTCTAAAGAGTACCCACAATCTATGTTTTGATCAGAAATATGCAGAATATCAGATTTTTTTTATCTGAAAATTTTCATTTTTTTGGTGGTACAATCTTAGTATATTTGAACAGGCATGTTTTCGTAATGTTCTGATCAGACTGCGCGAATCTGAATCTTCGCTGGACGCATATGTTTGAAGGTGCGTTTTCTGACTTTGTGGCTAATTTATTATTATGTGGATCAAAATAACTGACAATAAACAATAGACCCTCTACGATCAAGCACCCTGATTCGTTCACTTGAGCAAACCTGGATTACATTTAAGCTATATCTTGTGCAAATAAAATGACATATAGACTGTCAAAACTGTTCAAAGAAGATAAAAAATAAATAAATAAATAAATAGATAAAATAAAATAAAATAAAATAAAAAAAAAATAAAAAATAAATAAAATAAAAAAATAGTGTTGCCTGCCACGCATTACGAAACCAAAAACAAAAGTTTCAGATATAAAAGTCTGATATTTTTTTCAAATTTCTGCTCAAAACATAGATTATGGGTACTCGTTAGAACCGCCTCGATGAGGCGGTTCTAACGAGTACCCACAATCTATGTTTTAGCAGAAATAAGAAAAATAATGTATACCCCTGTAAAACCCAGTTTTACTATACAAAAGTGGGGTTTAAGGAGGTCAAAATTATATAGGCATGTTTTCGTGATGGTTAGACTCTAACAGGAGAAAAATGCACATGCAATAACTCCATGGAAAAATTAATCATTTTGTGTGAAAAAGAGTAACGGACAAAAATCAGCACCTAGGTTAGTCCGGGCCTGTGGATTCCGGTTAGATATCTGTACGGTACTGCGTGAGCCTTGCACATGGTAAGACTATACAGTAAATTTGGTTGCAACCCATTCAACCATGTAGACGGAGACTGCATATCAGAGGTAGACAAATTTGACCTTTTAATCCGAGTCCATGGGATCGGAGCTAGAAGTTGACATGAAGCTGCAGAATCCTAGCACATGGGAAATGCACACAGAAAAATCGGTTGAAATTTATAGGCAGATTTGGCAAACTCCTCATACAAATCTGCCTAAAACGAAGAAGCCAGGTTTGACCTTCTGACGCATGGCCTTGGCCCCAAGGGTGGGGGTCAGAAATCAATATGGTATAATGTGTGAGCCGAACGGATGAGAAATGCATTTTAGCAAATCAATGCAGATAACATAACAAACAAAACGAAGTATCCTACGGAGTGCATGAGACAATCAATCGATGTGGCGTTCCGTTAGCCTAGTACTCGAGAAAAGGCACACGACAAAAATTAAATGCAATGTTTTTGCAACGTTGTATGCTAATCGAGCAATGCTTAAATCTCGAGTATTTATCCTAAATACTAGGATAAATACTCGGACCGTGTGAAACTACCGTAAGAAAATGGTGTAGACCCAGAGTAGACGCCACAGATTGAAACGACTGAACAGGATCAACACTGTTTGTCACCCATCCAGCAGCTGAACGCCACAATCAACAGGTTACCAAATGGCATGTTAAAATTTTAGGACAAATAGCCTTTGATAAGGATCGAGTTATTAAGTCGTCCGAATATTTAGGGTAGATCTATATAGGCCTGCGGTAATATGCAGGAGCAAACAGTGTTGGCAGAGATTGCGGCGTCTGACCAAGATCTACACTGTTTGTCACTCATCCAGCAGATTTAAAACACACTATCCAGCTAGCAGTCTGCTTAAATCTATATCGGACCGTTATCGGCCCGACAGGATGAATTCCTGTCGATTCATCCTCTCGGACCTAAACACTAAAGCAGAAAGTTAGCTGGGTAACAGGTAGTTAAACGGACTTCTTGAAATTTTAGGACAAGTATGGTAAAGAGTAAAGATGTCTCAGTATTTAAGGTAGTATAGATCTGTTTGGAGCCCCGAGCTGTAGGCTGGACTGTCGATGCCCTCCCAGGGGTTTGGGGGAACAGCGGAATAAGGCCATTTATTTCAGGGGAACAAAAGTATAAAACTGAAGGGAACAGGGAACAAAAGCAATTTTGGGGAACAGGGAACATAGAAAATCAGATTTTGATTTTGGAGAACATGGGAAAATGTCGATTTTTTCAGGGGAACAAGGGAACATGTATCCCCGGGAGGGCCTCACTGTCAGACAGAACAGTAGTGCAGGTTTGCGTATGTACCACATACTGTGACCGTCTGAACTTCTCGAATATAACGCAGTCTTCATTCTCGTCGTACGAATCGCGGAATAATTTCAGCGAACTGTCTGAGGAGACGCCGTCGCCTCATTTTTCTCCTATCCCCACTACGACCACCCGGGTTGCTCAGCCGCGCCGAAATCCTACCGCAAAAGCGTCCAAACTGCGTGTGTTAAATAAAAACTGCCAGTCTCTTGCAAACAAAAAGCAAACGGAGTTTTACAGCCTTCTAGATACTAATAAACCGGATATCGTTATTGGGACCGAATCCAGGCTCACGTCAACCCACACATATAGTGAAATTTTCCCCCAGTCACTGGGCTATACCCCTTTCAGGCAAGACAGAGAAAAAGATGCAATGGGAGGGAGGTGTTTTTATATTAGTTAAAGACTGTTATCTCGCTACAGAACAGAAACAGTTCAAAACAAACTGTGAAATCATCTGGGTGAAGATAAATTTTGTTTCAGCTAAATCTCTCCTTGTTGTAGCTTACTTCAACAGGTGCTGAAAGTGCTGAGGAGCTCCGGCGTTCACTAGAGTTGGTTTCCAAGACAAAAGGTAATGTCCGGGTCCTGGGGGACTTTAATTATCCAAAGTTCTCCTGGGATGCAGACCATGTACCCACTACAAAACAAGGATGCGGTCTAGTCTATATGACCACTTCATGACCCTGATCAGTGATTTTAGTTTCACCCAAATGATAACAGAACCCACTAGACTTGATGATGTACTAGACTTATTCCTGACTTCAAATCACACTTTAGTTCAGAAAGTTGAAATTTATCCTTGCATTGCTGACCATGATGTTATGGTCGCAGATGTCAACATAAAACCTACATTAGGACACCAGGAACCAAGATCTGTACCCCTATATAGGAAAGTTAACTGGGATAGTTTTAGAGAATATATTTCGGTATTTGCCTCTGATCTTATTAGAAATTGTCCAAATAAAACAGTAGAAGAAATGTGGACTTTTTTTAAATCTGCTATAGATTAAGGCATTTCAAAGTTTGTTCCCATTAAAAGGTTCGGAACTAAGAAGAGCCTTCCATGGATTACCCAAGAAATTAAACGCCTTGCATGGAAACGCGACAAACTTTTTTCAGCTTCAGAGGAAGACAGGGAAAAGCAAGGACAGACATCATTTCAAACAGGTAAAGTACCTTGTTCAGTCTAAAATCAGATCAGCCTATGACAATTACTTGCAAGACTTATTAGGATTAGCTGCTCAAAGTGCAGAAGAAAATCCCCCTGGTTTTATACCAAAGAAGCTTTACGCCCTTATAAAGAATGCAAGACAAGACTCACAGAGTATCTCACTTTTTGATAAAAAAAAACACAAAAAAACACACTTTGTTTACTGAAAATAAAGCTAAAGCCACCTTTCTAAATTTACAGTTTCAGTCTGTATTTTCTCAGTTATCTCCCTTGCGTTTGGGTCAGTTTTGTATTGATAAAATCCGGGAATTGTTCGAAAATATTGAGCATGTAATCATGCCAGAAATCAAGATTGATGAAAATGTATTTTTGAAATTATTGTCTAATCTAAAGGTAGATAAAGCTGCCGGTCCGGATGATATTAAACCTATTGTTTTAAAGGAATTGAGGAAAAAGATAGCCTCTGTGATAAAAGCTATCTTTGAGAAGTCACTTGAAACAGGCCAACTGCCAAAAGATTGGACAACAGCAAGAGTTTGTCCTCTTTTCAAAAAGGGCGATAAATGTGATCCCACAAACTACAGGCCAATATCCTTAACCTGTACTTTATGTAAAGTCATGGAGCACATTGTCGCTTCTAATCTTGCTCGGCATCTGAATAGTAATGATATACTTTATGGATTACAGCATGGTTTTCGTGAGAAACGTTCTTGCGAAACACAGTTAATAGAACTAGTTGAGGATTGGGGAGACCGGGTCTAGTTGGTCCGCGGGGCAAGTTGGTCCTATTGCAATTTCTCTAAACTAAGAAAGGTTATAACGGAAGTATGTGACTCAGTGGAATGCTTGGTCATGCCACACTTACTGAAGAGAAAATGATGGCGAATAGTGAACGCACATAAATTATCGAGAATAAAAACTGATTTTGTAACATTAAAGTTACTTTCTTACATCTGCATTCATATGCTTTTGCATTTGCTGTGTATCAAATAACATGCAAATGTTATACATTTCCTGAAAGCTCGTCACCTATGATATTCAACTGAGCGTATTTGCTGTTTCTTTATTCAATGGCGTTTCGGTCATGATTGAAAATCTACAGTGCGTTATGGTCGGGGTAAGTTGGTCCGTTTGCGATGGGGTAAGTTGACGGTCCGTCGAAAAAAAACGGCTAGATTTATCAGAACCTGGCATTTTCTGAATTAAAAACAGTAGAAAATATTCAGCTAGTTAAGCAGAGCAAGAACGATACCAGCAAATAAATAGTAGCCTCAGCATTTTAAAACAAAATACAATCTTCGGACCAAGTAGCTCCGGTCTCCTCTTCATTAAACCTTGTTAATGAGTCTTTCAATCAAATCGACGGTTTTCGAGAAAAAAAAAAAAAAAAAAAAAAGAAAATTGTACATTCGGCCGATGATCTGATGACTAGGTGGTATAACGTTACCAGCTGGCAGTGTACCGAATGGTGACTGGAGCCACAGAAATCCCAACAGTCCTCAGATCTTTGGCCAAATATGGCATCTATCGACCCATTAATAATTATCCAATTTTCTTTGAAGCATTTTTTTTTGTAACCGAGGTATTATCAGTGAAAAACATTTATGTACACACTTTTAAACCAGTTTCAGGTTATTTATTGATGTTCAATACGTTTGTTTGAGGATCAAATTAATTTTTATTCCATCTTATCCCGTCGGTCCAACTTGCCCCGCTGTTCGGACCAACTTACCCCGATAATGGGGTAAGTTGGTCCAGTTTACCTCGTCTCGGAAAACGGCTATAAGTATCAGAATCTGCCCTTTTCCGAACGTTAATTTAAAGAAAATGTTAAAAAAAAAAATTATACTAGTTGCGTAATGCAAAATTAATACCAGCAAATAAATATTTATCTCGGCATTTGGAAAAGTGCAATTTTCGGACCAACTAGCCCCGGACATGGTCACCAAGTTGATTTAGTCTTGCTAGATTTTAGCAAGGCTTTCGACAAGGTGAACCACTTGAAACTGCTTTTTTTTAAACTTTCTTCTTACGGCATTAAAGGAAAAGCTCTCAAATGGATTAACTCTTTCTTAGGGGCTCCCTGAAAACCGTTGCTATGACTCGCGCCTCACCGTGTAGCCTAATGTGGCGCATCTGCCAATGCTGCTCACTCAAATATTTTCTCCCAAAAATCCCAAGGTATCATCACGGTCAGAAAACTTCATAATCGGAGCCAGTGGCTCCGATAAGCAAATGTTGTGTGCGTCTTCCGGAGCACGTGCGGCTCTGAATATAGCGGCCGACCGATATATCGGAGCCATTGTTTATTTGCCCTCCATTTCCATTAGTTTGTTGTAATTTTTATTTTTCGGTAAGTGAGACAGGTCAAACAATCATTTCACACATAAATAAAACTGCAGGCCATGCACCATGCCCCGCCACACAGGAACATATTACCCATGCAGCTCTGTAGTATAAAGGCTGAAAACAATCTAAGTTAAACATGAAGAGAAGCAATAAACAGTTATTTCATAACTCAAAAAAAAAAAAAAAAAAAAAAAAAAAAAAAAAAAGAAAGAAAGAAAGAAAGAAAAAAAGTCTAAGTTAAAAATGCAATAAAAAGTGATAAAAAAATTCAGGATTCTGAAAAAAAAAAAAAAAAAAAAAACAATATGCATATCTTCAGACCATCCTAAAAGCGTATGTAAAGTTTCGAAAGGATCGGCCTGAAAATGTAGGGGGAGTTGCGCGTACAAGGTACATACTCCCTATACATTTCTGTAGTATTAAGGCTCGAAAAAAGTCTAATTTAAAAATGCAAAAAATGTAATAAAAAATAATTTCGGGATTCGAAAAAACAATATGCATATCTTCAGACCATCCTAAAAGCGCCTGTAAAGTTTCAAAAGGATTAGCCTAAAACTGTAGGAAGAGTTGCGTGTACAAGGTACATAGTCCCTATACATTTCTATAGTATTAGGGGCTCGAAAAAAGTCTAAGAAAAAAAATGAAAAAAAATGTGACAAAAAATAATTTCAGGATTCTGAAAAAAACCAATATGCATATTTTCAAACCATCCTAAAAGCGCCTGTAAAGTTTGAAAAGGATTGGCCTAAAACTATAGGAGGAGTTGCGGGCAGAAGGTACATACTCCCTATACATTTCTGTAGTATTAGGGCTCGAAAAAAGTCTAAGTTAAAAATGAAAAAAATGTGATAAAAAATAATTTCAGGATTCTGAAAAAAAAAACAATATGCATATCTTAAGACCATCCTAAAAGCGCCTGTAAAGTTTGAAAAGGATTGGTCTAAAACTATAGGAGGAGTTGCGGGCAGGCGAATGGTGGGGGCGCTGACGGACGGACGGACACTCAAAATTTCAGAGGGTATAACATAATCCCCCGCCACTTTTTTGGTGGCGAGGCATAGAAATGCCAAACAGTCCAGGCGTATAAATGCATTTTATGAAAAAAAAAAAAAAAAAAAAAAAAAAAAAAACAACGGGAATAGCGTCGTTGAACCGTCGACGATCAGTTTATTCAGCATCGATCAGTCCACGCCATAAGTAATTCAGACGAGATCGTACACATTTACAAACTATCTGTTAGGTGAAAAAAAACTGTTAAAAGACTTGAGAGCAGCATGTAATTTTCCTTTTTGAGACACACTACCCCACAAAAACAGATTCTCTCGACGAGTGACTGACCTACCTCTTTTGTTTACTTGTTTTCAGCCGCTATATTCAGAGCCGCACGTGCTCCGGAAGACGCACACAACATTTGCTTATCGGAGCCACTGGCTCGATTATGAAGTTTCCTGACCGTGTCATTTTGTGGGAGTATGTGGTGAAACATATCAAAAGGAATATGGCCATTACAATTTGCATGGGGAATCAGGAGTTTCAAAATAATGAGGAAAATGTTGTTTTCACTAAAATCAAAGGACCCTTTTCTATGAACGTGAAATTTAAAAGGTGGTTTTGTCAGTGTGAACAATGAAAAGGCACAAATATAGGCCTATTCTAAATTGATTAGTGATCATAGAAATACATCTTTAATAAAAAAAAACACAAAAAAAAAACCATTCTTTATGTCCAAGGCAACAGGCAAAATTCTAACAGGTGCGCGACATTGGCAGACATTTTTATGACACACAAACAATGGGGTGATGAAGTTGAGGGATTATTATCTGCTAAATTTGAAGAAGAAATTAAATGAAAATAAACTTGTTTTATTTATAATAAATTATTCTTCGTTCTAGTACATTTAAAAATCAAAACTGGTCTAGCGAATATTTTTCGGCGTAGCTGTATAAGCTAGCTTTTGACATACTTATTGGTATTAGTCTCGAATGAATAAATAGTAATTTGCGATTGGTTAAAAATGTGTAAACTTCTGTAAATAAGTAGGGGTAAGTATAGAATTTACCGATGTTTGACGATTATATTCGTGACTGAACAATCATTTAATTATGACATTTATCTATTTAAAGTTGTACAGTATGGCCATGCAGATGTTAAACAATGGACAAAAATACCCATAATTTAAATAATACCAATAAAATAGTTGCAATGAAATAAATGATTATAGACGAGCTTTTAATTCTGTACAGTGTAACTAAATGTTTGATATAAGCGGCCCAAAACGCTAAGCGAACAAGGGACGTTCAAGTTTACTTCTCTCCACTGCGTCCATAATATACAGAATCATCATGTGCCTTGCATTATGTGCAAAAGGGATGTAAAATTGCATGGTTTAATTTTATATAATAAATAAACAGGAACTATGCCTTAAGCTTGGTAGAAATATTGGCAACATAAATAATATTGTTCATTCTTAACTAGGTAATAGGTTTGTTGAACACCCCTTTTATTTTTTCACGGTGTAAGCGGCCTACTGGAGTCGGAGCGTAGACGACACGAAGAAGAAATATTACTATTTTTAGCCTCCGCTTCAGGTAGTAGGCCTATTTTTAGAATATCTCTTCTCATACCGAATGGAATTTGTTCAAATAAAGCGCAGAGTACGCGGAAAATCAAGGTCTTTGTGGTGGTGTTAGCACTATTCTGCGATCTGGTCTAATTCTCGAGAACATTCGAAGAATGTTTTTGCTGTCAATCTGGGTCATCGGAACAATGTACATGAATTTTGACGAAAAACATTCTCCGAATGTTCTCGAGAATCAGACCAGATTGCAGAATAGCACTGACACCACGAGAAAGAGCTTGATTTTCCGCGAACTCTGTGCTTTATTTGAAAACAATTCATCAGGTATAAATCGAAATATTCTAAAACATCCTAGTTGAAGCGGAGCTAAAAATAGTAACAAACTCTGTGCACCTACTGTGTTTTCGACATCTTTCAGAAAGTCGTCTTTTGCTTGACCAAGGACGTAAATAATACAATTTTATTACGTCTTTGGCTTGACGCTTTACACAGTAGAAGTAAATTTGCAAATTTTTGTCATGATTTAACGCAAAACCATTTTTCGTAACTACCTATGTACAAAAAGTTTTATTTTAGTTATTGGTTTTTAAAAAAATCAAATATTTTCACTTTTTCCCATAGTAAAAATGAAGCCAAATCATGCAGAAATCTGTAGGGTAGGTAACTTGGAGCCAAATTTTCAACAAGTTCCACTTGTTCAATTTTTCTGAAATTTTCACAATATTGTTGTAAAATGTCAACAAATTCAGCAAAGAGAAGTAAAAAATATTTTCTTAGACAAAAAATCCAAAAAATCACTTTACTATAGAAATGGCATAGGTCAGACCTACTTTTGGCCGTAACTTTATTTTTTGTGTAAATACTTGAGAACAAAACACAGAAACATAAAAGACAAATGGTTTCTGACAAGATATGGTCAACCAGAACAAAATATTTTCATTTAAAATAAAACGCCAAGCAAAAAACGTCTTTCCAAGAGATGTCGAAAGGACAGTACATTTGGTTACGTGTTTCCCACGTCTGAAAAGTCAATGTGTTGTAGGGCCGAATGATTGTTCAAAGTTTATGAATAGAGACCGTTATTTTTCGGCTATTTGAAGTATGGTGCGTTCAGTCACCGTGAAATTAAGCTAGATCACTATTGTTGTTTAATCAATTCATCTTTACAATTAGATAATCCATTCCAATTAATTATGCAATAATATTGCAAACAGTTCGTTAAACGATCAAGAGAGAGAGAGAGAGAGAGAGAGAGATGGCGATGTTGTTAGCTGAAGTTTTCTTGTCCTGAATTCACTTTCTCCGTTTTCTGACGGATGCAGAATTTTTCCTAGTTATTCCCCTTGAATAGTAATACAGAGGCTCAACTATTATGAGATTTAATTCCAAGTTTAATACTAAGTCTTGAACATCAGAGAGAAAAGATAGTAATAACCATTTAATAAATTACATAAAAAAGTAGAAATGTAATATTTAATATGATTATCTGTTTAGATTATAGCACTTGGTAGGAAGCGGACCTACAACTCGATAAAACTTGAAATTTAATTGATACAATAATATATTGTGTGACTAAATGGTCACTCTATGTGAACCAGTTGCTTGTAGCTTAAGATATCTGAACAGATGTACGTTCTATCCTTCACCGGAGGCAGCAATGCCGGAGGTGGACGGATAAACACATCTCCACCGGAGGCAGCAATGCTGGAGGTGGAAGAAAAAACAAACCTACTGGTTAACCGCTTAGAGGACTAAGCTTGCCCAGTAAAAAAAAAAAAAAAAAAAAAAAAAAAAAAACATTCAGTCATCCAAATATTGACACACTCTAACTATTATTCTACGCCAAACTATTCACGTGAAATGTCGACATTTTACTAAGGAAAAAAAAAATATAAGTGTGTCTGTTACTATTGTGATGTTGTGATACACAGAATTTTCTCTCATTGAAGAGAGGTAATCCCAAAGTTCAGTCCTAAATAAAAAATATAAATTGTAAGACCCCATTTAATTTATTTCTCTGTTACCCTAACTGTTTCTTAGACCAAAAATAAAGTAATAGATCTATGTTACATGAGGCTGAATTGCACAGTACACTATAAATCTTAATGGTACTGATAATTGACCATTTCAAAGAAAAAAAAAGTGCCCTATTTTTTTGCCCGCACGCGCAAAAGTGCCCTACCCAGCACCACTCTGCCCTAAAATCCTAGCTGGAGCGCTGAGAGTTATCCCTCTTGTTGCTATAGCAACCAAACCTAGTACGGACTGGTTGGATTTTTTTTTTTTTTTCACAGAAATGTGGTTGGATTTTTTTTTTTTCACAGAAATGTTTCTTCAGTAGGTCTTTTAATCTTGTTAAAAGAATTCTGTTCTGTCTCAAAATATGCTTCCAGTTGGCGTGGTTACTTTTCATTATATATGGAATTATGTAGAGTAAACTTGACAGTTCTTCTGCACAACCTATGTTCCAATTTCAAAAATTTTATACAAATGTTCCATAGGTGAATGTCTATCAAATTTGTTCAAATTATTTTGGTTGGTTCCTCATATGTCTGTCGAGAACACTTCGAACATTTTGTAATCAGCAACTAATTAGATTTCAATAATACTCACAAACATTACTGGATTAGGCCTAACCATCCATCAAAATTTTTCAAATTAATTTGTATCACAAAAAGAAAAAAAATAAATCGCCAACAAAGGGCAGGGTCTGATATATATATATATATATATATATATATATATATATATATATATATATATATATATATATATATATATATATATATATATATATATATATATCCTTCCGCCAGGCTAAAAAAATCTGCTTCCCACGTGAGCAATCCAGGGTCATCATGACCCTCTTATTACAAATTAAATACATAATGTATGTTTTTTTGTTTTTTTTTTCAGTTTTTGCCAATCTTCATGGTCAGTGTTACACTTTGCTTACTCTTTATCAAAAAGGTGCATGGTTGGCAAGGATATTTCTAATACTAGTAAATATACAAATCAACACACAAAATTAGGCCTATATGCCTTACATTTATATGCTAGATTGCTTTTCATTATTTAGCACAGATATTTACACATCTGAGTACACTCTCTCTCCTGCCAACCCTTGCAATATATACAATGTTATACAGTATTAAAACTTTCTTGATTCTGTTTGAATTCGTAATAAAGTTTATATTTTAAAGGCCTTCTTCTTTTCATATTGAACCACAAAGTTGTTTCAATGTTCATATTCCAGTACCTCTTACGCCGTTTATCTTTTTTTAAAAGATATTTCTTGTTTAAATTCAGCTCAAATCCTTAGGTGCGCTGAATAGGCCGACAGCAGTGTATAAATTTTTTACTTTTTTATTCTCACGCACGCATCCCTGCGAATCCGAGGGTGACGCAGTATCGATAGATAGATAGATACTGCAGTTGTAAATGTAAAGTGGCCAATAAAAGTTATCCCTCTTGAGCTAAGATTTATGTTTCGCGGATAATTTCAAATTTGATCTTTTGTACGATAACATGCCAAACCTCGGACCTAGTAATATTAGGTCCAAGGCCAAACACAGTGTAGATCTAGTAGATTTCTCTAAGTTCGTGACATGAACTAGTACCAAAAGACTCCTGCAAGCGCGCGCTTTTCACGCTCTAATTACTTCGGCTCATGGTTTCAGATGTTGATGCGAGATGAAATATAATACGTTCTACAAAGAAACATTTCAAAGTCACACTGCCAGTGGTATAATGCAGATTTCACGCATATAGTGCAGCTTATTGTTTCGCTCCCCTACCATTTCTTCCGTAGGAATTGCTCTTTTTTAATTAATTTTTAGACGTCCTGTATGCTCGCGCGCATTGATATTCAAATGAACGCTGGAAAAAGTTTTGAAAGGAAAATAAGCGCGCAAAGCGCAGGATAAAATACGATTTTAAAAAGTATAGTCACATAATTATATAGGTATAACTGTTTTGCAGAACCTTATTGTTACCCTGACAGTAATTACTTCCGTTCTTTCCGCGTGACCCGTACGTATTCGTCTTAACACAAGAATTTAGCGCCTCGGTCAAGCCACTCAAGGACCGATGTCTGAGCTCCGTACGAGTAACGAGAATGAGACTGATGTTTAATTTCTGCCGTCTGCTGAATTTTTGTTCTGGAGGATCTGATGGTGGTGTTTGGGAGGGCTTGGGTTGGTCATGTAGCATTGCCAGTGATTTGAGCTATGGTCCTTGGTTTGAAGCCCATTGAAGAAGAATCTGTGAGAGAAAAAAAAAAAAAAAGGGACATCTGCCAGTGAACAAGACCGTCACATTTTTTGGTCGAGCATGTTAGGCTGTACCACATTTGGGGGCCCTTTGTTTTTGTTTTTTTTTTTGGCTGTGCTAAAGTAAACTAAGTGCTCGGTGCAGGAATCGAACCCACAACCTGCTTGCAGGTCAGGTGCTCTACCAACTACTGTGATTTCGACATCTTTCAGAAAGTCGTTTTTTTTGTTTGGCGCTTTACACAGAAGTAAATTTGCAAACTTTTGTCATGATTTAATGCAAAACAATTTGTTATAACTTCCTCTATGCAAAAACAGTTTTATTCTAGTCAATGGTTTTTAAAAAATCAAATATTTTCACTTTTTCCCACAGTATAAATGAATGCACCGGGATAGCTCAGTCGGTAGCGAGGTTTGTCTCACGACTAGCTACACACCTCTGCCTTGTAGGTTCGAGTCCAGCTGGGGACACGATGACACAGTATGTGTGAATGGTTGGCAGTTCTCTCCCGGTTGTGGTGGTTTCACAGGGTGTTTCCGAGTCCCTATACAACTGGAAACTACCCGGGCTTTCCTCCACCATCGAACTGTCCTCTGAAATAATAGTCAGATATGACTGATTCGGAGTAATTGGAAGAAAAAAATAAAAAAAAAAAATGCAAATTATGCAGAAATTTGTAGGGTAGTTAACTTGGAGGCAGGTTTTCAAGAAGTTCTGCTTGTTCAATTCATCACGAAAACATGCCTATATAATTTTGACCCCCTTAAACCCCTTTTTTATATAGTAAAACTGGGGTTTACAGGGGTATACATTATTTTTCTTATTTCTGTTCAAAAACATAGATTGTGATACTTGTTAGAACCGCCTCGACGAGGCGGTTCTAACGAGTACCCACAATCTATGTAATTGAGCAGAAATATGAAAAATATCAGAGTTTATATCTGAAAATTTTCAGTTTTTGGAGGTGAAATTTTCAATATATTTGAATAGGCATGTTTTCGTAATGTTTTCTGAAATTTTCACAATATTGTTGTGAAACATCAATGATTTAAATTCAGCAAGGAGAAGTAAAAATATTTTCTTAGACAAAAATTCCAAAAAATCACTATACTATAGAAATTGCATAGGTGAGACCAATTTTTGGCAATAAATTTAATTTTAGGGTACATATTTGAGAACAAAACACAGAAACAGAAAAGACAAAAGGTTTCTGATAAGATATCGTCTATCAGAAGAAAATAGTTTCATTTAAGATTAAACGCCAAGCAAAAAAGGTCTTTTCGAGAGATGTCGAAAGGACAGTAAGCTGATCAGGCATAGTCCAGCCACACTCCTTCCCTTCTAACCTTTGAGAGCCAGGCAACTGGTCCATCGTCCTCCAGAGTATAGCCTGCTCCTGCTCTCTACTCTTACACGCCTACTAAACAAATGAATGCATAACCATCGGTTAAGAATGTCAAACAATTAGAGCGACATCAGTTAGGCATTTGATGACTCAAAAAAAAAAAAAGGTTAACATACTTAGCATTCCTGTGTTTCATAGCGATATAAATGTTTTGAGCAAATTCTTCGAAAAATGGGAAATTACATTCAACAGCCCATTGATATCAGCATCTGTGGTGTAAATCTCAGACTACCTACTTCATGCATTTTGGCAAAATTATTTTTTGCGTGCTGAAGGTGTACCGAAAGCCATAGAAAACACATGGAAATTCATGGTGTTGACTGTCCTTTATTTAATTTTGCGCTTTGCTAGAAGCTCAACATATCATCAGGCACACATGACAGACACATATGATTATTTGTGTGGATATTTTGGTTGTTAATGCAGCATTGTGGAGAAATCGCCACAGAAAGAGTCGAAAATGGGTGGCTAAGCAATAGATCTAAATAAATAAAAACAAACTTACAGCTCTAATGTGTAACCACTCATTTTCAACCCTTACCGTGGAGAATTCTCAATAATACTGCATTGACAACCAAAATATCCATAACACAAATAGTCATATGTGTCTGTGGTATGTGCCTGATGACATAGTATGCTGAACTTGTAGCAATGCGCAAAATTAAGTAGAGGACAATAAATGCCACGAATTTCCACATTTTCTATGGCTTTCAATACCTTTTCAGCACACGAAAAATATTTCAGCCAATATGCGCGAAGTAGGTGGTTCTGAACACACTCACCTCGTGGCCATTAAAGTATACTAAGGAGGAAAAAGTGTGCCTAGTGCAGTAGGGCTACAATGATACACTCACCTCATGATAAGATATGTACAAACAGTTCAGAACTATACCCCCTAAACCATATATATAGTATATATATATATTGTTGTTCATTAGGATATGCATTCAGTGACATCCACCGGAATGTCCCTATCATATGCACCACCCGGTACCCACTCCTGTTCACTGAATTACATAAGTCTTACTATCTCAGATACCATTCAGATCCCCACCCCTAAACCATATGTTCTTGTTCCTTGTGATAAGATCATTAATATGCATTCAAATACCAGTGCTCCAGCTAGCCCTATATGGAGGGGCGGGCCACTCCTCTTGCCCTTTTTCATGCTGCCCCTCTGCCCTTCTTAAGCTGCATTCTGTCTTATTTCAATTCCAGACATAAAACCCCACATTTTGGTGAAAATTTCATGAAAATCGGACCAAAACTAAAAATATTATCAATGTCTAAAGTTCTGTGTTATGTGTACTCTATTTTTGAGGTATTTATTGTGGAATGGGATTATATTTTGTAATATACCTTGATACTAAGCACATCACATGGCACATGGTGCCCTCATTCTTGTATGACCGTGCAAAAAGTGCCCTACCCGGTGCCCCTCTGCCCTCAAATCCTAGCTTGAGCACTGAAATACACTGACTGGATCTCCCAGGGTATGCCCCACGGCTCCAGTTCACATAAGGCTTAATATCTTGGACACTGTTCAGATTCCCACCCCTAACCCATATATATATATAATTGTTCCTTATGAAAAAACACATTCACTGACACCAGCCATGGGTCCCCAGGAGTACCCCACAGGGCTCTAGAAATTCTGAAATCTGAATCGGTCCAACCGATGACCATGACGTCATCAACTAGCCAATTTCCAAAGTGAAAATATAATATCACCTGTCACGAAAAATAATGACAGTTAGCAAAGTCCTATAAATCCTTTTTAGCTCGCCGGGACTATGTCCCTGGAGAGGTTATGTTGTTACCCAGTCGTCAGCGTACGCGTTAGCACAATGTTTAAGTTTTTAAAGGTGTGCATAGTCTTTTAACTGTTTAAGGTACTGCTTTCATATTTGGCCTACACCTACCTTGGGGTAAAACCTTTCAATAGCATACAATCCCATCCCCAAGTTAGACCCTTTATGTAGGTCAAGGTCAGTTCTTACTTTGTCATTTACACCCATGTTTAAGTTTTGCGTTTAAGTTTTGAAAAGTGTACATAATGGTTGAAGTCTTCAAGATAGAGCTTTAATATTTGGCCTGCACCAGTCTTAGAGTTAGACCTTTCAATAGCACACACCACTTCCTCAGTTCGACCTGCCTAGGTTAGGTCATACTTTGTCATTTGAACCTATGTTTGAGTTCTGCTTTTAAGTTTTGAAAAGTGTTTGTAACTGCTGAAGTATTCAAGATACCGCTTTAATATTTGGTCCACACCAACGTTAGAGTAAGTTTTTTCAATAGCACTCACCCTTTCCTCAGTTTGACCTACTGCCTAGGTCAAGGTCAGGTCGTACCTTGTCATTTAAACGCATGTTTGAGTTCTGTGTTTTGAAAAGTGTTTGTAACTGCTGAAGTATTCAAGATGCTGCTTTAATATTTGGCCCACACCTACCTTAGGGTAAGACCTTTCAATAGTACACGCCCCTTCCTCAGTTTAACCTTCTGCCTAGGTCAAGGTCAGGTCATACTTTGTCATTTACAGCTGTGTTAAAAGTTTTGAAAAGTGTTCATGACTGCTGAAGTATGTAAGATATAGCTTTCGTATTTCGTCCACACCAACCTAGGGAATTCAACATGTAGATATAGCTTTCATATTTTGTCCACACCAACCGAAAGGAAGATGTGTCAATGGCATATACCCCATCTCTTAGTTTGACATTCTTACGATATCAAAGTCAGGTCATACACTGTCATTTACAGCTATTGTTTGAGTTCTGCATTTAATCTTTACTATTTAAAGATTGTTTTCTTCTCCGATCAGCCCTTTCCGGCAAGCTGCATTGTCTTCTGACAACTCTTGTTAATAATATACCTCAACCCCTTTATAACACGGAAGTCCGGGTCCAAGCATCGGAGCGTGTTAATTAATCGAATCATGCTATAATAGGCCAGTCATTCTGGTCGATTTTAAGGCCTAACCCACCACTAATTGCAACAGAAAAAAATAATACATGGTATTAATCTATGATCCCATAAGTATCTAAGAAAAAAAGTCCTCAAGAATTGCTCCATGGGAAAAAAAATGATGACATTTATCAGGTGTCTCTCTAACTCGCATGCTTTAACAGGACGATGACGATTAAGCAATTCTGATACGACACAAAGATGTTATAATTCATTATTTAGCACACAATATTCTCTGGAAAGCTATTCAGGAGTAATAGCTGGTAAAATTATACAATTTTTCACTCAAACATTACATTTCACAAACCTTCATAGGTGGAATTACCCCACCCACCTCTACAAAAAGGGTGGAATTACCCCACCCACCTCTACAAAAAGGTGAGTTTGCAAAATTTCATTATCCTAAGAATATTGGTGTTTTGATTTTAAAAGATGTAAATAATGAAATGTAACCTGACACCCCTTCCACATGAAATGGACTGGTCCAAATTGTTAAGGTAGAAGAGTCCACTCGGCATAAATGGGTTAACTGAACTTATTGTCTATGTTTCTTTAATCCGTTTCATCTAGTATCAAGCATATATTGCTGCAGCTTGTACCGCGACATCCTCCACAGCCTGCCGAGCATGTCAACCCATGCTTCCTACAACTACAACGCTTTGTGTCGCAATTTTGGGTACAACTACATCTTATTATTTTCAAAAGTCTTTCTGGTGCAGCCGGTAACAGAGTCTTCACAGGGGATAACTTGTCTTTTTTCTTACACCAGCCCCATTCAACTGGAATTAGGTTCTTTCCTAACCAGTTCTGCACTTGCAAATAAACCCTGTAGCTATGAAACTTTGCAGCTGCTTGCGTTGGTGGAAGACTTTGAACCTGTACATATGTTGTGCTGGTATTAACTTTATAGATAAATTTTTGAAACCTTAGTTCATCTAAACTTTGGTCAGGGTGTCCATTGTACAGTCTTACGAATAAGCTTTCACCAGCTTTCTCTATTTCATTATGCGTGGCATCTTGCAGGAAAACCGCTGTCAGATCTCTGAACTCCTGCTCAGATAAAGCTTTTTTCAGTAGAATTCCTTTTCCAATTCCATAAATCCGAGATGCTGTGTCGCAACCGGAGAAAGCGTGTAGCACAGGTAGAATTTTGCAAATCCCATTTCCCAAAATGTTACGTGTTCTTTTAATGTCCCATATTCTCTTTTTCTTTGTACTACTTTTTGTGTCAGACATATAATAAATGTTATACTCTGTATCGTTTGCATGATGACAAAGAAGTATTAAAACATCTGTATCTTCACCTATAACTACAGTAGGGGCATTAGAAGCTTCTTTAATAGCAGTCATAGCAATAAGGACATCAGCATCATCTGGAGCGTGTGTGACTTTACATCCTTTGTTTAACAAATGCGAACCAAGTAAATTAATGAAATCCTGTTTGTTTTCTTGACTTGATAAGAATAGTTCTTTCTTCGATTTAAATGTGGTCCAACCATTAAATAAAACCCTTGTGCCTATTACTCCTTTCACTCTACGTTCATGTGTTACATCTTTTGTTGTAGGGCCATTGCTATAACCGTCAAACACTATGTGCGGATGACCATAATTTCTGACAATCAGGTTGACATAATCTTCACATATAGAGTCAAACTTTGCCCCATACGCCCATGAAATTCTTTGCACCAGCGACCCACCATCGAGGACGTAATGAACATTTTCTGCAGTAAACTGACTCACGCCACAGCCACCCAACTCCCATATAGCATGTGCTAAAGCTGGTTTTTGTGCCTCTCTAAGTAATCCTGATGAATCAAAAAGAGCGGATGGATGACCACAAAGCTCATATTTGAATATTTCCTCTACATTATCGAGTGTACTCTCTGATACAGAAATAAGACGCTGAAACAAAAGCTGTGGGTCCACATTTACCTCTTCGCCATCAACTTTCACATGTTGTTTAGTTCCGAGAGTAACTGCCTGTTTTTTCTTCTTAAAGGTATACTCAAGAACTTTCTTTTCCTCCATGTCGGCAATAATATCTAGACCTATTGATTTGGCAGAGTCAGCATTCACTCTTTTGTCAGCTAAAGCTCCGGTTTCAATATTTCTCAAGCTTTTTTCACTTGCAAAGGGATTCTTCTCCTCTAAATAGGTTAAGAATGTCTTCCGGTCCTTCTGATCTCTCTGTAGCCGTGTATCGTAAGCTTCTTTATGCTGATCACTGGCTTCTGTTTTTTGACCTGTGAACTCTTGCATTGAGTCATTAATCTCAGCACATGCTGGCATCGACAAAAGCCACAGCGCCCTCTGAGATTCGGTCATTCCTCGGCCCCTAGTCATGCCACCTGCAGATTTTACACTACGCATAAGAGCTTGTTCAATTACAAAGTCAGTTGACAGACCAGCCCAAAACCTGTCACTCCTTCTCACAACATGATTTCCAGACATGAATAGTCGGTAAACACCTGGGTTAGTTCTTTCTAGGTCAGTCATTTGTTGTAGATAGACATAGTCCGACTTCAGATAAAGATTATGGCCTGCTGCCGCGAAAAATGGTAGCATCTCTTGCATGGATTTGAGGTGCAGCTTCCAATTTCCTGTTCTCTCTGCTTTGATAAACCTTCTTAAAATATCAATCATGTCCATGTACTATATCCAGAGAGAAGCTGTTCGAGATGACTTGAGGGAGCATTTATTCATTGCAAATTTTTGCATTAGACTCTGTACTATCTTATCGTCATTTACTGCTTGTGGGCACATATCTTTTGACAACACCTTTTCAATCATCTCTTTTATGTATTCCATGTCACATGTGTCTTCATCTGTGATGACATCATCTTGAGCACCATTATTTTCTTCATTTGTTTCTGGTGATGTGTTTTCATGATTCATGTTTCTTTCAGAAATACTTGACTTAGCAGAATCTCTATTTTCTGACTGATTGATATCATCCCTTTCCTGATCACAAATTTGCCCTACACTTGGAATCAGTCTTTTCACAATAACTGTATTAAGAGCATCATCAACTTGAAAATGACCTCTGATTGCCCTAGCAATTGCTTTCCCCAAAAGCATGTGACTGACTGTGTTAGGGGCATACACAGTACATAGTAATTCTTCTAGTCCAGTGTTTTCCATGAGTTGACCAACACAGCCCAAGAAGCTCATTTCAGTATGAAACCCACCGAGTCGCACTATCAAGGACTTCATTTCACTGTCACTTGGTTCATTGAACACAATAGTTATTGCCTTCCAGTACAGAGGTTGATTGAAAGTAACAATGGGCGTCACGTTCATATTCTGGGCATGTGCAGAAACAAAACGAAGGGTGGAGTATACACAAGACATGTCACTTGGATTGAGATCTAGCATTGGCAGAAAGACAATAGATGATTGCCCTGGATAAACTCCAGTTTGGACCATTTGCATGATGCCAGACCAGCTGGGCATCCTAATTTTAAGGGATCTTCCAATTTTAAAGATAAAGTCTAATTTTTCTGAGGTATCTTCTACACATGACAAGTCTATCAGCTTTCTGAACTTCAGTTCCTCCATTCTATTCCCAGACTGAGTGTAGAAATATATGTTAACTTTACCAACTGCTACAAGGTCTTCTGCTGAAGCACGGACTCTCGGAACTGATTTAGTTCTCACAAGTTGTGGTGTCACTGCAGCAATTATTCCCATCCCATGAAAGGTATTATGCCCATCCAATGTACCCGTGTTGTGGTCAACATTATCTGCGACATATTGTACAAACTGCTCATCAGATAAATCAAAACTCGTTCCTTGACTGGAGGCAGCACTACTTTCAAATCTCTGAATCTCTGTATATGAGGAGCAGAACCCCATGCTATTAAGAATTTCTATCAGTAATTTCGACCCATAGAGATGATGCATTTGGACTCCTAATCCAATCTGAAGTGGTGCAATAACACCTCTAGGCATACATGCTTGGATGATAGCCTGTCCAATTGATAATATCTTTTTTTCCGAGTTTTTATGGTCGATAATTTGTTTCAAAAAAGTCAGAAGGCTTTCTGGAACATAGTCTCTATTTTCTTCCAATGATTTCAGTTTTTCTGGATTAGGATATTCTTCTTTGTTGTCAGCAATGGATTTAATATCACTTAATATTAAAGTAGCTGCTGTTTTGATGACTGCCATTTTCTCTGATTCACTGTCTTGTTTGTTATTGCGTTGGTAAAATGAATGCAAAATTGCGTCTGCCTTATTCTTAAATGTTATAACATTTCGCTTTCCATCCAGTTCTGAAATCACTACTGAACTACCAAAATGATCAAGGATCCTTTTCTTCATGTATGAAAAACTGTATGGTTGCTCGCATCTGTCTGACATTTTGTCAAGGAGTTCATTTACAGTAACCTGTTCTCCTGGATTACTTTCAAAGTATTTGATCACTTCAAGGAATGCACTTTCAGAATTTATTAGTAATGGCCGACCTTTTTTGTTTTTTGTCATTTCCGAAAAAATCTGATACTGTACAGGTATATTGCAACCACTCCTGAAATTAGTGCTACATGACTGATGATATCTGGCTTCAACAGCAGGCAGGTCTTGTGCATATTCCAGATGCCCTAGTACTGCTTTCCCCCACTCATCGTTTCTCTTAGACATTTTTCCCGTACTGATTCTTGAAATTTTAGGGTCCTTACTTCGAATACATCCACACCACGTTTTCTTTTATAGAATTTTGCAGCTGTTCCACAAAATAAACATTTTGTTTGGAAGCTAAACTTGTTTTCGATAGACGCTCTAGTCTTTGGGCTTAATATTATTTTCTCTGTTTCTTTTTTAGGACCATCTCTTTCTTGATTTGGATGGCAATACAGGCGTCTGCATTCAGGATGCACCACTTGTCCAGATGAAACAGTTAATGAGTCACTTGAAAATAAACAAAAATAAATAAATAAAATGAAATAAAATAAAAAGTAAAAATAAACACTTAAGACTGGGTACAACATAAAAGTTATACGACAGACTGCATGCATGGTTGTTAACCCAATCACGGTTAATAACTTTGTTTCCCTCTTTAATTGCACGCCGGCTGGTTAGGCCTCAGATTCTACGATGGTTCCAACCTAAAGGCTTACTTATAATTTAATTTTGGGTGCTGTTGGTTGGTACTTGATGCTCTATCTTTGGTCGGGCCCCCGGGGTCTAACTGTTGGTTTTCTTTTGCTCCAGCATTTCAGTTGTTTCGTGCTGTCGAGTCCTCATCGTTATTTCATCTCTGTAATTAGTTGTTTTTTTGTGTTCTCGGAGATGTAGTACTGATGAGTTAGGAAGCATTCATGCGGACTGAACAAATTATGTGTCTAAACCCCGGCAGAAGTAAGGGCGAGGATTGTGGCCACGTAAAATCGATTTAAGTCCGCCAATAAAATGCTTTTCACTGACCGTTCCAAGGCGGTTCTTCTGTCTTGGTTTATTTTTGTTATAGTTCGTCTTTAAATGTGTGTGTCGCTTACATATTTTTGTTTTGGACAGCGATTTGGCCACTTTATGGGAAAGTAACTGTCCGTTTGTCTTTCTGCTAGTGATGTTTCCATTAGGGTCTAGTTATTTCGTGTTTGTGTTTCTTTCCCTTTGATGTCTCTAATGGGAGGTGTGGGATAATTGTATCGATTCCTGATCATTGCCTTCCATTCTATTTTAAATTGCAATCAAGTCTTGTCATAATTTCAGGACCTTGCATGTGAATGAATGGTGTATGTAAAATAAGGAAACTTTCAAAATGACATGTTGAAACTTTGGCTATAAATTCCAATAAAGTATCCAAACTAAATAATGATCAAAAGCAATAGTAAAAGATGATAACCTTTCTTTTCGCTGGCTGTCCTTTACATCCTTTGGATCCAAGCTTTGAAGTTGGTCTGTCATCCCCCTCTAAGCAAATAACACAGACTTTTCTTCCTTCACTGGAAAGGAAATAGTCAAATAGTTGTCTAGCCTGTATGGTTTGCTTTGCGACAACATGCTGACTACTATATCAAATTATCATTATTAAGTGAAGACTTTATAACTGTTGCTGATTTATTTATTTATTGTTTGTTTGTTTGTTTGGCTTATTTTTATTAATTTATTTATTTAGAATTTATTTACTTAAAACGGAAATAAATTAACTAATTAATTTATTTATTTAATATTTACTTGTTTATATGTTTGACCGTTTGTTGTTTGTTTTTCGTTCATTTCTTGTAATTCTCAGTCATGCGGTTATAGAATCAGCCTGCGTTGTATTGAGGGGCCATCTGCATGTATAACTTACCTCATGGCCTGTCACTGGCTTTGGAGCTATCTAAGAGCGCAGTTCCTCAACTTTGGGGCTAAATGTTCTTGGTTGGCTTTGGTTCTAAATGTAATAAGAATACGCAAATTAATTAATCTAATTGTATGCCATCAAAGTGCATGAAAAATCATATACATCTTATATTATTTATATGCTTGGATTCTACAATGATATTCAAACACAACTGGATTCCAAACATTACAAAAGACAATGGTGTACTCAATAATTTAATCTAAAAAATGAAATAGTTTGTCAATTTCCAATGTTCGGTTTGCATTAAAAAAAGTTGATATTTAAGCATAAATCCAATGAAACAGTTACTTTATGAGCCAATCTATTTGCTGTCAGTTATTAATTGACGACTGTTAATTGTTTTGAAGCAAACAAAACGTCTGAAAGCGCTCAGAAATCGCACTATATCACGCTTGTAATTCGCTTATATAATAACGGCGATGGCATGAATGTGCTTCCGTACATTTAAAATTCGAGCGTACCCATTTCTTCTGTTTTTTTTTTTTTTGTTTTTTTTTTTTTTCTTTTTTTTTTTCGATTTTCTGGCTACATTTGGTTCTCTTGCATTAAATCATTTTTGTTGGGTGGATTTTATTATCCATTTTAGTATAATAATAACAAAAACTGAATAAAACAAATGTCGCGAAAATGAATTACACCGCAAACGGTTACATTCGATTTCTTCGAATATTCCGTTCTTAAAGACGCTGCTTTGATGGTGTAGTTAGGAAATGATAAAAACCAGTAAAATGAGACAAAATAATACACATACCTTGCAAGAAACGAAGGAAATTGTGATGATTTACGTCTAGTTCCATGCCGATGGCAGCAGCCGATTAAACCGGAAGCGATTCCAAGGAAGATACAAAATGGTCTATGGAGGCACTGAATGGTCGTCGTAAAAATTGGCGAAATACGTAAATTTTATTAGAAAATATCACGATTTCCCGCGATATTTCATCTGAGGACTTTTGATATGGTGCAGTTAGTAATGCAATGTTTCGCTCTGACGAAAGAAGTTTTCTGTTGTTTTTTGTTGTACCCCAATAATTAATCTGACTGGACTATAACGAGGATGATCAAACCTGGCTCCTGCTCAGGGTAAATTTGTTTGTTTATACATGAACTACCTAAATTTAATGCTGCTTTGTTATGTGTATATAGTTAGTAAAATTTCTACACTATGGTATCATCAATAAATATGTAAAAAAGAAAGAAAAAAACTGACAATTTTATTGTTATTCCACCTCCATAATGAATTGACCGCAAGGTTTTCCTAGATAACTATTTATAGACAACTGGTTCCCGTCTTGTGTGTAAGCGCGAAGATGGAGGGAAAATGGAGAGAAGGAGCGAAACAACTTTAATGGACCTAACCAAGTCAAATAAAAAAGGCCTGCACCACGGGCAGTTTTTCAGTCTTCGATGTTTCAAGAGCTGACCAGACTTCTTAAATTTTAAGCACTGACCAATCTTTGTCTAGCGCTAGTGGTGCATTACTTATTTTTACTGTGAAATCAACCTTGAATTATACTTGCATGTTACGGCCATCAAAAAAAAAAAGAAAAAAAAAAAAAAAGCAAATAATAAGACCCAGATCAGACATCGTTTGATACAACGTCTAATCAGGATACATGGTTTGGAAATTAATTTATCAAATCTGGGACCAACAAACTGCAAACAAAAAAAAAGAAAGAAGAAAACAGGTGCATTCTGAGTGAGGCCGTGCACTCTTTAATCACTCTCAGTTGGGATGAAAGCGACCTTTGATCTTTTGGACATACTGACTGCACCTGGTGTTTTGCAAACCAGTATATTTGCACATGTCACACAAATGGATTACTTGTCAGACTACCATCACTGATGATTCGTGTTAATTGCTTGTTTACTGCATAAAGGATAGTGAAGTGTGGTAAGGCCGGCACGATTAATCAGATTGTCGATTAATTGATCGATAAATTCCACAAAAATGATTATTGTTACAGATTTGCTAATAAGACCAAAACAAAATATATGTGTGGTTCTGGTCGCATCTGACACGACAATATGTTATTTCCCAGTACCAATTCAATAAACAAAAATGGCGGCACTCGTACGACCACATTGTTTACTGTCTTGCAAAGTAAAAAAATGTGATCACACCCCAGAGGAAACAAAGTCGTTCATCTCGGTGGCGACGAATGACACGGTCAGCGATGTTTTCCACAGATGTCATCATTCAGCCAACGCTAACTACGAAAAGAGTTACCGTTTCACTGCCGAATGCAGCTTGGGGTTGAATGCTTCGGACGAGCAATTTCATGTAGGTCAGGAAAACCTGTCTCGAGATAGGATGTTACGAGCTGCAAATGATATATAGAGTTCCAGGCCCAACAAATATAGCGAGTTCCAGACCGACATATAATTAGAGATATTGTTTACATATTGCATGCAAGTTACCCCAACCCTATTCCTGTATACAAAGGGTTTTGTTTTTGTATGGGTAGGGGGTGAAAGTATCTCGCCTGCGCCTAAGGGGAACCCCTGCTCATTTTTTTTTTTTAGTGTTGACTTAGTTTTTTTTTTTTTTTTTTTGGGAGGGGGGTGGTGGGTGGGTGGGGGATGAGCGCAAGAATTTTGGGAGGTGGATGAGGGAAGAATATACAAAAATATTTGTTTAAATATTGTAGGGGGTGAACATATCTGGCCAGTGCCTCTGGGGAACCTCTGCTCAATTTTTTTTAGTGGGTTGGGGATGAGCAGGCATTTTTCTGGGATGGGGGGGATGAAAGAATATACAAACATACTTTTGTTTATATATGAGTAGGGGGTGAACATACCTGGCCAGCGCCTCTGGGGAACCTCTGCTCATTTTTTTTTTTTTTTTTTTTTTTTTTTTTCATGTTTACTTAGTTTTTTAGGGGGATTGGACCAGGATAAGTCCCTGTCATGAAAGATTTATTTGAAACCTGTTGAATGCGGTGTTACTATTTAAATTCAATGCCTCACCCATAGACACTGTAACCGAATATGAGCCTCTGACAAGATGTCTTTATGGTTTCTGACCAGGTTGTACTCAAACTGGCCTACTCAGCCACATAAGATATAGAAAGTAGAGGTATACTATGAAGGCAGCAAATTACAAAGGTAAAAAAACGAAAACATGCAGATGGAAGGCAAAAAGTGTAGACCCTGATCAGGCTGCAAGAGCAATCTGATCTGAGTCTTCACTGTTTACTGAGGCTTACACTGTATCTCTTCTTCCAATTTTTAGATTTTTTTTTTTTTTTTTAAACAGTATACTGAGTCTATCTTTTTATGACTGCTGGCCAATAAATGTGCAAGAGCGGTCTGATCTGGGTCTTCACTGTTTGCTAAGGCCTTAAAAACTGTCCAATCTCAAGAGGTTTTACAGTATATTTAGTCCATCTGTTACGAGTGATTGCTGACCAAGGAATATGCAAGAGTGGTTTGATCTGGATGTTTCTATTAAATGCTTTTGAGAAAATGTGTGTGATAATCTTTCTGCTGCTGTTCAGATTCTTTCATTTTTGGGACTATATTAAATTGGACTGAACACCAAATTTACCATTTCTTGCAGTTTTCCCCTATTTTGGCTTTATGAACTTTTGAATTTAAACTAGTAGTTAATACTTGTCCTTTCAATAACAGTTCTCGAAAGCATGTAATAGGAACCTTATATATATTTTGTTCTGGCCTAGTATTAGTCCTTGACATACTCTTCATGCATGCACCATGACCCAGTTTGCTTCACCTACATGGCATACAGTAGTCATTTCACCCAATGCAGGTGCAATATCGCCCTCCATGGAGTTCATGACTAGCTTGTTTCTATACATGCTGGCTTGAGTCTTACATATGCAGAGATGGACACTATCATTTTTAGACAACATGCTATTAAATACAGTTGGGCCCCAGCAAGGTATAGAAAAAAATAAAAGGTAAAACATGAAGGTGCAACATTTTATTCAGATTTTATCAATAGTTTTCACATAACAACATGTAAATTGTTAGGAAACAGTGGTATTACAAAATAAAATCCATAATTCTTGATAAAAAAAAACAACAAATAATTTAAACAAATGAAATGTTTTTCCTACCTACCTACCCTATTTTTCAAAACCATGTAATAGGAACCACACATATATTTTGTTTTGGCCTAATCATATAATTTTGTGTCTCTTACTTTACCATATTTACCCTTAATATGCAGACATCTCAACTCCTTACTTTACTTAATCTAAAATTTGAAAAAGTACAACTTACTACCCAATGGTGTGTTTAAAATAGTTGGGTGAGTGGCAAATAGACCCTGATGAGATGCTGCATTTACTGTGTCTCATCTGGGTCTACACTGTTTACTCAGGCCTGTCAAATCAAATACATACAGTAAAGTACAACATATGGTAAGAGTCATGCTCAGACTGACAGGTAAAATTATGACCAAATCTTCAGTCATTACTAATCAATTATCGATCGCAATGGCAGGACTGATAATCGGTTATCTTTTCAGCTTTGATTAGCCAGCCTTAAAGTGTGGATTTTCTGACAATGTTTGGATAATGACGTAAATATGTGTTGCGGTAAGTTGTCGTTATTCATCTGACCTCTCCAATATACATGAAAATGACCGTTTAGAGCCGTTTATTTACCATAGTATCACATTTGAAAGGTGTGCGGACGTTATCACTTTGGGAAGACTTGACTATTTGTGATCATTGATTCTTGTAAAGGACATCACTAATACATGTAAATTGGTTGGTTGGGGAAAAATGGGGTTCAAGGCACGACCCTGTTGGACTGAATTATTAGTATTTTTGGGTGTTTAAAACTGGTCCAGGATTCTTATTTTCGGTTCAGACCAGCTATTTTCCCGTTTTCTAGAGCTCTGATATCCCACCCCCATCTCCGAAACCGTTCAGATCCATGCCAAGCTTAAAGAGTGTGAAAATGCTTTATCTTCTGATGACGAATTTAAAATGGAAACAAGTCCACATGGGAGCTCATTTGGGGTTCCGTTGAGAGACTATAAACGGTAGATTTTAGTCATATCTTGTTGACTACTGATTTTTGGCCTAAAATTTAGTGATCACTGCTTTTTGTGATCTAGAATTTAAAATAAAGCACTTGGTAGAAATGTAGAACAGAACTAGACGAGGTGTCACATACAAGAATGACAACTCTGCCTTTCTTACTTTTGGTGTTATCTCCCTTTGAGATGTCTGACAGTGATTATCCATTGATTTCATGTCCGCTGTATAAGTCAAAGGCCCTTTGAAATATTTTTATGATACTTGGTAGAGATGTAGAACAGGACCAGACGGCATGTCACACACAAGAATGACAACTCTGTCTTTCATACTTTTGGTGTTACAATCGTCCTAATTTTCATGCTGATGTCGCATTTGACACTCTCCTTCCATATGTACAGCAGCCATTAGGACTTCATCATATTCGTACCAAGCTGTATCAGCTGCCGGTAACTAAACTTCGCTCTTTGCAGAAGGAAGTGGTGGATACAAAAACATATGTTCAAAATTCTCCGGAATATAAGCTGGTTGCTATCATTTTGGATGTTGCTAAGTTTAGGTTGTACAAGCCTGTTCAAATAGTTTCTCCAGAAGAGACTCCCACTCGTGATTTTCTGAAACTTGACTTCAGAAACAAGGGTCTTGACGCCGTTAACATTAGCAATATCCTGAACCATAAGAAAGTGACTTCAACCATACCAGCTTACTTCAAAAACCAGAGCCCACCTATCATCTCCTACAGTTATTCGTCTCCCATTGCACCTAAAATTTTCAATTACAAAAACGTGCTACAAGAGCTAAATACTGAGAACATTACTCGAAACCCCTCAGAGTGTTCCTGTAAAGCATCGGAGTTCTGTTATATTCCAGCGGGTCACGTCATAACAGGTGACCTCAATATAGTCAGGATTAGCAAACTCAGGGACATTCTTTCCAAAGGCCCTAAATATAGGGAACCCAGGTCTTTTACTTGGAAACAGAATTCTAAATTAATATTGGATTCTGTTGAAGAGTATGCACGACGCTGGGCCAAGAAAGAGGACGTAGAAGTTGACACACTGTCTGAATGGGTTAAATCGGTAATGTCCTTGGTAAACAGACGTGTCTCAGTACTCAGCAGAACCATGTCTCGCCGACATGAATCGGTGTTTGACGATCAAGATGTTGCTGCTGAGTTAGCTGAAATCCATGAGAAGTTTGTCGTTGTTCCAGCCGACAAGGCATCTAACAACATTGTGTTTGTTTGCAAAACACACTATATAAACTGCTTAATGGAAGAGCTTGGTATGAGTACCATGACCGGAAACCCTACATATAATCTTACTGCTATGTCCAAGGAAGAAATTCTACAAAACCACCATTCGGTGATGCTGACATTTGGAATTTCCCTCCCAGAGGAAGATATTGACCTTCCCAAACTGTACTGGATTCCTAAACTTCACAAGAATCCGTACATGCAGAGATATATTGCTGGTTCAGCTAAGTGCTCAACCAAGCCTCTTTCTCAGATTCTAACACGAATACTAACCGCAGTTAAAGAAGGCCTTCAGAAGTATTGTGACACTGCATATGCCAGAAGTGGTGTTAATCAGATGTGGATCCTGAAAAACTCCAAAGAGCTCTTAGAAAACCTAAAGGCACAATC
Source organism: Anodontia alba (assembly GCA_964016985.1). Classification (NCBI taxonomy): domain Eukaryota; kingdom Metazoa; phylum Mollusca; class Bivalvia; order Lucinida; family Lucinidae; genus Anodontia; species Anodontia alba. The sequence goes on from OZ024833.1 coordinate 56,558,440, forward strand.
TCTTCATTCCGTCAACAGTATAAAATCTTTCGATTTCTCTACTCTTTACACTACTATTCCTCATGATAAATTGAAATCTAAATTAAAGGCAATTATCAACCAGTGTTTCTTCCACAAGAATGGTAACCGTCGATTTCAGTATGTTGTCATTGGCTACAAAGACACATACTTCATTCGGGATCACTCTGATGCACCACAAAAATACTCAGATGCAGATGTCATTAAGATGCTGGAATATCTAATCGACAATATTTTTGTGGAGTTCGGCGGTCAGATATTTCAACAAACAATCGGCATACCGATGGGTACTAATTGTGCACCGTTACTTGCCGACTTGTTTTTATACTCGTATGAGGCGGAGTTTGTACAAAGTCTCCTCCAAGCAGGCAAGAAACACCTCGCACAACAATTCAATTTCACCTACAGATATATAGATGATGTATTGTCTCTGAAAAACACAAAATTTGCAGAGTATTTAGAATTCATCTACCCACGTGAACTTGAAATAAAGGAAACAACGGAGACTTCAGCCTCCTCCTCATACTTGGATTGTCATCTCTACATGGACACTGGAAAGCTTACTACTAGGCTTTACGACAAACGGGATGACTTCAATTTTCCCATCGTTAACTTTCCTTTCCTGAGCAGTAATATCCCTTCTGCACCAGCATACGGCGTTTACGTTTCACAGTTAATCCGTTATGCCAGAACTTGTTCAAATTATCAGGACTTCATGGAGCGTGGGAAAGTGCTCACTCAAAAGTTGTTGAGCCAGGGGTATCAAAAAACCAAACTGGTAGCAACACTTAAGAAGTTCTATGGGAGACATCATGATCTAGTCAATCCCTACAATGTGGCAGTTTCCAGACTTGTTTCTGATGTTTTTGCCAGTGACGCGCCATAAGTAGACTTCCCAAATCCCGGACATACGCTTCTACCGATATTTCCTTCGTTCAGGCCCATGGGCATGGTGGGCGAAGCTTGCTTACCAAGTAATGCTTACTATCCGCGGACGCCTGATTACACCCTTTGTTCTGGGGTCCATGTCTGTTGGTCTGAACATTCTGATTCCTCATTCGTTTATGGATTTATGATTTTGAATTACGGCTTTGGTACCATGACCGCAACTACTTTGATATATTTGACAGATATCCATTGATACTGTGTCTGCTCTGTAAGTCAGAGACCCTTTGGAATATTTTTATGATACTTGTTAGAAATGTAGAACAGGACCAGATGACGTGTTGCGAACAAGAATGAGAACTCTGTCTTTCTTACTTTTGGAGTTATCTCTCTTTGTTTTGTTTGAAATAGATTTCTCGTCTGCTCTGTAACTGGAATACCCTTTGGAATATTTTGATGGTACTTTGCAGAAATGTAGAACAGGACCAGATGACATGTCGTGTACAAGAATAACAACTTTGCCTTTCTTACTTTTTGGGTTATCTCCCTTTGTTATATTTGACAGTGATAATCCATTGATTTCGTGTCCACTAAGTCAAAGACCCTTTGGAATATTTTTATGATACTTTGTAGAAATGTAGAACAGGACCAGATGACGTGTCGCGTACAAGAATGCCTTTCTTACTTTTTGCGTTATCTCCCTTTGTTATTATCTATTGTTTTTGTGTCCACTCTGTAAGTCAAAGACCCTTTGGGATATTTTTATGATACTTGGTAGAAATGTAGAACATGACCAGACAAAGTGTCATGTACAAAATGACTACTCTGCCTTTCTTACTTTTGGCGTTATCTCCCTTTCTTAATCTGACAATGATTATCCATTGATTTCATGTCCGCTCTGTAAGTCCGTTCTGTTAGTCAAAAAGCCTTTGGAATATTTTTATGATACTTGGTAGAAATGTAGAACAGTACCAGACGATGTGTCACTTACAAGAATGACAACACTGACTTTCTTACTTTTGGAGGTCTCCCTTTGTTTTGTTGAAATAGATTTCTCATCTGCTCAGTAACTGGAATACCCTTCAGAATATTTTGATGGTACCTTGTAAAACTGTAGAATAGGACAAGACGACGTGTTCCTTACAAGAATGACAACTCTGCTGCCTGGGGGGGGGGAGGTGGGGGGAGGGGATTTTTTTTTTTTCAGAGGCGGGGGGTGGGGGGGGGTGGGGGGTAGGGGACATTTGTTGTTGTTTTTTTTGTTGTTTTTTTTTTTTTTCAAAAAACCTTTCCTAGTTCCAGATTCTTTTTGTGGTAGCATTTCTAATTCCTGTTTCAAACGATACTGCCCTGAAACCTTCTCATGGAATTGCTTTTATTTCTGTATTTCCAACGGCATGAATCTTTTTTCTGATAATTCAAGAAAATAAACACCTAAAATTGCCCTCGAATTTCTTTTCATTCCTTGGCAGACACGAATTATATCCATCTTGATTTTTATAGTCGTTTGAACTTTTGTTTACATTTTAATTAGACTTGAGCAGGGATACTGAATGACATATGTAGGTGGTCTTGTCATCAAGTGGCCATTGTAAGTGGGAAGAGCTATTGGCATTTTTAGATATAGCAAAATGTGACAGGTGGCAGCCATTCAGTTTAACTTGGTGAAATGAAAGAGAAATATTATAGAGATGCCCCTCCGTCTGAGTTACTCTTTGAAGACAGGTTGTAAAACAGTTGCAAATGCGTAAAACTTATTCAGTCACCTAGACGAAAATGTCAATTAAAGCGGAATGGGTCATATAGGTTGAAAAAAAGTCAATACTTTTATCGACTGCATCGTTTGCATCTGGACTGGTGACAAAAACTGAAATACTGTCGTATTTTAACAGCTTATTGAACCATTAAACAATCACCAAATCATATCAAATGCAGAGGTCCAGTTACGCTGCAAATTTGCTTATTATACACAAATTTAGAACAGCAGATACGCATGCCATTTAATTTCCTTGCTTACCATTTAAGCAGATAATTTCCAATTTACGCAATTAGTTCATTCTCGCACGAACACTTTTTGTTACAACTCATGACAGTATTGCCATTTTATTCAATTTGGTACAAAATGCTTGCTTTTGCTGTACAAATGCTTATGCAAGCGTCTAATTGCTATCTGGTCTGCTTTGACCAACTTTTGGTATTTGGACATGTAGACGGTAGTGTTGAGAAATGAGAATCAACCAGAATTTCATAGTCATTCATCATAAAACCGACTGATCATCGATTAATAATCGACTTGTTGAAAATATATAAATATATTCACTCTTAATTTAACCCTCTTCCAGGTACTTATTCATTGCTCCAGGTGCTTCTAATGAATACCGACAACATGTTTTTATGGAGAAATAAGAAAAATATTAGTACTTTTGGGTTGACTTTTTTTAAGGCTATCTTATCATTTTTTTTCACATTCATTGACCAATAATCTAGAATGACCCAAATAGTCATTTTCTTTATAACTTACCTACAAAAATAAACTGGAGAAAACTATGTTTCTAAAAATAAAATTTTCCGATTAGTCGACTATAACATTTTTTTTCCCATTCATCAGGTACAAAAAGCAGAAGTGACTGATGGTCGATTATAATCGATCATCAGTGGCATCACTAGCAGACAGGCCTATCCTAACATTGTAGACCCAGATCAGCAGGGTTCTCAAGTTGCATTTTGAAACTGGGGGTAAAACTACTCTTTCCTTATATTTGTACCCCCAGTTTATAGCAGCATATAGAGACACTTCAATTTTGTGGGTACAAGACAAATTTTGGGGGTAAAAATCACTCTGCAGAGGGTACATGGGAATGCTGATCAGGCACCACAGAATGTGGCATCTGTTCTGGGTCTGCACTATCTGCCACTCTTCCATCAGTTTTAGACACACCAACAGGTAGTAAAATGGACTTGTTCAAAGTTAAATTAGGCCGAATATGGTATTCGGATATTAAAAAGAGGTGACAATTCATTGAAATCTTATTGTATCACAATACTTTTTCTGAGGATATTGTATCGTGGAGCTAGTATCGCGATACCTGACGTACCAAAAATACAATTTCCAAAGAAAACAAAAGCTTTAACATATTTCAAGATCATATTTTTAACAAATTACAAAGATCTAAAATGCAAAGAAATACACTAATCACTTGTATGCCAAACATGGGCATCTTACACAAGAATGAATCTCTAAGGTGGTTTTGAACCTGTTTTCCAAGAGTATTAAAACTGTGACTTACTGAAAATGGTATTGTAAGGCAAGTATCGCAATACATATCGTATCATGACGTGACTGTATTGTTTACAGCCCTAGTTTTAAAGCTGTCTGAATATTAAGGGTAAAATATGGTAAACCTCTGTTTGCTTGACACAACCTATCTGAAAACCTGCCACATTAAAAAGGTCACATGTTTTCAGGTAAATTATGGATGATTTTGACACTTAGACATGTCATTCCTTGCTCCATCTGGTGCACAGAATGCACAACAGGCGCCACCAGGCACCATTGCAACAGGACTTATCCCATCATCTCAAGACTTAGCTGGAAAACATAACCTTGGGGTTACACAACAACGGAGCAGAAGAAGAAGCACTATTGGAAATGTTCTACAAACAGCTGAGAGTATCAAGGAGAGACAGGTATTCAGGGGTGTAAAATTCGACTTGCCTGGTTCTATTTGCGAGTAAATTTTAAGGCAGGGTGAGCAAGATTTTCAGAATTTCTTCACTTTTCTTTCATTTTTGGCATCTAAATGAAAAATTTAGATCATAAGGGCGAGTAAGTTTGAATGAATTTTACACTTCTGGTATTTGCTGACTTAATTTGACATAAGCCTTTTAAAAATTTGCAGAAGATAGCATTTTGCTACAGAAGATCAAATGAGACCGCCCGTATTTCTTTCTTTTTTTATTATTATACAAATACATTTTTAATTGCATTTTGTATATAAATTGTAAACTGCTTTGGGTCTTCCTTAAAAAATGTTTGTTTACTGTCATATGACCAGGCTGTCAAAAACGGCTGCAACCTATTTTTAGCTCACCTGAGCCAAAGGCTCAAGGTGAGCTATTGAGATCGCTCACCGTCTGTCCGTCCGTCCACAATCTTTAAACAACATCTCCTAAACCACTGATTGGATTTTGATCAAACTGCCCAGAAATGATCCTTGGTTGGTCCTCTTTCAAAGTTGTTCAATTGGTTCTGGTCCATTGCATTTCTGGCGAAAGAATGTGCACAATACTGGTTAACCGCTTAGAGGACTAAGCCTGCCCAGTAAACGTGTGGTTAGGTAAACTGACCGTGCTCAACATGACCCCATTGGGTTGACTGGGCCGTAAAACCTCAACACAAACAAATCCATTGCATCTCTAGGTCACAGGAGCTAAAAATAGTTTTTTTAACTAAAAACATAAAAAAATTTTCTTGTCAGTCCACTGGACCGATTTCAATATAATTTTGCAGAAATGTTCCTTTGGTGATCCTCTACCAAGATTGTTTAAGCCATTTGGATTCATCAAAAAACATTGCCGCCAGGAGGCGTGCATTTTTTTCCTACATATCTATATAGAAAACTTGAAAAATCTTCTTGTCAGAAACCACTGAACCAATTTCAATATAATTTTGCAGAAATGTTCCTTTGGTTATCCTCTACCAAGATTGTGCAAGCCATTTGGGTTCATCTAAAAAACATGGCCGCCAGGGGGTGGGTAATTTTCCCTTTATATCTATATAGAAAACTTTAAAAAATCTTCTTGTCAGAAACCACTGGACCGATTTCCATATAACACGGCAGGAATGTTTCTTTTATAACCTTCTACCAAGATTGTTCAAGCCGTCATGATTGGTCTAAAAACATGGCCGCCAGGGGGCGGGGCTTATTTTCCTTATATATCTATATAGAAAACTTTAAAAATCTTCTTGTCAGAAACCACTGGACCGATTTCTACATAACCTAGCAAAAATGTTCCTTTGGTGATCCTCCACCAAGTTTGTTCAAGCCGTCATGATTTGTCAAAAAACAAGGCGGCTAGGGGGCGGGGCTTATTTTTTTCCCTATATATCTATATAGAAAACTTTAATGATCTTGTCAGAAAACACTGGACCGATTTCAATATAACATTGCAGGAATGTTTCTTTTGTAACCCGCTACCAAGATTGTTCAAGTCATTATGATTCATCAAAAAACGTGGCCGCCAGGGGGCAGGGCTTATTTTCCCTATATACCTATATAGAAAACTTCAAAAATCTTCTTGTCAGAAACCACTGGACAGATTTCATTATAACTTGGCAGAAATGTTTCCTTGTTGACCATCTACCAAGATTGTTCATGTTATGATTCGTCAGAAAACATGGCTGCCAGGGGCGGGGCTTATGTTTTGCTATATTGTACAGGCTTTCAAGTGGGCCCTACATTTCCTACTATTCCTACTTCTCCCTACTTTTCTTGTGTGTTCTTACTTTCCCTACTTTTTTCTGAAAATGCCCTATTATCCCTACTTTTTAGTCCACAAATGTTTGAAGTGACCAAAAAATGTAATTTTTTTCCTCGCTCGCTCGACGTTTGTAAAAATTGGATCAACTTAATCTGAGCAGCCATGATGCAAAAGTTTATGAAATATTTTTACTTCAGTTGTAACTCTTTTTTAGGAACATTTATTTTGCTATTTCCTTACCATGGTGATGTAGTGTTATTGTTCAGAGAAAACTGTTTTCTTATTATATCTTTTTCTAAGTCTGAAAACACTCAAAACATCCCTACTATCTCCACTTTTCATGATTTAAATTCCTACTTTTGCCCTACTTTTTCAAAATTTTGAGCACTATTTTATCCCTACTTTTTCACTGGTGGGCACTTGAAAGCCTGTATATACCTATATAGAAAAGTTTAAAAATTTTCTTGTCAGAAACCGATGGACCGATTTCAATATAACTTGGCAGGAATGTTTCTTTGGTGACCTTCTACCAAGGCTGTTCAAGCCATCATGATTCGTCAAAAAACATGGCCACTAGGGGGCGGAGCATATTTTCCCTATATAGAAAATTTTAAAAATCTTCTTGTAAGAAACTCTTGGATCAAGTTCAATCTAACTTGGCAGGAATGTTGCTTTGGTGACCTTCTACCAAGATTGTTCAAGCCCTCATGATACGTCAAATCATGGCCGACAGGGGGCGGGGCTTATTTTCCGTATATATCTGTATAGAAAACTTTAAAATTCTTCTTGTCAGAAACCACCTGACCGATTTCAATATTACTTGACAGGAATGTTGCTTTGGTGACCCTCTACCAAGATTGTTCAAGCAATCATGATTCGTCAAAAAACATGGTTGCTAGGGGTGGGGCTTATTTTCCCTATATATCTAAATACATGAAGAAAACTTTAAAAATCTTCTTCTCTAAAACCACTGAACCGATTTCAATATAGCTTGGCAGGAATGTTCCTTTGGTGACCCTCTATCAAGTTTGTTCAAGCTGTCATGATTCGTCAAAAGCATGGCCATAAGGGGGTGGTGCTTATTTTCCCTATATAGCTGTATAAAACACTTTAAAAATCTTTTTGTCAGAAACAACTGGACCAATTTCAATATAACTTGGCAGAATTGTTCCTTTGGTGACCCTCTTTCAAGGTTCAGTTCAAGCCATCATGATGCTTGAAAAAAACATGGCCGCTGGGGAGCAGGGCTATAAAATTTATACAAAAATCTTGGAGCATTGAACTTGGCTGAAACTTCAACAGTAAGTATACAAAGCTGTTTGCTCAGGTGAGCGATATAGGACCATCATGGTCCTCTTGTTTTTTTGTTTGTTTTTTTAATCAAATTCTGTGAAGAAAGTATTTTTTATCCATGTTTTTCCACTCATTGCATTTGGTATGCTTGAAAGTATGGTTAAGATTTCTAGAGGTGTGGGAGGTAAATATGGTATGGTTATAAAAGTGTTACTTACTTCAAACATACCTACACTGTTAAATTTACTGCAGAATATAGCTGTAATTCTTAAGGAAGGAAAGCTTTGGCGAGGTGCTTCTAATTGGTATCCACAATATATAGTTTTTATAGAGAAATAAAAAATATCTCAGACCTATCACCAAATACACCTCTTTAACAAGCACTCTGATAAAAAAAACATTTATCTGGATACCCTCATATTAGGGTTTATTCTCGGGTTTATTCAGAGTAAATATTTCATTTTACACACAAAAATCTTTGCTTGAAATTGAATAGTTTTAGGCGATTCTTAGCAAGATTAATGCCAAGAATATGTGCTTTGATATTTGAAGGCTAAAATAAAATTGATTTTGCAAGGCTTAATAAAATTGTTTTGCTTCCTTCTGAAATAGGATCATCTTCTTAGACTAGTTGCTAGTCTGATAATAAAAGTTTGATCATTTTTGTTTATTATTAAAAGGTTATCAACTTGTTAACAATGGCAAGTCTCTTTTGGTAAAGTCTCCCAATACATATCTTGGCTACACACCGGTTATCCTGGTGCAACTAACGCTATAGGCCACAACTAACGCGATCCAATTTGTTGACGTCACTGTTATATTCAAGGTGAGTAAACGGTTTATTTTGGTCTTATTTGGGCATTTCTTGGAGAGCAACTTTGGTGTAAATTTGCACAGTTGACATAAAATGATATTGCCAGTTTGAAGTAGTGAGGAAATCTGCTCATGAAAACAGGTTAGATATTTTCTTCAGGCCTGCGTGTTTTTATCCATATTTATCGTGTTTGGCAAATATTTTCATATGGTTACATGAATTTCTGTGCATATTTTTTATGAATGAGGGACTGCTGAATATAACAGGTTTCTGTAAATACCGTCTGCAGGACTGAAGGTTTCTTCTGTGTTGTCTAAATTCCACTATCAATTAACCTTTGGGGTTTTCTGAGGTAACAACATACCACGGATGATGAGACACACGAACACGGTTCATCAGAATGAATTGAGTACAACAAACATGGATAGGAGGGAGCTTGCTGCTTTCACACAAAATCTGATGTATTGAGCCTTGGGTTTTACTGTTCCGATTATTTTTACATTTCAGACGACTGATTAGACAGTGAATACTCTTCAGTAGCAATTTCATCTAGAAATTTACCTATATAAAAGCAATATACTTCAGATAGAAATATCAGAAGAGTCCCGACCTTAAATCATTCTGTTGTTTATGCATTGAATGAATACTATGATTTCTCTTTCTCACATCATGGCTGGAATATGTACTTATTGTGTGCATTGTAGACCCCATTTTCATGGTCAAAGGAGGGCTTAGATTGTTGGAAAATGACTTGTCTGCACCCTATCTCTTGTAGGAATGAATAGATTTTAACCAAAATTGCACATCTACAATGCTTGGACATGTAAAAGAACTGATTAGATTTTGGTGATATTGACCCCATTTTCAAGGTCACAGTTGGGCTTAGATTGTTGGAAAATAGCCTGTCCGCACCCTATCTCTTGTAGGAATGAATAAATTTTGACCAAACTTGCACATCTACAATGCTGGGACATGTAAAAGAACTGATTAGGCTTCAATACTAGCAACTGGACAGAGGTTATCTTTTATAATAATAGTTCTGCAAACATTAGCCCTCAGCTATCAGAGCCGACCGATATATTCAGAGCCGCCCTACACCATCGGAGCCATTGTTTATTTGCCCTCCATTTCCATTAGTTTGTTGTCAATTTTTATTTTTTGGAAAGTGAGACGGGTCAAACAATCATTTCACACATAAAAAATGCCAAACAGTCCAGGCGCATATGCATTTTATGAAAAAATAACCGGGAATAGCGTCGCTGAACCTTCGATAATCAGTTTATTCAGCATCGATCAGCCCACGCCACAAGTAATTCAGATGAGATCGTACACATTTACAAACTATTAGGTGAGAAAACTGTTAAAAGACTTGAGAGCAGCATGTAATTCTCCTTTTTGAGAAAAAACTACCCCACAAAAACAGATTATTTCGACGTGTGACTGACCTATCTCTTGTTTACTTTTTTCAGCCGCTATGTTCAGAGCCGCACATGCTCCGGAAGACACACACAACATTTGCTTATCGGAGCCACTGGCTCTGATTATGAAGTTTCCTGACCGTGAAATCCGGATAATGGCGCTTACAATGAAAGAAATCGCTGAAATACAGTGTTTTAAATTTGGTGTTTGTTGTACCCACACTCCGTGTGCTGTGTACCAGGAAAAAAATTTGATCCGTGGTTTGCTGTGCCCGTCTGGAAGGGCAGTACCTGAGATTACATGCATATCATTTGACTTCCATAAGGTTTCACGTTTTTACAGATAGCATATATACTTCGTACCCTAGTACTACCAAAAACACCTAATATATTGTGTTTATATAATTTGTTCATAAAATATAGACTCCTGAAACAAGAAATTCTACTTTTCTGTGTTGCTTTCGGGCTTTCACATTTCAGCATTTCTTTATCTGACGATGTCAGATGCCAGGATTTGGAGAAAACATGAATAAAACATGCTTCTGTTTCCTGATAACGATCACAGGCACCTGCTCCGGCTAGTTTCTTTCAAAAAAGGAAAAATATCTACTTACTCGGAACTTGATCCTTTTGGGGGGTAAACAAATTGGGTCGCGTTAGTTGTGGCCCGTTGCGTTAGTTGCACCAGGATAACCGGTGTAGGCTAAGTCACAGGTATCATACCGTTTTCTGGTCTCGACCTTTTTCCTGCTAATCTAAGCAATCTTGTCTCAGCGCAATTTTATCCCCAGCATTGAAGGTAGGGAGGGCTAATAAATATATTTATTACTTTCTTACAACAAATGCTGATCAGAGTTATAGGACTGTTTGTTTGACATTTTAAATGGTTACTTTGTTGGCGTATGTGGGTGATGGTATACACAAGAAAGAAATAGACGCACAAAATGCCAAAATGTCTGAATTGAATCGGCACAAAGAAGAAAATGTGGGGTTTGTCAGCAATCTATGAACGTATGTTAAAGTGTTTGCGTTTCTTATTTCAATTTTTTTTTGACTTTATCTAAAGAACATTAATTCTTATTCTCCTGTATAAACGTATTTTGTTCATCCTCATAGATAAGTAATGATAACCATTTTTCTGACACTACCCTGTCTCTTGATGCTAATCATAACTGCAGAGGCATGTAAACAAATGCTATTACAGTCTTCAGGGTTTTGCCCTCTGACCGCGGCGCAAGGCATTATTACACGCATTATATAATAAGAACCGACTGGAGACCAGGAGGTCGCGGGTTCAACCCCTGCTGAGGTCGGCAACATTCTTTCGTGGCGAGTGATCATGAAATATTTTCTACGGTCATTCTCTCCCTTCCGCTGATTCAAGAAGGGCAGTTGTCAGTTTCTGGCGAAAGAATGTGCACAATACTGGTTAACTGCTTAGAGGACTAAGCCTGCCCAGTAAACGTGTGGTTAGGTAAACTGACCACGCTTGACAGGACCTCACTGGGTTGATTGGGTCGTAAACCTCAACACAAACAAAATATAATAAGAATCCATGCGATCAGAACCAGTTTTAGACTAAAAACGGACATATCTTATTATGATCTGGATTGTACCTATCAGAGCCATGAAAACTTCTTCTATCCTTATATAGATGCAAAATGACACTGCTAATATTGCCTTCAGATGCGATATTTCATTATGTTTTCTTGTCCTCTGCGAGTTGTATGTTGTTTCTTGTCCCCGGCATTGTATTTTTTAAGTTATTCAATGACATCATCATTATTGAACATTCACGCAATATTTTAACTTTAGATCTTTTATGACTTCAAAGGCGATCAGTATGTTGTGTGGTTTCATGAAAACAATATGGATCGACATGCCCAAATATGTCCCAGACTTCCTTATTTGATTTTTTTTTCACATTTTGGCTTGTGGGCGAGGGGGTTAGGGTTTCAAAATTCAGCGATAAATGCACTGTACATGTAGCTGTTAGGTATATGATACACTTCTACTGCCTTGCGAAAGAAGCCGGCTTTTATAGCGACGTGGTAGAGTGCTGGACTTTGAACCCGGCGGACCGGGTTTGATCCCCGGTCGGGGAAAATGTGATTTGGATTTTTTCTCCTTTCCTATTACACTTGGTGGCCAGTGTGGGGGTGGCAGCCTTGGAGCCTGATGGGCGAAGCAAGTGCTGGGTTGTCACTCGGAGCTTGCGCGACATTTGTATTGGCATGAATGCATACAAATGTCTCGTTATAGGAAGGAGGGATGTAGCAGTTAGGTATATGATACACTTCTGTTGGGACGTGGTAGAGTGTTGGACTTTGAATCCGGCGGACCAGGTTCGGTCGGGGAAAATGTGATTTGGATTTTTTCTCCTTTCCTATTACATACATATAGAACGCGTCTTTATTTTAAGATTTTCACATTCCAATATGATGAAAAACAGACTGTACAGTTGCATATCTCCACATAAGGCACTTTTTCAGCTTGAAAAAATTCTCCATGAAAACATGTAGTGGGTACTCAGTAGAAGCGGCATCAAATGAGTACCCACAACATACATTTTTGTCGAGAAATAAGAAAAAAATAATATGTGGATACCCCTTCTTATCTGGAGCTATTCTGTTGTGCAGGCTGATCTGAGTCTTTGCTAGATGCACATGTGACATTGTAGGTTTTGCTGTGCTCTTAGCACAGTACAATATTTTTCTGAATGTCAAACAGCTGGGATTCAGTTTGATGTCAGCCATCGGCCATAGTCCACCAAAATTTCCAGATGTCCGAAACTTTTCTGACCTGGTTGGACACCTTGTCCAATTGCCATTTTTGGCTTCTACTATATGGATTTTTACTGTTGTTTACAGTTTGTTTTCGATGCCGATTTTTATCTTGTAAAACGACCAATGATTGGTCAATCTGAGATGTACGGGACTGCTCATTCGTAATCATAATCAGATTTTTTATTAACATGCAGCACATAGGCAACATCCACATCAGTGGGCCCCCTTCCAGATAGCTGGCTTGCTGCATGCATGGCAGATCTCACACCAGATCTCCAGGTACGTCTATCATGAGGGTTGATAGCCGAGAGCTTCCACTCTCTGCAATCCCTCTCTGTCAGCTGCTTCCATGTCATTTTGGGCCTCCCAGGCCCACGCTTTCCATCAGCCTGTATGTCAAAGGCTGTCTTGATTGCACCACTGGAGCATTCCACATGTCCATACCATCGAAGTCTTCTCTCCTTTAGAATGAGGTCCAGGTCCTCAATGCCAAGCCTCACAAGTAGCTCATTGGACCTGGTGGTGACAATGTCTTGTGGCCTGACATTGCAGGTCTGTCTGATCATTGCCTGTCGATCCGATGCCTTCCATCAAGTTTCAGCTCAATCTGACTTTCCGTTTGGGAGGAGATGTCGTTTAAAGTATTTCAAGATGGCTGCATTGTGGCAATCTTGGATATTGGAACAGAACGATTTTAGCAGTTCTGAATCTCCATGTCGCCCCAATACTTCCCTTTAAATTTCAGCTCAATCCCACTGTCGGTTCAGGAGAAGATGTTGTTTGAAGAATTTCAAGATGGCTGCCATGGGCTATGAATATTTTATAGACGGATGTAATGGCTGCCATCTTGGATATCGGAACGGAAAGATTTTAGCAATTAAGAATCGCCATGTCGATCAGATGCCTCCCATCAAGTTTCAGTTCAATCTGACTATGTTTGAGAGGAGATATCGTATAAAGTATTTCAAGATGGTGGCCATCTTGGATATAGGAACGAAACGATTTTAGCAATAGACCTCTTTCACATTGTTATATCCCTTGCCATACACTCTTCAATTGAAAAATCAATAAAGTATATGTAATCAAACGATGGAGCAAGTAGCCGATCTGATACACTGATAAAATAGGTTGTGATGAAATAAAGTTGATTAAATTGGCCTTTTGACATATTGAAATATTTTCTTATTTACTGAATGTCAATTACAAAAGTGGATCATTCCGATGAATAAGTTTTACACCCTTGTAACTGATTTCCAGAAAGTTTCTCAGGATAGAAAAGAGTAATAAAACATCATAGGCCTAATACTTTTGTATTAGTTATTTTGCGAATCATCCCATTATTCGTAAAGAAGTGCATACTATACTTAAATAAACAAGCAAATTCCATAGGGAATTTATGTCCCCGCCTTATTTTTATTTGAGCTGTTAAAAATGGGTAAGTTAACCAGAGGACCATTGGTCCTGTATTACTTACCTAAGATTTGAAGCAGGAAACTAGTAATAAAAAATAATTTCAGGATTCTGAAAAAAATACATGCATATCTTTAGACCATCCTTAAAGCACCTGTAAGGTTTCAAAAGGATCGGCTTAAAATTGTGGTAGGAGTTATGGGGACAAGGTACCTAGTCCCTGTATACTTCTGTAGTATTAGGACTCAAAAAATGTCTAAGTTAAAAATGCGGAAAAAGTGATACAAAATTATTTCAGGATTCTGAGAAAAAAAAAAAACATGCATATCTTCAGGCCATCCTAAAAGCCCATGTAAAGTTTCAAAAGGATCGGCGAAAAACTGGGGGAGGAGTTAAGGGGACAAGATACCTACTCCCTATACACTTCTGTAATATTAGACCTCAAAAAATGTCCAAGTTAAAAATGAGGAAAAAGTGATAAAAAATTATTTCAGGATTCTGGAAAATCCACATGCATATCTTCAGGCCATCCTAAAAGCCCATTTAAAGTTTCAAAAGGATAGGCCAAAAACTGTGGGAGGAGTTAAGGGGACAAGATACCTACTCCCTATAGACTTCTTCAATATTAGAACTCAAAAAATGTCTAAGTTCAAAATGTGTAAAAAGTGATTAAAAATATTTTCAGGATTCTGAAAAAACCACACGCATATTTTCAGACCATCATTAAAGCACCTGTAAAGTTCAAAAGGATCGGCCAAAAACTGTAGTAGGTTTTACGGGGACAAGGTACCTACTCCCTATACGCTTCTGTAGTATTAGGACTCAAAAAATATCTAAGTTAAAAATGCGGAAAAAGTGATAAAAAATTATTTCAGGATTCTGAGAAAAAATCACATGGGTATCTTCAGGCCATCCTAAAAGTCCATGTAAAGTTTCAAAAGGATTGGCCAAAACCTGTGGGAGAAGTTAAGGGGACAAGGTATCTACTCCCTATACACCTCTGTAATATTAGAACTCAAAAAATGTCTAAGTTAAAAATGCGGAAAAAGTATAAAAAAATTATTTCAGGATTCTGAAAAATCCACATGCATATCTTCAGGCCATCCTTAAAGCACCTGTAAAGTTTCAAAAGGATCGGCCAAAAACTGGGAGGAGTTAAGGGGACAAGGTACCTATCCCCTATAGACTTCTGTAATATTAGAACTCAAAAAATGTCTAAGTTCAAAATGTGTAAAAAGTGATAAAAAATAATTTCAGGATTCTGGAAAAACCACATGCATATCTTCAGACCATCATTAAAACACCTGTAAAGTTTCAAAAGGATCGGACAAAAACTGTGGGAGGAGTTAAGGGGACAAGGTACCTACAAAAAATTTGGAACCACGCACCAGGGAAAGCTGAAAACATCTTGTCCCTCCGCTTTTCTTCGAAAAGGTGGGGGGACAATAAATGAATAAATAAACAATAAACAGATAAATTTGCCATAAACAAAATAACAAAATAACATTCCATGGATTAATAATAATTCCATGTGTCATCATTCTCATATGTTGTAATAATAAACAAAACATTACTAAACCTCTGTAATCACGACCACATGCCAAAAGTGGATATATCCATTTTCGGTAATTTACAACACTAACTTTTGATTAAATGGATGATTTTAAACTAATTAAACGCCTACCGATTGAGAAGTATGAGCCCTAATAGACGGGCCCCTTTCCGTTTTTGCGGCTTTTTATTGCTTATCAAAGCAAACCCAGCGGCTTTATAGAAGCTCAAACACGGGGCGGGATATGTTTGAGGTGCTGCATGATAATACCAGCAAACTGATATGTGTGGCTAGCGATGACTCGGATCAGCTTGGACATCAGCCAGCCTGATCAGAGTTTTGGATGACTGTTACCCAAAAGGTTTGTTCTGTTTTCTTGCACAGCAATTACTGACCATACAGAACCGATGAATAGGCTGGTCTGAGTTTTCACTGGGTGGGCATGAGTATGACAATTATTATATAAATTTAGGTCAATACCTGAAATAAGGTAGAAGCTGAGAAAAATAACTAGTATAAATCACATTTCAGTTGATGGTTTTAATAGTCTAGTGCAAGAAATAAATAAATTAATAAATTAATAAATAAATTGATAAATTTTAATCTGATGTCCTGAACTTATTTATTTATTTATTTGAAAGGAACTTTGTTTTGACTTGGAAATAAATGAAAGTGACATGAATGAACACTGATGTTCTGCTTGCGGTAATCGAAATCTTTGTGCTATTTTCAGTCGTTAGCTTAGAATCTAAGCAGTATTTTGACTTAAATAATACTTTACTGAAGAAATAATGATTTCATTTTTTAGCTCACCTGAGCCAAAGGCTGATCGCTCTCCGTCTGTAATCCGTCTGTCTGTCCGTTCACACCTTTGAATGACTTCTCCTCTGAAACCCCTGGGCCAAATTTCTTCAAACTAAAGGTGGAGCCTTGTGTTAAAGGAGGGTTGAAAATTTGTAAAAATGGTCATGGTCCTTAAATCAAGAGGGCCGCCATGCCACGATATAGCTCTCATAAACTTATAATGGGAAAAACTTAAAAAATCTTCTCTGAAACCATGAGGCCTCGGCTTATATATTTTGTATGTAGTAATGTTTAGTGGTCCCCTCCATAAATCATGCCAATCAAGCCCCTGGGGTCCAGACTGGCCACTCCCCAGGGGTCGTGAACTCCCATAGACTTGTGATGGAAAAAACTTCTCTGAAACATGAGGTCCAGAGCTTATATATTTAGTATATAGCAATGTTTGGTGGTCCCCTACATAAATCCTGCCAGTCAAGCCTCTAGGGTCTAAACTGGCCACGCCCCGGGGGTTATTAGCTCCCATAGACTTATAATGGAAAAAAATCTTCTCTGAAACCATGAGGCTCACAGCTTACATATTTGTGCCCCCAACTTTGAAAAAAACTGGGGGGGGGGGGGGGGGGGGCATATTGCTTCTGGCTTGTCTATTCATTTGTTTGTTTCTTCGTTTGTTCATTCATTCGTCACGCTTTTTTGTGCATAACATAGCTTTAGAACTAGGTATGCTAATGTTTTGAAATTTCATATATGGATTCCTCATAAAAAAATAGGTGACCCGTTTTTCTTTTTATCTGAATTATTTCCCATTTTAGAGTTATTGCCCTTTAAATAAATTAACATGAAAATCTCGTTAGCAAGATCTCTCAAAAAGTATTCAAGCTAGAGTCTTGATATTTGGTATACTGATTGGGGCTGAGGAGGACATCATCTGATTAAATTTTCAACAAATTTTATGAAATTTTGTTGGAGTTATGGCCCTTTGCAAATTTTTGGCCATTCGTTGCTTTCATGTGCATTGCAAAAGTTTAGAACCATGTATGCTAATGTTTTGAAATGTCATATATGGATTCCTCATGAAAAAAAAGGTGACCCATATCTTTTTTCTTATCTGAATTATCTCCTGTTTTAGAGTTATTGCCATTTTAATAAAATAACATTGAAATCTCGTTAGCAAGATATCTCAAAAAGTATTTGAGGTAGAGCCTTGATATTTGGTATACTGATTGGGACTGAGGAGGAGATCACTTGTTTAACTTTTCAGCCAGTTTAACGAAATTTTGTTGGAGTGATGGCCCTTTGCAATTTCTGACTATTTGATCTTGTTGCTTACATGTGCATAGCATAAGTTTAGAACCATGTATGCTAATGTTTTGAAAATTCATATATGATTCCTGGTGAAAAAATAGGTGACCGGTAGTTTGTTTTTTCTTATCTGAATTAGCTCCCATTTTAGAGTTATTGCCCTTTTAATAAAATAACATTGAAATCTCTTTAGCAAGATACCTCAAAAAGTTTTTGAGCTAGAGTCTTGCTATTTAGTATACTGATTGGGACTGAGGAGGAGATCACCTGAATAAATTTTCAACAGATTTAATTAAATTTTGTTGGAATTATGGCCCTTTGCAATTTTTGGCCATTTGTTGCTTTCATGTGCATAGCATAATTTTAGAACCATGTATGCTAATGTTTTGAAAATTCATATATGGATTCATCATGAAAAAATAGGTGACCTGTATTTTTTTTCTTTTCCGAATTATCTCCAATTTTAGAGCTATTTCCTTTGTAATAAAACATCAAACTCTCGTTAGCAAGATATCTCAAAAAGTATTTGAGCTAGAGTCTTGATATTTGGTATACTGATTTGGACTGAGGAGGAGATCACCTGATTAAATTTTTGGCCAGTTTAATGAAATTTTGTTGGAGTTATGGCCCTTTGCAATTTCTGGCTATTTGTTGCTCTCATGTGCATAGCATAAGTTTAGAACAATGTATGCTAATGTTTTGAAATTTCATATATGGAATCTTCATGAACAAATAGGTGACCTGTATCTTTTTCTTATCCGAATTATCTCCCATTTTAGAGTTACTGCCCTTGTAATAAAATAACACTGAAATCTCGTTAGCAACATATCTCAAAAAGTATTTGAGCTAGAGCCTTGATATTTGGTATACTGATTGGGAATGGGGAGGAGATCATCTGATTAAATTTTCAGCTAGTTTAACGAAATTTTGTTGGAGTTATGGCCCTTTGCAATTTCTGGCTATTTGATCTTGTTTCGTTCATGTGCATAGCATAAGTTTAGAACCATGCTAATGTTTGGCTAATGTTTTGAAAATTCATATGAAATTTCCCATGAAAAAATAGGTGACCCATGTATTTTCTCTTGTCTGAATTATCTCCCATTTTGGAGTTATTGCCCTTTTAATAAAAAAAAAACAACAATAAAACAAGATATCTCAAAAAGTATTTGAGCGAGAGTTTTGATATTTGTTATACTGTTTGGAACTGAGGAGGAGATCACCCGATTAAATTTTCAGCCAGTTTAATAAAATTTTGTTGGAGTTATGGCCCTTTGCAATTTTTGGCCATTTGTTGCTTTCATGTGCATAGCATAAGTTTAAAACGATGTATGCTAATGTTTTGAAAATTCATATATGGATTCCTCATGAAAATATAGATGACCTGTATTTTTTTTTCTTATCCGAATTATCTCCTGTTTTAGAGTTATTTCCCTCTTAATAAAATAAATCTGAAATCTCGTATATTTGTACTGTTATTATTAACATGGGCGAGCAGTATTGGAGTCAGCCAGTGTTAAAGTCAGGCAGTGTTGGGGGCATAGTGTTTTACAAACACCATCTCTAGTTAATATTTAGTATGTAGCAATGTTTAGTGGTCCCCTGCATAAATCCTGCCAATTAAGGGGCCCAAACTGGCCACACCCTTGGGGTCATTAGCTCTCATAGACTTATAATGGGTAAAACTAAAAAAATCTTCTTCTCTGAAACCATGAGGCCTAGAGCTAATATATTTAGTATGTAGCAATGGTTAGTGGTCCCCTACATAAATCCTGCCAATTAAGACCCTGGGGTCCAAACTGGCCACGCCCCGTGGGTCATTAGCACCGATAGACTTGAAATTGATAAAACTTGAAAAAAATCATCTTTGAAACCATGAGGCCCAGTACTTATATATTTAGTAGGTAGCAATGTGTAGTGGTCCCCTACATAAATCCTGCCAATCAAGCCCCTGGGGTCCAAACTGGCAATGCCCCTGGGGTCATTAGCTCCCATTGACTTATAATTGAAAAAACTTAAAAAGATCTTCTTCTCTGAAACCATGAGGCTTACATATTTAGTATGTAGCAATATTTAGTGGTCCCCTACATAAATCCTGCCAATCAAGCCTCTGGGGCCCAAACTGGCTAATGCCCCTGGGGTCATTAGCTCCCATAGACATATAATGGGAAAAACTTAAAAAAATCTCTGAAACCTACAGCTTACGTATTTAGTATGTAGCAATATTTAATGGTTCCCTACATAAATCCTGCCAATCAAGCCCCTGGGCCCAAACTGGCCACGCCTCAGGGGTCATATATGCTTATATAGAGCTATATAGCTAAAGAACCTTCAAAATCTTTTCTCTGAAACCATGCCGAGAGCTAATAAATCAAGTATGAAGTGATGTTAAATGGTCTCCTACATAAATCCTGCCAACCATGCCCCTGGGGTCCAAATTAGTCACACCTCGGGGGTCATTAGCTCCCATAGATGTATAATGGGAAAAACTTAAAAAATCTTCTTTTCTGAAACCATGAGGCCCAGAGCTTATATAGTTAGTATGTAGCAATGTGTAGTGGTCCACAACATAAATCCTGCCAATCAAGTCCCTGGGGTCCAAACTGGCCATGCCCATGGGGTAATTAGCTCCTTTAGACTTATGATGCGAAAAACTTAAAAAATCTTCTTTTCTGAAACCATGAAGCCCACAGCTTATATATATAGTGTGTAGCAATGTTTAGTGGTCTCAGGACTACATAAATCCTGCCAATCAAGACTCTGGGGTCTAAACTGGCCAAGCCCTGGTGATAATTAGCTCCCATAGACTTATAAAGGAAAAAACTTAAAAAATCTTCTTTGAAACCTTGAGGCCAACAGCTTATATATTTAGTATGTAGCAGTGTTTAGTGGCCCCTACATAAATCCTGCCAATCAAGCCCCTGGGCCCCAGGGTGGCCACAGTCCAAGGGGTCATATGTTTATATAGAGCTATGATAGCTAAAGAATATTCAGAAATCTTCTTTGAAACCAAGAGGCCCAGAGCTAACAGCTTAAGTATGTAGCGATGTTTGGTGGTCTCCTACATAAATTCTGCCAATCATGCCCTTGGGGTCCAGATTGGCCGTGCCCCGGGGGTCATAAGCTCCCATAGACTTAAAATGGAAAAAACCTAAAAAATTCTTCTCTGAAGCTATGAGGCCCACAGCTTATATATTTAGTATGTAGCAATGTGTAGTGGTCCCCTACTTAAATCCTACCAGTCAAGCCCCTGGGGTCCAAACTGGCCACACCCCAGGGGCCATATGTTTATATATAGAACCGTGTAGCTAAAGAAGCTTCAGAAATCGTCTTCTGAAACCATGAGGCACAGAGCTAACAGATTTAGTATGTAGCAATGTTTGGTGGTCTTCTACATTAATTCTTCCAACCATGCCCCTTGGGTTTGAATTGGCCATTTTTCAGGGGGACATTAGCTCCCATGAACTTACTGTGAAAAAAAAAATATTAAAAGAATCTTTTTCTCTTAAACTATGAGGCCCACAGCTTAAATATCTAATTTGTAGCAATGTTTAGTGGTCCCCTACATAAATCCTGCCAATGAAGCCCCTGGGGTCTAAATTGGCCATGCTCTGGGGGGTCATTAGCTCCCATAAACTTATAATGGGAAAAACCTTAAAAGAATCTTCTTCTCTGAAACCATGAGGCCCATAGCTCATATACTTAGTATGTAGCAATGGCCAGTGGTCCCCTACATAAATCCTGCCAACCATGCCTCTGGGTCCAAATTGGCTATGCCCCGGGGGTCATTTACTCCCACAGACTTATAATGGGAAAAAACTTGAAAGACCTTCTTCTCTGGAACCATCAGGCCCACAGCTTATGTATTTAGTATGTAGTAATGTTTAGTGGTCCCCTACGTAAATCCTGCCAATTAAGCCCCTGGAGTTAAAATTGGTTTTACTTATGGCCCTTTGAAAATTTCAGCATTTTAACCTTGTAAGCAAGATATCTCAAAAACTGTTTAAGCCATTGCCTTGAAACTGGATGGGCTGATAGGGAATGATGAGTATTAATGACCTGATTAACTTACAGCAATTAACTCAGGTGAGCTTTGTGGCCCATGGGCCTCTTGTTATTTAGTTGTTTTTAATTGATACGCTTCCATCTATAATATCCCAGGACCTCTATTCTGATATGCTGCATATTGAAGATTACCCCATCGATTGTAATATCGCTGAGATAATGCCGATTCGAGACTTACCTGGACAGTTTGGCGCATAGCCGCATACGTACAACAATGTGAAAGTGGTCTATTCTGAATCTACATGTCGCCCCAATATCTCTCATCAAATGTCAGCTCAATCCAACTTTCCGTTAGAGAGGCAATGTCATTCAAATAATTTCAAGATGGCCGCCATGGGCCATTTTGGATATCTGAACGAAATGACTTTAGCAATTCTGACTTCCCATGTCGCCCCGATACCTCCCATCAAGTTTCCGCTCAATCTGACTTTCCGTTCGTGAGATGTTGTTTAAATAATTTCAAGATGGCCGTCATCTTGGATTTCGAAATGGAACAAATTTAGCAATTCTGTATCTCCATGTTGTCCGGATACCTCCCACCAAATTTAAGCTCAGTCTGACTTTCCTTTCGAAAGATGTCGTTTAAAGAATTTCCTATGAAATCTTGATATCGGAACGCAACGACTTTTAACAATTCTAAATCTACATGTTGCCCAAATGCCTCCTACCAAGTATCAGTTCAATCCAACTTATGGTTTTGGAGGAGATGTTGAAAATGTGAAAAGCTGACAGCGGATGATGGACGACGGATGGACAATGGACGACGGACGATGGACAGCAGGCCAGGGCATAAGCTTATCTGGAGCAAGTAATTCATGATGAATTAACAATACGCTTTTTGAAAGTGAATTGTAATCTAAAAGTCTTTGACATTAACAGCGGTCTGCAGCTCTGAGGACAGTATTAGCATCCAACATAAAAAAAAACAGCCGAGGTCAGTATTAGCATTTTCTGCAAATGTAATCTGCAATCAGATTAGCAAAAAGAAACACACTCAGCCGCAGAGAAGATCAACATTTTCAAAGTATAAGTACCTTGTTTAAATGACTTCAACTACAAAATGCTTCGTGCAATGAATGTAAAATTTTGAGAAAATAAACATTAATAATTTAATAATAATCTGGCATTACAGCTATAATGTGGAAAAAGTATCTATGTCAAGATTATATAGATAGAGGCCCCTAAATTCAATTTTAGCCATTCTGAACACCTTCCTCGATTTTGAAATTCATTTTGTGGATGAACAGAAGGGTTTCCTCCAGGTCTTTTCAGTGGAAAGGTGGTTCATTTCTTATATTTATGCACAAAGTGTTTTTTCAAATGCTCTAAACATTTTCATTTACCTTTGTCCCAAGCACCCCTCCTCTCTCTTGTGCATAAATTCTGTGCCAAGACAAGATTAGCAGGAAACACGCCGAGACCAGAAAAAGGTATGATACCTGTGTTAGTATTATCAGTTAAAATTGAGAAAGGAGAGTAGACTAGCTATAAAACTTTTATACTGTTCATTTTAATGCAAATAGATGATTTTGTATCCATATTATTCATTTTACTGCCTAGTGGCTAGGCCAGGATCTTCTCTAAAGGGAAAGAGTCTGGTTCCTGTGGGAGCAAATTTTTCCTTTTTAGAATAGACCCCTTTCATGAAGGGACTTGGTGTGCAAACAAGAAGTCACAAAAGTTGTCTCCATTGTTAAAAATTACAGAAAAATAAATCTACCAAGTCCAGTCCTGAATTAATTATGAATTAAGTAATATTCATTTCAGGATCTTTTGCCGTCATTAAGCCAGGACCTGGATATGGTAAACTTTCAGCTCTTTTTATAAGGGAGACAATTTTGGTATCTTTCTGTTTCCCTTCCTTCACACAAAACTCCTTTTTAACTTGTCTGAACATCATTCATGGAGAGCTATTATACTACCCTCGGTGTTGGCGGCAGCAGCATCCACAAATGTTAAAGTTTTTGTTAAAGTTTTAAAGACCTCATCATTTCCTAACATTTTCATTGATTTGATTCATTGTTGATATGATGATACATACTGGTCCAAAATTTTACATGGTACCCCCCCCGACTAGGTCATGTCAAGGTCAAAGACTTAAGAATTTTGATGTTAAAATTTTACGTCAAAGTTTTTAGGATCTCATTACTTTTAAATTCAACGATGAATTTAGTTCCTTATTTGGTATCATGATAGATAGTAGATAATAGTCAAATTTTTTTATCTGCACCATCAGCACTCAAGTTTTTAAAACCTCATTATTTCCCAGCTTTATCACAGATTTGATTCCTCTTTGGTATGATGATGCATATTGGTCCAAAATTTTGCCCAGTTCCATCCCCATCCCCCTTGTTCATGTTAAGGTCAAAGTCACAGTCATGTCAAAATTTTCATGTTAGACTTTTATGTCAAAGTTTTTAGGACCTCATTACTTCTAAACCAAATGATGGATTCAGTATA
The DNA here is from genome assembly GCA_964016985.1 of Anodontia alba. Taxonomy (NCBI): domain Eukaryota; kingdom Metazoa; phylum Mollusca; class Bivalvia; order Lucinida; family Lucinidae; genus Anodontia; species Anodontia alba. The sequence goes on from OZ024833.1 coordinate 56,582,725, forward strand.
TATTTGGTATCCTGATGTATATTGTGTACTGGTCCAAAGATTTTATCAGCAACATCAGCACTCATGACTGTGATCTTGAGGTTGAGGTCACAGACTTAGAATTTTAATAAAACTGCAGGCCATGCACCATGCCCCGCCACACAGGGACATATTCCCTATGCACTTCTGTAGTATAAGGGCTGAAAACAATGTAAGTTAAACATGAAGAGAAGCAATAAACAGTTATTTCATAACTCAAAAAAAAAAAAAAAAAAGTCTAAGTTAAAAATGCAATAAAAAGTGATAAAAATAATTTCACGATTCTGAAAAAAAAAAACAATATGCATATCTTCAGACCATCCTAAAAGCGTGTGTAAAATTTCAAAAGGATCGGCCTGAAAATGTAGGAGGAGTTGCGCGTACAAGGTACATACTCCCTATACATTTCTGTAGTATTAGGGCTCGAAAAAAGTCTAAGTTAAAAATGCAAAAAATGTAATAAAAAATAACTTCAAGATTCTGATAAAACAATATGCATATCTTCAGACCATCCTAAAAGCACCTTTAAAGTTTCAAGAGGATTAGCCTAAAACTGTAGGAGGAGTTGCGGGCAGAAGGTACATACTCCCTATACATTTCTGTAGTATTAGGGCTCAAAAAAGTCTAAGTTAAAAATGCTAAAAATGTGATAAAAAATAATTTCAGGATTCTAAAAAAACAATATGCATATCTTCAGACCATCCTAAAAGCGCCTGTAAAGTTTGAAAAGGATTGGCCTAAAACTGTAGGAGGAGTTGCGGGCATAAGGTACATACTCCATATACATTTCTGTAGTGTTAGGGCTCAAAAGAAGTCAAGTTAAAAATGCGAAAAATGTGATAAAAAATAATTTCAGGATTCTGAAAAAACAATATGCATATCTTCATACCATTCTAAAAGTGCCTATAAAGTTTGAAAAGGGTTGACCTAAAACTGTAGGAGTTGTGGGCAGACGAATGGTGAGGGCGCTGACGGACGGACGGATGGACACTCAAAATTTCAGAGGGCATAACATAATACCCCGCCACTTTTTTGGTGGCGGGGCATAAAAATGTTAAAGTTTTGGTAAAAGTTTTTAAGACACCATTATTTCTTAATTTTATCAGAGATTTGATTCAACTTGTTTGGATGATACATATTGGTCCAAAATTTTGCGCAGTGCAATTCCCCCCACCATCCCCTACCCCTGAAGATGTGCATATTGGTCTGAAGATGTGCATATTGTTTGCACATAAACCTAAGATTCATTTCAGCAGAGTTAGGGACCCTTGATTTATGCCCAAAATTAGTTTCCGCTCAATATCTTGTGAAAGAATTGATGGATTAGGATCATATTTCGCATACATATTGTTGTTAACAATACCTAGCTTGGGATTGTCACATAACATTTTTTGTCAATTTTCAGCTGAGTTACTGGCCTTGATTAATGGGCAAAAATGATATCCGCTCAATATCAATATCTTGTGAAATAATGGACAGGTTTAGATAAAATTTTGCAAGCCAATATTCCAAATTTTCTACTTTGTCCATTTTTCTTACAAACTAACCCGTCAGTTTCTTGAATACTGCAAAATAGATTTTTTTCAATACAAATAGGAACTTGCATGACTTAATCCCCGCAGGTGGGACATTGCTTTCTGCGGATTTCTTGTTTGACTTAATTTTCATTGTTCCTTTCCACTCAATAACTTTTGAAGGGATGCATTGAGATAATTCAAACTTTGCAGAACTTTATATCACTGTAAAATACAGGTCAAGTTCGATTTTTTGTAATCATCTGCCAAATTTTGGCCGAGTTATGGTCCTTTTTTGACTTAGTTTTTGTTGGTGTGTTGATATTGGTTTCTGATCAATAACATTTGCAAGGATGCATTGCCATTGACTTTATTGAAAGTTTGCAGAAGGATATATCATTATAAAATACAGGTCAAGTTTGAAATTAGTAATCATCCGCATAATTTTGGCCGAGTTATGGTCCTTTTCCACTTAGTTTTTATTGATGTGTTGATATTGTTTCCGCTCAATAACTTTTGCAGGGATGCATTGATTTTTTTGAAAGTTTGCAGAAGGATATATCATTGTAAACTACAGGTCAGGTTGGATATTGGTAATTATCCGCATAATTTTGGCCGAGTTATAGCCCTTTTTAGACTTAGTTTTTTGGGTTTTTTTTGTTTGGGTAAAATACAAGGTAAAGATATTGTTTCCCCTCAATAACTTTTGAAGGTATGCAGTGATTTCATTCGAAGTTTGCATAATGGTATGTCATTTTAGCATAGAGGTCAAGTTTGAATTTGGTAATCGTCCAAAAAATTTCGGTCAAATTATAGCTCTTTATTTACTTGATTAATAAAATTCAGACAAAGTATTGTGGGGTTGCCTTTAGGGATAGGAGCGATTATTATACAGTGTTTTTAGCTCACTTGAGCCAAAGGCTCAGGATGAGCTATTGTGATCACTCTCCCTCCATCCATCCGTCGTCCATTGTCCCTCTGTCCACACTTTTGAACAACTTTTTCTTTGAAACCCCTGGGCTAATTTTCTTCAAATTTCACATGGAGCCTTCTGTTAATGGGAAATTGAAAATTGTACAAATTGTTATGGTCAGTTAATCAAGATATCCGCCATGACCATATATGGTAAAAACACTTAAAAATCTTCTTCTCCAGAACCAAGAAAGCTGAAAGTCTGAATCTTGGTATATCGCATTGGGGACTCAAGGTCTATAAAGTTTATTCAAATGATGACTCTAGGTTGACATTTAATTTTTTTATGGCAAGGTCAAATCTGCATCCCTCTGCATTTATATAGGGAAATATTGAAAATTCAGTTTCCCAAAATGTATTAAAGACCAGTGGCTGAAACTTGCAATGTGTGATCAAAGTAGCAAACCCTTTTAGATACAATCAAAATTTTGTCCCCTGGCATAATCTTCCCTTACCTCTGGACCATGTACATGTATACAATCTGGTAATCTTTAAACATCTTCTCTGAATCAGCTTGACTTTCACATTGGGTCTTCTGTAGAAGGGGTATCATCAATTTGTTCAAATGGTTATGCATCATTAAACAAGATGGCTGCCATGCCCATATATGGTTAAAAAAAACACTTAAAAATCTCCAGAACCAAGAAAGCTTTAAGGCTGAATCTTAGTATATAGCATCGGGGACTCAAGGTCTACCAAGTTTGTTCAAATGATGACCCTAGGTTGACATTTGACCTGTTTACAGCAAGGTCAAATTTGCATCCCTATGCACTTGTATTGGGAAAATATTGAAAATTCAGTTTCTCAAAATGTATTTAAAACTAATAGCTGTAACTTACAATGTATGATCAAAGTAGCAAACCCTTTTAGTTACAATCAAAATTTTGTCCCCTGGGGTTATCTTCCCTTACCTCTGGACCATGTACATATATAATTTCTGGTAATCTTTAAATGTCTTATTCTCTGAATCAGCTTGACCAGTTTTCACCAGGTCTCACATTTGGCCTTCTGTCAAAGGGGTATTTGTTCAAACGGTTATGCATCATTAAATAGACAGCCACCATGACCATATATGGTAAAAATAAACACACTTAAAAATCTTTTTCTCCAGAACCAAGAAAGCTTCAAGGCTGAATCTTAGTATATAGGCTATCATCCGGGATCTACCAAGTTTGTTCAAATGATGACCCTAGGTTGACATTTGACTTTTTTATGGCAAGGTCAAATTTGCAATTTATATGGTAAAAACAAACACTTAAAAATCTTCTCCAGAACCAAGAAAACTTCCAGACTAAATCCTGGTATATAGCATTGCAGACACAAGGTCTACCAAATTTGTTCAGATGATGATCCTAGGATGACTTTCAACCTTTTTATGAGAAAGTCAAATTTGCATCCCCATACAAACTTTTGAAAAATGATTTTCTAAAAACCATTAAAGACTAATGGCTGAAACTTACATTGTATGCTTAAAGTAGTAACACTTGTTAGTTGGTAATAGTTACAATCAAACCTTTTATCCCCCTGTGGGTATCAGCCCTTGCCTCTAGGCTTTGTACATGTATAAAATCTTATAAATCTTTAAATGTCTTCTTCTGATACTGCATGCCAATTTTAAACAGGTTTCACATAGGACCTTCTGTGGAAGCAGTACTAGCAATTTGATCAAATGGTTTTGCACTATTGAACAAGATAGCTGCCATGCCCACATATGGTAAAAAATGCTTCAAAACCTCTTTCTCCAGACCCAAGAAAGCCTTGTAGCAGAACCTTGGTATATAGCATCAGGGATGCAAGGTCTAATAAGTTTGGTCAAATGATGATCCTAGGATGATCTTTAAACCTTTTTATGGCACTGTCTAATTTCTCCTAGTTGCTGTGGCAATACTGGAAGAACGTTGCATGGCATCTTCAGATATGCAATGGCTGTAACTCAGGTGAGCAAATCGTTGCCCAGGGGTTTCTTGTTTGCTTTTTTCATATCAGATGGTTGGCCCTTTAAGCAGGCGACACACATCCGATTCTCGGAATTCTAGTTACCGTAGAAGGCCGAGTACTGGTCGCTTTTAAGTACTAACCGCACCCTGATTTTTCGACCAAAACTCGGGGGAAAAATTGAAGTAGATCGTATAAAACGCACCCAAAAATCATCGGGCGAAGATGCTCTCCTGACTTATTTCATAGAATCAAAAACGAAAGTAGAGACAACAGATTGAAGAGCTTCAATGCGGTCACACAATATACCACGAGGTAAACTGTTTCTCACTTTGGATTCGGCTTTGGCAATACACACTTTTGATAGCAACCCTGTCGGGGGCCTCAGAATCCATCATATTTTTGTTTGCCAATCAAATGCGCATTCTAGATTGTGACTATGGGAAATGAATCAGACAATGCAATGGTGGAAAAATGCTAATCAAATGCGCGTTCTAGATTGTGACTGCCGGAAATGAATCAGACAATGCAATGGTGGAAAAATGCTGTTTATTTAATCGAAATTGTCATGTTGGCTGATAAAAACAGCTTGATTTCTGATAAATCGAAAACAATGGATGAAATACAGATTCGATACACCACTTGTGTGTAAGCATGGCCCACAAACGGTAGATCTTGTGCCGATTATGCTCCGAACTTTGCTGAAATTTTGCGAAGATCGGTTGATTTTGAGGTTTCTCGCTAAAATTTTGAAGAAAAAAAAATGGTAAAAAATATTCTAGAATGTATTAACCGCACCCTTATCCCAAATTTACAGTTTTGGGGTAAAAAAGTGCGGGTTGTACTCGGCCTTATACGGTATTTGAAAAATTGTAGACCCGTGCCAAGGAAGGACGAGAGGCAAGACGTGTGTTTATTAATACACCAGCTCATAAACACATCATGAAGACAGTAGCAGACCATATTGGTATAGAGCAGGCAGCAGTAGAAGAATTTGTTCTTGATTCTGAAAGAGTAAGTATCAAAAAACCAGGGCCCAGCTATTATTTAAAGGATTGTTAGCTTAAATGTTTATTCGCGTGTGATGTTTAATGCTTTAATAGATACTGTATTTACCCTAAATACTTGGATGCCTTATCTCTTTTAATACCTCACTTATCCTAAAATTCCATTATTATATCTGTTGATTGCTGGATGAGTAACAAACAACATATATCCTAATCAGATGATACATTCTGCAGCATTTGATTTGGTTCAGGCCTGTCTGCCCAAATATTTAGGGTAAATGTGGTATGTTATATACACTGATATATTTTTTAACTCATGTTGAGTGGACTCGTCTATCACAACTCTTTGGACTACTCTGTTTCCACAAGCAGGGAGTCTTGTTTAAAAATAGTTTTTATTAATACTATGTTTTATAGAAATTTCTGTAATTAATGCAAATAGTGTAGACCCTGATCAGACAACACATTCTGTGGTATCTGATTTGGGTTTGTACTGTTTGCCAATTACACTTTTTAGGGTTTCCCCACTAAAATGGATTTATTAAAAAGTCATGAGATGCTTTTGCCAGTATTTAAACTGCACATATTACAATACAGGGCTTCCATTAATTTTCAGACTCAGGCAGTTCCAGACTTTCAGGCAGTTCCAGACTTCCTACCCCTTAAATTTGGAAGTCCCACAGGAAAATCTTGGAAGTCACACTTTTTTTCATGCTTTGGAGGTCTGCATGTCCTTTGTTTAGCAGAACATATGGTTGGGTTCCGCAATTCCTGTACCTTGCAAAAAGACGTGACCCTAGCATCGGCTGAATTTTTGTATATATAAAGCTTGGATATTGGTTCGTACAAAACTTGCTGTATAGCAATGCAAAACTAATTGCATTTTGGAGAAATGCATGCATTTTGCATGTTACTGGTTAAGAGTTTTGCCCAGCAACTGTAAGTTCTATTATAGTACACATGTATATACTAACAGGTAAATTACACACAATATACACCTAGCTTGCGATAAATTAATCAGTGCAGTTGATGTCTGAATATAAATTAGCACTGATTGTTTAAAATTTGTTGCATTTTATAAAACAGCTTGTATTTTATAAAATTTTGATAAACATTTTGGTTTGCAGAAATTAAGTCAGATATTATGTTTGGTCTTCATACATTCTTACAAAGTATAGTTTGTCAACAAAGGTTTTGAAATTATGGACATGAGGAAATGCCCGGTGATTCCCCTCAACATGCATGTTTTAGACTTACGTAAGTACAAGACAGAGCTCTATACAAACATCTTTTATTGAAAAAACATAAGTACTAACGCCCAAAAGATGTCTGG